>OY855912.1:26755908-27473408 GCA_963693305.1 Meandrina meandrites | reverse complement strand
CGTGAAATGAGCATGTTATGATTTATTTTTAGTTAGCCGAATTCGTGTTTAACGTTCAGCGCAACGTTCCTTGTTTACTTAGCTTATGCAATAGTCAGAGAGCCGTTAGTATAAATTTTTGCGACATTGTTACTGTATTTCGATTTACATATCGGACCTTTACCATCGCCGATACTCGATTTACGTCGATCTCTGAATTGCAAGAGGAAGATTATAACAGCGTTGAGGATTAATTCTGTGTGTGAGTCTTAGGTTTGTCCGAATTCCCGTTACCGCAGATTCCCGTGTACTGGAAATCGTGACGAGTTTCCATCCCCGCAGCAAGCGAGTGCCCAAGAGTTAATTCCCCCAAGTTGTGTTATTGTCCACCGAAAAAGTCTAGTTTCATTTCCCGTCCCGAGAGTGGAAAAACTTATCGTCACATTATTATAAGAGCTTTTATGGGAATATAACGATTGTACAAAGCAGTTCAAAGTAAGGGGGAAAATATTAGTACTTGCCCTGTTGTGTGTATAACTTGTGTTGTTATGCATATGGCGTTTGGAGACGGTTCAGAGCGATTCCAGCGGGTTTAAGCTTCTCTGTTTTCTTCTCCATTTGATATGTCCTTCAACTGTTCCTTCTTCGCCATGGCGAAAGAATTTTAAAAAATTTCTTGGACAGCACCACACAAGGCAACCATATTGTTAAAGGTTCTTGAAGTCTAGAATCATCAAATAGCGCGAATTTTGGCGCCGTTTTAACTCGTCGTATTAAAAGCGACTATAAGGTAGCCTCCCTATAGGTACCTTAAGACTTCGTTTTCGTCGCCCTTCTTTTGCAAGTCTTCGATTTTTAAGCAGAAATTTGTTTTATGGGTTAAAATCACTGCGCGACAGTGTAGTCAGTGTAAGTCACAGCCGAATAAATATCTCTCTTCAGCAACAAATTGAGCTAAATTCCATACGTAACTGTTTAAATTCACAAAAAGCAATATAAACAGTTGCTGAAACAAAAATGTAACGATAAGTTTAATGGCTATTGAACGCTTATATGGCTCTTCTCGTAAACTCGACAAATATCTTGGTTGAAAGCGTAAGCTCTTGACTGGTGAGCGGACAAAATGGTTCGGCAAACAATGCGATCCGTTGCGTAGCAGGGAAAATAACTCGGCAGAGACACGGGCTTTAGTTGCAGCCGGCACTCGTTTCAGTATTCAGCGGTACAGGGAACTTGTCCCTCTGCTTTACTTTCCGCAACACAGGAGAAAACCAGGAAACTTCTTTGGAACTCAGCAAATCTTCTTTATTGTTAACTTCGACGATACTTCACACTAGCTAGCTCATAGTACAAACTACTGAAGGTAATCGTAGCTGAACGGCAGGTTCATCGAAGTAAACATTATGAGGTTCGAATGAGGTAATCATTAAGGCAATCTTTAGATCACTATCTGCATCTGGACGAAGTCCTCTATGTTAAATCACCAAAAAAAGTTGCCAAAAGTACCCTATGTAATGCAGGGTAACAAAGGTCGTAAATTTAACTTGGACTTCCCGGCCACTTTTTGCACTCTTAAGAGTCCTTTAAAGTACCACTTTAAAATGTTTTTAAAATTGCCAAATAATAAAAACAGTTCATCCTTAAAATTACCATATTTCAAGATTCTTAAATTGCCACTTTTAAGCGTACAGTGGGAGGCCCGGTTAGTGCGCTGGACTGCGGATCGGGCGGTCCGGGTTCGAGCCCTGGCCGGGGCACGGCGTTGTGTTCTTGGGAAAGAGACACTTGACTCTCCTAGTGCCTCTCACTAAAAGTACCACTTTTAAGAGCTCTCACTGAAAGTGCCACTTTTTCGATGTAACTTTGCGACTTTCGGTCTACCTTTTTAGCAAGTTTTACATAGAGGACGGGGCCTAGATGCTGATAATGATAGTCTTTAAGGTAATCACTAAGGTAATCGATTAGCAACAGATTTTGCGTTCGGCTTATACACTTGTCTTTCACTATTGATTTCTAGTACAAAACATGTAACAAAAGGGATCTATTGTGCATGAAAAAAGTTACTTTTCCATGCGGAAGATTGATGTAGTTTTCAATTAAAAATCCAGATTAACTTTTGAACGTTACTACTTTTTCTAAGTTCAAATTATGCTTTATTCGAGGCGAAACTTTAGCGAGCCTAGTTACTTACAATATTCAAAATAATTATCCTTAAACCTTGAGTTGAACGTGCTAGGAATAAATTATTGGTACCATTTGTAGATTAACAGATAAGCATTCTTCAGAATTCTGTTTGAACAGGGACAGATGGTAACACTTTTGGTTTGACTTGAAAATCGTAAACAACTTAGTATTAAAATATGGATGTGGGCTGGATCAGCACTAGTGTTGTGACTCGCCTTTTCTTCTCCGAACTATCTAGTAAAGTAGTTTGTTTGAATTGATTTCATAACAATCTTTAGTTTAACTTTTTTGTATAATATTGTAACTAAAGTTTAATGTTATTCTGTAACAGTGTTCTCTGAAATTTTTATATTGCTCGTGTTGTTTTGTTTTGACCAAGCATTTTCGGGATCGTAGTAAAACAGTGTAAAAGAGCTCAAGCAAGATTTTTGAGTCAGATGTCACTAGACGTTGTAAACAGCTCGTACAGTAAAAAGGGGTTAAATTCAGAGAATAAGAAATTGTTGCCAACAAGAAATTCTGCCCTTAATTATAGAAGACAGAGGACCGAGCTAATTTCTCCGAATACAGTGAAGTCTCCTTGCACAGATCATTGCAAGGCAATCATCAACGCAATCTTTAAGGTAATAACTAAGGGACCAGTCGTTGTTTATTGCCTCGAGTTAAGGGGGAAGGGGCAGTGCGTTTGGTGATCCCTCCGCCACCTGAAATTCTCATTTATTTTCTGGTCCCCCCTCAATGCTTGTCAGTTACGGCTGATCCCTCTCCATACTTAAGAAAACCATGTGAATCCCCCTAAATCCTCCGCCTATATACAGCTGACCTAAGTAAATACAGTTGTATTTCGCTATTGATTTCCAGTGCGAAAGAGATCGATTGTGCAGGAAAGAAAGTAAGTTTTTCACGGGGGAGATTGATTAATTTAGTTTTCAGAATATAATATTTTTATTGATTAGAATTAAAAATCCAGATTTACTTTTGAACGTTAACCATGAGGAATATAACACAAGAATAAAAGATTACTTTGAAATGCAGAAATCTATTATGCTTATGAATAAATCGAGCTATTATACTAGTCTATTTGCTAAGTACGGGCAGGCCCAAATGTAAACCTATGTAACTGTATCTAATGTAACTATTGTAGAAGTATTGTTATAATCAGTATCTTTATTCTTCTGGTTCTGAGGTATTTTCTGAGTTCGGTTCCTTATACTTAGGTAGAGGTCTTAATCCTCTCGTGACAATAACAAGGAATCATTGTTTATACGTCGTAAAATATCAAACATTGAGAGATGAGCAGAGATGACATATACTTTGTTTAGTTTTTAGGCGTTTTATATCTTCATATTCTATCTGAATACGCGAATTTTTAAATCCTCGATTGAATCTTGAGATCTTCGTTTTTCAGCGGTAATCGTCGCGTCTTCGATTTCTTCGGAAACACCCATAAGGCCTCTCGGGAGCGTAGTCTGCGTGGTCGCGCAACTTAAGTAACGCTAGCGTTAGCTACAGCGGGCAACGGATAGTCTTGGGGTTTTCACTTTATCTATCCTATAAATCCAGAAAAAGGTAAAAAGGTTCTTATTTCTTTTAAACTACGCTTTTTCCACCCCTAACCAGGCCAGAAAGGTCACCATCTCAGCTGACAGTTATCTGAACGTTTCTCAGCTATCATTTAAAAAAACTGCCATTTCTCATCTGACAGTTAAAATTTTGGCTTATTCTCAGCTATCAGTTAACCCCATGCACACCCTCGAAATACCACGATGGTGAAAGTTTCAAGATCTCCTGTGAACATTTTTGTGTCTTACCTTTTGTGTCTCGGCATCAAGAAAGGCCGTTACTGTTAGGGGGAGGGGGAGGGGCTTCTTAGCTACAAGTTTGTTGCTAAGAAAGGTTTCTGAAACAAAACAAGCTTTTTGCACAACTTTGTTCCATTGAAGAGTCCTTCAAGAGTTTCAAATCATAGCCATATTTTACATGTCACATGACAGGAGTAGAAAAAAGAAACCTAAAACTGAAATGGCACATAAATCTGAAAATTACAATCCGTGTCAACAGATAAAGAACGTTCACGTGCTTAATGCTTCGTATGTTTTTTTTTTTATGAAATCCGAATATAATTATTATAAAAGTTATGGTGTAGTAAACACCCGTATTTTCAGATTTTCTTCAGTAGCGTTCCATTTTATCCATGTAAATTATAATCAAGGCTATGTTATCTCCATTTCTTTACAAAAATAGAAAATCTACCTTTTCTCCTCCATGCATGTTTTAGGGATTTTAGATTCTAATAATATACATGAAAAAATTACTCGATTCTGATTGGCTGAGAGCAGTGCAGTTCAGAGGTAACACCAGTGCAAATTATAAATAGACGCGGACGAAAACAACGACTGGGGTTTTCGCTAGGTAAACAACAGTAAAACACCTAGAAGATAGTTCTAAGAAACCAAATACAATTATTAGCACCTCATTATGGCTAAATGTACGGAAAACGTCAAGCGAAGAGAAAAAAATATCGCCAACAAAATAGAGGAAAACGAGCCAGCAAACCGAACTAACAGTTCTGCCCTAAAGTAAAAGGACAAAACAGTGACGACTTGTCTTGGAACCAGACAGCTTACAGAATGATAATAGCTACACTCGACAGGCATATAAATAAACAAGGATACAAGTTTTTCAATCCGGCAAGTAAGTTCTTCGCCGACCAAGTTCTTCGCCGGTCTGTCATGGGAAAACGTCCAACTATAAAAGCGCGAAGTTCAACCGAAGAAGAAGTGGACGTGCTATGACAGTAGGAATTTTTTGGTGCCAAAACGCCAGAAGCACTTACATATCTGTAGTTTGTGGTGGCTTTTTGCATTTATCAGCTGCCAGGTTTCTTTCATCTTTGGCCGCTCGAAGCTTACATCTCGGTTTCCAAAACGGCCGCCGTCTAATTCTTCAGTTTACGCCGAGCTTTATAATAATAATAATAACTTTATTAACGTGTCAAAAGGAGTAGCTGAGGGGAAAAGTCCCCTCTACTAATTGTGGACACCTGAGTCTAATATGTACATTTTCTTTAGTCGGTTATTGTTAACCGAGTTGTGCTTCAAAAACGTTTGAAAAACCACAAAATTCCCAAGTTTACAGTACAACTGAATGAATCTGAATATTTCGCTCTTGTGAAAGTTTGAACTTGACATGTGTTTGCTGTGCTTCAACCAATCAATTGAATGAAAAATCAGAAAAGGCGCGCGGTGTCAAAATTCAACTGGTTTTCTTTTTCTCTGTGTCCCTTTTTTCATGTATATTATTAATAAGTAATCACATGATTTTTCTCGTACAATTAGGAATAAATAAACACTTGTAAATTTTTCAGAGACTACAAATTGCACTCGCCCTACGGGCTCGTGCAATTTTGTTAGCCTTTGAAAAATTAACTCGTGCTTATTTATTCCTAATTGCACGAGAAATCATGTGATCACCTATACTAATTCGCGATTTGGGACTGGCATAAGTTACGCACGCTCAGCAACTGCTCTCGATCTGCAACTGCTCTAGATCTGTAGATGAGAAGGACCCCCTTAATTCGGCAAACGGGAACTGTCGGAAGGGTCTGAAGAATGTGTCTTAAGCACGACTTAAATGACGTTTTGATAGCTCCGACTGTTGCTCTGACTATTTTCAGTTAAATGTATGAATTGACTTAGTTAAGATGGTTATGTTAAAAGCTATAATCAGTATATACGGTATACGCTACAACACATACAAGCAAGTATACTTATAGCATGGGTTACACGTGTACTTGTATATAGAATCGTTGCTCCTTGCTTTAGCAGTAATTTAAAAGTCTGTTATTTTGTAGATGTAGATTTCTCTACCGCACTATAGAAATGGAGGGTGTAGTTTATTATAGCAGTTTACTATATGTACAATAATTATAAAATCTACTTTTTATCCCAGATTGATTGTAAGTTAGATATGTTTACAACAATAAAAATTAATTTTAACTCTCTAAAACAATGGAAATTCATTTTTAACACTTCTGTTAACCGTAACGGATAAAGATTAACCGTTAGCGTAAAAAAGCCAAAACATTAGGCGTTAACCATAAAAGCCACCACCCCATTGAGACCCTCTTGGAATAGCTTGAAACTTACCATTGATTTTTTTTCACTCGGTTGATGCAAGCAAAAACAACAGCAACATCTTTTCTAAATAGACGAGAGACATAGAGATGCTACGTTTGCTCACATACGTAAGTATGTCCTGTTTAGTCCTCTAGTATATCCAGTTGTAAGATTTTTTAACGAAACGCAAAGTTGAAATGTGAAAGATGTTTTTTCGTTTGCAGTTGTTTTAGTAACTAGCTAGGAATCGTGCAGCAGAGCAAATTGTGGTCGTATTTGTAAAGAAACAGATGTCGTACTTCTATCGGTTCGAGTTTAGTTTTATCAACGATTTGTTATTATAATATAAGTGATCGTTGTAGAAAAGATTAACCTTTAAGTGAGTTGTGGTCGTTGTGAAATTTTTACCCAAATGAGGCAGGGCACTGACCTTAAACTGTTCAGTTTTCCAAAAAACTAAACGGTTGCCTGTTTTCCGGAATTTTTCCGGAGTAAAAATTAGTTTTAAATCGACGTTTCTACCAGTTTCACTGGTCTTCTTAAGATGTAAAATGTCAATGTGGCGGATCACCATTTTGCCTGGTCACCAAGCATCCGCCCGATAAATTATTTTTTATCGAACTGGGATACCCACAGTCTTAACAGCTTAGCATACCTGTTAGAGCTTGTTATTTTATTTGAGGGCTCCATCAAACTTATGGGCTCTTACTTGGTGTAGAAGACACAGTTCACCTACAACAATAGAAAACAAAAGGACAAAAGAACGAGGAATACAATAAAAACAATAGGTTTGCGAGGCAGTGTTCTATTGTGACGTGTCCTGTGTCTTCTACACCAAGAAGGAGCCAACTTATGTTATTCCACAGATGATTCCAGTGTTTCTTTCACTCCACGTTTCTGTGGCAAGGTACAAAAATCACGAGCAGCTTCCGCTGTCCAGTTTGACCGATGATGCGCAACGTGATGAGCTCGTGAACGAGCTGTCCTATCTTCCGGAGGGGGATACGGCGAACGACGGCGGAGAACCTTCGTGCGTAGAAAGCTGGACCTTCGAACCCTGCCCTGGGTCGTCTATTCCAATTCCCACGTGCCGAGATAACAGTCGCACTTCCTGTCATTCCTCTATACCTCAATACGGGTCCAAGAAATGCAAACCCGCGGGATTCCAGTATATCGCTGAGTGCGGGGATTCTTTTCCCACCAAATGTGTATCTGCTTAGTTATAGTTAACTACCTGTAAGCTACGAAGTCACTGTTTTTAAGCCGGTCAACGTTTTTAGCATTGATGTGCTAAATCGTAGAAAAAAAACACAAATCCCACGAAAAAATCCCAACTGGTATGACGCAACCCAATGTTCACGATACAAACGTTTTATTTAATTAATAATAATAACAACAGTATAATTATATTAAATTATTGCAACGCGATGTACGACAACCAAGGTTAATAAAATCTTTCAAAGAGATGTTGCGAGTAGAGCAGTTGTTTAATGTTAATTCCAGCCATCTGACGGATCATTTGGTGATCACAAAATTCCACTCCTACACACTTTCAGTAAATAGCCATCTGGTCAGCCTTTTATGAATTAATTTCATTAGTTTAGCATGTTTAGTCCAGGGGTGGGGGCGGCGCCATGAAGGGCGACAAAGCGGTGCCGGGCAACCAAGTCTGCGTAGTAGCAATCGAATGGTAGGTAAGGACATAGTGAATAGAGAACTGATGATTATGAAGCTTCATTGTTCAGTTCACATTTTTTGGTCTTGACCATGTAAAAAAACACAATAGTTTTTTACTTCTGTCTGAGAAACTAACCAATAGAAACGTCTTTGTTACGTAATTCATACATAGTCTTGAATCGCAAAACAAAATATTGTGCATGGTCGTCGAAATTCGAACATATATCTTTGCTTCTTGTTTGCCCATTTGAAGTTTTACGGGCTGTTCATAACCATTTGAGTTCCTTTGAATCAACACCTGGTACTAGCTTCATAAACAATCATAATATCGCTAACAGAAATAAAATGGTGCTGGCAGCATTGATATAAACATTTTCAACAACGTGTGGCATGAGAATATATACCGATTGTATAAATTCTTCAACAATTTTAAAGTCCTTTAAATTTCTTGTCAGTTAATTGCAAAATTACACTAGTTTAAAGAGCCAAAACAAAGTGCACTTTTATTCGAAAGCACAACCGGACTTCTTCGTATATCGTTATAAGAATATGGCTGTTTAACAAACTGACCAACGAAGTCGTAACGAAGATCTTACCTGCGCCCCGCTCCGTGTAGACTACGAACGGACTGCGAAAATAAATAGGGATTGCTCGTAGACTACGCTCTCTGAAAGGACAATTACAGAGACTTCACTCGCGAGATGACTGGATTTTCTTAGAAATACTGTTGAAGAAATGATTTCCTTTTTCGTCAGAAAAAATAAAAGTAAATAAATATTGAAAAGGTCGTAACAGGAACTCTTAAACAATGATAACATAGAAATTAAATCACGAACCGCAAACTGGGCATTTCACGTTCGACACTTCCGGTCGTGCTTTCGAACATAAATCTTCTTTTCCGGGCCGTAGACTCTGAAGCAAAATTTCCACTTGTTTACAGATCAGATAAGTCACGATTCAAATCACGTGTTCCTGAATCTACGTCACGACTCACTTCAAATCGAAGAAGACTGGTGCGAATGGTGGACCAAAATGGCGGCAAATTTGAAAATTGTTTAAAAAATTATAAAAAAAATTGCGTTTTATAAAAATCGGAAAATTGTTTAGAAAAAGTTAATTGGGTGTTATGCTGAGAAAAGAAAAAAAAATGACGTTATGGGCACTTTAGCGGTGGTATGTGAGACTGATCAAGTGACTAGTACTATTTATCAAAGTTTTCGTGCATTGCCGATACAAATGATTATTTAATTATAATAGTTTATTCCGAGCCGTGTAAGACGGCCAAGAATCAATAAAATTCTTTCAGAGAGACACTATGCGTGAAAATACAAAAGCCAAGAGATTGCTGACGTTTTCAGACCATGAACATTAATACCGCTCTCGTAAATATCTAATTGCCGGCTTTGTGGTCGACAGGAATCCTTATTTTTGTAATTTTGTTGAATGTACTTTGAAAACAGAATCAGACAACCTTCTCGTAGAAATCGTGACAAATCATATTATAGTCGAACTCATATAACTCAATCATTAAAGGAGAATCGAAAAGGGTTCAAGTAATTGAGGGTTCGAGTTATCGTCACTCAACCGGGGTTGGACCACTAGAAGAGTGATGGGTGGGGGAAGGGGGTTGGGGCGGGAAGAAAACACCAAAAATTTCATGCAAATAAAACCCAAAGAAAAAAATTCATGCACAAAACGGGCCGCATATTTTGATATTAAACCAGAATTATAATTCTTCTCGAAAAGTGTTCCAAAATGCACCAAATGGCATAAGACTGTGCCTAGATTGTCAACATTTTTACCCGGATCCCCCTACGGAAATGGGCTCCATCACCTCAAAAATCATTTCTACGGTACGGGCCTGAAAGGTATATCTAGTGCATAATTTGTCACTATATACCTGTAAAATGCTATTTACTTTTTGTGTCATGAAATAAATGGAAAGTAACGTTAAAGTACAGGCTATGTATTTAAAAAATCAAAGCAACACTTTTTTTAATTAATTCAATCATGTCAATAGCAAATTGTGCATAAAGCAGATTTTCTCCAAAAAAAATTCGTGCAAAGGTCTGCAACAATTCTTGAACAGACAATGGGCCAAAAATAATTCTTGAAAGCTAAAAATCCACTCCCCCTATCACTCTTAATGTTTGAAAGTGCTCAATACCGATCTCGCATAAGCTTTATACTACATTTTAATCACTGGTATTATTCAACAAACCGTTGATTTATAATGGTCAGGTCTGCATTACCACAGAATTTTTTAGCTATAAAATATTTTCGTTGAAAATTTGTTGAATGATAAGAATTAGAATTCCGAAATGTCGTCTGGTGTTAGCCAACTCGGCCGACGGTCTCGCTGAGTAAATATCAGGCGATATTCCACGCTATTTCGCAGGATAACTTTTATCTGTACTCGAGGTGGTGCGATTTTCCATATTCATTAACTACAAACATTAAATCGAACCCTCAATAACTCGAACCTTTTTTGATTCCCGTCCAGGTCATTTTCTTACATTTCACACTCGATAAACCGAACCTTTTGAAGGTTCGAGTTATCGGAATTCATGCGTTGTGGATTTGCTATTCTGTACCATAAAAAATGTCTTTAGCAAAATTACCAGTTACAGATGTGTTGTTCGTTGCCACCGCAGCGGGCACCTCAAACAGAACAAAAGGTCAATTCTAACTGAGCCGGAACATGCAATTTTACTAGATCATGTCTGTCTCAGACGAAAAGGCGACAATAAACAAAATCGACGCTTTTTTTACTTCCCGGCGGAGATGTAAAACGATCTATGGCAAGTTTAAAGTAAGTATGGATAATGGTTGTAACAGATACTTTGGCAAATATACGCCGCAACAGTAAAGGTGGAATTAATTAAAATACGTATTACAACGCCATTAGATCTCCTGTTGTTGTCAAGATGGTTTTGGTTTCAAATTCCTTGACTATTAACTTCTCTTTGCAACGTGCGGCGAAAAAAATGCATAGAAAATGTCCTTCTCAGACTGACTACCTAAAGTAATTTTTGCGTAATTTAACACACTTTTTCCCATTCTGCATTTAACGGTTTTAGTTCCTGCACCACCGTGGAATGTGCAGGTTAGATTATAGTTAATAGAGGGAAATGGTTATGAAGCGCGGCAAACATCAAAGGGGCAAACAAATAGGCTAAGATTTACGTTGGAAGGTCCATGACCGTGCTCATCGTTTGTTTTGCGCTCATACACTATGCATGAATTATGTAATCGCCGATGTTTCTATTGGTTAGTTGCATGAGCACACGTAACCACCTGTTGTATTTTGTCAGGTTTTTTGCAGGGTCAACCCCCAAAATAGCGACCAAAAACATACAACAAAGAACTTCGAAGGGTTTCATAACCGCATTTCCCTGAATAGATGCCCCAAACGTGGGCGGCAGAAACACTTTTAATTGTTGGTAACTTAAGCCAAAACCTCTTGGAGCCAGTTTTGCACAGGAAGAGAGTCTACTCTCCAGTCTGACTGAACCCGCCTCACAGCTTGAAAGGCGCCATTATCTGATCCGCCGTCCATAACGCATCTAATATGCGCCGAGACATTCGTTACTATGTATATCGGCTGCAGTTCCTTACAAAGATAAGTAAGTGTTCAATTGTTGCCCTTGGCAAAAAGTCCTTGAAGGAATAAAGAGTATAAAACTGTCAAACGCCATCTGGTGATGCTGAAAATGAATAAATATTAGAACAGCTTGCAACTTACCATTGATTTTTTTCCACTCGGTTGATGCAAGCAAAAGCAACAGCAACATCTTTTCTAAATAGACGAGAGACATAGAGATGCTACGTTTGCTCACATACGTAAGTTTGTCCTGTTTAGTCCTCTAGTATATCCAGTTGTAAGATTTTTTAACGAAACGCAAATTTGAAATGTGGAAGATGTTTTTTCGTTTTCAGTTGTTTTAGTAAGTAAGCTAAGAATCGGGCAGGATAACAAATTGTGGTCGTATTTGTAAAGAAACGGATATCGTACTTCTATCGGTTCGAGTTTAGTTTTATCAGCGATTTGTTATTATAATATAAGTGATCGTTGTAGAAAAGATTAACTTTCAACTGAGTCGAGGTGGTTGTGAAATTTTAACTCAAATAAGGTAGAGCACTGACCTTAAACTGTTCAGTTTTCTAAAAAACTAAATGTTGTCTGTTTTCCGGAATTTTCCCGGGGTAAAAATTAGTTTTAAATCGACGTTTCTACCAGTTTCACTGGTCTTTTTAAGATGTAAAATGCTAATGTGGCGGATCGCTATTTTGCCTGGTCACCAAGCATCCGCACGATAAATTATTTTTGATCGAACTGGGATACCCACAGTCTTAACTGCTTAGCATACCTGTTAGAGCTTGTTATTTTATTTGAGGGCTCCATCAAACTTATGTTCCACAGATGATTCCAGTGTTTCTTTCACTCCACGTTTCTGTGGCAAGGTACAAAAATCACGAGCAGCTTCCGCTGTCCAGTTTGACCGATGATGCGCAACGTGATGAGCTCGTGAACGAGCTGTCCTATCTTCCGGAGGGGGATACGGCGAACGACGGCGGAGAACCTTCGTGCGTAGAAAGCTGGACCATCGAACCCTGCTCTGGATCGTCTATTCAAATTCCAACGTGCCGAGATAACAGCCTCACTTCCTGTCATTCCTCTATACCTATATACGGGTCCAAGAAATGCAAACCCGCGGGATTCCAGTATATCGCTGAGTGCGGGGATTCTTATCCCACCCAATGTGTATGTGCTGCTTAGTTATAGTTAACTACCTGTTAGCTAAGAAGTCACTGTTTTTAAGCCGGTCAACGTTTTTAGTATTAATGTGCTAAATCGTAGAAAAAAACGCGAATCCCCCAAAAAATCCCAACTGGTGTGACACAACCCAATGTTCACTATGCAAGCGTTTTATTTAATTAATGATAATAACAACAATATAGTTATATTAAATTATTGTAACGCGATGTACGACAACGAAGGTTAATAAAATCTTTCAAAGAGATGTTGCGAGTAGAGCAGTTGTTTAATGTTAATTCCAGCCACCTGACGGATTATTTGGTAGATCACAAAATTCCACTCCTACACACTTTCAGTAAATAGCCATTTGGTCAGCCTTTTATGAATTCATTTCATTAGTTTAGTTCAGGGGGGGGGAGGGGGTGGGTGGGGCGGCGCCATGAAGTGCGACAAAGCGGTGCCGGGCAACCAAGTGTGCGCAGTCTAGTAACAATAGAATGGTAGGTAAGGACATAGTGAATAGAGAACTGATGATTATGAAGCTTCTTTGTTCAGTTCACATTTTTTGCCCTTGACCATGCAAAAAAACACAATAGTTGTTTACTTCTGTCTGAGAAACTAACCAATAGAAACGTCTCTGTTACGTAATTCACACATAGTCTTGAATTGCAAAACAAAATATTGTGCATGGTCGTCGATCTTTGCTTCTTGTTTGCCCATTTGAAGTTTTAAGGGCCGTTCATAATCATTTGAGCTCCTTTGAATCAACACCTGGTACTAGCTTCATAAACAATCATAATATCGCTAACAGAAATAAAATGGTGCTGGCAGCATTTATATATAAAACATTTTCAACAACGTGCGGTGTGAGAATATTTATCGACTGTATAAATTCTTCAACAATTTTAAAGTCCTTTAAATTTCTTGTCAGTTAATTGCAAAATTACACTAGTTTAAAGAGCCAAAACAAAGTGCAGTTTGATTCGAAAGCACAACCGGACTTCTTCGTATATCGTTATAAGAATATGGCTGTTTAACAAACTGACCAACGAAGTCGTAACGAAGATCTTACCTGCGCCCCGCTCCGTGTAGACTACGAACGGACTGCGAAAATAAATAGGGATTGCTCGTAGACTACGCTCTCTGAAAGGACAATTACAGAGACTTCACTCGCGAGATGACTGGATTTTCTTAGAAATACTGTTGAAGAAATGATTTCCTTTTTCGTCAGAAAAAATAAAAGTAAATAAATATTGAAAAGGTCGTAACAGGAACTCTTTAACAACACATAGAAATTAAATCACGAACCGCAAACTGGGCGTTTCACGTTCGACACTTCCGGTCGTGCTTTATGGCGGAAGTGATTAAAGTTGTTTCTTCAAGAGCAGGCAGAAGAAGAAGATATGTCGCTGTGTGAAACCGGATTAAAATCAGATGGATAAATAATTAATACAATGATATAATTATGTTGTTTTATGACCTTTAATGCCTCCAGTCGGCAATAAATACAATATAATATGTGTGTCATCCGCATGCCTGAGCAACACAACTCAACACACTCCGACACCCCGATAAACTCTCGCAAGACGTTTTGTCGCTGCACGTCCTGATCACGTAAAATTGCACGCACACGTGAATGAAGGAGTTATTTATTTTACTTCGTCCGCCGGAACAAGGCAATGACACATTTGAACTTCCTAGTGAATGTTCAATTTCTGAACAAACTTGGAGGTTGAAACCGGTAGGGTGCTGGTCAGTCGAGACCTCAAACAACAGTAAAGCAAAGCGCTGAAAAAAAAAAAGAAAAAAAAAAGGCAAGGGAGAATTGATAATCCACGTCTCGATCCGTCCGAAAGATAGGAGTGATTTCTGGATCCAAGCGGATTTAATATTACAATACATGCACGGATATTACTCTAAATGACTAGTTGCCAATCGAGCCAAATCGGCAACGAGATTTTTTACAATTTGTACTAAGAAATTATTTTATATTCTAAAGGGTTCCTCATTATTCTTGTCAGTAAAAATGGCTCGATTTATATTGGATGATCCGTGTGGATGAACTTAAATTTTAAAATAAGGCAATCAGTTTTTTTAGTTCATCTGCTTATCCGTCTGTGTATAACTACGGCCAAACAGACGTATAATCCGCCCTGAAGAACTGACGTGGTTGATTTGCCAAGACAAAGTTAGCAGCATCTGTTGCCCGTATATTAGCATTGCATTATTAAAATGCAAGTGTAACGGGCGAACGCTGATATCGATCGGTTCTTTTTATAACCAACGCACGCAACGGAGAAATATTTTATATCACGGAAACTCCGAGCATCTTTCTATTCTTCTTTCTTTATTAAATTGAAATTTCGTATAAACTGAAGTACAATAGGCGAAATAAAGGCTATTACTAGTAAATCTAAGCTTAATTAAAACGATCTTTACTCAAGATAGATAGATAGATAAACTTTATTAGTGTGTCAGGGCCACATAGCTTGGGAAAATCCCATACTAATTTTGGGACACGTGGGGCGTGCATAATGACAGTTTTAGACAACACGAAATTCTATGAGTGAAATAAATCTGCTTTAAATGTAATTCATTTCACGATCCTAAACATTAAGACAACAATTATGAAAACATACCTCTTTCCCCGCTCTTATATTCGGTTTTATAACGACCCTACTGTCAGTCGATCTTTCTTTCTAACTCCGATGATGTGTGTGTCTCGTGGACCGAATGAAAACTAACACCGTCCGCTTGTGGCTAAAGAGGTATAGTACATGCACTTGAAAACAAAGAGGTATTTACTCGGCATATAATAACAACGTTGAGTCACGCTATCACGCTATAAAAGGCGTTTGTTACAGGGGAGCAAGTTCGCCAGAAGGATTATCCGTCTCTAGTATAAACCGAGACTTTATATCTTTGCATGTCTATGATGTTTGTTTACTGTTCCAGTTTCCTTGTAAAATACTCAAAGGAACTAGCTAGAAATGTCAGTTAAAAGGATTAAAAATGATCACCGGAGCTACTGTGGAGCTGCTGATTAATGAGTCAAGTCAGAATTATGGGGAAACGAAAACCTTGGATATTAAATCTCTTATTATTGAGACATTTTAGTGTGTAGTATCGCTTTAAATTTTTACTCATGACTCGTAAAAATATGCTGCGATACTACACACTAAAATGTCTAGAAAGACATATTTACTGATTTCTTCAATTTTCATAACATGTTTTGACAGTCACGCTTTTTGTAGGCGCCCACTCCTGACATAAGCAGACGTGTAACGGACTGATTACAACGGTCCATCATGCTTTAGAAGTAATATCTAAAGTTCGATTTTGAGATTTTGCGACATAGACGTGTTGCAAAATAACATTTATCTCGTAACACAGTTGCAGTAATATCTGTATAAACGGGGTTTTCCCGGTACAACACAATGACAACATTAGCAGATTGCTGAATGACCCGTATATTAATTATTTGATATTTCATTTATCAGTTTATCTTTCCTTCTCGGCAAGTTTTCCTTCCGCAATTGGGAGTGATAACAGAAACCGGAAATACGTCACATATGCTTGGCCTGAGTGGCGAGTAATGGCTTGTCCAGACGATTGAACGGGCATGCCGGCAGACTGTATGGGAAACGAGGTATCAGCAATCACAACCTTCACGCTTCGAGCCATTTATGGAAAGATTTCTTAAACCCCAGTTTTCTCTCAATTTTCTCTCAATTTTAAAGGCAGTTTCCAAATGTGTGAGCGGAAAACTCCAAGCCGCAACGATGCCAGCTTCCTTTGTGTAAAGCTGCTAACTCAATATGAGTTAGGCGTGTATAAGCATGTTCTTCCGCTTCGCCCTTTGCTTGCCTGCTCCAGTGTTAAATGGACATTATATAGTAGTGAATATAAGTCACACGTTGACGGAAAACTGGAAGAACTGGTTCTAGATCTGCGATAATGGGACAGCTAAGCTCTAACAAGTTCATCCTGTACCTGCTAATGTGGATTAAGGGTGCAGTGCACATGTAAAAAGCCTTAACAACAAGAAAGAAGAGCAGCTTTGTAGAATGTGATTTGTTTCAGCTCTCCGTTCGTTACAATGGGCGTGATGGTTCCGCCTCACCCTGTGCTTTCACTACTTCCAGGCTGATAGCAAAGAAAAGTGTATTTACATTACAAAGACAGCTAAAATTAGGTCAATGTGTAATCCTTCGCATCTGTTCCGTGTATGGTCTATATAAACCATCATTTCTGCAGTGGGATAACTTGAGCCGAAGTGCAGTGTACCTTTGACATCAACCTCGAGACGGTAAGCATTGCAGTTAACTGCAACAAGGACTGAACAAACTCTCAAGAGAAGATCCGCAGCAAATTTAACAAGTACTCAGGTTAAAAAGCACACAGCAACACTGAAAGAATCATGTATAACACCGTTCTGAAGGTAAGCCTTATTTGGAGGTCATGCCATTAACTACGTCACTGTATTACAAGACTTGCAAGCAGTGTCATTTGACGAGGGGGCCGAGCTTAAGTTCATTACTTTGGTGCTTCTATTTGCTATTAAAGGAACTCGAATACATATATCGGTGAGTTGAATAACGCTAAACTTAGTATATCCTATTTGTTGCAGATCACGACAGCCTACTTTTTGATACAAAGTTGGCTTTTCTATGAAGCATGTTCAAGTCCCGTTAAAATCAGCCACTTCTCAGAGAGTCAAACAATCGAGGATCGTGCCTTAGCAGACCTTATGGATGACAGCGAAATAGAAGATCTCTCATTTAACACATCACCCACTACATTTCCGCCACAAAAACCCAGTAATGCAGACGTTAAGGGTTGGGTTCTTACTCGCCTCAAACGCCATCCAAGACCTTGCGTGTTGAAAGTAAAACAAAGCTGGAACGAATGCCTTGGAAGACGTTTTACTGAAATTCACTGCAGGAAACGAAGTGTGGCTTGTTTATCAGCTAACAATGTTCCGCCAAAGTGCAAGGAAATTGTTGAAGCCATCCCTGGACCGAACGGGTATTGCCCGGTAGTCACACGTTGCACATGCGCGGCGTGACGTCATCCTTTTCCTGGCATTCCAAACTTTTTCTAATCTGAGTTTATAATGTTCGTCACTGTGTGATGTATGTAGTCCTTAAAGGACTCATTTATTGACATTGTTTTCTTACGCTATGTATAGAACTGATATCACATAAATTTTCATTTAATTTATTATATTTCTATTTCTTAAATAAATATTATTTAGATAATAATAGTAATAATAATAGTAATGTCAATAGTAATAACAATGTTAATATTAAATTGTGCGCAAATTCTATGAAAATAAGCTCAAATGATTATCAACGATTATTTAAAAGTTAAGAGGAATGAAAATTACACACACTAACGCAAAATTGCATTTAAGCTAATAATGACTCAAAATTATATACAACAAATAGCAAGACTAAAATATTACATTACTAGTCTGGCTTATATACATGTATATATATTTATATGCACAGTCGTCAGCATGTTTATCACGGCTTGCATCAAATTTTGTGTGTAATCTATTTATGCTTTCTTTAACCCCTCTTTTTCAACCGTGAAGGCTTTGTACAAAAACTCTTAAGTAAAATCTGAGCTTTTTCATCTTGTACAGTTAGTTGCAGCGTTTCATTTTCAAATGAAAGGCTTTACTTTGGGCAGGCTTTGTTTTGAAAAAGAGCAAATTGGAAATGACTTATTACCCTGCAGGCTCGTATGACAAGTCAGAAAGATTTACAAACATATTTATACCAGGATACCCATCATTATGTTCTAATGATTATTTTATTGCCATGAGAACTCAAATTGCTACATGTATTTAATATATATTTGCCTTTAGGTATTTAGAATTTTGATACCGTTTATACGATTCATCTCCGGTCACTGTTCAAATCCGAATTAAAAAACAGGAATCTTTTTTTCTCTGTTTTATAGCTGCCAAGACCCGCCACAGTACGGAAGTTTACTTTGTTTATGTAACGATAAGGTTATTGTTAATATTGGCAGGTAAAACTCAGCTATTTACGATACTACCATGCATGATAGTTAGTGACGGACCATTAAAAATGACCGGAGGGAGATCGCGCGGGAGGGGGAGGATTTTCGGTGCAGGAATTTTTTTTCTTTAAGTCCTACTTATCTGCAGCAATTTTCTTTCTGTTGTACGAATATTTTTTAAGGCACAACCGCTTGCTTGAATTTTTTAATGGAAAAGTCCCACCCCCGCCAATCCGGTTATTTATAATGGTCCATCCCTAAGAGTGATTGAATTTGTATTTCTATTATTTAAATCATTAGATATTGAATAAAAGAATGAAAGAACTAACTCGACATCACGTTGCCTAGTGGCCGTTTTGTAAATTTGAGTGAGCGGGAACAACTGTTTATTTGTTTGTTTGCTTGTTTGTTTGTCTGTTTCGGCAGATTTGCGGCTTTCTTGCATGTAGAGAAAGGGCAAGGCGGCTTTCCAATCTACCTTATAAACAAAGCCGTTTATATTATCCGTACTCGACACCAATGTTTCTTCCGAATTATGTTTTTAATTCGAAGAAGTGTGAAGATTTTCCTTGACTGCAGAATTTGAGGGAAATCTGGAAAAATGGCACGAGACGCCATGGACGTATGTAAGCCAGTGCTAAGAGAAAGCAACAAAAGAAAGGTTTGGCAGCCACAGTGTATTGATCATATCCCAAATTAACTTTCGGGATTCTCGCGTGCGCTTTATTCCGACAACCTTCCTCGAAACAGCTGTTTACATAAACGCAACTGTGGAACTTGACCCTTTCCGTTGCTTGGCAGGCTTTTCATTTTAATTGCGTTGGAAGTGGCACGAAAAATTGCGTCTTGTACCCCACGTGGCCTTTAGTCAAACATCAGTACAAAATCAGTTGCAGTCCATGAGTCAAACAAATTCGCTATATTGAACTGTCGCTAAATTTTGGTAAAATTAACCAGATCGCTAAATCAAAAGTTTCCCAAAAGGTATTTTATGTCCGGCATTGATTCTCAGTCTCTTTTGACTTTGTTTCACATGTAACTTAAGGATAAATTTTTCCACGTTAAATAGAATTTCTATTAACCGAATAATAAAGCTATTTGCTCAGTCAGTCCAATAACTAAAGGCGGTGGCAAACGAGGACACAATGTTGCGGACACATTGTTGCAGACACAAATGTTTCCCCGTTTGCCCGCGCGCGCAACATTTGTTGCGGACACAAAATTTGTGTCCGAGACACACAAAAAAAATGTTTCTGATTTCTTTCAGAAACATTTTGAATCCGCAACAAATGTTTCCCGGTTTGCGCAGCATAGAAACAATCGTGAGCAACAATGTGTCCGCAACATTGTGTCCTCGTTTGCCACCACCTTAATGCTAAAAACGTTTTCAAGATAATTAACATAAGACAAGAAATGTCAAATCAGCAATTATAATATCACAGCACTCAGTATAACCATTACCATCAGTATCAGGCTGCATCACGTCTGAAAGTCCCTGAATAGGATCGCTCAGGCAGGCCTCTAGCAAAACGCGGAAGCACTATATATTTCGTTCAGCGTTTTCCACTCGCTTTGTCAAACCGTGGAAAAAATGAAGAGCCGTACCAAAATAGCTTTTCAGGGATATCATATGAAGAGAACTTCTCCCACTCTAGATCTACATATGAGTCCATCGAGTTTACGATGTGGAGTTCCGTAAAAATGAATGCAGATCCGCACCCGGAAGGAACTCGCAGCTCCATATTCAACTGAAGAGCTTGAAACATCATAGACTCATCATACGTCACGGTTTCAGCACATCAATCGAGCTATCAAATGTTCTCTGTATCACACTTATTAATAAACGAATGCTATTTCCTAATTTATTTTTTCTCTAACTTCTGCATTCCACTTTATTTCTCTGAATGCTTAGACGATCTAACACGAGCTTGCTCGGACCTGCAGACAATCAAGTCAGAGTGCAGATCTTATCATTACATTTCCGCGTTGAAGTTATCAGTTTTTTCTTCATCTTTTCTCAGTGCCACAACCCGAATCGTTCTTTAATAAAAAAATATAAACTTGGAATGAAATGGCACTTGGTTAAATCAAGACATTTCTCCTTTGCTTTCCTAAACTAAAAAGAAAAGAAAGCGAAGAATTCAATCTGAAACGAGTTGAATACAACAACAACAACAACAGCAAAAATTCACGAAATAATTACTCCTTTGTTTCCTTTTTACACTAAAATCCCGTCATTTTCCGGTTTACCACATGCTGAACGCAAAACCATTTTTTCCGTCTTCGTAAACGTTGCAGTTATTGCGTCATGTATATTTTAATATATGCGTATTCAAAATAACTTGAGGAATCCCCGCTAATAAATCCATTTAATGTATTTTAGTAAAAATAACTTCTCGCATGTAGCTACGAAACATCACTGACAGAAACAAAACGAAGAAACTATAAATGTCCGATGAGCGGCTGAGTACATTCAAAAAGATTATACCAGGCTGTGAAATGTCCTTCCGAGATGTATCCAAATAACTCGAACCCTGGTCAGCTTGACCTTTTTGTTGCAAACTTTAAATAAAGGTATATCTCCCTGTCTCTACTACACACTAATATCTACTTGTAATTCCACATTCGATAAATCAAGCACGAATTGTTTTATAGCTTCCCCGCTAAGGCTCTGAGTTCCAAAGAAATTCTGTCTTCCGGGCAGTAGCGTTACGCCGGAAATGCGTCACACGGCTTCAGCAGCATGCCAAAACAAACAAGATTAAAAAATTAGGTAAAAATTAAAAAAAACACGGTAATAGAACGAAACAATGTTATTTTAAAACACCTAGGCAGTAATATTACTTCCCATAAGTTACGGAAAAAGTTTCTCAGAAAACTACTGATTCAGAATTGACCTGCAATGGAAGTAGAAACTAATTTTCAACTGAGAAATAGTCAACAATTTGTGTTAAAGTCACTTCTGCCTCGTGGTTCTTGAGAATAAGTGTAAGTTTTCAATGTTAAAATTAAGCTTAAGTTTGACCAGTTATTCGTAATTTCCAAAAACGCGGTTATAAAGTGAAAAAAAAAAAATATATTAAAAAAGGCTCTTTGGGTCTTTTTTTTTTTTACTTTATGGGTGTGAATGCCATTTTTATTTTCCGCCTCCTACAACAAGGAAACAAATTAATTAACATATTACAATAAATCTAAAATTAGATCGATGGTGTAATCACCCTTTTCTTTTGTGCGTTATAAAAACGTTCGCTTCTTTCGTTGGGTCATGGACCGCTGTGAACATCAGAGCCGATATCGAGCTAACTGTGAAATACCTCAACCTTAACAGAACAGAAGAATTATGGAAAGCACCATCTTGAAGGTAAGTTAGTCTAAGTTAGTTTTAATATTGCTTTAAAATATATCCCAAAGCTTTTGTTGCTAACTTTGGAGATCGCACTGATACATTTGTCTTTTGTCGGGTCTGGAGTAAAATTATTTGTAATTTTTACCGCCAGAAGATACGACAGCTAAACTATTCAAATAAGAGTTTTTGATTTGGTTAAATGCAAACATCTGTCTTGTTTATTACGCTCTATAACCCCTTTCTTATCTAGAATAGTTTCGCTGAATTGCCTTAACGGCCACTGATCAAAGTGCAAACTAGAGAATTCCGTTTGATCAGCAAAATTCAGACGATGGCCGGAAATAGCGTTACCGTATTGACTTTTTAGCCTCGCGTTCAGATAAATATTATCTATGAGGTATTTCGTCCAGTGTAACTGATAACGCCAAAATGTTGGCAGACACAGGCCGACCTTTTTAAAGTCTTAATGGCTCATAGTCAATTAGGATAAGCACGTGTTAACAGACAACTTGGTACTCTTGACCCGAGCTCTGTGTGTTATGAAATTCTGTTTTGTTTTCATTGACTCTTCTTACCGGCCATCCACGTGGCAAAAATTTATCGACACTACTAGAAATTAAGAGCACCTCAAAATTAGAAAAAACGGCAAGGTTTGAGAGTCACATCTTGAAAAATAGCTCTGCAAAGTCAAGACTTAAGTCTACAGATATTTATACGCTGGGGCACGAATTTGCCTCAAGTATCTGGCAAGGCTTTTGAAACAGCCTTCTAAAATTCCCCGACTTTGCAAATGAAGCTGACTTTGCGGCTTAACGAAATACGACTCATCACAAGCTTGGCTATTATATGAAAATCTGATCATTCCTTACATATCCTCACTCAACTAAACCAAATCATTCTAAGTTAAATAATTTTGAAATGCAAAACAAAAACAAAAAGAAAACAAAAAGATAATTCGGAGGTTGACCTTTTGTCATTTTGTTGCAGCTCGCTGTTTATCTTTTGTTGCAGAGTTACGTTTTCTCTGCAGTACGTTCAAGATTTGTTCAAATCGATCAATCACCACAAAGGCGAACGTTTCATGATGTTGTGACTGACCTCCTGGATGAACATACATTAGAGAAACTCCCCAACAACAATTTAGGAACAGAATCACTACAAGACGAAGCCACTGGAGAGGACAGTGAACTAAATTCAGTTCCCCTACGCCTCAAACGCAATTCCAGTCCATGCGTGTTGCGAAGAATAATTAAGTGGAACCACTGCCTTGGAAAACGTTTCACTGAAATTCACTGCAGAAGACGAAGTGTGGCATGTTTATCACCTAACAATATTCCACCAAAGTGCAAGAAGAATTATCATCTCGTTCTTGGAAAGAAAGGAGCTTATTGTCCGGTTGTTAAGAGCTGCACGTGCGCAGCGTGACGTAACCCTGTTCTCATACAGGAACGTCGACTGTGTTGGTCTATACTTTGATCATCACTGTGTGATGTTTGTAGTCCTTTGGGGACATTGTAGCTAAGTACTATGTTGAACTATGAATAGCAAAATAATATTTTTAACTTGATTTGATGTTTGAAGACAGCCCACAGACAGAAAAGGGCCGAGCCAGGGGTGGAGGAGCACATTTTTAACAACCAGGGGACATGGGAGGGGACGGACCCTGTGGGTCCCTCCCCTTGTCGTTCTCATAGTGGCAAAAATTACATTATTTTCTGTAAAATATATCAAGTTCTCTACTCTGAACAAGAAATATTGTATATATCGAATATTGTATTGTGAGGCATGCACGCACAAGTGCAGGCATGTTTGTAGAGGGTAAATACTCTCTTCGTTTTGTATAATACCTTTATTTAACTTATAAAAATGACCAGTCCTAGTGGCCATGTTATCAGCATTTACCAACTATAATGGCGATGTTAATGCAATTTTTATTTTGTAAAATTAAGCTCATCAATTATTTATGTATTTAAGCAAGAAAAATAATATTCCGAACACTCTTGTGAAGGAGCAAGTATTTATATCTGTACATCCGTCTTACAATATAGAAACCTGAATAAATTACAACACACGGTTTAATATATTACTGACGTCTCGTGAGAAATTATATAATTATGAGATTAAAAAAATGATATATGCAAAAATGCAAATTGCCCATGTTAAATCCTGGTCTTATACGACCTCCCTACGGGGTTTGGACGGGCTTACAACTGAGGGAAGTTATTTTCAAAGGGGAGAATATAAGTTGTATATAAAATGAACTGACGTACATGAACTCGATGCGGTACGGCGCTGTGTCCTAGCAGTTCGGGCTACGTTTGAGCCCTCGCCTCGCCCCAGGGTCACTGTGTTGCGTTCTTGGGCAAGACACTTTACTCTCACAGTGCTTCTCTCCACCCATGTGAATAAATGGGTACCGGCGGAAACCTTGCGATGGACCAGCCTCCCATCCAGGGGGGGGGGGGGGGGGGGGGGAGCGGTAGAAATACGCTCAATGCTACAGAAACCGTCATGAGTTCCTGTGCATGCGATATGGACACTTGGCTTGACGCAGGCTTTCTATCGTCTCAGAGGCCGAGGTATGCTCCGCTAGCGGTCTAAAATTCGGTATTGAGAAGGCTCGCTCTCTTGCCCGCTACACAAGGATTTCAAAGGACAGGCAAACAAGAGACATGTTTCAAAGAGCATCAAACACTTATTAATTAAACCTTTAAACGTTCTTCATTACCAATTATGGCTCTTTATTACAAAGTAAACTATATCTAAAATATTTCGCTGCTTGTTACTTCTACAATTTTCAACCCGATTACGAGGCGAAACAGTAAAACTTGCTATGTCGGAAATTTATTATCAGAAGGATCCGACTCTCTAGAAGACTTCTTAAGTATAGAGAAATACACATGCTTTTCAGTTTAAAATTCTTTGATACAATGCAATTAATACATATTATATTTGTACACTGTTAATCAACACATTTGCAACCTGTGACAAATATTAGACCATTAGTACTACAAACAGATGTTATCTCCTCGCAAGCAGGACGCGGTTTGCGAGCGCATGCGAAGCTTGTTTTCTCGCAGGAAACTATCGTTATGGCGTCCCTACCGCACATGTAAACACGAGAGGGTTCCTTTTTTACGCATCCGTGCGTCCGTGCGGGTGTTAAAGGCAAAAGTTATTACAAAGAAACGACATTAGCATTGAAAACTGTTCAATATTTCTTTTTATTCAAATCGCATATAGCAATCTGTTTTAATCTTTTTCATATGCACCTTCTTTTGTATTTGCTATGTTAGGCACGAATGATTTCAATATTAATATCAATCAATACTGCAAACCGTAAGGACGTAATAACTGAACAAACACACAGCCATATTCTCGAAAATAAAACGGTGAGAATAAAAAGAAGAGGAGGAGCAATCGATCAGCCATTCGTTGCTTCGAATTCAGATTGCGAAGAGTTTAGTGCTTACCTTAATTTCGTAGGACATTTCCAACAATCTAGCTGCAAGGATTCTCCTCAATTTCTTCTTGGTTTTTCTTCACTGAACAGTCTTTCCACAATTCAGATTCACTGGTGTTTGGGTTGAAGAAATTCTCTTTATATGCATTTTTGCTCCCTTGTTTGGTTAATTGAAGAACTTTCCCGGCAATCACCTGGCGATTCCGTTATACAGAGCACATAAAGTTTTAATTTGCTTGGAGTATAGGATGGCGAAAATTGAATATCTCAGTGGAACCTTTCTTGACCAGAAAGAATCTTTTCAATAGTTGGCCACGAGATCCCGAATTTTCGGAGAAGTTTCGGAGGAAGTTTAGAAACATTATTGGAAATTCCCGCAAAGACTAAAAGAAGGACATTCAATCACCGTTGCACGAGTTTAAAACTTTACAATTACTGAATAAATATAAACTGATGAGCGTGAGTTCACAACTGAAAGTTTCAAATAGTTTTAGTAGAATTCTAACTTATTTTCCTTCAAATAATGATTTCTAATTATCGATAATTATTTTTTCATATGAACTAGTATTAAAATACCAGTACTAGTTCATCTTGTAGAAAAATAATTAGAAATCATTATTTGAAGGAAAATGAGTTAGAATTCTACATAGAAATCTCGAGCTCATAATCTAATTGTTAAGTAGTGAATGGAAGGGACTGTATTAAAAAGAACTTCCCTAATTTTTGTTCAGTTGAAGAAGACTTAATTAGGGACAAATAGTTTGTGAAAAAAAATCGAGAAATAAATCATTTAAGAATTGATTTCATGTCTGATATAAGCTTGCGACCTTCGATCTCCAAGATGTATTCAATGCATTGATCGATTAGTAATTTCATTAGTAATTTTTAATATGTACCACTGCGTTGTGAACCCAAATTACCAGGAACCGATGGTCGTTTATTTAACACTTGAAGCTTTAGCTTATCCTTTTTGTGTTGGTTTTTGGGAGTCGTCGCGCTCAGGGTGTCCCTGGGGTCTTAAGGAACAAGGAACACGGTTTAATTTCATCTGGAGAACAGGGAAACAAAAGCAAAATATCATAGAGAACAAGGGAATATGAGGTTTGTGGATCACGGGAAGAAATCTCATTAAATAAAGCGCTGTTATGAGAGATTTATATTATTTTTATGCTGAATATTTTGCCTGTTCATATATCTTTTTGTTCTATCTTGTGACAGGCGCTATGCTGACCATTTCAACTATAAGCCGACTCTAGAGAAAATGAGGCCCTCGTTTTCTCTTGGCCGACTCTATTCAACCTTGTTTAAGTTCGTAAATTGAATAGTCTCCAGCCAATTTTTTGCAGGCCACGTTCAGGCTTTAAAATGCTGTCTTTAATTATTTAGGCTACCTAAAATTACTCTGACTAATCTATGTCTTTTTGGACCAACAAGACCATATCTGTTGCATCTCGTAGAATCATGAATTCCACCAATTTGATTAATTAGTAAGGGCTCAAATACTGAACTAAGAAAAAGCGTGTCACCGTGATCGACGATCGCGTCATTTTCAAGGATTTCCAGATTAAAAGTAAGAAATAATAAACGACTAAGCGACACGTGTAGCGTAATGGTTCGCGTCCGATTCGCGACCGGAAAACGCAGATCGAATTGTTCTACCTTAGACCCGTGACAAGTTCCTCTCCCTTAACAAGCGAGTGCTCTGAGCTACTCTTCCCTTGTCGAGGAGAGCGCAACAGTTTCTAGCCTGTTAGAATTCATAGCGGAAAAACTGTGAAAGGGAGGACAAACAAAATTGAAAAAAGACATAATAGGCGCTTATCTCGGGACAGAATTTCCGATTGTCGTTTAAATGGAGTACTATAGTTGACTGGGCGTTCGGGTAATAGCAAAATTGGCGGGAAGCAGGAACACGTACACACAGTCGCGGTGTCAAATCGCCGTGACCACCGCCTAGACTGAATATGGTAACAGGAAATGGTCGTATTCTCTTGCCATTTACTGCGTTAATAAAGTGATCGTGACAAGAGCCACAAAATTACGCCATTAATTCAATTTCATGCGTGTCTGTTTTTTCCGCTCACGCCCTAAGAACGTGACTTTGGCTGACTTTTTCTTTCTCTCTTTTTTTTATTGGGGGTGGAGGGGGGAGTGGGAACGGGAGGCTAACGGCGAGCAAATTAGTAAAGCAGGAAACAAGGACCCCTCCCCCCTGTGACACTTGCTACTTTTCAGTATATAAACCTAGCTACCATGATACCGTAGCACCCTTCATTCTTCAGAGCGCCCGATAACTTTCTATTTTGTCTTATCCGATACGCCCAGAAAAACGTTATAAGTCTGAAGATTCCGCGTTGGTACTAGGGACTGAAAGGGACTGTATTAAAAAGAGCTTCACCAATATTTGTTCAGTTGAAGCGAGCTTACTAACAAAATTTTAGAGACAAATAGTTTGTGAAAAACATCCGAAAAATAAGTTCATTACATTCAAGAGAGGCTCAATTATTTTATCTCATAAGCTTGCGGCCTTCGATCTCCAAGACGTATTCAATTCATTGATCGTTCATTGGAGCCGCCTTTTAGTAATTTCTAGGTACCACCGCGTTGTGAAACCAAATTACGGGGAACTGATTGTCGTTTATTTAACACTTGAAACTTAAACTTTTGGTGCTCATTACTGAGACTGAGTGTATCGCAGGGATTTTGGGGAACAAGGGAACATGCTCAATTTCATCTGGAGAACAGGGGAACAAAGGCAGCATGTAAAGTCCAAGTTCTCTGAGCGTCCTGTTTCCAGTGTGAGACCCGTCGGTACTTTGCAACCCGTGACAAAACGATTTACGTCGACGATTTACGCCGAAGACGACAAATAAACGTGTGAAGTCTAAGTTCTCTGAGTGTCCTGTTTCCAGTTGGAGACCCGCCGACATTGGTATCCGTGAGAAGTTCCTCTCCCTTGGCAGGCGAGTGCTCTGAGCTACTCTTCCCTAGTCGAGGAGAGCGCAAGAAGGTTCTAGCCTGTTAGAATTCAGAGCGGAAAAACTGTGAAAGGGAGGACAAACAAAATAGAAAAAAAGGACATAATAGGCGTTTATCTCGCGACAGAATTTCCAATTGTCGTTTAAGTGGAGTGCTATAGTTGGTATAGTTTACTAGGCATTCGGGTAATAGCAAAATTGGCGGGAAGCAGGAACACATAGAGTCGCGGTGTCAAATCGCTGTGACCACCGCCTAGACTGAATATGGTACCAGGAAATGGTCGTGTTCTCTTGCCATTTACTACGTTAAATAATTATGAATATAATTGATCATGAAATGAGTCCCAAAATTACTATGCAATTTCACGCAGGATTGAAGTCATGTCCTGCATGAATTACTGTCTTAAGTTAAAAAAAGGTGCCTAAAGAAATTTGACATAGCACCACATTTTTGTAAATTGTTTTGAAAGGGAAGTTTTCAATGAGTGATAATCTTAGCTCAGTTGAACGAAAATTACTCTAGTCTATGTCTTTTTGGACCAGCAAGGCAGTATCTGTTGCGTCTCGTAGAATCATGAATTCCACCAATTTGATTAATTAGTATGGGTTCAAATAATGAACTAGAAAAAGCGTGTCACATCGACGATCGCTTCATTTTCAAGGATTTTCAGATTAAAAGTAAGAAATAATAAATGACTAAGCGACACGTGTAGCATAATGGTTCGCGTCCGATTCGCGACCGGAAACCCACGCTGATCGAATTGTTCAATCATAGCAGGCTCTGATCGCTAGCTAAACCATACGACACACAAAACAATCGAAAGAACTTGCTCTACTCACATTAAGGTTTGAAGTGATTCAAAGCGGCTTCCTCGACCATCTTGCTGTATGTCTTATGCGATATCCCGGATGTAACAATTGAAATGGAAAGACTCCTTCCGAACCATTTTTAAGTCTTTAGCCACAGTAAAGTTCAAGCCAAACATCGTTACGACCGCCTTCAAATCAGCCGTAAAGCCTAGTTCCAAGTCCTAATTGATGTGGCTAAAGCAAACAAGCCATTATCTGTACCTCGCACAACGTACTGGGGGAGTTACAGAATTTCAACCCGCTAAATTAATAACCAATCCACAACTTGAAAATAGGGAGACTTCCACCTGCATTAGACCTAGTGATGTCCTCCGGCAAACTTCCTTTAGACAGCAAAATAGAAAGGTAGATTAGATCACTTCTTCTTTGACCTACCGCGCGCAACTAGAATTAAAAAAAGAAACGCTCGGTGAACGCTAGAGACTGGGGTAAAAACACACAAAATAGGGGAGGGGGAGGGGGGCGGGGTTAGGGTGCTGCCGATACAAAGGCCCAAAAAGTATAAATTTGAGATCACTGCAGCATTTAGGGCGATATCTCATTATGTTCTTGCCTCTGTGTTTGAATCCCTTCGGTGCCCATTGTATAAACAAGGACATGCTGTTCTAGAAGAAGACGAGTGAAGCAAAAATGGGCTCAGCGTGCAATGATTTGGCAACGTGCAACCAAGGAGACTCATTGAAGTCTACCTAGCTACAGTGGAGTTGGCAACTTTTCTGGCTCTCGCCCACTTCAATGATGGTGCAAAAGAAATAAAAGAACTTGGGATTGATACAGGCACTCACTGCTGTAATGCTTGTGCTAAGCCTGTAAGCTTGCTCACCGAAGACGTAGCCATTGAGAAAGAAAGGTTAGCGCAGAAGCTAAAAAGAGGAAAAGGAAAAGAGCCTCTCCAGAGACAATAGAAGCAAGAGAAGGCCCTACAGGAAATTGTCTTGGCAAACTATATTTCAGTAAAGTTTCTGACTACTAAGAAACCTAATCTCTCAAAATCTGATGAAATTTTCATAGCACTTTGAGGTGTGTACAATTCAAGCTGTGCAATGACTACGAGGCGAAACACTGAAACCCTGCAATGTCATAAGTTTATTATCAGAAGAATCTGACTCTCCAGAAGACTTCTTAACTATAGTTCATACTACATTAATACAGTGTTCTAAATATATCGTATATTTGTTCACTGTTAATCAACACATTTGCAGCCTGTGACCACGGTGACCAATTCTTCTCCATCAGCACAAACAGACGTTATCTCCTCGCAAGCTGATGCATATGGTAAGTGGCTGCATGCGAAGCTTGTTTTCTCGCAGGAAACTATCTTTATTTTGTGTTTACCGCACAGGTAAACATGAGAGGATTGCCTTTTTACGCATCCGTGCAAAGCACGCGCCACGCGCGCATGCTGGAAAAATAAATTCTGGATGCTGTTGTTCTTCTGGTCATTCGAACTGGCGTGACAATGTAACGCATTCTCCTCTTTGATTCCGTTGTTGTCACGGTGGAGGAACTCTTGTTTCTGTTCACCATCGTTAACAACCAGAAGTGGCTTGATGATATTGATTTGGAGTAAAAAGAAGATGGCGGGCAGCACCTATTTAGAAAAGAACAGAAGCAAACCAATCAAATTATTAAAAGCTTATTTGACGTCATTCTCCTGTGACCAGGATACCCCGGGGAGTTACTCTCTATAGAGGACTATCATTGGTGAACAAATTGTGGGTATCTTCTTTACATCACTGGTTACCATAGCAGCAGTATAACTCGTTAAAACACCCTTAATTCTAGCTTTAACTGCTATAACTACTCAAAAACGAGCTCGTTGCTCCCATTTTATTATTGAGTTATGATCAATAGGTTAAGATACAACTTTTTGCAAAGTTAAAAAAATCCGGGAAGCAGTTTCAGAGCCACCTTAAATTTTCGAAAATTTAAGGTAGAAGGTAGAAGAAAAAAGACAGCTGGGAAAGATCGAAAAATCGTTGAACTTTGCGTTATCCATAATACAGTTCTTTTGAGTCAAGCCAGATCTGTGTTTAATAGACCATCAGGCGTTTGCTAAAAGTTTTCTGTCTCTAGCTGATTGCGTGAATATGGCATTGATTCGCTTCCTGATCTAACCCATCACGTCAATATTATATGTTTGGCTTGTTTGATGCCAAGAGCCACTTTATGCTTTTGAATCATATGGTCTTAACGGCAAAGCAGACCTATTTTTTTCTGCAGACGGGAATATAGCATCATGAATAATGCCATCACGGTTGAGATTTGGAAGATAAGAAATGAGACTAGTCTCTCTTGACTTTGTTGGTTTCTGGGATAACTTCTTAAATTTGGTCTCATCAGAAATCAATCGTTTCATTTTGTTGAGGTAATCAATCTTATTAGCAATGACACCACCATTTTCGGGGGTGGAAGCGGAATCATGAATCATAATGAATATGCTTCCATCGATATTGGAGGCCTACTGATGAATATAGAATGCAAACTGCGAAACTTCTTAACAGTTATATCACAGAAATGGCCGAAAATAGCATTTCCGAGCGTCTAATTTTCAAAATTTTCTGGGGAAGCCTGCCTCCAGACCCCGCTTAAGAAGAAAACACTGAAAACGCGATTCAAATCTCCATCCCTTACCTATCAACTTGACTGTGATTAGGTATATTACACACAGTGTTGTTATTTTCAAAACTGGATGAAAACAATGACAAATGAATCATGAATATCGAATGAAATTTTTAAATGAATCACGAATCATTGAGGTAAAACAAGAAAGGAATCATGATTCATGAACGTCCAATGATTCCGCTTCCACCCTCGACTTGAACCATTTCCTTTATCAGCTCGTGTAATAATTAAAGTATCATCATTTCGTAAATCCTGAAGAGCTTTCCATTCCACCTTGCTCAGAATTCGTTTCTGCTTAGAAAATCATTCGAGTAAATGTAGCTGTAAGAAATATTTTTGAGTTCACATCTTAATCTGTCTTTGTCCTCTCTTGTTAAAGAATGACCCAATTCAAGAAGGTATAGAAAAGCATTTCAAAAGAACATAACCAACTTTAACCAACTTTAAATTTTAATCACGTTGGACACTGTTCCTTAGTTTTAAGGCAGTTTACAACGGTTTGGAGTAGTTTAAACTATTTATCTATCTGTGTCGAGTTTCTCAGTTTGTTTTCAAGGCGTTTCAACAATGTTCTTCGGACATTTCAGGATCTGACTCATAGTCCAATATCATCCCCTCATCATCTTGTGTCTAACTTTTTCTTCATTTCGCAACCATGGGCGGTCAACTTGCCACTTCCATGAAAATTTCTGTGTCCTTGTCTTTTTGTATTCGCGAGAATCACGGACCGTGGTTGACGTGCTGTTCAGGAGCGGTATTCTTTTCGAGTCTTCATAATTTAACGATTACCAGGCGAAGCTGTTTTTGTATGTTGGTGAACCAGGAATTTGCGACTAAGCGCCAGGTTTGTGGGAGATTTTATACTGGTAAACATTGTAAGCTATTGGTTTGTGGACAGTGTAGATTATTTAAAGTAGAAAGTTACTCTTATTTTGAAAAATTTATTCTGGACATGAAAATCGTATTCGCCAAACCGGGTGGGTGATCCATGATTTGTATACTCGCCCAACAGTTTTGACACAAGCCTGGGCGAGAGATATAATATTTATTATTTACTTATTTATTTTCATTAATTGTAATTTATACTCTTGTAAATTACTTCTAATAAAAATCTATAAAACCTAAAAATTGATAAAACTTACTCTATTTGCTATGCTATTAAAAAGTTCCTTCTCTCTGTTAATTGGTTACTTTTATATTTCAATCAACTAAAATCCGTAATAGAGTTTCTTTAATTTTAGTTCTTTGAACTTCGCTGACAGTAAAACGTTCCGTCCCATGCTATTGGTTGGCGGTTAGAATTCAGCAATCATATTTCTATCGAAAGTACAAACCGCTTCATTCACCAAGATAACGATGAAAAACAGAAAAAAAGGGAAAAGTCAACCAGTCGTTAGTACGTTGCTTCTGTAGCGGGACAGATTTTAGAGGTGCATGAGGATACAAAGGACTTCGGTTCCACTGGTTTATTCTCTAGCGTTAGCTCAGCAACGGAGCGAGATTATAACCTCATGCAGTAGCGAGTGAAGAGTGAGTGAAGAGAGTCTCTTCTTCTCTCTTAGTCTCTTAGGTCTCTCTTAGGACTCTTATAGGTCTTTTAGGTCTCTCTTAGGTCTTTCGTAGGTTTTTTAGTGAGTTACAAGGCAGCTCTATTTATGTGAGAGGATCAAGTAAATTGCTTTTCGCAGGTTGGGATGCTATTGATATGCGAAAAATAGGTTTCCAGATGTTCCAAGATCAAAACATTAAAGAATGCGAAATGAAGTAAGGTTTGTTTGATCGTGCAAAAATTTGCAACAAGGAAATAATCGCAAGGTTTAGATTCCAACACAGGAAAAACAGTTCGCTTAGTCTAAAGCTTATAACGTAACCTAAGTTTCTATCGAAAAGGATTCTAGTTTACGGTTGAAGAAATATATGAAATTCAACGAAAACTAGTTCGACTGAGAACAAAGGAACTCTAAGGTGTCAACTTGAACTACTAATCATTATGCGAGCTCGTGCCGCAAAAGTGCGAACGATTCCGCGACTTAATCAAATAGTACGTTCAGGTAAAGTTTGCTTATTTTCCGATCTTACAGCTGAGGACACCTTTCAAAGAAAGCCATTGTTGTTTTTAAATAACAGGTAGGTTTACATTACTTTTCTTAATTTATAGCAAAATTTCTTCTAGAAAATTCGTTTTAAAAATTCCCAGATTAATCATTCAATATCATTTTTGAAAAGTCGATGATTAAATAGATAGATAAATATTTCCATGCTTCCAAATATACTAACGTAATCAATCCTTTAAACATAAGAAATAAATATACAACATACCTTCAAATAGTGAAACATATTCAGTTGGTAAAATGATGCAATTCTCTGTAGGTTTTCTCACTTTAGGTGCTAAAAGCTACCGAAGCTACATATAAATGTTAGAAGCCTGACTTGAAAGGCTTTTATAGAGTCCATGGGATAAACCATATTTAGAAAAATCAGGTTCTTTACGAAAATAGACCAACCGATTTTAAGTTGTGCATCCGATGCACAACTTAAAAAGAAAACAACTTACACAGAACGTGCAGAAAAGCACGTCTCCTTTTTCCCAAACAAATCGGTACATTTTCCTTGTTGTCTTCGCAACAAAACGCATGTCTTCCTGTACAATTTGGCACAGCGTAAAACCTCGTGATTTTCTTCAGCCAATGGTGGGCATTGTACCGTAACTGGCACCCTTTTATGGTAAATATCGATACAAAGAATGCGACAATTTTAACATTTCGCTAACAATTCAGTACATTACATGTGCACTCTGGGGATTCCCATTACCTCTAGTGCCGGTCGTCGTTTAACCTTGTCGTGGGAGAAAGGTTATCCATTGGCAAAAAAAAGGTTATCCTTGAATTGGCAATCGAAAATAAATTCCTTGGTAACTGTACGTGTGGAACCTGCCTCTAAAAATGACGAATTAAATTTTTTAGAGTGAGGTACCCAAAAACCCATCCAAAATAGACCAAACCAAAAGTTTTCGGCTTTGCCTTTCATCATTGAATAACTGTCCATTGTTAAATGCACCAATTATCCATCAATTACCACGGTAAAAGGGGGCAATGGAATAACGTGTTCCGCGCTGGACTTCACTGGATACACCATTGACTGTTCATTCCCGATTTCTGCATTCTGCAAAGGCTAAAGGATTTACGTTGTTCATGCAGCGAAATGTATAACAAAATTCAAAGTCAAACTTAGTTCCGCGGACTTTTGTTTTGTTTTAATGCCCAGATTTACTTTTATTTCTTAGTGTATTTCTTACAGTAACTCTTATCTGTTACATCGTTATCAGTGAGTACGTCACAACCAGTTGACTACAATAACATCGGCTCAGCCAAATTTTCTTCCAACGCTTACATATAGCTCCAGCAAGCGACTTCATCTCTAAAATCTCTATTGGTTAAATATGTTGGAAAACGTTCATTGCTGTGACCCGTTGTCTATTTTGTTAAGGAAAAAAATGGCGTGCGTCGATCCCAGATTGAGTGACACCTATATCACCCGTGAAGATAAAATTACAGCATGAAAAACCTTGCGTGGGAGAAGAACGTAAATTGGGGATTCCCCTAGCTGATGAACACGCGATACTTAACCTTTGACAAAGCAGTCTGGGACACCAATTAGTTGTCCTCTTCTGTCCGGCTAGTATTTCGGATGTAGTAATAAGCTACTGACTGACTAACTGACTGACTGACTACTGATTGATTGATTGAATGATTGATCGATTGAATGATTTAAAGCTCTTTTTAATCTACCTTACGTATCTGGCGATTCTCGTGGAATAGTAACATGACATAATACTGAAAACTTCTCTAGTGGCGAAAGGAATGGAATGTGGAGGAGGCAATCAAGGATCTGTCTTCTGACTTTACTTCGTTTCACCTTCCCGTTTTTCATAATTTCAAGGATAACTCCATACAGATTAATACGTGCTACGGCAACCAATTAGTGCAAGATAAGGCTTGTTCCATAATATCGCATTCTGTATTAAGCTTGCGTATTTAATTTGCCGAAAACTAAGTACAACGTATTGCTTTCAGTGTACAAAATGAGATGTTGAAGTATATAACTTGAAACAGGTGAACATTTTCAAAGTTAGTAAGTGCTGTATCCAGTTACCTTCTTGATTTTGTTATATTTTGGATTGCAGATGCAGACGATTTTTCTACATAATTTAACAAGCTTAACTTGTAATTGTGGAGAGCTTTTATATAGTCCATGGAAATTGTAGTCATGTTTAGAAAATCAAGTTCCTTACGAAAATTAATAGACCAATAGATCAGTTACAAGTTGGCATGGCATTTTTGTGTATACGGGTCTACAGTAATAACAGCATGCCTGAGCTGTTGACTCTCCTCTATCAAATAGACATATTTTCATTATTTATCTCGACAATAAATAAAACCTCTTGATGAATTAAGTTCAAGGTAGAAACAGGTATTGTTCTTAGCCAAAGGTGGTGTAGTGCATTGTTATTGACATGTATATCAGTTGTAAAATTGGTTTAAAAAATGCGGAGCTCATTGTTTACTTTGGCGCAATGCAGCCAGTCACATTATTAAAACATAGGGGATTCCCTAACCAATGATACCGATCTACATCCTCTTTAACGTCTTTAACCTTGTCAAGGATTAAGTTATCCAAGGTTATTCAATGGAATGATGTGTATCGCGCACAGACTGAAAATTTGGCTTCCCCGGAAAGGCAAGATGTTTTATGTCAAAAGCTTCCCGATCACTCTACTAATCTGTGTGGTTTTAGATTTTTATGAAGCTAACTGTCTTGGGAAACAATTCCGGCATCATGCGACTGTTAGTTTGGTCTAAACGCCCAGAGATATTTTTACTTCTGAGAGGAGTTTGAAGTTAACTTCTAATCCGTTGCATCATCACTATCATGATGCATCGCATATCACTTATTAATCTTTTTTTTTTCTTTAATACCGTACTTCTGTCACTTGTTATTCCACTAGTGGTTAACCAGGAATGTCCTTGTTTCAAGGTTTTGGGCTCGAGAGTCCCGAGGAGAGGGATACTTGATTCCTACTAATGTTCGCGATATTTCGCGAGACCTAAATTCAGTTCGCAATTCAGCGGAAAAAGCGTGTTTAAAGGAACTAAATTTCGCGAAAATTTACCGAAGACTAACCTGTGCCAACAAACGGAAAGCTTCAGAGTCACCTATCTTAAAGGCAGATCTTTAAGACAATAGCTGAACAAAACCTTTTAATTGAAAACGGGGTTGGTATGTTCGTTTGCGACAAGAGACAACGTTATAATACACAGGTCATTATTTGCGACATGTCCTCTCTCTCTCTTGTATGATTCGGATCAGGAAAGAGGACGTGAACATGGTTAATCATGTAAATGGATGCTAAGTTTTATAAGAGAGTCCTACAGAGGATATTAAATTTCGCGTCACTCGTTTTCGCTGGAATATTTTTTCGACGTTTGCCTTTCATAGTGTAGGACTTCCAAATGAGAGCTTATTCCCTCAGATGAGCGTGAGATATCATGAGGTGAGGAATTTGCAAACTTTTTTGCGGATGTACAAGTTTACACGTTCAGCAAGTCGGTAGATCGGGAACTAGCCTGGCGTCGAAAGAGGGGATACGGGTTTGGCAAGACCGGGAAGGAACCGGGGAATGGACTAGCGAAGGGACCTCCCTTCCCCCTTTCCCGTTTTTCCCCTCTATCCCCCTGCTTTTTTTGCCACTCAGGCTAAACGGGAACACTAACGTATATTCTGAAAAGTGTGTCCTATACAGAACACTGGATTAAAGACTGTTTTTAAAGTGCCTGGACTACGAAAGAAAACTGGAGCCAAGCCCACTGAAGCAAATAAAGTCCTCAATTATTTCAAATTTTATTTATCAAATAGCGCAATAAGCAACAAACCATTACAAAGCAATTATGTCTTATAATAGATAACATGCTAATAATTTTAGATATTTATTCAAATTTAAAAACCGATTAGAATCACAGAATAAAAAAGCCTATTTCTGCACACGTTAAATAACCGCGTGACAATGCTTCAGTTAATTTTTAGCAAAAGCTCTCTATACGTTCAGAAATGATGAAAAAGTACTTACAACAAACAGTTTCAAAATTACACCCACCCACCCCTCCTACTACACAAAACATACGCTTACAATGTTTCATTAACCTTCTACACAGCAAAGCATCTTTATAATCAATGTCCTCTTTAAAGCAGTTTATCCGGCGTCAAAATCCATTTAAAACGTCTCTCAGCTGGGTATAGTTTATCCACTCTTAATTGCCTTCACATTGACAATCAACATTGAACACTTTGCCACAAGCGGGATAGTAACTCTTTTTGGTGACACATCTCGGTGCGGCGCCTCCATGATGAATGCAAGTGATGCTTCGCTTTCTACACTTGACCGTCACAATCAAATCTTTGCCGCAATGTTCCACTGATGTGCTGATCAGGCATCCTGAAATCTGACGCGCTCTTCTGCTATGCGCATGCTCAAAAGACAGCTGCAGGCTGCTGGTGTTAGTGACTTCATATTGGGCTTCATGATACGTCGCATTCTTTGATGTGTTCGCGTCATTGGCTTGGATTTCAGGATCGTCTGGCACTGTATGAAGGAATTCTTGAGGTTCGTTCGTTGGATATGGCAAAGAGATATTGATTTGGTGTAGAAATACGTGAAGAGCCAGGACTGTAGCGAACGACTGGAGGAAAAAAAAACAATGTTCATAAAAATACTAATATCAACATTTCTGGTCAGAAAAGTTATATGCATATTAGATACATTAGTACATACTATGACAGTGGATAGCGTTGTTGGCGCGCGCTGATTGGCTACTCAAACATGGGATATCCTTTGCTATTCACCTCCGAGCAACTCGCGCGCGAAAACTGCAGTCGTTGACAAGACTAAATGAGTTAAAATAATCATTTTTCGGTTATATTATCTTACTGTTTTAGTATATACTAAAACAACTATTCACTTCATTGTCGATTGCTAGTGGTGGATATTTACCTCGACGCTTGGCACCTCGGTAAATATCCACCACTAGCCACCTCCGCTACGGTGAATAGTTGTTAATTATCCACTAAGCCTGATCCTTCAGCACTTTTGATTTTCGCTTGTTAGTGAATAGTACATCCACATCTAAAGAAAACTAATCTACACATTACTAGCACTTAAATTTAGAAATGGTGAACTGATCATCGAAGATTCTGAGCATTGTAAGAATCGAAGCATATTAATTTGATCGGTGTAGAGTATGCTTTGACGCAACCGAGCTCTTGAATTCTTGATGTCCGTCTGATTTGTTTTTTAACTTTTTATGAAATTAATTGAGCCGAGCGAAATAACGTAATCAATCCTTGAAACATAAGAAATAAATATACAACATACCTTCAAATAGTGAAACATATTCAGTTGGTAAATTGATGCAATTCTCTGTAGGTTTTCTCACTTTAGATGCTAAAAGCTACCGAAGCTACATATAAATGTTAGAAGCCTGACTTGAAAGGCTTTTATAGAGTCCATGGGATAAACCATATTTAGAAAAATCAAGTTCTTTACGAAAATAGACCAACCGATTTTAAGTTGTGCATCCGATGCACAACTTAAAAAGAATACAACTTACACAGAACGTGCAGAAAAGCACGTCTCGTTTTTCCCAAACAAATTGGTACATTTTCCTTGTTGTCTTCGCAACAAAACGCATGTCTTCCTGTACAATTTGGCACAGTGTAACACCTCGTGATTTTCTTCAGCCAATGGTGAGCATTGTACCGTAACTGGCACCCTTTTATGGTAAATATCGATACAAAGAATGCGACAATTTAAACATTTCGGTAACAATTCAGTACATTACATGTGCACTCTGGGGATTCCCATTACCTCTAGTGCCGGTCGTCGTTTAACCTTGTCGTGGGAGAAAGGTTATTCATTGGCAAAAAAAGGTTATCCATCAATTGGCAATCGAAAATAAATTCCTCGGTGAATGTACGTGTAGAACCTGCTTCTAAAAATGACGTATTAAATTTTCTAGAGTGAGGTACCCAAAGCCCATCCAAAATAGACCAAACCAAAAGTTTTGGGCTTTGCCTTTCATCATTGAATAACTGTCCATTGTTAAATGTACACCAATTATCCATCAATTACCACGGTTAAAGGTGGCAATGAAATAACGTGTTCCGCGCTGGACTTCACTGGATCTACCACTGACTGTTCATTCCCGATTTCTGCATTCTGCGAACGCTAAGGGATTTACGTTGTTCATGCAGTAAAACGTATAACACCATTCAAAGTCAAACTTAGTTCCGCGGACTTTTGTTTTGTTTTAATGCCCAGATTTACTTTTATTTCTTAGTGTATTTCTTACAGTAACTCTTATCTGTTACATCGTTATCAGTGAGTACGTCACAACCAGTTGACTACAATAACATCGGCTCAGCCAAATTTTCTTCCAACGCTTATAGCTCCAGCAAGCGACTTCATCTCTAAAATCTCTATTGGTTAAATATGTGGGAAAATGTTCATTGCTGTGACCCGTTGTCTATTTTGTAAAAGAAAAAATGGCGTGCGTCGATCCCAGATTGAGTGACACCTATACCACCCGTGAAGATAAAATTACAGCATGAAAAACCTTGCGTGGGAGAAGAACGTAAATTGGGGATTCCCCTAGCTGATGAACACGCGATACTTAACCTTTGACAAAGCAGTCTGGGACACCAATTAGTTGTCCTCTTCTGTCCGGCTAGTATTTCGGATGTAGTAATAAGCTACTGACTGACTAAATGACTGACTGACTACTGATTGATTGATTGAATGATTGATCGATTGAATGATTTAAAGCTCTTTTTAATCTACCTTACGTATCTGGCGATTCTCGTGGAATAGTAACATGACATAATACTGAAAACTTCTCTAGTGGCGAAAGGAATGGAATGTGGAGGAGGCAATCAAGGATCTGTCTTCTGACTTGACTTTGTTTCACCTTCCCGTTTTTCATAATTTTAAGGATAACTCCTTACAGATCAATATGTGCTACGGCAACCAATTAGTGCAAGATAAGGCTTGTTCCATAATATCGCATTCTGTATTAAGCTTCTGTATTTACTTTGCCGAAAACTAAGTACAACGGTATTGCTTTCAGTGTACAAAATGAGATGTTGAAGTTTATAACTTGAAACAGGTGAACATTTTCGACGTTAGTAAGTGCTGTATTCAGTTACCTTCTTGATTTTGTTTTATTTTGGATTGCAGATGCGGAAGATTTTTCTACATAATTTAACAAGCTTAACTTTTAATTGTGGAGAGTTTTTATATAGTCCATGGAAATTGTAGTCATGTTTAGAAAATCAAGTTCCTTACGAAAATTAATAGACCAATTGATCAGTTACAAGTTGGCATGGCATTTTAGCGTATACAGGTCTACAGTAACACCAGCATGCCTGTTGACTCTCCTCTATCAAATAAACATATTTTCATTATTTATCTCGACAATAAATAAAACCTCTTGATGAATTAAGTTCAAGGTAGAAACAGGTATTGTTCTTAGCCAAAGGTGGTGTAGTACATTGTTATTGACATGTATATCAGTTATAAAATTGGTTTAAAAAATGCGGAGCTCATTGTTTACTTTGGCGCAATGCAGCCAGTCACATTATTAAAACATAGGGGATTCCCCTAGCCAATGATACCGATCGATATCCTCTTTAACCTTGTCAAGGATTAAGGTTATCCAAGGTTATTCAATGGAATGATGTGTATCGCGCACAGACTGAAAAATATGGTTTCCCCGGAAAGGCAAGACGTTTTATGTCAAAGCTTCCCGATCACTCTATAAAACCAGACCAGTTAAGGTAACCATTTTAAAAGGTTATAACCAATTGAAATAGATAGTCTTAATCTAAAAATAATCGGTTAAAAGTATAACCCATTTCTTACCGGTGAGATCAACCAATAATTAATTGTTATTTTTACCCTAAAAATTGGTTGTAACAATGAATGTTCAAAATAACCATTTTTTGTTGTCAAAATAAACTAATTAAGGATTTGGTTTAAAAGAGTGTAACTATTCTAAACCAGTCAATTAGAACATGTCAGAAACAACCATTTCTCATTTAGATACGAGTTCGTATCTTGTTTTTATTTTTCGGATGAAACTTAAGTTGAAATAAATTTAATCAATCATTATATTTACTTCGGTTATTTCTGAGACTGGATGATGTATTAGAATACTCCGCCCAAAAAACAATGCAAAGCATCGAGTCATTGTCATGTCTTAGATCAGAAACGGCGTCTTATCCTATTTTAACACAACCTTTTCCATTTCCGTTCGGTAATGAAAGCATTTTAGGAATTTATCTTATCAGGCACTTAAAGTCACGCGGTATTTTCCTTTTGAGGTTGCGGGTTTGTTTGGCTGATGCGTGAGCGTTTTTAATGATACGTATAATGCTAGATTTATCGCTAGTCGGTACTACCCATGGCACGGGATTCCATTTCTTTTCGATCACCGTAAGCCGGCGGTCTCAAACGGATGAATTGTAAACATTATGTCGAATTTTCAAAGAGCGGCTTTCCTGCCACCCGGCCCAAGGTAATTATCTTTACTGATTGAAGGTCATTTGTGTTATGTTACTTAACACCTCAACGTCAAAATTTTTAGCCAATGAGAAGTAATAGAATTTCGTTCAAATCCAACATATTTCCGTTGATAGTCCTTTTGGTGAACAACCTCGTCCAAAAGGTCACGTAGAAGGCAGGTAAAGAGTAGAAGCTTCAGGGAACACGAGTCACTGCGTTAGCTTTCATCTACATCGCAGCGATAATTGTGCAAGAATAGTAAAGGTGGTTCTGCAATTTGGAAGAAGGAAAAGATTTTGGAGAAATGAAAGGTAATTGACTATTGTTGGTTTTGCTTTGATTCATCGTGCATGCTTAGGATCGTACTGATCGTAAACACATGAAATTGTTTCTTCTAAGAAAAGATGCTTACGGTTAACTATGTGCCTAATTCCTTGTATTTTCTTACTCCCTTATGTAAGATTCTGATGTGATTGTTAGCGAGAGCTGGCGCATCGGCATGGACGTAATGGATCTGTTGGACATTATTTGCTATTGAATTGCAAAGTGAAACCCTTCGGAACAACTTTCAAAGCGTGTGAACTAAAGTCAGTTCAGAAATGGTAAGTATTTTGGCTGGTTGCTAATTTTAGTTTAAAATATTACAGACGGGAGAAATGATAAATAAAGAAATGAGATTCGGTCCTCTTGCTGTGTATCGGCTAAATAACTGTTCTCTTGCTTCTTGACATGTGCTAGAATTTGTCAGTAATCGCTCTCGATGAGAGCGCCTTCATGTGAAAACGGATAGCTACTGATCTTGTCTTGAGAAACCTGTTAGACTATCTTTACTGTCAGCAATTACTAATTTTCATATATTCATTTTATTCATATAGAGTAAAAAAGTGGAAAAAAGGTTTGGTACGCTAGTAAAGACAGCAACATCACTGAGGCTTATCAGCAGCACTGTGTGAGTCAAGACTGTGGATGAACTTTAAATTGCCTGGCTCGAATGCACGATGGTCTGCAGGATTTTATCACCGACGGTATTCTTATGCAGCGGCTCCCGTTTAGGGTACTTTTTATGGCACCAATATGGAGGTTTCAACGGATATATCGGTGGGCATGAACGGAACGTTTTCCTTTTCTAATTTTTTTTTTTTTGTCATGTAAGACTGGATGTAAGAACATTGTATATGCTATTAACACAGTTAAGTGCAACAATCGTGCTGTGAAGCAGTGTCGTCAGCTCTGGTAGGTTGCATGAATGGCGAGAAAAATATTGACTACTGTGTTTATATAATTATAGTAACGTTTGATGTGCAGATATTGTAACCCGTTTTGGGGTGAGGACAAATGTTAAAACAACTTTCCTTCTCCCTCACTCCGTTCGTACGAAGGAAAATCATTTTCCTTCTCCAGAACGCTGAAGCATAACACAAACACACAAAACTGTAAGGCAGGCAGAGTGAGAGCACCTGCCCGACGATGCTTTAATTCATTTCACACTAAGCTAGGCAAATAAGTACAAACAATGTGAGGAGGGAAAACTGGCTACATCTTTACGACTCAAAAAGCCTAAGTAGGAAAATATTTAGTTAGTTGTAACCTACTTTCCAGAGAATCTTTAACATACATATTCTTAGCTTTCTCCGATTTCCATCGCCCGTGAAGCATTAATAACCTATCAGAAGCACCTGATTTCATAAGATTGTCTGCTATTAAGGTAGCACCGCCTGATCTAAGGCTGTGAGTACTATAAGGGATGGAGTTAATCCCTATAGCTGAAAGCGATTCTTTAATTAGCTCTCTACACCTAGTATAACTTAGTCTCCTAGGGCCTAGAGTATACAAATTGCCCTTCTTGACAAATTTAAGGGTTCTAAAAATGTGAGCAGATGAACTTAGATCAATACTTGCTGCTGAAAGATAACGGGCTAATAATGAATGAGGACATGCAAGACCACCACTTTTAGAAATAAACACAATATTGCCTTGCCTATATTGATCAGTTTTGCTTAACATTAATCTCTAGATGATCATCAAAAACTACAATATCCGAAGCCTGTATATCCAAAAGCTCATTAACCCTGAAGAGGCCATAAAAGCCTAAAACAAAAATTAATGCTGTACGTAAACCACTAAGATTACAGCCTTCATAAGCAAACTTAATACAAATTCGACGTATCATATCAGGAGTAATAGGCTCCTTTTTTCTGACTGGTCTGCTAAACACACGTTTACTAGCCTCCACAATGTTGCGAGATAGTGCAGAATCAACTGGATTACCTTGTATCCCGTATGGAATGAGATCATGGACCCATTTTAACGCACAAAACGCAGACAAAACAACAGCATATGATTTTTTGGTTTCGTGAAGATTAGACAGGTATTCAGATATAAGTAAACTATCACAAGGCAAAACCAATCTTAAGCCTCTGGACTTCATATAAAGACAGAAAAGCCTGTATTGAGCGACATACTTTTTAACAGAAGAATTAGCCTTAGACGATAAAACTTGCTTCAGCATTAAACGCCTTTTGGCAAGAGAGGTCCGTCCCCAAGAAGTGGCTTCAGTCAAATCCTAAGGAAGCAAAAATACTAAGAGATAATATTAAATAGAGGGAAGGGGTTGTACTTATACCGATTTAGCACCGGCGAAAAGTTTAAAAATCCATAGCCAACCGGCCAAAGTCCGCTGCCATCCGGCTGGACCATAAAGCCAAACGGCTAAAAGAGTTCGCTGCCATCCGGCTAGAACCTGATGCCAACCGGCTCCAAGGAATGCCAAAAAAGGCTTGAAAACCCTAATACAATAACACAGCGTGTATAATGTTTAAGTACGATCCAGTCGGCTTGTGATGACACCGTCAGAAAAATTAAGTTTGACAGCGATGATAAAACCATTCCAACTTGACGAGCCTAACAGTGAGTTAGTGTTGTGCCCTAAACGCAACGCTAGCGCACCTTCGAAGAATGCGTAATCAACAACAACTCCAAAACTTATTGACCAACAGTGGCCAAAAAGGAGCAGACGGCCAATGCGGAGCAATTAACGTTCCACTGGCACGAGATCTAAACATGAAAATGAGAACTTTAGACGAAATTGGAATCCGTGGTACAAGTAGACAATTTTCGCCTCGCCAGTCCTGGAAAAACGCATCCACACCTGACGTCGCAGGGTTCCAGAATCGTGAAAAATGTTTTGGAACTTTTTTGTTGTAGTGAGAGGCAAAACAATCCACAGTATATGGCCCCCAAAGACCGTCTAGCTGCTGAAAAAACTCGGGGGCAAGTTCCCAATCATCATAATCAATTATCTTGCTGAGGTAATCCGCCTTATCATTGAGAGATCGGGGCACCCACTGAATGTCCAAAACAATTCCCAATTTAAAGCAAAGCGAAAAAATATCAAAAGCTAACTTGTGAAGATTAAAGTGCATACTACCAACTTGCGCAATTCTTGCGGCCCCCTGGTTATCGGTAAACCACTTGACTCTTGAATTAGGCAGAAAAGAACTGAATGAACTAAGGACGAATTGCACAGCTAATAATTCACGGTAAGTGGAACTCTCCTGACGTTCAGCCTCAGTAAACATCCTATGAGCACAAATATCTTTCCCGTCAATATGGCCAGCGCAAGCAACATCACTTGCATCTGAATAAATAGAAACAAATGGAGTGACCGAATCTGACACGCTTCTAGTGTTAACGGAACGAAGATTGTTCTTCCAAAACTCAAGTTCAACTACACAGTATCTATCAAGCAAAAATACACTATCCTAATCTTGGGCGGTAGCCACAGACATCTGACAAGGCCTGGTCATAATTCGAGCGAGGTTTCCTAAAACGGGACTCATTAGATATGATCTTTCCAACAATGGAAGCCAAACTTCTTGCTGATAACGCACGCGGTTATAGGGCGCTGTCAATGTGGGACAAGGCCTTATCTATTCTCGACTCAGTAATGCTAATGTTTCCTAGAATCCCAATACCAAGCCAAACAATACCAAGCCAAACAATAAATTGTACAGGAACCCAAACTGACTTGTCGTCATTAGATATGAAACCCGCCGCGGCAACGTCTGATCTAAGAATGTTCGAATGAATTTGGCTCAACGACTCAGTAGACTCAACGTCAAAACCATCATCAAGATAAATAACGGCACGTATTCCCTGAGATCTCCAATGCTTTACTAAAGGTCTGAGCAACTTGGTGAAAATGTAAGGCGCCGAAGATAACCCAAAACGGGAGAACTGTAAACATAAAGAAAACTAGGTTCCCCATCAGACATCACCCAGCTAAAACCGAGGAATGGCTGGTGTTCTGGAAAAAAAAATCCAAATGATGATATCTACTTTTGAGGTCAAATTTGGTGAAGTAGCTACCTTTCTCAAAATAGTCTCAGCCCAACTCTCCAGTCCTCGAACTTGAATTTTTGCTTAAAAACGTGTGATTGATGTACCTTAAATCCAAAATCAAACGTCTTTTCCCGCAACTTTGAACCGAAACAGAAAGCGGATTGATAACGTAGAGGCAACTCTTCGGAACTTGACAAACTCTTCCCGATGGAAGCAACTCAAAAATAGCTGAGTGAACGAACTCGGAATGTTCTAAAGCAGAACGGTTATTACTAAAATTCTGCTGGAAGCGGAGAAACATAAAACGGAATTTTGTAACCTTCTCTAATACAGTCGATGATAAAAGGTGGTGCGCCAATGTTCTCCCAAAACACAACATGAGCTTTAAGTCTCCCCTTAACACCTGGCGGAACTGTACCAGGGACCAGTGAACCAGACTCTACCTCAAAAGAAGGCAAAAACAAATTTTCTACCTTAATGATATCTTCGAAACATCCGACCGCATCATCATGTTCAAATAGTTGACTGTCGCTCGTCTGGTCTGCGGGATTGCTCTCCAGATGTACTGCCTGAGCCAAGTCTAGTTGTGTTTCTGTAATTCCCGAATCCAGGACGGTCGCTGAGCCTCCCGCAACTTGAACTCCAGTGACCTCTCTTTCCGCATCTGAAGCAGATGTCTGCTGGAGAAGGCATTCTACGGCCTGAAAAACGAAAAAACAAAGAACGCACAGCAGAAAACCTTCACTGAAGAAAAAATAAAAACGTAGAAAAAATAAACAAAACAAACAAGAAATCTACAAGCACCGTCGAGTAGTGTCGCACTTGATGAATATATCAACCTATTCACTCCTTTTATATATTCCAACTGGAGTCTCGAGAGACTCCACGTGCTAACACAAGATGTGTTAGCATAAATCATATGCATGCTCACGCTGAACTTCCGAAGGAAAATACATTTTCCTTCTCCCTCACTCCGTTCGTACGAAGGAAAATCATTTTCCTTCTCCAGAACGCTGAAGCATAACACAAACACACAAAACTGTAAGGCAGGCAGAGTGAGAGCACCTGCCTGCCACGTTGAAAACACAAAGAAAGGGCAAAGAGCATACCTCGAAAAAGAGACCGGTCGTCAGCAGCGCGAGAAGTATGAGCACTGAGGGGAGCCTTAATCTTCTCGGATTTTTTAAAAGCATTTTGCTTCTTCTTCTTCAAAGCCCTCTCCTGCGCCTTCCTGATCCTCTTCTCGTCGTCCGAATCACTAGCTAACTCCTCCGCCTCGTATTCCTTCACCGCAAGCCAACCTGCTTCGCCCTTGTCAGCCAGTTTTATGATCTTCTGATGATGTCGCAAACTTTTTCTTAAGTCCTCAACCTTTTCAGCCGCTTTGTCGACGTCGCGCAAGCCAAGAAAATTAGCGGCTTCGTCTACCGTCGCCTGAAGTTCGAAGTTAAACAGGAACTGGTCTTTGTTGCCTTGGAACTTAAGCTTGCTGGCCTCAGACGCTCTTTGCAATTTTCCAGTTTCACTTGACGATTGCGAGCTTAATCCCGACGAAAGATTTTTAATCTTGTGGTCAAGGTACGTTTTAAAACGTTCGAAAACGTCCTCCGTAGCAGTCTCTTTAGGGTTCTTCGAAGTTTCGGGACTCGAGGGCATCTCAAACTCGATGAAACAAACAAGAAATCTACAAGCACCGTCGAGTAGTGTCGCACTTGATGAATATATCAACCTATTCACTCCTTTTATATATTCCAACTGGAGTCTCGAGAGACTCCACGTGCTAACACAAGATGTGTTAACATAAATCATATGCATGCTCACGCTGAACTTCCGAAGGAAAATACATTATTAAAAATGTTTAAAAGTACTATTATTGTGAATTTATTGTAATCCATTAATTATCGGTTAAAACAGCCCATTTGTTATAACCGATAAGGAATGGTTATATCTACCACCCGTTAACTATCTTAAATCGGTTACCACAGATTCATGGTAGGATCCAAAAAAACAGGGTTAGCATAACCATAAAAAATGGTTATTTTAACCAATACTTATGTGTTGACAAGGTTTGACTGTTTTTAAAAGTTAATATGACCGAAAACTTACAGTCATTTTTAACCAAAATAATAAAGGTCATGACAACCTATTTTTAATGGGTTGAAAAAATCCGTGTGGGTGAGATTAGAGACAACCATTGTTAATGGTTAATGTAACCTTTTTAAAATGGTTGTTCCAACTGATAGGCAAAATGGTTAAAACGAACGATTATCTTTGGGTCACTGTAACCCAAAAAAATATAGTTACCACAGATTCAAACTATAACCATTTTTTTTTGGTTGTTGTAACTGGTCCGTTTTTACAGTGTACTAATCTGTGTGGTTTTAGTTTTTTATATAACTAACTGTCTTGGGAAACCATTCCGGCATCATGCGGCTGTTAGTTTGGTCTAAACGCCCAGATATATTTTTACTTCTGAGAGGAGTTTGAAGCTAACTTCTAATCCGTTGCATCACCACTATCATGATGCATCGCATATCACTTATTAATCTTTTTTCTTTCATACCGTACTTCGGTCACAGTTGTTGTTCCACTAGTGGTTAACCAGGAATGTCCTTGTTTCAAGGTTTTGGGCTCGAGAGTCCCGGGGAGAGGGATACTTGATTCGTACTAATTTTCGCGAAAATGGAAGAAGAAGATTTCGCGAGACCTAAATCTCGCAATTTAGCGGAAAAAGCGTGTTTAAAGGAACTAAATTTCGCGACAATTTACCAAAGACTAACCCGTGCCAACAAACGGAAAGCTTCAGAGTCACCTATCTCATAGGCAGATCTTTAATACAATAGATGAACAAAACCTTTTAATTGAAAACAGGGTTGGTATGTTCGTTTACGACAACAGACAACGTTATAATACACAGGTCATTATTTGCGATATGTCCTATCTCTCTCTCTTGTATGATTCGGATCAGGAAAGAGGACGTGATTTCGCGTCACTAGTTTTCGCTGGAATATTTTTTCGCGTAAATGCCTTATGCGACGTTTGCATTTAATAGTGTAGGACTTCTCAATGAAAGCTTACTCCCTCAAATGAGCGTGAGATATCATGAGGTGAGGAATTTGCAAACTTTTTTTGTGGACGTACAAGTTTACACGTTCAGCAAGTCGGAAGATCGGGAACTAGCCTGGCGTCGAAAGAGAGGATATGGGTTTGGCAAGACCGGGAAGGAACCGGGGAATGGACAAGCGAAGAGACCTCCCTTTCCCCTTTCCCCTTTCCCGTTTTTCCCCTCTATCCCCCTGCTTTTTCTGCAACTCAGGCTAAACGGGAACAATACTAACGTATATTCTGAAAAGTGTGGACTATACGGAACACTGGATTAAGACTGTTTACGAAAGAAAACTGCAGCCAAGCCCACTGAAGCAAATAAAGGCCTCGATTATTTCAAATTTTATTTATCAAATAGCGCAATAAGCAACAAACCATTACAAAGCAATTATGTCTTATAATAGATAACATGCTAATAATTATAGATATTTTTTTCAAATTTAAAACCCGATTAGAATCACAGAATACAAAAAGCATATTTCTGCACACGTTAAATGACCGCGTGACAATGCTTCAGTTAATTTTTAGCAAAAGCTCTATACGTTCAGAAATGACGAAAAAGTACTTACAACAAACAGTTTCAAAATTCCACCCACCCACCCCTCCTACGACACAAAACATACGTTTACAATGTTTCATTAACCTTCTACACAGCAAAGCATCTTTATAATCAATGTCCTCTTTAAAGCAGTTTATCCGGCGTCAAAATCCATTTAAAAAGTCTCTCAGCTGGGTATAGTTTATCCACTCTTAATTGCCTTCACATTGACAATCAACATTGAACACTTTGCCACAAGCGGGATAATAACTCTTTTTGGTGACACATCTCGGTGCGGCGCCTCCATAATGAATGCAAGTGATGCTTCGCTTTCTACACTTGACCGTCACAATCAAATCTTTGCCGCAATGTTCCACTGATGTGCTGATCAGGCATCCTGAAATCTGACGCGCTCTTCTGCTATGCGCATGCTCAAAAGACAGCTGCAGGCTGCTGGTGTTAGTGACTTCATATTGGGCGTCATGATACGTCGCATTCTTTGATGTGCTCGCGTCATTGGCTTGGATTTCAGGATCGTCTGGCACTGTATGAAGGAATTCTTGAGGTTCGTTCGTTGGATATGGCAAAGAGATATTGATTTGGTGTAGAAATACGTGAAGAGCCAGGACTGTAGCGAACGACTGGAGGAAAAAAACAAATGTTCATAAAAATACTAATATCAACATTTCTGGTCAGAAAAGTTATATGCATATTAAACACATTAGTTCCTACTAAGACAGTGGATAGCGTTGTTGGCGCGCGCTGATTGGCTACTCAAACATGGGATATCCTTTGCTATTCACCTCCGAGCAACTCGCGCGCGAAAACTGCAGTCGTTGACAAGACTAAATGAGTTAAAATAATAATTTTTCGGTTATATTATCTTACTGTTTTAGTATATACTAAAACAACTATTCACTTCATTGTCGATGGCTAGTGGTGGATATTTACCTCGACGCTTGGCACCTCGGTAAATATCCACCACTAGCCACCTCCGCTACGGTGAATAGTTGTTAATTATCCACTAAGCCTGATCCTTCAGCACTTTTGATTTTCGATTGTTAGTGAAAAGTACATCTACATCCAAAAAAAGTAATCTACACCTTACTAGCACTTAAATTTAGAACTGGTGAATTGCTCATCGAAGATTCTAAGCATTGTATGAGGCAAATTAATTTGATCGGTGTAGAGTATGCTTTGACGCAACCGAGCTCTTGAATTCTTGATGTCCGTCTGATTTGTTTCTTAACTCAGTTTTATGAAATTAATTGAGCCGAGCGAAATAACGTAATCAATCCTTGAAACATAAGAAATAAATATACAACATACCTTCAAATAGTGAAACATATTCAGTTGGTAAAATGATGCAATTCTCTGTAGGTTTTCTCACTTTAGGTGCTAAAAGCTACCGAAGCTACATATAAATGTTAGAAGCCTGACTTGAAAGGCTTTTATAGAGTCCATGGGATAAACCATACTTAGAAAAATCAGGTTCTTTACGAAAATAGACCAACCGATTTTAAGTTGTGCATCCGATGCACAACTTAAAAAGAATACAACTTACACAGAACGTGCAGAAAAGCACGTCTCGTTTTTCCCAAACAAATTGGTACATTTTCCTTGTTGTCTTCGCAACAAAACGCATGTCTTCCTGTACAATTTGGCACAGCGTAAAACCTCGTGATTTTCTTCAGCCAATGGTGAGCATTGTACCGTAACTGGCACCCTTTTATGGTAAATATCGATACAAAGAATGCGACAATTTTAACATTTCGCTAACAATTCAGTACATTACATGTGCACTCTGGGGATTCCCATTACCTCTAGTGCCGGTCGTCGTTTAACCTTGTCGTGGGAGAAAGGTTATCCATTGGCAAAAAAAAGGTTATCCTTGAATTGGCAATCGAAAATAAATTCCTTGGTAACTGTACGTGTGGAACCTGCCTCTAAAAATGACGTATTAAATTTTCTAGAGTGAGGTACCCAAAAACCCATCCAAAACAGACCAAACCAAAAGTTTTGGGCTTTGCCTTTCATCATTGAATAACTGTCCATTGTTAAATGCACCAATTATCCATCAATTACCACTGTAAAAGGGGGCAATGGAATAACGTGTTCCGCGCTGGACTTCACTGGATACACCATTGACTGTTCATTCCCGATTTCTGCATTCTGCGAAGGCTAAGGGATTTACCTTGTTCATGCAGCGAAATGTATAACAAAATTCAAAGTCAGACTTAGTTCCGCGGACTTTTGTTTTGTTTTAATGCCCAGATTTACTTTTATTTCTTAGTGTATTTCTTACAGTAACTCTTATCTGTTACATCGTTATCAGTGAGTACGTCACAACCGGTTGACTACAATAACATCGGCTCAGCCAAATTTTCTTCCAACGCTTACATATAGCTCCAGCAAGCGACTTCATCTCTAAAATCTCTATTGGTTAAATATGTTGGAAAACGTTCATTGCTGTGACCCGTTGTCTATTTTGTTAAGGAAAAAAATGGCGTGCGTCGATCCCAGATTGAGTGACACCTATATCACCCGTGAAGATAAAATTACAGCATGAAAAACCTTGCGTGGGAGAAGAACGTAAATTGGGGATTCCCCTAGCTGATGAACACGCGATACTTAACCTTTGACAAAGCAGTCTGGGACACCAATTAGTTGTCCTCTTCTGTCCGGCTAGTATTTCGGATGTAGTAATAAGCTACTGACTGACTAAATGACTGACTGACTACTGATTGATTGATTGATTGAATGATTGATCGATTGAATGATTTAAAGCTCTTTTTAATCTACCTTACGTATCTGGCGGTTCTCGTGGAATAGTAACATGATATAATACGGAAAACTTCTCTAGTGGCGAAAGGAATGGAATGTGGAGGAGGCAATCAAGGATCTGTCTTCTGACTTTACTTCGTTTCACCTTCCCGTTTTTCATAATTTTAAGGATAACTCCATACAGATTAATACGTGCTACGGCACCCAATTAGTGCAAGATAAGCCTTGTTCCATAATATCGCATTCTGTATTAAGCTTGCGTATTTAATTTGCCGAAACCTAAGTACAACGTATTGCTTTCAGTGTACAAAATGAGATGTTGAAGTATATAACTTGAAACAGGTGAACATTTTCGACGTTAGTAAGTGCTGTATCCAGTTACCTTCTTGATTTTGTTTTATTTTGGATTGCAGATGCAGACGATTTTTCTACATAATTTAACAAGCTTAACTTGTAATTGTGGAGAGCTTTTATATAGTCCATGGAAATTGTAGTCATGTTTAGAAAATCAAGTTCCTTACGAAAATGAATAGACCAATAGATCAGTTACAAGTTGGCATGGCATTTTTGTGTATACAGGTCTACAGTAATAACAGCATGCCTGAGCTGTTGACTCTCCTCTATCAAATAGACATATTTTCATTATTTATCTCGACAATAAATAAAACCTCCTGATGAATTAAGTTCAAGGTAGAAACAGGTATTGTTCTTAGCCAAAGGTGGTGTAGTGCATTGTTATTGACATGTATATCAGTTGTAAAATTGGTTTAAAAAATGCGGAGCTCATTGTTTACTTTGGCGCAATGCAGCCAGTCACATTATTAAAACATAGGGGATTCCCTAACCAATGATACCGATCTACATCCTCTTTAACGTCTTTAACCTTGTCAAGGATTAAGTTATCCAAGGTTATTCAATGGAATGATGTGTATCGCGCACAGACTGAAAATTTGGCTTCCCCGGAAAGGCAAGATGTTTTATGTCAAAAGCTTCCCGATCACTCTACTAATCTGTGTGGTTTTAGATTTTTATGAAGCTAACTGTCTTGGGAAACAATTCCGGCATCATGCGACTGTTAGTTTGGTCTAAACGCCCAGAGATATTTTTACTTCTGAGAGGAGTTTGAAGTTAACTTCTAATCCGTTGCATCATCACTATCATGATGCATCGCATATCACTTATTAATCTTTTTTTTTTCTTTAATACCGTACTTCTGTCACTTGTTATTCCACTAGTGGTTAACCAGGAATGTCCTTGTTTCAAGGTTTTGGGCTCGAGAGTCCCGAGGAGAGGGATACTTGATTCCTACTAATGTTCGCGATATTTCGCGAGACCTAAATTCAGTTCGCAATTCAGCGGAAAAAGCGTGTTTAAAGGAACTAAATTTCGCGAAAATTTACCGAAGACTAACCCGTGCCAACAAACGGAAAGCTTCAGAGTCACCTAACTTAAAGGCAGATCTTTAAGACAATAGCTGAACAAAACCTTTTAATTGAAAACGGGGTTGGTATGTTCGTTTGCGACAAGAGACAACGTTATAATACACAGGTCATTATTTGCGACATGTCCTCTCTCTCTCTTGTATGATTCGGATCAGGAAAGAGGACGTGAACATGGTTAATCATGTAAATGGATGCTAAGTTTTATAAGAGAGTCCTACAGAGGATATTAAATTTCGCGTCACTCGTTTTCGCTGGAATATTTTTTCGACGTTTGCCTTTCATAGTGTAGGACTTCCAAATGAGAGCTTATTCCCTCAGATGAGCGTGAGATATCATGAGGTGAGGAATTTGGAAACTTTTTTGCGGATGTACAAGTTTACACGTTCAGCAAGTCGGAAGATCGGGAACTAGCCTGGCGTCGAAAGAGGGGATATGGGTTTGGCAAGACCGGGAAGGAACCGGGGAATGGACTAGCGAAGGGACCTCCCTTCCCCCTTTCCCGTTTTTCCCCTCTATCCCCCTGCTTTTTTTGCCACTCAGGCTAAACGGGAACACTAACGTATATTCTGAAAAGTGTGTCCTATACAGAACACTGGATTAAAGACTGTATTTAAAGTGCCTGGACTACGAAAGAAAACTGGAGCCAAGCCCACTGAAGCAAATAAAGTCCTCAATTATTTCAAATTTTATTTATCAAATAGCGCAATAAGCAACAAACCATTACAAAGCAATTATGTCTTATAATAGATAACATGCTAATAATTTTAGATATTTATTCAAATTTAAAAACCGATTAGAATCACAGAATAAAAAAGCCTATTTCTGCACACGTTAAATAACCGCGTGACAATGCTTCAGTTAATTTTTAGCAAAAGCTCTCTATACGTTCAGAAATGATGAAAAAGTACTTACAACAAACAGTTTCAAAATTACACCCACCCACCCGTCCTACTACACAAAACATACGCTTACAATGTTTCATTAACCTTCTACACAGCAAAGCATCCTTATAATCAATGTCCTCTTTAAAGCAGTTTATCCGGCGTCAAAATCCATTTAAAACGTCTCTCAGCTGGGTATAGTTTATCCACTCTTAATTGCCTTCACATTGACAATCAACATTGAACACTTTGCCACAAGCGGGATAGTAACTCTTTTTGGTGACACATCTCGGTGCGGCGCCTCCATGATGAATGCAAGTGATGCTTCGCTTTCTACACTTGACCGTCACAATCAAATCTTTGCCGCAATGTTCCACTGATGTGCTGATCAGGCAGCCTGAAATCTGACGCGCTCTTCTGCTATGCGCATGCTCAAAAGACAGCTGCAGGCTGCTGGTGTTAGTGACTTCATATTGGGCTTCATGATACGTCGCATTCTTTGATGTGTTCGCGTCATTGGCTTGGATTTCAGGATCGTCTGGCACTGTATGAAGGAATTCTTGAGGTTCGTTCGTTGGATATGGCAAAGAGATATTGATTTGGTGTAGAAATACGTGAAGAGCCAGGACTGTAGCGAACGACTGGAGGAAAAAAAAACAATGTTCATAAAAATACTAATATCAACATTTCTGGTCAGAAAAGTTATATGCATATTAGATGCATTAGTACATACTATGACAGTGGATAGCGTTGTTGGCGCGCGCTGATTGGCTACTCAAACATGGGATATCCTTTGCTATTCACCTCCGAGCAACTCGCGCGCGAAAACTGCAGTCGTTGACAAGACTAAATGAGTTAAAATAATCATTTTTCGGTTATATTATCTTACTGTTTTAGTATATACTAAAACAACTATTCACTTCATTGTCGATTGCTAGTGGTGGATATTTACCTCGACGCTTGGCACCTCGGTAAATATCCACCACTAGCCACCTCCGCTACGGTGAATAGTTGTTAATTATCCACTAAGCCTGATCCTTCAGCACTTTTGATTTTCGCTTGTTAGTGAATAGTACATCCACATCTAAAGAAAACTAATCTACACATTACTAGCACTTAAATTTAGAAATGGTGAACTGATCATCGAAGATTCTGAGCATTGTAAGAATCGAAGCATATTAATTTGATCGGTGTAGAGTATGCTTTGACGCAGCCGAGCTCTTGAATTCTTGATGTCCGTCTGATTTGTTTTTTAACTTTTTATGAAATTAATTGAGCCGAGCGAAATAACGTAATCAATCCTTGAAACATAAGAAATAAATATACAACATACCTTCAAATAGTGAAACATATTCAGTTGGTAAATTGATGCAATTCTCTGTAGGTTTTCTCACTTTAGATGCTAAAAGCTACCGAAGCTACATATAAATGTTAGAAGCCTGACTTGAAAGGCTTTTATAGAGTCCATGGGATAAACCATATTTAGAAAAATCAAGTTCTTTACGAAAATAGACCAACCGATTTTAAGTTGTGCATCCGATGCACAACTTAAAAAGAATACAACTTACACAGAACGTGCAGAAAAGCACGTCTCGTTTTTCCCAAACAAATTGGTACATTTTCCTTGTTGTCTTCGCAACAAAACGCATGTCTTCCTGTACAATTTGGCACAGTGTAAAACCTCGTGATTTTCTTCAGCCAATGGTGAGCATTGTACCGTAACTGGCACCCTTTTATGGTAAATATCGATACAAAGAATGCGACAATTTTAACATTTCGGTAACAATTCAGTACATTACATGTGCACTCTGGGGATTCCCATTACCTCTAGTGCCGGTCGTCGTTTAACCTTGTCGTGGGAGAAAGGTTATTCATTGGCAAAAAAAGGTTATCCATCAATTGGCAATCGAAAATAAATTCCTCGGTGAATGTACGTGTAGAACCTGCTTCTAAAAATGACGTATTAAATTTTCTAGAGTGAGGTACCCAAAGCCCATCCAAAATAGACCAAACCAAAAGTTTTGGGCTTTGCCTTTCATCATTGAATAACTGTCCATTGTTAAATGTACACCAATTATCCATCAATTACCACGGTTAAAGGTGGCAATGAAATAACGTGTTCCGCGCTGGACTTCACTGGATCTACCACTGACTGTTCATTCCCGATTTCTGCATTCTGCGAACGCTAAGGGATTTACGTTGTTCATGCAGTAAAACGTATAACACCATTCAAAGTCAAACTTAGTTCCGCGGACTTTTGTTTTGTTTTAATGCCCAGATTTACTTTTATTTCTTAGTGTATTTCTTACAGTAACTCTTATCTGTTACATCGTTATCAGTGAGTACGTCACAACCAGTTGACTACAATAACATCGGCTCAGCCAAATTTTCTTCCAACGCTTATAGCTCCAGCAAGCGACTTCATCTCTAAAATCTCTATTGGTTAAATATGTGGGAAAATGTTCATTGCTGTGACCCGTTGTCTATTTTGTAAAAGAAAAAATGGCGTGCGTCGATCCCAGATTGAGTGACACCTATACCACCCGTGAAGATAAAATTACAGCATGAAAAACCTTGCGTGGGACAAGAACGTAAATTGGGGATTCCCCTAGCTGATGAACACGCGATACTTAACCTTTGACAAAGCAGTCTGGGACACCAATTAGTTGTCCTCTTCTGTCCGGCTAGTATTTCGGATGTAGTAATAAGCTACTGACTGACTAAATGACTGACTGACTACTGATTGATTGATTGAATGATTGATCGATTGAATGATTTAAAGCTCTTTTTAATCTACCTTACGTATCTGGCGATTCTCGTGGAATAGTAACATGACATAACACGGAAAACTTCTCTAGTGGCGAAAGGAATGGAATGTGGAGGAGGCAATCAAGGATCTGTCTTCTGACTTTACTTCGTCTCACCTTCCCGTTTTTCATAATTTTAAGGATAACTCCTTAATACGTGCTACGGCAACCAATTAGTGCAAGATAAGGCTTGTTCCATAATATCCCATTCTGTATTAAGCTTGTGTATTTAATTTGACGAAAACTAAGTACAACGTATTGCTTTCAGTGTACAAAATGAGATGTTGAAGTTTATAACTTGAAACAGGTGAACATTTTCGACGTTACTAAGTGCTGTATCCAGTTACCTTCTTGATTTTGTTTTACTTTGGATTGCAGATGCGGAAGATTTTTCTACAAAATTTAACAAGCTTAACTTGTAATTGTGGAGAGCTTTTGTATAGTCCATGGAAATTGTAGTCATGTTTAGAAAATCAAGTTCCTTACGAAAATGAATAGACCAATAGATCAGTTACAAGTTGGCATGGCATTTTAGTGTATACAGGTCTACAGTAATAACAGCATGCCTGAGCTGTTGACTCTCCTCCATCGAATATACATATTTTCATTATTTATCTCGACAATAAATAAAACCTCCTGATGAATTAAGTTCAAGGTAGGAACAAAATTGTTCTTAGCCAAAGGTGGTGTAGTGCATCATTGATGACATGTATATGAATTATAAAATTGGTTTAAAAAATGCGGAGCTCATTGTTTACTTGGCGCAATGCAGCCAGTCACATTATTAAAGCATAGGGGATTCCCCTAACCAATGATACCGATCTGCATCCTCTTTAACCTTGTCAAGGATTAAGGTTATCCAAGGTTATTCAATGGAATGATGTGTATCGCGCACAGACTGAAAATATGGCTTCCCCGGAAAGGCAAGATGTTTTATGTCAAAAGCTTCCCGATCACTCTACTAATCTGTGTGGTTTCAGTTTTTTATGAAGCTAACTGTCTTGGGAAACCATTCCGGCATCATGCGGCTGTTAGTTTGGTCTAAACGCCCAGAGATATTTTTATTTCTGAGAGGAGTTTGATCTAAACCTCTAATCCGTTGCATCATCGCTATCATGATGTATCGTATATCACTTATTGATCTTTATTTCTTTAGTACCCGGTTAACCGTACTTCGGTCACTTGTTATTCCACTATGGCAATGGCATCTGCAAATGATTAGATGTTCAAGTCTTGTCGGATAAGGACGATAAACCGTAGGCCCCGTCTCCTGCATCTTCACTGTTATGGTCAGCAGGGGACGTTAAAGAACCCACACACTCATCGTTAAGAGTAGGGCATAAAGTTCTCGGTGTTGTGGACTGGTCTTTGCCCATTGTGCTGTTGAAATGCTCGGAGACATTAGCTGTTAAAGCTTCTCTACAATCCGAGGGTAAATAAAGTATTCACTTCACACACTTCACATACTAGTGGTTAACCACTATCTCTCTGCAACCGCGTGGGTTAGATGTGAAAACCCTCACTGTTGTGAATTTAGACTATTTTGTTAAGGACCATGGCGTGCCTCATTCCAAACGCCTAAAAGTTTAGTTATGTGTAGACAGGGCTTCGTTACCCACTCATTTTTGTTGTAAAATAGCTAAAGACGTTTCGTCTTGTTTTCCTTCTTTGTCACAAACGGGGCAAATTACTGAACGCTGATTGGTTGAGACAGCATTCTTTCTTAATCACGGGCCGGGGCACTTTTTGCACTTTTGCACTTTTTGCGTCTGCACTGAGTTGGCTTCCTGTTTGAAACGAGTTTGAAAAAAGTTCAGAAACGCAATGCCTTTGGATATAAATGCGGTTACTTCATCATATGTGGAAGAAAATCGGCAGACTGAAATGAGTGGTGCCTTGGTGGAATAGAAAGAGGACTTTTCAATCCAAATTTGTTTGTCACAGCCCGAAAAAAACTTTGGACGGTTGGCGCTGCAAGAAGAATAGAAATTCATGGCGGCTGAGACTACTGAGAGATAATATTTCTTCGTCTTGCTTTGCTTTGCCTTATTAAAAAAACAGAGCCTAGAAAGGGCTTACATTTTGTTGGTACTTACAGTTTACGTTGTGGAAAGGAGAATGTCAGGTTCAACTGTTATTAAAGCTCGTTCGGACACTTTGTTTATGACTTTTATCGATGCGACACTTCCGCGCCGTAAATAAAATGTAAACTGCTTTCAGTTTTATCTGTGAAGGGACTATTAAAAATGAATTGCACATGCTGTGTTATGCTTACTTTTACTGTGTTATACTTACTTTTACTTTACTTTTACCGTTTCTCGACATAAGTTGATTATTTATGTGGTCATTTTGCTAAGAGCGAATATTCTTGCCAACCTCCGAAAATTTTGCACATTATGTGATAAAGACGTAATCCCAATGTGCAATTAAGGATTAATTTCACTTGCATTTTCAAAGTTTTGTAAATTGCCCTCGTCTGTTCGCGACTCGGGCAATTTTGTGAAAACTTTGAAAATGCGCGTGACATTAATCCTTAATTGCCCTCTGGCCCGTGCGATTACATATACTAAGCATTTGTTGTTGTTACGCGTGATTTGAAAACGTAGCCCTATAACGTGAGACCTATGACCGCACTAGAATTCGTAAGCCTCTCATTAACATCTGATGACAAGTGACGAGTGAAGCAAGCAGTTGACGTGAATTATATGGCTGCTAGTACAAGCAAACTTTGGGGTTTACATTTGAAAACCGAACAAGAACAAGCGGTGAGAAACCTATATGTGGGAAAAGACGTCCTCGCCGTTCTGCCTACTGGATTCGGCAAGAGCCGCATTTATCAAGCATTTTCTCTACAGAAAAGCTGTGAAAATACCGGCGCTACATTGATTATTATTGCTCCATTGACGAGTATTATCGAAGACCAGTTGGCCGACTTGCGCTCGCGAGGCTTTCGTGCTGCTGTGTTGTCTTCCTTAAATCCAGTTGAATTAGAAGAATGCAGTTTGGAAATAATACTCTACTCAGCAGAGGGAGCTATTACGAAGGAGTTTACCAGCCTTAGTTCGTGTCGTGTCTACTTCCACTATGTCCAGCAAGAAGATGATTTTGGCGTAATGAGAGTCTCGAAGCCGAGAAAAACGAGCGACCAGGCCACGAAAGGAATGAGGGAGGATAGGATTAAGGAACCAAAAGAGAAGTACTGTACGAGGCGGAAGTAGAACAACAGTTTCCGCCATCCGGGCAGGCGGATGCTCGATCCATTCCTCCCCATTCCATTCCTCTCGAGCTTTCGCCACAAGATAAAAGTTCTATTAGCGTCGCGTGCCAGGCGCGAATTAAGGAAGTTAGATTAGTTCCCTTAAAAAAAAACTTAGCTATTTCTGTTAATACATGGCTAGGAACCACACACTAAAAAAGCTAAACGTAACAGTACTCTCTCGTGTGAAAGCCAAATACTCTCATTTAAATAAATGAAAGTTAAACGAAATTGTTTGGCTTCTTAACAATATTATCGTATAGAATTTGCCACAATGCACGGATGACGATCGAGTTATTGACTGAAGACACGTTGTATTTTTAAGTGTCCCAAACTGCTTTGTCAAAGGTTAAGTATTGTGTGTAGGCGATGTCGATTCTATTTGACAGCCGGGGGAATCCCAGCTGTTCCTTGTCGGACCATTGTGACGAATATTTTCCGCAAGTATTGCCTTAACCGAGGAAATAATCTCTCCATGAAATTAACGCCCACTTCAAAACTTTTTATCAGAACTATCGTCATTAGTGTACCAACCAGAGATTTATTTGCTATATTGTTAAACGGTTACCAATTTGACAGCAATCATGCTAGTTAACTGAAATTCTATGGGGCATTAATACGGCAATTCCAATGCCCTTAATAAAATATTGAGACTTGTCTTGACCGGAATGAGCAATTCAAACAATTTCAATAATCGATGTTTTACAAGATTACAAGATCCGCCCGGTTTCATGATCAAGGGGTATTTTTGGTCTCCGTTATTTTAGCCTGCGAGCAGGCTCTCCGAGCAAACCGGAGTGAAAGCGCCGCAAACAAGCCGCAGTTTAAGCTAACCGCAAGCAAGTTTCGTTTCCTTGTTTCGGATTTAAGTATCTGCCATCTTTTAGATGCAGCTGTAAGACCCATGTTTCTGGCCGCTGAAATCTGGTCTTCCTCTCATCGATAATGCTCTGCAACGAGCACTGACAACTAACGTGGTGTGTTGACGCTTTATTTCCATTTCGACCAAAATAACAAAGAGTTGGAGGATTAAATTTTTTCTGAATTCCGTGGGTAACACAGCAACTCCTTCGTTCCGTCTAGCAAAAAAGCCACTGCTGGGCGCTGCGCGACATTCGACTGCAAAGGAAAATTACAATTTTCCGAAATTTTGGCACACGCAACCATGAATACTCGATCCCTGCGGTCTGTCATTTTGCTTTGCGAAAGAGAAGTCAATCACGATTTGTTGATGACATCAACAATTAAATCTCCACCAATCAGTATTTTGCGTCCAGGCGGGCAGGCTCTCCTTCCTCTTTCTTTTCTAGTTTTTTTTTTCTGCGGAGAGCCTGCTCGCAGGCTACTGTTATTTATTTTCTCCCTGTTGTCGCCGCAAAAAGTGCATTTTCTTTGTGAAAACCGCGTTAAATGAACTTCCTTACCTTCATCAGCAAATGTTACTTTTATTTTTTTTATTTTTTATTTTAAATACGCTTATCGACCCTTTCTTAACTGATTCCTTCACTGGAATCTCTATTTTTATTTGTGCAGAACGCTAATCCTGAGATTATCGCTAACCGGTTTTTGAACAAACCAGCATTATAACAAAAAAAACTACGGGCCGCGGGCCTATGAAGTACGTTGGAAAGTATTTGCAAAGCGGTTGTTAGCTGCACGAAAGACTATAACCAAGCAGTGTTCGCAAAGTGTAGAAATTAGGAGGAAGCATCTTGGCTGAACCGCAATCGCGTTTCCGGGGAAGTCGCATTTTCCAGTCTGACTGGTTTCCGTGCCCAAAGGAGAGCACGTCATTTCACAGGAATGTTCCGTAATTAAGAGTTGACCTTTTATCAATGGCAAGGTCGTGTAAATAGGATGTCGATAGGCTCTAGCTTTAGGTTCTGGGAATCCCCTGTGTTTACGCAATTTATTACCTTGCCTACAAAATTCGTAACAGAAAAATATCTGCAGCTTTGGGCTTCACGCCATTGGCTGATAAATATCACCAGTTTTTACCTTGAACTCTGTTGAGCGGGAAGTTAATTTAGTTGTCAAGGTAAACAAGGAAAATATGTTTACTTGATAGCATGTCAGTAATAGGGAAGAAACAAAATCCATGCTGCTACAGTATATTCTTGTACACGCTTTTGCATTCCACAATCACTGACAATCGGTCTATTTTCGTAAAAACGCGTTTTTCTAAAAATGACTTTTCCATGGACTCTATAAAAGCTATTCACAAGCCAAGCTCATAACATTATTTTATGCAGAAAAACTCCAGCTTTTAAACTGCGACAATCATCAGCAGGGTGCAATATTTTCCAAGCCGAAAATGTTCAACCATTTTAAGGTTTGTCCAATTTTTCCTTTAACTTCTCATATTAACATTAATGTTTTGTTTTAATTTCTTCAACTGATGAGTTAACTGCAAAGAAAACGCAGAAAACGAATTAAGCAGATGTCAAAGGAATTTAAGAGCACATATTTGCTGATTTGCTGAAGAAGGTCAACTGAAAAACATATCGCGATACTCATCCACAATCAGACCAGGTTAACCCTTCTTGTCGTTCTTCTGATATCATTGTTGGCATTATATTATTCTCGCCTTTGAGGATTTAAATATCTGTTAACAGCCTGTTATGTTATATTCGCGTCGTTCAGTTTACCTTATACGAAATTCACACCAGCACTACGACATGTCCTAAGACTTTCCCTGTTAACTCAAGGTCGCCGATTCAGTTTACCGATTTCTTTGCAAGAAGAAAATACGTAATACATTTACACAACAGCGAGTGTTGTCAAAACGTTGAGTAATTTACAGTCGATTAGCATTTCAAAATATCAATGATCTATGAGTTATATTTCGTTTATTAACGACGCTCTACTGAGCTTCCTCTGGCAAGTTTTGCTTTAGATAAACATATATACGTATTTAATTGGCCTACTGTAACATTTAAAAGATTCTTTTTGACGATTTACTGAAGTCAAACATCAAAATCATGTCTATGTTAAATCAAACCCTTTCTTATATGGATTATAAAACATTGGCAAGCATTTATTCAGATAATTCTTCTCCGTTGCTACGTGCTCGAACTGCAATGTCATATACTCGATCGCAAGTTCAGTTACATGGAGGACCAGCTTCAGCCAATGCAACCGATGTTTCAATAAAACTGCTTACAAAACACAAGACGGAGCTTCAATAAAATTTACTGACATAAATTACAAAGAGCTAAAAATGTACATCGCTGCATATCAGACATCACTGTAACAATTTCTCTGTGGGAACGGAAATTTGAATATCACATACCCAGCTGATCGAGGTGCAAAGAACGTCTTTAGAAACAGCATGTTTTGCTAGCTAGAAAATGTTGTGCTAAGTTGTCAAGTTCAGACTTTCTTGTCTTACCTTAGTGTAAGCTTGGGGTGTTCGTTTACCCGTTAGACCATAAGCTAAGGGTGCGTTTCTTTGGGAAAATCCAAAATTGGATCATTGATCTCAGATCACACGGATACTTTGCTCCCAAAGAAACGAAGAATCCGAAAATGGTTTTTGCCATGACAACGGCGTAAACACATTTTGTACAGAACATAAAAATTTCAGGACAAATTTATTATCCGTCGAATGTATCCTAGCTAAATTCATTTTAGCATACAAAATCTTTCACAAAAATCACACGACGAAATTGTTCTTCTTTAGCCTGGAGCACAATGTTGCACGAAACGCATCTGAGAGCGAAGAATGTTTGTAAAATGATCAATGCCAACTTCACTCGTGACAATTTCAAAAGGATACAACTTCCGTAGGCACACGGTGGCTGTTCTAGAAAACCTGCATCCAATTTAAAATGACACTTCATACTGATCAAGCTACCTTTCCTTTTATCGTGAATTATTTTTGTATTTTGATCGAAATAAGCGCCTGAAAACTTACCGTATGACCGTGTTTACAAAGAGCGAACCTGTATTTTCACAGCAAAGACCGCTGGGCCAATGTACTTTTTTCGAATCCTTTCCCAAAGAAACGCACGGATCATGAATCCTAAAAATCCGGATTTAGATATGATCTGATGTATCCACTCGGAGTGTGGATTCTTCAGATCATTGATCCGAGATTAATCCATTTTCGGATATAGGTAAAGAAACGCAAAATCTGTTTTTGGATACAAGAATCCGGATTTGGATTTTCCCAAAGACAAGGACGAGGACACGAACTAAGTGTCGTAGAGCTGGTACAAACGTGTCTACACTCAAAAGCGCATGGGCAACAACCTCTCTTTGGACATCACTGTACCGAACGTGTAGTGGTGAATGGAGTCTAAGACCCGGGCCATACGAAGATGAGAGTTCAAACTCTCGCTTTCGTTTAGAACTCTCATGCACTCTCTCGACTCTCATGCGCTCTCATCAACTTTGAACGCCCTCAAATGTTTCATGAGATTTGACGAGAGTCTTCTCTCAGTTTGTAGTAATTCTGATCCTGACGGACTCTCGACGACTCTCGTTCTCGTTTGGCCCGAGTTGATGATAATCGATGAGAGTTGATAAAAGCTCTCACGAGAGTCAACTCTTATCAACTCTCATCCTCGTTTGGCCCGGCTTAACATTTATTACTTTTATGTGCACAAATGTTTATGTCAGCATTTCTTATAAGCATTGTTCTTTTCCTTCAGTCGTTCCCTACAGTCCTGGCTCTTCAGGTATTTATGTTCCAAATGAATTTCTCCGCGCCATATCCAGCTGTCAGCAACGATCCTCAGAAATTCCTTCATTTAGTGCCATACAGTCACGAAATCCAAACCAATGACGTGAACACATCAAAGAATGCGACGCATCATGACGCCCAATATGAAGTCACTAACACCAGCAGCCTGCAGCTGTCTTTTGAGCATGCGCATAGCAGAAGAGCGCGTCAGATTTCAGGATGCGTAATCAGCACATCAGTGGAACATTGCGGCAAAGATTTGATTGTGACGGTCAAGTGTAGAAAGCGAAGCATCACTTGCATTCATTATGGAGGCGCCGCACCGAGATGTGTTACCAAAAAGAGTTACTATCCCGCTTGTGGCAAAGTGTTCAATGCAGATTGTCAATGTGAGGGCAAGAGTGGATAAACTATACCCAGCTAAGAGACCTTTTAAATGGATTTTGATGCCGGATAAACTGCTTTAAAGAGGACAAGGGTAGACGTTTTATAATAGCATTGCAAACATAGGTATTGAGTACCGATTCAATACGTTTCGTGACGAAGTTTCATTATAATATTGTAAGTAAAAATATTGTATCGTTGTAGCGATATATGTACTGGGATGGTTTTGAATTGTTTTCACTGAAAATGCTAAGCATTGTCACTTAATTTATAGTTGTTATAAAACGTGTGTGGAAATTAGCTACCTTTCATGCTGTGGTTCTAATCGATGTTTATTAATTGTTAAATAAAGTTATTCAGTAGTTTGTTTGTTATTTATTTTTACTAGATATAAGTTGCATGTTTAATGTTCACGTACACTCATTGTTTTTTAAAAGAACCATTTTTTATAAGAACGTTGAGGTTGAGATTTGCCGATTTTTTTCTTGCATGCATCACGGCCCCGTACATCATCCTTAAATATCTATTTCCTTAATTTTTCTCCTTAACGTCCGCATTGCGCTTATTTTCTCTGAAAGCTCAAACGATTTTACACGCGCTTGTTCGGTCCCATAGACAATTATGTCAAATCTTCTGTTTACCGCTGGTTTCTGTGTTGTAGCTACGAACTGTTTTTTTTTCTTTATTCAGTACCAGACCCAAATCAAGCTTAAAATATCAATTTTACTTAGGGAAGGACAATAAATTAAAGAGGAGGTAACCAGTTATTTATCATTTTCTCTGCCAAACGTAAAGGGAAAAAAATAACAAAAGAATTCAATCTGAAACGAGTTGAAGGAAAAAATTATCACGGAAGCAACTGCAGTGTATCGAGTCTTACCGGAAGTCACGTGAACTGATACAATTATGGGATGGCTAGTAGAAAAGCATGTGGTTTTGAGAAGGGAATACCTTTCCTGTTTGTGTAGGAGTCGTTCTTATTTTTCTTGAACCGAAACTACTGCAGCAATAACAGTTAAAATAGCATTCCACTCTTTTTACGTATGCAAAACTCAGTAAAAACGTCTATTCCGTCTTTGTTGTAATAATCTATAGTCTGACGAACTGACATGTCGATGATGAAGTAATGCTAATGAAAGAGAATCACCATTTTTTTTCACAAACGAAGTTTTCAGGTTGTAATTCTGTTTCATCTTTTGTAAACTGAACTACTTATCAGATGGAGATATGAAACACTGCTGTTAGGCATGTGGAAAACTGCCAGCAGTTCAGTCGTGGAATAGCTTTGATCGTGCGTGATAGTTCTGTTGTCGCAGTGTCGATTACATGAATAAAACTTTACGTTAACTCGCGATATTTCCCTTAATTTTACATTTTTTTAACTACTTACAGGATTACTCCTCATTCGAACAGTTAAAATCACGATAATTTGAAATGGTTATCATTTTCTCGTCTCAGCTTGCTACAGTAAAGTTCCTTATCTGTCTTGGGCTGTGAAGGTTAGCCGGAAATGAGTCACACAACTTTGAGGGCGAATTAAAAATATCGAAAGTACTGTAACAGCGAAAACACAAACATTTAAGTCTCAATAGTGCTTTTAAAGTTTAAGTTAGGAGCAAAGTTTCTATATCCTCATTTAATTATAAACGCTGAGCAAACGAACTTAAACAGAATTGACACTAGTACAAATAAAGTTTCAAATATAGAGTAAGGTTTACTTTTCTTTTGTTAATTTTTATAAATATCGCTACTGAAGCGAGATTATTTAAGATAAGCGTAGATGTTTTTCCGCTCAGCGGAAGATATTTTTAAGAGTAAAATTCATTTTAAGTCAAATCAGTTTTACTTTTTCCAAAAATGGTTTTTGAACTGTCAAAATTAAGTAAAAAAAAAACAATTGTCGCGAGTTCCTTTTTTTGGCCTCACTCATATGAAAATGGGCGTGAGTCAAGTTAGTTTCTTCCGTCTGGAACAGCTAAAGGAACGAATGAATTAACATTACAATAAATCTAAAATTGGGTACTTAATGTATTTTTGTTTCCTCGTGTGGACTATAAAAACCCTTGCTTCTTTTCGTTGGAGCATCGACCGCTGTGAAGAACAGAGCTGACTAGCTAACTCCAGTCAACCTACCACATACCACAGCCAGAAGAAGCATGGAAAATACCATTTTAAAGGTGAGTTACTTTATATTTTGTTTGATTGACAAACTAATATTATAGCGAATGTACTTCAATAAAATAAAATGAAATGAAATGAAACAATTGTGCGAAAAGTACGAGGAAGTCGAACTGAATTAAAGTATATGGAAACCTGTTTTAATATCTCATTAAATTTTTCAATACTTCCTGTAGAATATGTTCAGATTCATAGTGTCATTGATAATTAATTGCAATGTAGATTAGTGCTTAACAAACGGCTCTTTCAACGGGTCCAAAGTCAATTAGAAGATTTCAAATAAACACTTGTAGTTTAACGAGCCGTTAGGAATATTTGACCCCTACCTCTATTGTGAAGTTCATTATTACCGTAGCAATGGAGGGTCCAGGGGAGGGGACTGGGGGGCCCGGGCCCCAACCTTATTTTTTCGGAAATAGCGCATTTTCTTTGAAGTGCCGGAATTATCTTCGCAGAATTCAACATTTATAGTTAAGCGGTCTCCCTCCTTAGCTGAAGGTCTGGATTCGCCACTGTATCGGAACTCCGCAAATTTAATTACTTCTCCAACTGTTGTCTTGGTCAGCTGAGCCAACACGCGATAAGCGTCAGTCAGTATTCATGATAAGGTCTGGTTAAAAGGGACTAACCATGAAACACCAAGTTTAAAATTACACTCACCAATATTGTCTTGTTCTGGTATTTTGTTGCAGCTCGCTCTTTATGTTTTGGTACAGAGTTACGTTTTCTCTGTAGTACGTTCAAGATTTGTTCAGATCGATCAATCACCACAAAGGCCAACGTTTCATGATGTTGTGACTGACCTCCTGGATGAAAATAAATTAGAGAAACTCCACAACAACAGTTCACGGACGAAATCACTACAAGACGCTTACGAAGTCACTAGAGATGACAGTGAAATAAATTCAGTTCCCCTACGCCTCAAACGCAATTCCAGTCCATGCGTGCTGCAAATAAAGATAAAGTGGAACAACTGCCTTGGAAAACGTTACACTGAAATTCACTGCAGAAAACGAAGTGTGGCGTGTTACGCACCTAACAATATTCCACCAAAGTGCAAGACAAATTATCGTCTCATCCGTGGAAACAAGGGGTATTGCCCAGTTGTTGAGAGCTGCACATGCGCAGCGTGACGTCATTCTATTCCGCATACGGGACCTTAGACTGAAACCTTGACTGTGCTAGTCTATACCGGATTTGAAAGTCACACGGTGTCATGTTTGTAGTCCTTTAAGGACATTTATAGCTATAGGAAATCAGTACTCTACTGCCTTTGTACATAAGCAATTTTAATTTACTTATTTAATATGTATTTAATGCCTAAATTTTGAAATGTAGAAACACTCGTTAAATAAAAAAAAATGAGTATTTATTATAACCTGTGTATATATTATTACAGCGATACTGTCCGAAATAGCGTTCGCATTTCGTTTTGTAAGTTATGAGGTTATAAGAGGTAATAAATGTAACAAATAGTGTATTCATGTGCCGTCATCAAAAAACACTCAACATAGAAACCAAAATTTAGTGGCATACAACCACGCATATAAAAACCTGTACATGTAAAAAGTAGCATACAACTACAGCATATACAAGCCAGTTTCTACAGCTGAGATCTCGGCAACCGGGATGAAAATTTTCCCATATGAACACTCCAGCCCGGTTACCGGGATGAAAATGCTTTTGACAAATTAGCTTCGCTTTCGAAACTGGGCGGCCAAAATGGCATAATTTTGCCGCAAATGCATTTCCACTTAAAAAGTATTCGAATTAGCTTTATAAGTCGACAAAGCTATGATAGTCACGAACGATACTTGTTTATGTGGCGCCATTTTGTTTTGGAATGTTAAAAGCAAGACTATTGAATACGTGGGATGGCTCCGCAACGAGTACCAAGCCCTTACCTTATTAAATATCATTTCTGACAAATATAAGAGAAATGAAGCAATTTTTTCGTATATTTTCCACAGAAAGTGTTACCGACTTTTCCATGTAAGACTGCATTGCTTCCTTTCCTCGTGTGAAATGAGCTACAAATAAAAATGACACCCGCCCGGAAAGCATCGAACGACTAAAATTGTTTCTGAAACTACTGGGATAAAAATTCAATAAATCGATTGCATGACCGGCAGCGTGTTTTGATAAATCTTGAAACTGAAAGTTAAATTCATTAATAGTAACATATATCGCTTTAAGACGGTGTGATCTTGGCGCCGAGTACATTAAAACAAAAAATGGAGTTCGTTTAACGAGAACTCGTGAGTTTCACGGGCGCGACAAACTTTTTGTTTCAGCAACTAGGGGAAACTTAAATTGGGTGAACATTTAAAAATAGGACGACGTCTTTTGCTATAAAAGAGTGATCAGATAAACTGAAGAGAAATTCAGGTATTCACTGTGTATCGCCGGGCAAAAGGCGGAACAAAATCAGTAAATTCCAAGCTAAAGCCTGAGAACAATGCTTAATTATTTGACGGTAAGCGCCAACAAACATTACAGTTCACTTGGCATTTTAATGTAATTTTTCAGTTGGAGTTAAAATTGCGTTTCTTTGCTTTTGCTTACTCCCACATTTATTACATATCATTTTTACTCGCGTTTGCCCTGCATTCAGTAAATCCGCCAGTTTTCTAATTCATCGGTTCTTCGGCATTTTCGAGGAGCGCTCAATTCAGCCATTTCTCCCTTCTTTGTTATGAATACTTTTCTTTAAATGCAACATGTATTTGAAAAATGTGGTGGTGCCCCATCTAAGACAGCTTGATATCGTTTTCAGTTAAAGCGCGCTTTGTGAAACTATCGCTTTTAAATGAACTTGAAAGAGTTTCCCGTCTATTTAATCCAGTTTATTGGATCTAAATTTTGTGGAAAGGAAATTGATGTGTAAAATAAAAATGAACATCGAGAAAAAATTAATATTAACTCGACAGGCGCTTCGCGTACGGCTCGCTATGATGACTGACTTTTATCTTGAGTTCACAAACTCGGTATCTGTCAGGTCGAATGTTATGGGCTTAGCTTCCACGTTTATTCGTTTATTAGACATATCAAGAAATATTTTTACCGCTGAAATGATCAATGTCTTTTGTAAACAAAACAGAGTATATTTTGTTTTCCTCTCATTGCAGCTTACAGCATTTTTCTTTGTTCAAATTTGGCTGTTCTTGGTGGTTTCTGCAGGATCAGTTAAACTCAATCACAGCCTGGCATTGGAGGATGTTCAGAAAAGAGACCTGTTGAATATGTACAACTCGTCGCTAACGATATCACAAAACCAAAGCGTCGAAGACATCGCTAATCATTCAGTTTTCAAACGTTCATCTCTTCCTTGCGAGTTACGAAGGTTACGCAAATGGAACCACTGCCTTGGAAGGCGCTTTACTGAAATTCACTGCAGGAAATTAAGTGTAGCTTGTTTATCACGCGATAATATTCCACCCAAGTGCAAGAAAGATTATTACATCATCTTTGCTGAGAACCGTGCATGTTTAGTTGTTAAGAGCTGCACATGCGCGTGGTGACGTCATTTTGCCCTTCATACTAACATATCTATATAAAGTATCTATCTATGCGACTGTGCCGGTGTACATTTTGAGATCGATCATCACTACGTAATATTTGTGGTCAAGTTTAATTCAGATATTTTTTCGTAAATATTTTATTAGTGGCATATATTCTATTTTCAAAACAGGAATTCCTTGGTACTTGAAGTTTCCACCGTAGTTGAGAAACTGTAACGAAATAGCCTGAACTGTGTACATCCGTCTTCTACATCCGCCTTCACACAGGCTAATGAAACACAATAAAAATATAAATAACATCATTCCTTGCCTGGGTCAAAAATTACTTTGCCTTCAGTGATGGTATGCAGTCATGTATGCGCAGATGCAATCCAACCCTATGAGCGTGAATTACTTGACGTCGCTGTGCTCCGTAAAGATTTGGCAGATTTGGTGCTATTCATTGACCTGGAAGGGGGGTCGGACTCGAGGTCCATTACAGAGAACCAAAGATTTTTCTTTTTATCATTTGACAAATCTTACCATTCTAGTGAATAGGACACTATCTTCGTGTTTGGAAGTGAGACCACGATAGGCAGCGGGAAAAACGTAAATTGCCATAAAAGTTCTTCTTTTGGTTTGTTTTGCGTCATTTCTAGCCAATTTGCATTTTCATTAGAAGGGTTTATTGTAGTTTTAAACTTAACTCTTAGCACATCCTTTGTCATTCACCACTTTGAGTTATCTTTTGGCAGTTCTAATCATTGTGTCTCCTTCGCATCCTTTGTTTGGGCTCGTCACGCAACGCTTGTAAAACGCTCCCTTTACCACTGTACCAGAGCGTTAGTGGGGAGAAGCGTTGAGTGACGACCAAAAAATAACGGCTTCGAAGGAAACTACGCAGTTAGAAGCATTTGGAAAAGGTCTTGCACGCGCACGCAAATATAGGGACTTTCAGATCAAAGTACAAATACTACTTTCGAATTTCAATCCAATTACGTTCCCAGAGCCCACAATACTCCTTTTGTTCTCGTGAAACGTGAACGAAATAAAACAATTTTGGTCGATTTACGTTCATTTTAAGCTAAATGCAGACAGTTACTCGCAATATCTTTGCGACAATAAGATTCTTACAATATTCTCTACATTTCTTTATATTTTGAACGTACAGTCGTCGCTGGACGAAAGAGGAAAAAAAAGGGAACGCCTTATACATGATACATTTATTTGGCGAGTCGTCCGCATCCGCCTTACCACCTAACTTTAAAAAGTATCTGTCAACTCTCTTAACGGTTACTTAACATTGAAACGGAAAAGGTATATGCATCATATTACAGCCATTAACGGTAAATTTGCCCAAACGTGATCGAAAATGGCCCAAATAACCAAGTGGTCGTACATGGCGGGCTCCACTGAGACTCAACGTAATAGGCCATTTCCGAGTTGCCTTTTACCTCATTTTCAAAACGAGTCCTCGTGCCAAACAATTTAAATGAAAATGACTTTGATTTACATGAAAATGGACGTGAAGGTGGAAAGCATTTTCATATGAATGCTTTTGCACGTAGACTCGTTTTGAAACAGAGGCAAAAGGTAACTCGGAAATGGCCTATTGAATTTGTGACCATATACGATATCTTTATGCATTTCTACAGCTTTCGTGATACAAGCGACAGGATGCTCAAATTTTAGACATAAAAAAATATTCCGGAATTCCGTTCTTCTGGGATTTTCTTTTTAAAATTGAACTAGCACGCTAAAATCTAGTCATAAAAGGAAAAAAAATCAACAACAGAACAGATATTTTCATTCAAAATTTTCAGATTATATAACATGTTGATTTTAAAGGCAGAAAGCAATATTTCATTTGGAATGGCCTTTACCGTGTTGTGGAGGGCCTTTAGAATTTTTGACTAGAAACCATTTGCTCTCTCCAAATGGTTGCAGTTTCCATATGGTGACGGAACGGAATTCCTTTCAGCAAAGCGGAGTTCCTGAATATTACTTTTAAAATGTAGGTCACGTATAACGGAAAATGTAAAAGTGTAAAACGTGACCGGGCCAAATTCATTCATTTATAATTTCCACAGTTAACTCTGGTTACTATAGCGGAAACGCCCGCAGCGCGGAGTCCGCAATAATGGGGTGCAAAGTCCGTTGTACAGTACGGAAGGAATTGATGCAAAAATAAATATTCCAGAAGTCTTTTGAAGTGTGTTTTGACAAATAATGAGCAACAGTTTGCAATGTTTATGGTGTTCGAGAGTCAAAACAATAAAATTGTTATTTTGATACCACGAAAGTGTCACAGTATTCAAGTGTTATTGGTGTACGTGCCAGATCATACGAGGTCCTACTTCCCTCCAATTTCATCGAAGATTAAGCTAATATTATAAAGCTTCCCTCAGTGGTAAATATAATTTTACCGCATTTTTCATTAAAAGGGAATTTTAACTAAACATATATAAAGAGTATCGAACACTCGGTCAATTTAAGGTTTTGAAAAACTGTGCTCAGTGACAGCCAAGAGGAATTTGAGAAGAGAATCCTTGCAGCTAGATTGTTGGAAATGTCCTACCATATTAACTTAAAGGTAAGAAAAAAGCTTAATTGTATAAGTACTGGCATAGATCAAACGTTTCCCAATCTGAATTCGAAGTGTAGAAGCACACTTTGGGATTATTTAAGGAATATTTATCTATCATCGACTTTTCAAAAATGATATTGAATGATTAATCTGGGAATTTTTAAAATGAATGTTCTATAAGAAATCTAACTATAGATTAAGAAAAGTAATGCAAACCTACTTGTTATTTAAAAACTACAGTGGCTTTCTTTGAAAGGTGTTCTCAGCTGTAAGATCATCGGAAAATAAGCAAACTTTACCTGAACGTACTATTTGATAAAGTCGCGGAATCGTTCGCACTTTTACGGCACGAGCTCGCATAATGATTAGTAGTTCAAGAGTGACACCTTAGAGTTCCTTTGTTCTCAGTCGAACTAGTTTTCGTTGAATTTCATATATTTCTTTAACTGTAAACTAGAATCCTTTTCGATAGAAACTTAGGTTACGTTATCAGCTTTTGACTAAGCGAACTGTTTTTCCTGTGTTGGAATCTAAACCTTGAGATTATTTCCTTGTTGCAAATTTTTGCACGATCAAACAAACCTTACTTCATTTCGCATTCTTTAATGTTTTGATCTCGGAACATCTGGAAACCTATTTTTCGCATATCAATAGCATCCAAACCTACGAAAAGCAATTTACTTGATCCTCTCACATAAATAGAGCTGCCTTGTAACTCACTAAAAAACCTAAGAAAGACCCAAGAGAAACCTAAAAGACTAAGAGAGATGATGAAAGACACTCTTCACGAACTCTTCACTCGCTACTGAGGTTATAATCTAATATGATATAAATATGACTGCTGAATTCTAACCACCAACCAATAGCATGTTACGGAACGTTTTACTGTCAGCGAAGTTCAAAGAACTAAAATTAAAGCAACTCTATTACGTATCATCATTTCGTAAATCCTGAAGAGCTTTCCATTCTTCCTTGCTCAGAATTCGTTTCTGCTTAGTAAAATCATACGAGTAAATGGAGCTGCAAGAAATATTTTGAGTTGACATTTTAATCTGTCTTAGCTTTGTCCTCACTTGTTAAGTTAAAGAATGACCCAATTCAAGAAGGTATAGCATTTCAAAAGAACATATCCAACTTTAAATTTTAAGCACGTTCGACACTGTTCCTTAGTTTTAAGGACGTTTACAACGGTTTCGGCGAGTAGTTTAAACTATTTATCTATCTGTGTCGAGTTTCTAAGTTCATTTTCAAGGTGTTTCAGCAAAGTTCTTTGGACATTTCAGGATCTCACTCATAGTCTGATACCATTTCCTCATCATCTGTTGAATCTGTGTCTAACTCTTTCTTCATTTCGACCATGGGCGGTCGACTTGCCACTTCGATGAAAATTTCTGTGTCCTTGTCTTTTCGTATTCGTGATAATCACGGACCGTGGTTGACGTGCTGTTATCAGGAGCGGTATTCTTTTCGAATCTTCATAATTTAACGGTGTTACCAAGCGAACTGTTTTTGTATGTTGGTGAACCAGGAATTTGAGACTTAGCGCCAGGTTTGTGGGAGATTTTACACTGGTAAACATTGTGGACAGTGAAGACTATTTAAAGTAGAAAGTTACTCTTAGTTTGAAAAATATATTCTGGGGATGAAAATCGTACTCGCAAAAAAGCGGGCGAGTGATCCGTGATTTGTACTCGCCCAACAGTTTTGACACAAGCCTGGGCGAGCGGCCGGGGGATCGAGCGCCAATGTCCAACCCTGTCATGATATACTATTTATTATTTATTTACTTATTTATTTTCATTAATTGTAATTTATACTCTTGTAAACTACTTCTAATCTATAAAACCGAAAATAAATAAAACAATTAATAAATAATTAATAAAACTCTATTTGCTATGCTATTAAAAAGCTCCTTCTCTCTCTTAATTGGTTACTTTTATATTTCAATCCTGATAAAGGAAATGATGGTGTCATTGCTAATAGGATTGATTACAAAAATGAAACGATTGATTTCTGATGAGGCCAAGTTATCCCAGAAACCAACAAAGTCAAGAGAGACTAATCTCATTTCTTATCTTCCAAATCTCAACCGTGATGGCATTATGGATGATGCTATATTCCCGTCTGCAGAAAAAAATAGTAATAGTCTGCTTTGCCATTCATTAACACAATATGATTCAAAAGCATTAAGTGGCTCTTGGCATCAAACAAGCCAAACATAAAATAAACGTGATGGGTTAGATCAAGAAGCATATCAATGCCATATTCACGCAAACAGCTAGAGATTTCTTTCCATAAAGCTCTAGAAGATTGGCAAACTACAAATAGATGTTCGCGGGTTTTCTCGTCCTTGCTACAGAAACTACATAATAATGATTCAAAACAGATTGCGATATGTGGTTTTGAAAAAAAAAACTGTTAGGCTGGACAGCTTTCAACGTTAATCTCGTTTCTTTGTAACTGTGTCGCCCGAGAGACCTATCTGGTTGAATGAAGCTACCCGGTCTTGTTAGCTAGATCTACAGAAGTAATTTTTCCGCTAACGTTAAGTTTCATAGCGAGTATCTGGCACAACAGACTAATTATAACTCAGCAAGGACACAGTCCCTTTAACACAGAAAACTTTTAGCAAATTAAACGCCTGATGGTCTAATAAGGAGGCGCGGTGGCCAAATGGTTAGTGCGTAAGAGCCCTGGCCGGGGCACTGCGTTGTGTTCTTGGGCAAGACACTTAACTCTCATAGTGCCTCTCTCCACCCAGATGTATAAATGGGTACAACTTTAAAGCAAGGGACCGCAAACGAAAATGCTGCTAATGTAGGATCCAGCAAGGGATCTGATCAGCGTGAAAATGATAAATGACAAACAATACTGCAAGGCTGATCGTACTACATAAAAAGTAAACTTTGTGAGACACCAACACGACTAGAACCGATATAGTGGGACTGCAACCGATTTTCACATTGGGCAATCTATTTGCGTTGGCTCTTTCGCTGGCGTTATTTAGATTTGCTACACCGTGCTGACGAGTTCCAAAAAGAACGAAACAGCTGTCCACGGTTGCAATCCCACTATATCGGTTCTAGTCGTGTTGGTGTCTCACAAAGTTTACTTTTTATGTAGTACGATCAGCCTTGCAATATTGTTTGTCATTTATAAATGGGTGCCGGCGAATTTACTGCTGGGAGTAACCCTGCGATGGACTAGCATCCTATCCAGGGGGAAGTAGAAATACTCCTAGTCGCTTCATGCTACGGAAACCGGGATAAGCTCCGGCCTGATGGGCCACTAGGCTCGTATGCAGACTTTAATTACCTGATGGTCTATTAAACACAGGTCTGCCTTGACTCAAAAGAACTGTGTTATGGATAACGCAAAGTTCAACGTCGCTTCGATCTTTCCCAACTGTCTTTCTATTTTCTTCTACCCTCTACCTTAGATTTTCGAAAATTTAAGGTGGCTCTGAAACTGCTTCCGGGATTTTTTTTTTTAACTTTGCAAAAAGTTGTATCTTAACCTATTGATCATAACTCAATAATAAAATTGGAGCAACGAGATCGTTTTTGAGTAGTTATAGCAGTTAAAGCTAGAATTAAGGGTGTTTTAACGAGTTATACTACTGCTATGATAACCAATGATGTAAAGAAGATACCCACAATTTGTTTACCAATGATAGTCCTCTATAGAGAGTAACTCCCCGGGGTATCCGGGGCACAGGAGAATGACGTCAAATAAGCTTTCAATAATTTGATTGGTTTACTTCTGTTCTTTTCTAAATAGGTGCTGACCGCCATCTTCTTTTTACTCCAAATCAATATCATCAAGCCACTTCCGGTTGTTAACGATGGTGAACAGAAACAAGAGTTCCTCCACCGTGACAACAACGTTATCAAAGAGAAAAATGCGTTTCATCTCAACGCCAGTTCGAGTGACCAGAGGAACAGCGCTACCGTCCTGAATTTGTTTCTCCAGCACGTGCGCGCGCCGCGTGCTTCGCACGGATGCGTAATAATGGAACCCCCTCGTGTTTACATGTGCGGTAGGGACGCCATAAAGATAGTTTCCTGCCGGAAAACAAGCTTCGCATGCGCTCACACACTGCGTCCTGCTTGCCAGGAGATAACGTCTGTTTGTAGTACTAATGGTCTAAAATTTGTCACAGGTTGCAGATGTGAGTGATTAACAGTGTACAAATATAATATGTATTAATTGCATTGTATCAAAGAATTTTAAACTGAAAAGCATGTGTATTTCTCTATACTTAAGAAGTCTTCTAGAGAGTCGGATCCTTCCGACATAGCAAGTTTTACTGTTTCGCCTCGTAATCGGGTTGAAAATTGTAGAAGTAACAAGCAGCGAAATATTTTAGATATTGTAATAGTTTACTTTGTAATAAAGAGCCATATTTGGTAATGAAGAACGTTTAAGGGTTTAATTAATAAGTGTCTGATGCTCTTTGAAACATGTCTCTTGTTTGCCTGTCCTTTGAAATCCTTGTGTAGCGGGCAAGAGAGCGAGCCTTCTCAATACCGAATTTTAGACCGCTAGCGGAGCATACCTCGGCCTCTGATACGATACAAAGCCTGCGTCAAGCCAAGTGTCCATATCGCATGCACAGGAACTCATGACGGTTTCTGTAGCATTGAGCGTATTTCTACCGCTCCCCCCCCCCCCCCCCCCCCCCCCCCTGGATGGGAGGCTGGTCCATCGCAAGGTTTCCAGCCAGCGTTAGTTCGCCGGTACCCATTTATTCACCTGGGTGGAGAGAAGCACTGTGAGAGTAAAGTGTCTTGCCCAAGAACGCAACACAGTGACCCTGGCGCGAGGCGAGGGCTCGAACGTAGCCCGGATTACTAGGCCACAGCGCCGTGCCGCATCGAGTTCATGTACGTCAGTTCATTTTATACAACTTATATTCTCCCCTTTGAAAATAACCTCCCTCAGTTGTAAGCCCGTCCAAACCCCGTAGGGAGGTCGTATAAGCCCAGGATTTAACACGGGCAATTTGCATTTTTGCATATATCATTTTTTTAATCTCATAATTATATAATTTCTCACGAGACGTCAGTAATATATTAAACCGTGTGTTGTAATTTATTCAGGTTTCTATATTGTAAGACGGATGTACAGATATAAATACTTGCTCCTTCAGAAGAAGAGTTCCTCCACCGTGACAACAACGTAATCAAAGAGGAGAATGTGTTACATCGTCACGCCAGTTCGAATGACCAGAAGAACAACAGTATCCAGAATTTATTTTTCCAGTATGCGCGCGCGGCGCGTGCTTTGCACGGATGCGTAAAAAGGCAATCGTCTCGTGTTTACCTGTGCGGTAAAGACAAAATAAAGATAGTTTCCTGCGAGAGGACAAGCTTCGCATGCAGCTACTTACCATATGGATCAGCTTGCGAGAAGATAACGTCTGTTTGTACTGATGGAGAAGAATTGGTCACCGTGGTCACAGGTTGCAAATGTGTTGATTAACAGTGAACAAATATAATATATATTTAGAACACTGTATTAGTGTAGTAAGAACTACATTTAAGAAGTCTTCTGGAGAGTCAGATCCTTTTGATAATAAACTTACGACATTGCAGGTTTTCAGTGTTTCGCCTCGTAGTCATTGCACAGCTTTTACACACCTACTACACCTTAAAGCACTGTGAAATTTCATCAGATTATCTCAAATACTTTTTGAGAAATTAGGTTTCTTAGTAGTCAGAAACCTTACTGAAATATAGTTTGCCAAGACAATTTCCTGTAGGGCCCTGGAGAGGCTCTTTTCCTTTTCGTCTTTTTAGCTTCTGCGCTAACCTTTCTTTCTCAATGGCTAAGTCTTCGGTGAGCAAGCTTACAGGCTTTATTTCTTTATTTCTTTTGCACGATCATTGAAGTGGGAAAGAGCCAGAAAAGTTGCCAACTCCACTGTAGCTAGGTAGACTTCAATGAGTCTCCTTGTTTGCACGTTGCCAAATCATTGCACGCTAAGCCCCTTTTTGCTTCACTCGTCTTCTTCTAGAACAGCATGTCCTTGTTTATACAATGGGCACAAAAGGGATTCAAACACAGAGGCAAGAACATAATGAGATATCACCCTAAATGCTGCAGTGATCTCAAATTTATACTTTTTGGGCCTTTGTTTTAGCAGCACTCCACTTAAACGACAATCGGAAATCCTGTCGCGAAATAAGTGCCTATTATGTCTTTTTTCAATTTTCTTTGTCCTCCCTTTCACAGTTTTTCCGCTCTAAATTCTAGCAGGCTATAAACTTGTTGCGCTCTCCTCGACAAGGGAAGAGTAGCTCAGAGCACTTGCTTGCTAAGGGAGAGGAAATTGTCACGGCTCCAAAGTACCGACGGGTCTCCAACTGGAAACAGGACACTCAGAGAACTTGGACTTCGCATATTTATTCTTCGTCTTCGGCGTAAATGGTCGATGTAAATCGTCTTCGATGTAAATCCATTAACACAAATTAGAACACTCTATTGATACCTAACAATTTACAAAGTCAAGTGTATCCTAGAGCGAATGAGTTCAGCTGGAGAGTTTGTAGGCTGAGGTAAAGCTTAATAATTAAAGACAGCATTTTAAAAGCCATGAAAGTGGCCTACCAAAATTTCGGCTGGAAACTGTCAGAATTACGAACTAAAACAATTTTGAATAGAATCGGCTTATAGTAAAAATCGTCAGCATGGCGTCACAAGATAGAACAAAAAGATCCATGAATAGGCTATATATTCAGCCTAAACACTGCACCTTATTTCATGCAATATATATATGCAATACCTTATTTTCGGCAATCAAAACGCAAATTGAAATTACTTTTTCTTTGTATACTTCCAGTCTCAAATCCTTTGTTAGAACAGCGAAAGGTACACGCACGACTTGAAACTTATTTAATTACAAATTTAAGCGTATATGTCACTGTTTGCTTACAAAACTGAACATTTGAACGGTTCCCGGTAAGACAAATTTCTAAACGGGAGAAGTCCTATTTTGTCATAATTTCCCTAATTAACATTGATAAAACTCTCCTAAAAGCGTTATATTTAATTAGATTTCTTCCCATGATCCCCAAACCTCATATTCCCTTGTTCTCTGTGATATTTTGCTTTTGTTTCCCTGTTCCCCAGATGAAATTAACCGCGTTCCTTGTTCCCAAAGAACCCAGGGACACCCTCAGCGACGACTTCCAAAAAACCAACACAAGCAGGATAAAACTAAAGCTTCAACGGTCCTCGGTTATTTAACGTGTTCAGAAATATGCTTTTTTATTCTGTGATTCTAATCGATTTTTAAATTTGAATAAATATCTATAGTTATTAGCATGTTATCTATTATAAGACATAATTACTTTGTAATGGTTTGTTGCTTATTGCGCTATTTGATAAATAAAATTTGAAATAATTGAGGGCTCTATTTGCTTCAGTGGGCTTGGCTGCAGTTTTCTTTCGTAGTCCAGGCACTTTGAATACAGTCTTTAATCCAGTGTTCTGTATAGGCCAAACTTTTCAGAATATACGTTAGTATTGTTCCCGTTTAGCCTGAGTTGCAGAAAAAAGCAGGGGGATAGAGGGGTAAAACGGGAAAGGGGGAAGGGAGGTCCCTTTGCTTGTCTATTCCCCGGTTCCTTCCCGGTCTTGCCAAACCCATATCCCCTTTTTCGACGCCAGGCTTGTTCCCGATCTTCCGACTTGCTGAACGTGTAAACTTGTACATCCGCAAAAAAGTTTCCAAATTCCTCACCTCATGATATCTCACGCTCATCTGAGGGAATAAGCTCTCATTTGGAAGTCCTACACTATTAAATGCAACGTCGCATAAGGCATTGACGCGAAAAAATATTTCCGAGAAAACTAGTGACGCGAAATTTCTAAATACCCTCTGTAAGACTCTCCTATAAAAAAACTTAGCATCCACTTACATGATTAACCATGTTCACGGCCTCTTTCCTGATCCGAATCATACAAGAGAGACAGAGAGGACATATCGCAAATAATGACCTGTGTATTATAACGTTGTCTGTTGTCGCAAACGAACATGCCAACCCTGTTTTCAATTAAAAGGTTTTGTTCATCTATTGTATTAAAGATCTGGCTTTAAGATAGGTGACTCTGAAGCTTTCCGTTTGTTGGCACGGGCTAGTCTTTGGTAAATTTTCGCGAAATTTAGTTCCTTTAAACACGCTTTTTCCGCTAAATTGCGAAATTTAGGTCTCGCGAAATCTCCTTCTGCCATTTTCGCGAAAATTAGTACGAATCAAAGTATCCCTCTCGTCGAGACTCTCGAGCCCAAAACCTTGAAATAACTAGTGGACTAACAGTTAGCTTCATAAAAAACTAAAACCACACAGATTAGTAGAGTGATCGGGAAGCTTTTGACATAAAAGATCTTGCCTTTCCGGGGAAGTCATATTTTCAGTCTGTGCGCGATACACATCATTCCATTGAATAACCTTGGATAACCTTAATCCTTGACAAGGTTGAAGAGGATATCGATCGGTATCATTGGTTAGGGGAATCCCCTATGCTTTAATAATGTGACTGGCTGCATTGCGCCATAGTAAGCAGTGAGCACCACATTTTTTAAACCAATTTTATAACTGATATACATGTCAATAACAATGCACTACACCACCTTTGGCTAAGAACAATACCTGTTTCTACCTTGAACTTAATTCATCAGGAGGTTTTATTTTATTGTCGAGATAAATAATGAAAATATGTGTATTTGATAGGGGAGAGTCAACAGGCATGCTGTTATTACTGCAGAGCTGTATACACTGAAATGTCATGCCAACTTGTAACTGATCTATTGGACTATAAATTTTCGTAAGAAAATTGATTTTCTAAACTTGACTATAATTTCCATGGACTAGTGATAGGCAGGTTAACCCATGAAAAGCATTATCTTCGGAACATCTAAAGGAAGAGAGTGTACGTAATTGTCGAGGGTCGAGGGTAACTACATAAAATAAATTAAATCTAATATATATATACATATATAAAATAAAAATATTAATTAAGACATTTTTTTTTTTTGCAAGCTTTTCTTTTTTTTCAGTAAAGCGTTCCGCGACACGACAAAATGATGTTTCGCAAGTTTCAGCGGCAAAGATCGAACCCGGGTATCTATAGCTGCAGTCTATAAAAAAACAGCTTTATTTAAGTCAAAGTCCTTTAAACTGCAACGGTTTACGCTGTAAATGATTTTATCAATAGCGTAATATTTCCCCCTTCACTGTATCATTCGCCGCAACAGATGGCCCCTTGTGCTTGTGCCATCAAATTCGGGAATTTCTGGTAATCGATGTTTCTTTCAGGGCTTGAATAAAGCCAACATACATGCAGTACTATTTGTGAATCTTTTTCTCTGTATTCTCATAGTAAGTCGCTATCCTCTGCTAAAATTTCGCGGCATCAAGTCAAGTAATTTTGTAGTGGAATGTCATTGCGGACCTTAATAGTTCATCAATTTTGTTTTTTTTTTCTCGAAACCTTGAATCTGTTTTACACTTAACGAAGCAACGTGTTTTATATCTACCATTATTCAAGTCTATCAAAAGTCTAGGTCACGAATATTTCCTTTCTTGACTTTTTTTCTTGTCTACAATACATCGCATTCAGGAATGACTACTTTTTGCCCCGAATTCCGTTCTCCAACTCTTTTAGCGATTCCGTCCATTTGTCTGGATATCTTGATTCTGTTTTGCACTCACCCCAACAGCAGTGTTTAGTGCCCACCATTTCTCTTATTTCTAGAACGATAAACCGAAGAATTGACTAAAATTTTCGCTTTTAGGTTCACAAGTAGCTACAAGTCAACCGCGGCACCTGCTCATACATTTGCTTTATTTTGATCGCAGTGTTTGTCTGACTCTGTGCGGGGGGTGTATGGGCGGCCGTCACCGCCAAAAATACAAGGATTTCAACTAGATCAGCAGGCATAGCCTAGGTCTAGGGATTAGCTGCAGTATGGTATAGCTAATAAAGAAATCGCATAGCCAAATGGCAAACGGTTTAACTTTCCTTGTTAAAATTGAACGCAGTAAACACAAATTGTTTAGCCAAGTAATGTATGGTCTATGCCCATATGTTGAATTGGATCGTTAAAATGCGAATGAGACTAGCCCAAATGTGAACAGCGTAGCTGTCGATTGTTATACAGTATGCAATAAAGATAAATGGTCTAGGCCAACTAAAAATGGGCTAGCGTTCAATGTTACAACAGCACAGTCTATTTTCGAACGATCTAGCGTGACATCAAATGACACAAAATTTCGTGAAATAGCGTAGCATAACTTTAATTGGTACAACACGAAATGGAATGGAATACGTATACTTAAAATGGTTAAGCATAGCATCTGATGGCTTAGCGTTGCGTGAAATAGCGTAGCAAGACTCCAAATGGTCTAGCGTAGCATCAAACGGCATAGAGCTGCGTTAGATAGCATAGCTTCACACCAAATGGTCTAGCGTAGCATCAAACGGCATAGAGCTGCGTTGAATGGCATAGCGTCACACTAAATGGTCTAGCGTAGCATCAAGCGATATAGCCTTGCATAAAATGGTATATCATTTCACAAAATAGTTTATTTAAGTTTCCAACAGCTTAGCGTTGCATAATTGGCACAGCATTTTAACAAATGGTCTAGTTTTTAAGACCCCTTACCGGCAAACCGAATATCGTCACGTTGCATGGTTCAGTGTGACATCGATGGGTCTTCGCCGAAATCGCCAAAAATAGAAACGGCGAATGGAACAACCAAACGTGAATTGGAACAGCGATCTACAGGGGGCATGACGTCAACGGATGTGAAAATTGGCGCCAAACCATCACAGCGGATTGGGAACGTGGTCGCTGCGAAGAGTCTTTGCAATTCACGTCGCCTTAAAACGGTAAGTGTCTCTTCTTGTTGCCCTACCGATATTACATTTATTCGTTGCCGTTGATTATTAGAGATACCTGAAAAGGCAAGATTCATTTCTAGCACAAATTTCCGGTCGTAAGCTTGTTAGTTTTATATCTCGATGCATGAGTAGGACACCTTGACCGAAGCAATTTTTACAAAACCCCTTTATATAATTGCGCTTAATGTCTATAGCAGAGCTCTCATTCCTTTATAACTCGTCTCTATTTTATGGATTTTATCCTCTATCGATCTTGTTGCAGAATACTAAGGACTGGAGTTTGTGCCTTTGTCAGCAGTGTTGAAAAGCCATGGTGAGCAACCTGATATCTGTTATCTTAGATATGTTTTGTCGTTTGTAACGCAATGCAAATTTTCGAGATAAGAGAAGCCAGGTGGAAGGTTAAGGAACACCTTCTTAAATTTATTTTTTTTAAATGAGAGTTACATATTATTTTTTCTTTCTGGGTACAAGTGAAATGCCCTACCCTGAAAAAATAAATCCCGTGTTTGTTTTCCTCTAAACGCCAATTACGTTGATATTTGATTCTTTTTGGGCACATTCTTTTTGAGTTCCGTTAAGGTCGCAATAGTGATAAAGTAGCAATAGAACTCGGTCTTTGGGGAGTTCTCTCATTGTCTTTCTCATAAGGCGATTATTCCAGGCTGGGCGCTTATTAAATATTTCTACCTAGTGTGGTCGCTTCTTCAAGTTTGGGCACTCAGTCGATAAACTGGGGTATATTTGCCATGAGTGTTAACCCAGTGATTGCAATCACTTTCGACATATCAAACATTTATGATTTCAACAGCATTAAAAATCTAATTTTGCCGATTCTTTCGGTTGTCTGCCATTGATAGGCTGGGCCAGTTCACGTGGGTGCAAGGGAGCAATTTGTAATGGCATTAAATGAAGTCATAGCTGATTTAGAGGCCAGTGACGATAGTCGTGTTGCTGATGCGGGCTCCATGTCATTGAGACTCGAGACTCTTGGCGAAACTGCGTTGCTCAATGGTGACATTCCAATGGAGGTAATCGACTTACTGAACCAAGCTCGCCAAAAGTTAAACGAAATCACGGAGCCATCGCCCTACAGCTCTTATACAGCTCCTGTTCTCCCTCGCGGACGCCCAAAGTTCGACATTACCGAAGATCAGTTACGTTTTTTTAAAGGTATCCTATTTCTATACAGCCGTTTAATTTTATATTTGGAATGCAGCGGGTTTGATTTAATATTGCAAGTTCTAAAATGTAGATTTGTTCTTAGTTACGAACTCTCTTGTTTTGTTTCTTTTTCACTTTTACAGACAACCAATTTAGTAATAGAGATATAGCTCTGATGCTTGGCGTAAGTCGGAGAACAGTTGAACGGAGAATTACGGAGCTGGAACTTTCAAACAGGTCGCGTTACTCTAACATTGACGACGACATCCTTGATTCTTTTGTCCAGCGTATAATAATGAATTTTCCAAGGTCTGGTAGGTGAAACCCGATATATTGTTTTAGCGCATTTAGTTTTTTCTCTCTCTTGACACCCTGATTTTTCACCAGAATGGGCAATCGTCATCATCATCATTTTCATCTTCATTATTTCTTTATTTTTATACAGGTATGAAAACGATAGAGGGTTGCCTAGTATCGCAAGGTATACGAGTTCAAAGAGCTAGGTTAAGAAGTTCCCTAAAAAGAGCAGACCCTGTTGGCCAAAGGTTGAGGTCAATTGACCCCATCCGTAGACGAGTTTACAACGTTCGCTCTCCGTTGTCATTGTGGCATATGGACGGAAATCATAAACTTATAAGGTTCTCACTTGTTCATAGAATATATTGTATCATTATATAAATACAATAGAAGAAAATATCTTATAATGTTATTTTTTGGCAATACTTTCTTTAGGTGGAAATTTGTTATTCACGGATGCATTGATGGCTACAGCAGGGTAATAACTTACCTCAAGTGCAGCTCGGACAACACCTCTGCAACGATGTTGAAACTGTTTCAAGAGGCGATCCACGAATGGGGCTTACCTTCGCGTGTTCGCGGCGATATGGGAGTTGAGAACCGCGACGTGGCCTTCTTTATGCTCTCTCACATTGCTCGGGGACCCGGTAGGGGGAGCTTTATCACAGGAAGGAGCGTTCACAACTCCCGTATCGAAAGGCTTTGGAGGGACGTTTACCAGATTGTGCTGTCTATATTTTACGATTTATTCCTATCACTGGAGGAACAACGCTATCTCAACACCGACAATCACGACCACCTATTTTGCTTGCATTTTGTGTATAAGCCAATTATCAACGAAATGTTGCATAAATTTTCCAGATCTTGGTTAAATCATAAAATCAGAACAGCCAGGAACAAAACTCCCATGCAGCTCTTTATTATGGGGATGCAGCAAGTTGCTAGTGAACATGGTGTGGTGGCTTCGGAATACTTTGAAAGCCTGAATGTGGTAAGCGTTTAACATGAAAATAAAATTGTTAATTTTGAGTTAATGACGCTAATTGGCGGTAGAAATTAACCGAATTTTCAGAATTGCCGGCTTCATGAATCATCTGGGAGTTACAAGGTTAGAACACTCTCTCCCCGCGGGTTGTTTGCCAAGTATCGTGATTTATTCTTCTCATAAATAGTGTTCAACTGTTTACATTATCTAATTTATACCTGGCCTTTCTGAGATAAAGTGACTTTTTTCTATTCCCTATAAGTTAAAAATGTCAACTTGCCCAATACCATCATGTATTCACAGTTGTCTTCTGGATATTGTTCCGCAGCATATATTTTTTTTTATTGTTTTTTTATTGATTTGAGTTACAAAATACAAAGATTACAAAATACAAGTATTACAGTGTGCTAGGTGCTAGTGTATTAATAACAATGTGCTAATAGACAGGAAAAAAAAAAAAAGGAAAAAAAAAAAGATTTACATATACCACCATGCATACGCCCACCCCCGTAACCACATATTTTAAAATATCGCACTAAGTTTACGTAAGTACTTTAATTAGTTTCTGCCATTTCTTAAAGTGTTTGTCTACTTTGTTATTCTCCCTAGCAATATGGAGCTCAATACTATATATACGTCGGGTTCTTGCAATGAAACCTGAGAGATTTGGCAAGTTCTTTTGGCACCTCATGGAATAAATATAGTATTTACCCAACAATAACATATGATTAATTATAATAAAGTCATCTACAGTGTCGCAGCATATTACAACAAATGATAGTGTTATTTCGATGATTAATTGTTTTTTTTTTTTTGGTTTATTGCTTTGATTGGTATCTTTTAGGATCAGATTGACAGCTATGGAATCGATCCTTCTGCCCCGCTCCCGCACGATGATGAGCTGTCTAACAGAGTAGTAGTTGAGGAACCACTATGCTCTTTGAGCGAAGAGGGACTTTCAGCATTCAAGGAAGAAATGGCAGGAGTTGCTGGCACAGATGCGTGGGACATTTCGCCATACTTGTACTCTCTTGATATCCTTCGTCGTCTAAAACAACAGTACACCGCTTAGATGTTGTTGGTAATATAGGCTCGCGATCCTTAATAAGATATTCAGGACAGCTTTAATCAATCTTCTAAAGTTTGAACCGTTACTGGGCTTGCTATATCCCGTTAAATAGTTTCTGATAATCTTTTTCGGTGTCAGTTTAGTTTATTGTCTCTAGTCTCCGTATGTTAACGATATAGAGTGACATATATCTTTATATTTTTAACAAGACCAATCGCGTGCGCGAAAAATATTTGATGGATTATAAGGAACAATACATGGGCGCGCGCGTGTAGCGCTCAGTCGTGAGATATCGAGTTGAACACTCCAAGAGAAATAACATATCTACAAGCAACTGTCTATTTTTTAAGTTTATTATATAAACACCAAACGCGGTTGGTTAGTGACCACCAAAAAGAGAGATTAAGCATGACGTTATACGGCAAACGGCAAACGCGTGCTTGGCTTTCCTTTTGTTACCTTTTTTATCGAATTTTAAAATAAATCCCTCAGAAAAAGTAGGCAAAAAACCAGACATTCGCGACAAACATAGACCTACTCATTTCGGCGTACAAACGCTAAACGGCGGACGACGTTATGGGATTGATAATTCGCGGATTGCTTGGCGTCGTGGGACTGTTGCGAACGGGACGCCTGGCAAATCTAGTTCATTCAAAAAAAAAAAAAAATTAAAACAAATGGGAAAAATTGAGAGGTTCTCCAACTCTCAGTCTGGGGTATGTTCTCAGCATGTTCTTAACATTTGGGTAAATCTCAGCCTCAACGTTCTTATAAGAAAGGTTCTTATAAAAAAGCAGGAGTGGGAGTGTACTCAAAATTTAGATTTGAAATAGCCACGACATCATACACAAGATTCGAGATACAAAATGCAGAAACTGACATCATTTCAGTCTGCAACCAAACATAACGCTCATTTTACTACAGGATAGTCCAAAATCTGGGAAGAAAAAAAAAACACAAATTGAATACGGCTTGTTCGCTGCTTACATATAAACGGTGGTAGCATATTGATTTATAAAGGGGAGCTTAAAAGTAAGCTGCTAAATACGTAGAGCAGCTCTAAAGGAGAACGGAAGACCAGAATTCATATTTTATATAACCACAGGAAATCATAGAAAAAACGTAGACTTGTACAATGTAACAAGTAAAAACGAAATTTTCCTACCGGCCAAAACTGACGAAAGTGGTCAAAACCTGTAGCCTTTTTTCGAAATTGAACGTCCGCCATTTTGAGTGTATACAATGTGCGAGCCAGCGAGGCAGCTAGGCCTGCGAGACAGACCTGCAAGGCGTAAAACGTAAGTACAAATACCTTTATATTTGCTTTATATATACCACATACTTTCATTTTAACTGGTTAACAAAATTCGCGTTTTGTCTTCCATTCTCCTTTAAATCATCAACCTTTTACAAACGACCGAAGTAGGCATTTGCAAATGCATAATCGAAGAACATGAAAACTTGCTCCTTTTCTCTCGGCACTACCTGGCCAATGGGCAGAGTCAGCCTGTTAATACAAGTGCTGCTAATGGGGAGGCATGATGGCATTTCCGCATCAAAAGAAATAGATGGCTTCGATTCAAATCCCAGAACGGGTTCGCTGAAAGATCCAGTTACGAACTTTAACACTCTTTCCAAAGTGAGATTTCCATTGGCCCTTCGTCCAGCTAAAAAAAAAAAGACATTTTACATAATTGGCAATGCGAGTGATAAATCTATTTTTCCAAGAGGAATCTTGGTGTACAATGTTTGTCACGTTGGCAAAACCGCTTAACTTTCTCATCAAGGTGCAAAAATATCAATTCTGCATATTGCAAAAGGAAATGTCACGATTAACTTTCGCTATAACTTTGAAGCCGATGTTTCAAGACGGATTCGAGCAATAAGTGCAAATATTAATTGATTCCAAAATCTGTACTGATAGCACAGTGACATTTTGCATACTGTTTTAAACATCTCACTGTAATTCTTTCTCTAATTGACCCCGCTATTAAATTCTAAATTCTAAGAAAAGCGTAAAACGCGTGTTGTTGTTGTTATGAACGACGTAAAAACGTCCGTTTTAACTAAAATACGGAGAACTTCAAATTCGTTTCTCTCTTGTGGAGTCAGCTTGAGAGCTAAAATTTCAAACGGTTCTTCCCTGCTGTATTTATACTTTTACCATGCTATGAGTTCTTTTTGCAAACTTTATTTTTGCATTATTATTGCTCGAATATTCTACGGAGACTGTCTTAAACACTTTTTCTTTGACGCAGGTGAAAAAACTCACAAGTTAACGAAAAGAATGTATGGGCTCATAAGCGTTTCTGCCACCCAGAAAAGAGGCAAAAATAAAGCAACGACGTCAGCAAAGATTGCCCTGGCCTTAACCTAAATAGTGACAAATTGTACAAGTTACCTGACACCTCCTTCAAGTATTGTAAAAACAGTCTATAGATTTCCTCTTCCTGTTGCCTTCTATTGGAGCCTTGCTCTGAAAAGATTGGTTCTAATAGTTTCGTCAATTTGGGATATGTTAAGGGCAACACGGCAGTCTTTCGGAAGAGGTACACCATGGTTGGTTTTGCATTAAGGAGCTAGCAGATTGAAAACAAAAATTACAAATAAATTTTTTAACGAAGACTAGTGAGCAGCACAAAGGAAGACTTCTTGTAGTTGTAAGCTTGTCGTTTATTTCCGACGCGTTTCGTCTCTAACTGAGACTTCTTCAGGGAATGAATACAACTAGCAAAGAACAGCATATATAGCACATTCGCGTGCCTAGCTACAACTTCCCATGGAAGTGAATAATAAGTAAAATATGCTGTAAACGGACGTTACAAAAAACGCCTCAATACATATGTTATTACGTGTTGTTATATTTTGGGGGCCATACGATTAGCGCTAATCGTTTAGCGATTAGCGCTAATCGTATGGCCCCCAAAATATAACAACACGTAATAACATATGTATTGAGGCGTTTTTTGTAACGTCCGTTTACAGCATATTTTACTTATTATTCACTTCCATGGGAAGTTGTAACTAGGCACGCGAATGTGCTATATATGCTGTTCTTTGCTAGTTGTATTCATTCCCTGAAGAAGTCTCAGTTAGAGACGAAACGCGTCGGAAATAAACGACAAGCTTACAACTACAAGAAGTCTTCCTTTGTGCTGCTCACTAGTCTTCGTTAAAAAATTATCTTTATTGCATACTGTATAACAATCGACAGCTACGCTGTTCACATTTGGGCTAGTCTCATTCGCATTTTAACGATCCAATTCAACATATGGGCATAGACCATACATTACTTGGCTAAACAATTTGTGTTTACTGCGTTCAATTTTAACAAGGAAAGTTAAACCGTTTGTCATTTGGCTATGCGATTTCTTTATTAGCTATACCATACTGCAGCTAATCCCTAGACCTATTCTATTCCTGCTGATCTAGTTGAAATCCTTGTATTTTTGGCGGTGACGGCCGCCCATAGGGGTGTCATGGGATCTCACGCTGACAAATCTATTTTTAGTAATTGTGCGCTTCGCTATTGACAAACTCTTATCAGAGGAATGCCCGCCGCCGCCCGGAATTAATCAATTCGCGGAAACACGCTAAGTTTCATTTCGCGGTATTTACGCTTATTTTCTGCATTTAGGACTGTGGAACATTATTGTGCACCATTAAGTATCTTTGTTTCCATTTGCTTTATTCCGGGTTTATTCTGGTAATCCTCGCCAAACAAACAAAATGTAGTCTTAAATTTTTTGAGAGGTGATTCCCCTGAAAAATCTCCAGAGTGTTCATATACTGAATTGTCAGCAAAATGTTAGAATTGCTGTAGACACTGTATCGATTTTTACCATAAAAGGGTGTCAGTTATGGTGCAATGCTCACCAGACAAAATCACCAGTTCTTACACTATGGCAAATTTGTTTAACTAACTAAACGTAATAACTAAATATAATTGTATAGCGCGTTGATGATCAGTTGGTCTATGAATGCCTTTCAAGTCAGGTATCTAACATTTTTTACTAGCTTCAGAAGCTTTTAGCATCTAAAGTGAAAACATTGCTGCATTTTACGAACTGAATATGTTTCACTATTTGAAGGTATGTTGGAGTTTATATAGCCTGCGTAGCTTCCGCTCGTTGTCGCGGCTTCGCCGCTTGTTTGTGCGCGTTTCGCCCCAGTAAAACCGCCAAGCTACGGCGCAGGCTAGAGTTTATACTGTCGTGCAGTTTTCCCGATCGGAACGTTAATTTCCGTGTTGACTCGTGTCGGAAGCTTTCGCATGGCGCTTTTAATATTAGGGTCAAAATTAACTGTGCAAATCTTTTTCATTTTGAGTTTCAAAACACATCTTTTCGATTAACGAAGATTACCTCTTCTTTGCTTTTTGTGAGGTTAATGGAGTGTTACTTGTGCTATTAATTTAAATCTCACTTTAGTTGCCTTGTCATTGCGTGCAGAGATGTCTTGTGTATTTTTCAAACAAATGGTACACATTTTCTAAATATATCTCAGTTCACAAATGCCCGACCTTTTCGACAACACGATCGAAATCACGCAGCTGAATTTGCTGACTTCCGGTTTCACTTTACTGCGCAGACCTACTTTCGAAAAAGTCTTCTTCCGCAAATTTTCTGCGAAAAATCAAACAGACATTCCGAGGCTAGACTACGTGGTGCAACGATAACACGTGTCTCGAACTCTCCCATGATGCGTCTTGTAACGAGAGTTTTGTTTATTACAAGCGGTGCAGCCAGTTTAATATAGAAATGAACTGCCCACGAGACGCCAGAAAGTAAGCATCACACAGGCTAAATACTGGAATTTCATTAATCGAAACCTAATATTTGTCAACAACCTCGTTCCCAGGGCTTTTCCCTTTTTCCTGGGGGCGGTCCCACGAAGAAGGGAAAAGCCATGGGAACGAGGTTGATTTGTCAAGCCTTGAGTCCCGGGTGGGGTGGGGGGGGGGGGGGGCACTCCCATATATGGGCTATATAGGTATGTGCCGCGGGATAGGGTATGATTTTTGAGGTTCTCGGTCCTAAAATAGGGTATCATTTTTGCTCCTTTTGGCATTGTGTTTCCGGTCTTATCCTTAGATAGGGTACCTGAATTCTATCAGCTAAAATAAATGCCAAACTAAATGTAACAAAAAAAAATGGTCTGTTTAAACTATAAACTATCAACTAGTAGCAAAGCGATTTTGTAAAGATTTGTGTTTTGCCGTGTGCGGTTAGCAGTTATTTGGATCGTCACCCAACGCTTCTCCTCTCCTTGAATAGGGTGTCATTTTTCGGGTTTGGGCCTTAAAAAGGGTATCAATTTTCGTTTTCTTTATCCTTAAATAGGGTCAGGGTTTAAGAACCTTCGCGACACACCCCTATCCGAAATTTATGGGAGTACCCTCCCCCCCGGGCCTTGAGTGCAGTAGATCAAAGGGCAGCGTCAAAGACAGCAGTGGTGCACATCAGAAGAAAAACAATCGTGAACAACTGCGGGAAAAGGTCACGCTATTTTCACACTTTCCGCTGTTTGTGTTCGACTGGACCTTGATGGCTTGATTCGCATATAATTGACAAGCAGTATTCAGCAAATATCTGGATATTTGTTGTTTCTTTCAGCTTTGTCACACAGAATGGACGAATGGATACACAACGAGTCAAAACGAAACAATTTCACTAATCAAATTATTTTCCCGGGGCATTCCCGCATTCATTGTTGTCTTGGATTTCTTCCAAGTTTAATATGAATAAAGCAATCTTACTGATGCCGAATCCAAAACTACTTTAAAAACTTAGTCTGAATCGCATAAGACTCATTTTGAACCGAAAATATACTGTATTGAAACCGTGCGGCAATAAAACGGTGTCGTTCGCCACTTCGCGAATCGCCGACTCCATTCGAAAATTAATTCAGCAACGCCTGGGGTATCCAATTCAATGAATGACAATCGATATCAATCAATACCAATATTGATAATCGATGACCAATCGATGGCGAAGATTCCTGTGGTTATCGATTGGTATCGATTTCCAATAACAATCGATAAACTGCTGGACTTTTAATCCGGAGATCCCGGTTTCAAATCTCCCTCTTTGCCACTGGATTGTGTTCGGTGGTCCTGAATTCAACTCCTCCACACTTTGTAAATAGCCAGCTGGTCAGCCTCCTGCCAGTTGGGATTTTTAACAAATTTCTGTTCTATTTGTAATATTTGTTTGCTTATTTAGAGTGTCCTCAATTAGTTTAACAGTGCTTAAGAAAAGTTAATCAATTGATAAGTTGAAGGTCCACATATGTACGCATTGCGGACCCACTTTTAGTAAAGTCTGATTACGTTATATCGCTCGACTAAGTTAATTTCATACTAAGAGTTAGAAGACAAATCAGACAGAGGTCAAGAATTCAAGGGCTCTGTTGCGTCAAAGAATACTCCACATCCATTCGATCAAATTTATTTGCTTCTTACAATGCTCTGAATCTTTGATGATCAGTTCACTATTTTTAAATTTGTGTGCTAGTAAGGTGTAGAGTCATTTTCCTTGGTTAAGATGTAGATATGGAATATCCAATAGCAAAAGTGAGAAGGGATCAGGCTTTGGTGGATAATGTGTATTATATTCATAACTGTTTCACTAGAAATGTTGATGTTAATTAGTATTTTTATGAACATTTTTCTTTTCCTCCAGTCGTTCGCTATAGTCCTGGCTCTTCACTTATTTCTACACCAAATCAATATCTTTGCGCCAGCGAACGAACCGCAAGAATTCCTTCATTCAGGGCCAGACGATCATGAGATCCAAACCAATGATGTGATCACATCAAACAATGCGGCACATCATGACGCTCAACATGAAGTTACTAACACCAGCAGCCTGCAGCTGTCTTTTGAGTATGCGCATAGCAGAAGAGCGCGTCAGATTTCAGGATGCGTAATCAGCACATCAGTGGAACATTGCGGCAAAGATTTGATTGTGACGGTCAAGTGTAGAAAGCGAAGCATCACTTGCATTCATTATGGAGGCGCCGCACCGAGATGTGTCACCAAAAAGAGTTACTATCCCGCTTGTGGCAAAGTGTTCAATGTTGATTGTCAATGTGAAGGCAAGAGTGAATAAACTATACCCAGCTGAGAGACGCTACAATGGTAAAACAAAGCGCAAAATCACGAAAGAGCCGTCCACGGATTTGATACATGGAAATTCAACTGACAACCGGAAATGAATTGAATCGGTTGAAATGTTATCGTCCACTTATCATGCTGTGCGGGGGGTGAAAAAAAGCCTGAAACTCGGGTTAATTTAACAATAATCGATAGCGTAAAACAATGTAGCTTTCAAAATGTACGTACGATATAATGAGCCTCATTTTATACCTTCCTTGGTAGAATATCGTAAAATTCCGTTAATAGGCCCTGCACTTATACAACTTCGTAAGATAAACGGAGGGGCTTAAATCAGGGAGACGGAAGGGAAGGGAGAGGTTGATTAGCAGAATAAAAAAACCTTTTCGAAATGAGCCACGGCAGTGTTGGTCAAAATACGTTTCTAATCTAATAAGTGAAAATAAAACAATATTTAGCCCTGTTCACCACTGTCATCCAGCAGAAGGGGGCTCATATCCGGGGGAGGGCGAAGGAGAGCTTATAAGCGGATGTATTTTTTGGATTTACAGGTAGATGGGCCTATGACCGCAGAAGCGTATAAACACGCGGGCGTTTATAACTGACCCATAACCGGAAGTTTACGGTATACTGTAAGCTGCTAGCTTGTCGTTAGCTTTTACTCCAGAGCTTCCAATTAACTGTAGCTTTCACTCACCAACTTGTCAAAGAAGAACAGTGCCGTAAACTGACACTAGTAAAAACCAGAAACCCATAAGGGTTGAAACGTGTAACTCCCTATGATTCGCATTGTACAAAGCGTTTGAGCATTCGTTGCCATTAAGTACCATATTTGGAAAACCACGAGAAAAAAATCAACAATCAAAATTGCAATATTTGGATTAAATTCACAGCGCGCGCTAGCTCGTGCTAAATGGCGTAATCTTGTTTTTAAACAACTTTGGTTAAATAGAGTTAAATTTGGTTAAATTCCCCTGTTTCATCGTCATTTAATGGTCCGGAGGACTTCACTTGGATACTCTTGATGAATTTCTTTAGTTTCTGTGAGTAATTCACGGCGTTTAGGTCGAATTCAAGTGACTTACCGCAAAAGCGAAAATTTTCTTACGTGTGTCGTTGCGTGTGTAAATCATTCGCGTACAAGCTCCTTGTGTTTCCAAATATGGTACTTGGCAAACTGAATGTTCGAACGCTGTGAACGCGCGTTATACGTTTCAACTCCTTATGGGTTTCTGTAAAAACTGTATATAACATGACAAAACTAGATGAAAATCAAATTGATATGTGTGATTCCAAGTAATGAAAATAATATCCACACAGATTACCAGGAATCAAGGGCACTACACTTAATTATTTCAAATTCTATAAACTATATAAACAAAACAACAAATATCGTGAACCTGGCAAAAAACAGTCTTTGATTCATTCTGTGATTCTAATCGGGTTTTAAATTTGAATAAGTGGGCAGAATTATTAGCATGTTATCTACTATAAGACATAATTGCTTTGTAATGTTTTTTTTTTTTGCTTAATGCCCAATTTGATAAATAAAATTTGAGATAATTGAGGGTTTTAATCGTTTCAGTGGGCTTGGCTGCAGTTTTCTTTTTGATAAATTCCGTCTGCTTTCGTCACTTTAGATACAGTCTTTAATCCAGTTTTCTGCATATGCCACACATTTCAGAATATACGTTCATACTGTTCCCGTTAAGCCTGAGTGGCAGAAAGGGGGAAGGGAGGTCCCTTCGCTTCTCCCTACCCCGCCCGGGAATGTGATTACCAATACAAATCGCGAAATTAAGCACCCTCTCCCCGGGACTCTCGCGCCCAAACCTTGAAACGAGGACATTTGGTGTCGTATTACTTGACGCATTAGCCGCAGCGCTCGCATCCAAGATGGCGACTTCCATTGAGATTCCTCTTCGAGATACCGAAGACGAGGTACAGAATCCACTCGATTTCTTCATGAATTAATACTTTCCATTTGAAATTAAGAACTTCGCTTCTGTTACTAGGTGATAGAGCTTCAGTTTGACCAGCTGCCGGAGGGCGAGGAAGTACTGAGCATTTTACGACAGGAAAATGCACAACTACACATTTGGATCACACTTGCAGTAAGCTATGGAAGTCATTTACCCACTATGCTATTCGTGTCTATTCTTGATTAGCTTTCTTTTGTATTCGTGCTGTATTGAGATACTTTGTGCTGATACTAAGAGTTTAAGGGCAGATCTAGATGTAGAAACAACGTAACGATATTTACACTGACATTTTATCATACAATGCAGTCCCTACATGTATAGTGCTGTTAGTCTGTCTTGCTTATGGAAAACACAAGTGTAATGTGAGAGGTCGTGTGGTATTTCGATCTAAGATTTAAAGAACAAGTAAAGGACAAATCTTCTGCACTCTTTTCTGTGCCGAGCTGCATAAATTAGGAAATTGAAAACACTAATGATATTAAAGACACACTGTCAACGCACGTGTTTACATTAGTCTACATGTACAGTGATAGCCTGGTGAAAAACATAAACTTTAATGTTTGTGTGACCTGTAGCTTGGGATTACTTCAACTTTCTTGAATTTATTGAAATGTAATTTAACAATCAACAGCTGCAGTACTACAAGCAGGGAAAAACTGATGATTTTGTCAAACTCTTGGAGGCTGCAAGAACAGGCATGTCAGATAATGTTAAAATAGAGTGATTTTCACTTAATTGTTGAAAGTAATTCACATTTGCTTTGGTTTTAAATTACTACACTTAGAATAGTGATTGGTTTAAAAACTTGCGCCACATTCTCATCCAATCAGCATTAAAACCAAAGCCAAATGTGACTTACTCACACTCTTTTTTTGTGTGCTGTGCATTGGCTTCATGTATTTGCTTTGAATTTTGATTGGTTAACTGGTTTGTCTGTGTCCTTTGCAAGAGGCCAGAGTGATTACTTTGATTTTCGTTTTATGACACTCTTGAAATTGAACATGTCCCTAACATATACTACATTATCCAGACTCTTGGGGACCGGGCAAAATAGCCCGGATATTTGAGAGTCCCGATAATCGAAAATATGAATATTAATGAGCCAGATGATCTGATGCCTGGTTACTAAAATCTATGGAAAAACTGTGTTTAATAAAGAAATACATAACAACAAATACCAGAAAAACGTCAGTCATATGTCAAAGTTGGTGGAAATGATGTTAATCTTGATTTCTTAACGGTTATTATAAATATTCATGGAAAAATGGGACCAGAGTAGCAAGTCTGGATAATCAAGAAATCCGGATAATCGAGGTCCGGATAATCGAGGTTCGACTGTATTATTTGATAAATAAAGAAGGTTGGCAAATTTGTTTTCTTTTTCCCATGCTCTTCACATGATGAATATTCCATCTTTCATATTTCACTAACAAGCTTAAAATTTACCATCTTTCTTTGTTTAATACTGTATAGTACACTATTGACACCGATGATCCTAGCAGTATGCGGGATGCGTGTCACAAATGAACTTAGTATGGTAAATGGCCTTGCTCAGCACGAGTTCTCGTAGCTCAGTGGACAGTGTTTGGGAGGTCATGGGTTTCGATTCCTGTCAGGGACTCTGATTTTTTCTTTCTCCCATGCTCGTGACATGATGAATATTCTATTTTTCATATAATTAATATGTAAGTTACTGTATTTCACTGTCACCATTGCCATCGTTGACATCAGCATCATTGTCGTAATCATGAAATTTAATTGATCAACAATACAAATACATTGACAGAAATGGACCCTGTGATATAAGATCAAAATGTTTCTTTGGAGTGGGAATATGAAAAACCTGTAGAAAACCCCACAGACTGGCATGACTGGCAGACTATACCCTGTAGAATTGTACAGCAAAATCTTGATTTCTTTAATCTCCAGGGGTAACAAAAATTGGTCAAGAAATCAAAGATTTTAAGAAATCAGGGGTAAACTTGCAGCATTGTACTCAGGGAAGGAAAGCAACTCTTGGTTCAAGTTATAAGGAGGTTCAGACAAGAAATTGAGGGTTTTGAGAGATCAGGATATCACTGTAAGTTACTGTAATGTGTTTTTCAAATTGTCTACAGATGCCAATCGCAGTTATCGTGACAGTGAGAAGGGACAGATGGTCTGCCTGGATACACTTGCCGCATTCTATGTCCAACAAGCAAGAAAAGAGAGAAACAAAGAAACTAAAAAAGAGCTGTTTACAAAGGTACATGACAACAGCAAGGGCTTCTTAAGTTTTAAAGTAGGAGGGCACCCATAGGAGAGTAGTAGGGCAGAAAAAAAAAACATAACGGTGGGTTTGAAAGTAAGAAGGTACTGACTCTTGTGTATCCTGATACTTGTACCCGGGTCCTGCCACAGGACGAAATTCTAAGAATCCGTAAACGGAAACGTCACAGAAACATGTGAAACCGATCCGGAAACACGACGGATAACCTGTGTTTCCGTTAGCGGTTTCGTGACGTTTACTCACGTCTCCGTTGCTGCGGTCACACCGGAACCGTACCACTTTTTGGCATTTCCGTTCCGGAAACGTGACGGAATCACGTAGACTTGAATTTGCACGTTTCCGCAAGACCGAAACGTAACGGAAACATGGAGTTGCATGTTTCCGTCATGTTTCAGAAATACGGAAACATGTGATTTCGTCCTGTGCTAGCTGTAAAATGGTCAAGTTAGGCAAACCTTGGACTTTCAGCCATTTAGCAGCAAAACCTGTAAAAACACAGACAATTGAAAAAAAATAAGTATTTGGTACTGACCGAATGATATATTGATGGAGTAACTTTCAGTTTCTATCTTAATTAGGATTTCACTCTGCTGTATTTTTATCAAGCACTCCTACGATTCTGCGAAACCACTCGCATTTTTCTATGTTTAAGACATTTAAATATATTTAGTCTAAGCAAGCAAGCAGTTTCAGCCCCACATCAGATCAACATGAAAGGCACAGATAGCTGACCGTAGCAGTATCCCTCAGTAATAAATGTCCACAACCTTATCCCTAAGATAACCCTTTTCCCTTATTCTTTCAGGTAATTTTAACCCCATTCTTAAATAACCCTAACCCCTAAGGGTTTGTGTTATGAAAAGGAGCTTAGGGTTATAGTTTAGAGTTAGGGTTAAGAGAAAAGCTTAGGGTTATGGAAAGGATTAGGGTTACGGCTTGAGTTAGGGTTAAGAAAAATAAATCAAGGCTATGGAAAGGGGCTAGGGTAATGGTTTAGAGTTAGGGTTAAGAGAAAGAATTAGGGTTGTAGAGAAGGGCTAGGGTTATGGTTTGAGTTAGGGTTACGAGAATTAGGAGGAGATACAATTATATGCTTGAAAAATGCGGTTCTTTTGAAGACAACATTGGTGTCAGAACGTCAAGAAATTAAAAGCCTTAAATGTGACCCTAAGCTTTTCATGCCCCCAACCTCAAGCCAGAAATGCTTTTTTCATGGATTAAAATGAAACGCTTCCTGGTTAAATTTAAGCCATTTCACTGAGCAGCCTTTTGTTGAGAGAGATCAAACTTACACGAAGTTACTATATCAGAAAAACAACAAACAAATTTGCAATTTAGCTGTCAAAATAATAAAAAGCATCATTGAATTGAAGGAGTGGAACACGTAAACTTAACCGTTTAAACAATTATCGAATTTTCCCTTGGAATGTCAGCACATTTCATTAAGTAGAAGTGTGACGAGAACGAGAATTCGACTTAAACAGCTGAATTCATAGAAACGAAAGTGTCCAAGGAGGTGAGGTGTTACAATGTTATCAATGAAAGCAAGAACTTGTGACAAATTAGCGTTCACTGACACTTAAGCTAAATGCAGGCAAGGTAGTTTAACTCAGTGAAAGGCATCGGTTCTTTTTGTTGAACTGGAAAACTGCTCGTTTTGAGAATCGCACAAGAAAAAGGGTTATACAGTGGAAGCTCAACTTGTGTAAGCTCAACTTGTGTAATGTGCGACTTTAAATCTTCGGCTGACACGATGCTGTTTACATTATGAGAAAACCTCGAATTTTCACAACATTAATAGCAAGAAAGAGAAACTTGAGGCAAGGGAATGGCAGCTAAGACGTTAAGTTCTTACTTACCTCGATTTTTGCGTCGTTTAGCTTCCTGTTCCAGCACTATGCTCAGCTTACAGCTCGACACATGCTTCCATCACATCCACGGTTTCCGCTTTCCGCACGGTCGAAGGTCGATAGAAATCGTTTCCAGATCCCAACGTCCAATGTAGTCACGCTGTAACGCAATACAAGAGCAAGTTAGGAATTGCCATCTCAATATGCCGTTTCTTCTTGGAAAGAACGGCCAAATGGCTTCTATATTAGTCTAAATAAAGCAATATTTTAATTGCTTGACTCTTAAATTATTTTTCTGTCGATTCGGCGTAATTCAATCCCGCTTAAATAGCGTGAGCAGGCGTAATAAACAGTCGTAATGAAATACAGTTTCGATATGAAATACAGTTTCGAAGAATATTATGGGATATCCTTGAGTCAATTCAACGCGGAAAGGTTAACGGTCTCATCTTCAAACATTTATTAGAGTCTAAAAGCAACTCTGCAATTCCAAACATATAACACGGCAGCATTGGGCAAATAAGCCCCAAGTCGCGGCAATATACTTTTTGTTAAAGAATTGCTTTTACACTCTCACCCGGATCCATGTTGTCTTGGATTGCTAAGTTTTACCGCCAGCGTCGATCAACGCTCTTAGCAATCTAGGAGCAACAACACATCTCGGTTCTTTGAGATATGCTTGGGACTTAACGGGCTTCCAGACTTAATGATGTCTTTTCACCACCAGGTGGCACAGGACGAAATTCTAAGAATCCGTAAACGGAAACGTCACAGAAACATGTGAAACCGATCCGGAAACACGACGGATAACCTGTGTTTCTGTTAGCGGTTTCGTGACGTTTACTCACGTCTCCGTTGCTGCGGTCACACCGGAACCGTACCACTTTTTGGCATTTCCGTTCCGGAAACGTGACGGAATCACATAGACTTGAATTTGCACGTTTCCGCAAGACCGAAACGTAACGGAAACATGGAGTTGCATGTTTCCGTCATGTTTCAGAAATACGGAAACATGTGATTTCGTCCTGTGTGCCTTCTAATGAAAACCCTGCAACAAAATTAACAGAAATTGTGACTTGCAAAATAGGCTTAAATGAAGCCTGGCTGTTTGCAGAATTTTTACTGTCCAGAGTCACTGTTTGCAAGCATCTTTGTTCTTTTTGCCTAAGAAATGTATGCATATGACTGTGTTGTTTTCTTTTAGTCAACATCACTGTATTCCACTGCAGACAAGATTATCATGTATGATCAGGTAAGAACTTAAAATGTGCATGATCAAGCACTATTTAATCTTTGTTCATTTTGTAAGCTTATTTCTTTATTTACCTGCAGAGTTATGGGCTGCTTTATAAGGTTGCAACAGATGCATTCAGCCATTCATTTCTTGACAGTTTATTTACTTTCTTTTTCTCCAGAATCACTTGCTTGGCAGAGCATACTTTTGCCTCCTTGAAGGTGATAAAATGGAACAGGCTGATGCACAATTCAATTTTGTATTGGCTCAGGTATGATTGTTAATGTAATTAACACCATCTTTTCTAATCTGTCCTCTCATTGGTACATTAGACTTATTAATGATTACAGTGAAAATTTACATGGTACATGTTACACTGTATCCTGTCTGACTCAATATTTTTCTACACGTATTGTGGAATCCCAATTTTGTAAACCCCCTTTTTCAGAAACTTGGGTTTCTTGAATCCATATTTTCATTTTCTTTGGAGGTGTGAACAATCTGATTTCCACTGTATTTCTTTTATTAAGTTTTACTTTTTTGGTTTATATTGATGATATTTTATTTCTGTCTTTATTATTTTATTTATGGATTAGTTCTTTAATGAAATTTTTTATTTTGCATTCTCAACAGTCAGGGAACAATATCCCAGCTTTGCTAGGTAAGTACCCCAACTGCTAAATTTGAATGTGTGATAACTGCACTGTAGATGTTGTTTGGACAATAGTCATATCTTAATTTATTTTGCTATAATGGTTTTTGAATTCATCGTAAACAAGATGTTTCTGTTGATTGTAGGAAAAGCCTGTATCTCATTTAACAAGAGAGATTATAAGGGCTCCCTAGCTTACTACAAGAAAGCTTTGAGAACAAATCCTAATTGTCCAGGTATGACAAAGATAAAGTAATGAAGCATAGTAAATGACATTCAGTTTACCAGAGAGATCGAAGAAAATGGAAAACTTCCGTTTCTAGACTGTCTGGTAAGCCACGACAACAACGAACTACGTACCACAGTGTACAGAAAACCGATACATACCGACAGATTACTGGACGAATCATCCTACAACCCGACTTCTCACAAAGCTACGACTATCAAGACTTTGACGAGACAAGCGCAACTGGTTTGTGACACAACAGACAGTTTATCTGACGAAAACAAATACCTTGACCGTGTTTTCTACAAGAACAACTACAATGCCGACTTCTGAGACCATCGCGCGGATTCTACAACCTTACAATATCCGTGTAGCTCACAAGCCTATAACTACGTTACGACATTTACTGACCAACGTTAAAGACAGGGACGAACCTAACAACAGACAGGGAGCGGTTTATAAGATCAAATGCTCCGATTGCCAAGCCTCCTACATTGGAGAGACTGGTAGAAACCTCAACACGAGACTGACTGAACACAAACGAGCGACTAGAAATGTTTCACATTTCTGAACACCACCGACTTACTAATCACAAAATTGACTGGGACTCTGCTGAATGTTTAACCTACAGTACGAACTATTTTCAACGACTGACTCTAGAAAGTTGGTACACAAACTTAGAACAAACGCCTATCAACAGATGTCAACAACTACCGCCACCTTACAAACGTCTAATTAACGACATAAACAAAACCGACGAACAGACCACAAACAGAACGACTTAATTTGACTAACAATAGACGGATCAAAACTGACCTATTACTGTTGACGGACTTAACACGAGTCTTACAGCCAATAACATCACGGCTAAACTGACCAATCAGTTACAACAGACCAGACTTATAACATCACCAACTGACAACAACTCTTCACTTGACTCTGAAGATGACTTCCGCACAGGTTGTCGAAACGTCAGTCACCAACAACAGTTCTTCTCAGAACTACTCTCACCCGGACGATCACACTATACGAACTACTAATAAAGTAATGAAGACTTACAAGTGTGCACCGTACACATGTACCTTAAGAAGTAGACTACATTTTCCACTTTTGTCCAGAAATGCATGCAAGTATTGTGTACTTCATGACCTACTGGGCTTTGAGGCATTTTCATATACTTCATATTTGATATAATTTTGTGTGTTTTGGTGGAATTTCATCAATGAGGACACTTTGTGATGCCTAATATGAGGTACCTGAATCTCATTAACCTGCAATTCTAGAAATAATGTTCCATGTTTCTGAGTGTAAGTTTGGGAGAACAAGAAATGTTCTAGAAACAGGAGCCATATACACTGTTTTCACAGCTTTTGTTTTGCTTGTTTCAATCTCACAAGGAAAAAATTGTATTCCTTTTAGAAACATCATTATAATCTAAAGAAAATAACAGGAAGTTTTTTGCTTTTTGTGACCTTCAAAATATTGATTCTACTACTGTAGGTACAAATCCAGCTCATGCAATCAAGTATAATGTCAAAATCTCTAGCTGGAAGCTTTGTAAAATGAAAAAAAGAAGAAAATGTAATGTTGTTTATAGTGGTCATGCACTTAGCTTCATATCTCTTTGAGATAGCTAGTTTACAGGCATGCCTTGGAAACAGAGAAAACAAGTATTTTAAATGAACATTACGTAGTCAGGACGACCAAGAACAGATCCAGCTAGTGGCAGGGTGGAGTGCTTGAACCTGCGACCCCTGGATTACGGAACAAGTGCCCTAAACCTATTGGCCACACTGCCTCCATTTTTGTGCATGCACTTGTTACCAGCAGTCTTACACTTAGATTTGCTACATTAATGTTGCGAAAGGAAACCATTTTCTGTCATTTCACAGCCTCTGTCCGGTTAGGAATGGGTCATTGTTTTGTGAAGCTTGGGAAAATGGACAAAGCAAGGTAGGGTATTTGGTTTTATCAAGTTTAATAGGGCCTGATAAATATAACTGTACTGTTATTATTAAAATTTCTACTGGTGATGTCGTAAGAGTTGTTAAAGAAGAATTTGACTGAAACAAAAATGTTCACGAAATAATTATGATTGCTGGGACCCTTCACTGTTCAACAGTGAAGTTTACACACTCTGGTCTCTTATTTATTAAGACAATGATGCATGATTGATGCACAATTTTTATACACCATCAATAAAGCCACTGAGATGCTGTCATGTTTGTTTCACCACAGATTGGCTTTTGAGCGAGCCCTGAGCTTAGATCCGCTGTGCACAGGGGCCATGACTGGTCTTGCTATCCTGGAACTGAATTCAAAAAAGGTTTGCACAAGTGAATATTGTTACATTGTATGTTGGTGTTGTATGTTACCAGTATTGTGTGATGCTTTGCTTCTTGAAGAGGTTTTAGACAGTGGTCACTTACAATAGGCATGCATGATGTCCACTTGTTAAACAGAGAAAGATGCATTTTGAAATAGAGTTTTTACAGAATATGTTAATAAAGAATATTTTTTATGTTTTTTGATAGGTGGACTCGATTAAGATAGGTGTCCAGTTGCTATCAAGAGCATATGCCTTGGATAACTCCAATCCGATGGTTCTCAATCATCTGGCAAACCATTTCTTCTTCAAAAAGGTAAGACCTGCTCTCGCAAGGTCTCATGTGAATGGCTGGTTATTGTTCAAGAAAGCAATAGGACAAAAAACAGGAGCAATCCAGTCATCATAAACAAAGCTTTCAACAAGAGCCTATGTTCTAAATTCAAGGGAGACATTTTGGGGAAAATCCTTTTTTCACTCACAAAATAATGGTGCTAATATTATAAGCCACCAAAACAATGTCCCTAGCCCCAAAACAATAACAGCTGCTACACTAGAGTACAAGTACATGCTGCACTACAACCGTCAACGCCACATGCTTCCTCATGTTATGCCTTGTTCTTTTTTCACTGCTGAATGTGGTTGACACCTCTCTTGCAGGAGTATAACAAAGTTCAACACTTGGCTCTTCACGCCTTTCATGGCACAGAAGTTGAAGCCATGCAGGCAGAGAGCTGTTATCAAATGGCCAGAGCCTTTCATGTTCAGGTAAACATAAACTAAGTGTGATCAGTACCAGAATTCTCCCTGCTTATTTTCATATAGATTTTATTTATCCTTGTAAGATTTTGGTCATGGATCAGTTCAATTGCTCCCAACTACGGCTTGATTGTTATTTTCCTTTGTCTCGTACTCATTATCATACTTAAAAACAAAGGAAAATAAAAATCAAACTGGTTTGAAGAATGTTAAACCAAAAATAAATTTAAAGCACAACACATGTATGGTAATCCGGACATGGATCACCAAAACCAGATGCTCTGCATTTATAATAATGTTTATTTGCACATCCGTTTCTGTGTTATAGAATGATTATGACCAGGCATTTCAGTATTACTATCAAGCGACACAGTTTGCCTCGCCAAACTTTATCCTTCCTCATTTTGGACTTGGACAAATGTACATAGCGAGAGGCGACACAAACAATGTAAGTTTACAGTTAAAATTAGTCAATCCTCTTGTTTACAGTTTACCATATATTCCTTTCTTACATATGAAATCACAGTGGTGAAATTTTTTGTTATAAATTATAAGTGCCCTGAATTTTGCGTAAGCTATATGTAGGAGCATTAAGTTTCCTCCACAGCCATATTTGGATGCTTCACCTCAGTGAGAGCTGTTTAAGTCTGCACTGTTTCCTTTCCAAAGTTTAACCTATTACAGCTTCAGTGCGAGCGTTCTACAAACTGTAACCACAATCTTTTGGCTAACATGCACATGCATGTATGTTTCAGAGGTTGCCCCTGTTAATGCAGTCCATGCTTTAAGCAAAGCAGCATTTTGTTTTGACACATTATCAAATATCGGCTATAGAAAAGACTTTTAGATCTTTTTTCGTTGTGGTTCTCTTCTGGTTCTGACCTGGTTCTTGTGGTTCCTGCGGTTCACATGATTCTTGTGGTTGACGTGGCTCACATCTTTTGGTTCTTGTTGTTCTTGCGGTTCTCCTGCAATGCAAATCTATCTTATCATAGAATCACCCAACCATCTTGCCCTAGCACTTTTCTTGTACCTTTTATACACCTGGATGGAGGTGAAAAGAGGCTGTGTAAGAGTAAAACAGTGTTGCTCAAAAACACAAGATCCCAATGACCACAGACTGTTCACAGCCTCTCTATTTTTCAATGTGCTCCCTGCCCACCCACCCACCCCCTCGTGCCTCTTGTTTTGCGCTAGCGTCCAGTTCACTCACCACTCTTTCCCCGTGTTCAACGATAGAAGAAAAACACGAAAAAATAGAGGGCTGTGAACAGTCTATGACCAGGGCTTTAATCTGGACTTCATGAATGCAACAAACTGGCCACAGGCCTATCATTCCTTTCACGAATATAACCGATAGTTAAACCTCTACAATGTTACTGTACGTTTGATTCACAGGCTGCCCAATGTTTTGAAAAAGTTCTGAAGGCTACACCTGGAAATTACGAGACACTTAAAATCTTGGGTTCCCTGTACAGCACTTCAACAGATCTGGAAAAGAGAGAGACAGCCAAGGTGGGCTTTCAAAATCTTTTGATGTTCATATCTTACTGTACAACTGGAAGTGTGGTCTTTACAAGGACTTTACGTAAATGGAATGTAATTTTTACTGTATGGAATGAGTAACATGTGAAGTTGCTCCTACTGAATGGGATGCTAGTTCATCGTAGAGTTACCCACAACTTTTAATTCCCTGGTAGCTATTTATAAACCTGAATGGGTAAAGACACTGAGATTAAAGTTTCTTACACATAAACGTGAACCGCTGTAACCAGTGTCCCAGCAGTGCACTTGGCTATCCTGCCTCCCACATCACCGTGCATGGCGGCTTCAACTCTAACATGTATGTGTAACCCCCTGGATTGAAATATATACACATGTAATATAATTATTACGTTTTGCAGAATCATCTTAAGAAGGTAACGGAGCAGTACCCAGATGATGTCGAAGCTTGGATTGAGTTGGCAGGAATCTTGGAACAAACTGATGTGCAGGTTAGTTTAATCAATAGATGGAGACAGTTGATTTTTTGTGTTTGGTGAAGGCGAGGAGATGAAAAATGAATAATTTGGGGGAGCTGTGCAGTACATGTATATGAGTTTTTTTATTATTATTAGTAACTCAGGTGTTGGAGGTTTCTGAACTCTTAGAGCAGTTTTCAATTGAGTTTAACCACACCAAAGTAATCACTCTGGCCAATCACAAGAGATACAGAGAATCCAGTGAACCAATCAAAACTCGAAACAAATACAAGTAGCCGGCACAAAGCGCGGGAAAATGTCTGTGAGCGAGTCATGATTGGTTTTGGTTTTACTTCTGATTGGATGAGAAAGTGGCGCAGAATTTTTAAACCAATCACTGAGTGCAGCGATGCAAACGCAAAGCATTTGCGACTTACTTTTGACGCCAAAGTGAAAATTGCTCTAATCTTCAGCAATTTTGCATTAGCTAGAAGTCCATGCAAATACACGCGTGGTTAAGACTATTTATTGCATTTTCAGGCTGCCTTGCAAGCGTATGGTACCGCTTCCCGCCTTCTCAAGGAGAAAGTGAAGGCTGATGTGCCGCCAGAGATTCTGAACAATGTTGGTGCGCTACATTTTAGATTGGGAAATTTGAATGAAGCAAAGGTAAGCTAAGACGTACATTACACGCAAAGTGTTGCCATATAAATAACCTGACATGTCCAATCAGATATCTAAACCACTATTACGTTTTTGTGTTGTTTGTTTTTTTGAGAAGGGTAAGTGTTTTTTGGTCGGTTACATCCATTAGTTCGTTTTTCAATTCAAAGTGGTTATGAGAACGTGCACTTACCGACACAAGATCCAGTTGTACAGAAACCCATACGGACACTGTATAAGAAGCTGAAACGAATCAAAGACCATACGTTTTTCTATTATGTTGAAATGCGTAAGTAAAGGCTGTGTTTGGACTTAGTGGCCCATCAGGCTGGAGCTTATCCCAGTTTCTTAAATTTCCCGCGCCCAAAACACTAACAACCAGTATGAGTATGGCCAATGTGCAGTGCTTGATAACCAGACACAATTCTGTTTCTGTAGCATTAAGGTAAAGCGAATATGAGTATTAAGCGACTAGAAGTATTTCTACTCCCCCCTGGATGGGATGCTAGTCCATCACAAGGTTACACCCAGCAGTAAATTATCCGGTACCAATTGTTATTAAGCGACTACGAGTATTTCAACTCCCCCTAGATGGGATGCTAGTCTTTCACAGGGTTACACTCATTCTCCGGTACCAATTGATGCATTTGGGTGTAGAGAAGCACAATGGGAGTTAAATGCCTTGCTAAGAACACAACGCAGTGACCGCGGCCAGGGCCGCACAATCCGGAGTCCAGTATGCTAGCCATTAGGCCACCACGCCTCTCTGTCTAAACGCGTAGCTAACAGCTAATCATACAGGTTTCAAGCCGTTTAGTGAAGTGAAAGTTCTGTCATTTGCAGAGATTCTATGAGTCATCTCTCTCGCGGTGCAAACAAGAAAGCCAAGCTGATGAGAGTTATTACAATGCGATCTCTGTTACAACGACATACAACCTGTCCCGCCTGCATGAGGCCATGTGCGAGTTTGACAAAGCAGAGGCGCTGTACAAAAACATCCTCAGAGAACATCCCAACTATGTGGACTGTAAGTATGGCAATTCCAAAGCAAGTGTCACCAACACAATCGGCCTAATTTTTTAGATATACCCAATGGTCACCCAGCGGTCAAAAGTACTGCGTGCCTGGTTTCCGATAAAACTGTTAGCGTCTCAAATTTGATAAAGTCCTCCACTTTTAAGCCGAGAGAAAAGGCGGGTACTAATAACAAGTTTTGTATAGACTCACTGTTCACAGTCTCCTATTTTTCCGTGAATTTGCAGAGGTCGATCGTTCATCCTAGAGGCCGCCGTCCTGGTTTCTTTATGCGAGCGAAAACTGGGGAGAGCACAAAATGTCCTTGGGTAGGGGCGCTGGGTGTTAAGGTGATTCCACTGAATTGCATTGCGCATGAGTTTTCGCGTCATTTAGCACGAGCGCGCGCGCACGCACAACATTACGGCTTTTCTTTTAGGTTAAGCTCTGAAGAGAAATAAATGGTCATTTTCTTCTAAACGAGCACGGTGACCACCATTTTTTAATGCATAAATTTAAGACATCCGGTTGACTACAATATATCGCAATTTAAAGAAAAGTTAAATACTCTACTTTGAGATATTTCTATTTGAATGCTTTAAAAAGTACGTTATGAGGCAGTGCTGCTTACGCACGCACGCAGCAAAATCTTTAATTTCTTTCATAATCTTAATTCCAGTTTAATTAAAATAGTTTATTATGTAAGATTAAAGTCTATTTCGTTGAACTGCTTCGATATTTTAACGCAAGAAATGATTTTTTTCTAGAAATGATAGGTCCCTTTTCGGATTATGAGAGTTCCTATTATGAACCTCGTGGGTCATTTGTTTACTATAATAGCCGTCCTGGTTGCACAAAAACGAGCACGGTGACCCCCATTTTTATTGCAGTTTTGTAACGCTCATAACATGGTTATGAACTGGACCAAGTCTTAGAAAATTTTAAATACTCCTTCTTTTGTATATGTAATCGCATGGGCCCGAGGGCAATTAAGGATTAATTTCACGCGCATTTTCAAAGTTTTTAAAAAATTGCCCGAGTCGCGAAGCGACGAGGGCAATTTGGAAAACTTTGAAAATGCAAGTGAAATTAATCCTTAATTGCACGAGGGCACATTGCGATTACGTGTTTATCACATAAAGGGCAAAATTGTGTACAAAAGAAAACTTAAACGAGGTCCGCCATGGCGTAAACCGGTTGGCAAGAATATTTGCTCGTAGCAAAATGACCACATAAATAATCAACTTATGTGAGAAACAGTAAAAGTAAGCATAACACAGCATGTGCAATTCACTCATAATAGTTCCTTCACAGATAAAACTGAATGCAGTTTAAATTTTATTTACCTTTGTTTACGAGGCGTCCGACCGCGCAGAAATGCTGCATCGATAAAAGTCATAAACAAAGTGTCCGAGCGAGCTTTAATAACTTCTTGAACCTGACATTCTCCTTTCCACAGCGAAAACTGTAAGTACCAACAAAATTTATGCTCTTTCCAGGCTCTGTTTCTAATAAGGCGAAGCAAGCAAAACGAAGAAATGTTATCTTTCAGTGTCGATTCAGTGGTCTCAGCCGCCATGAATTTCTATTCTCCGTGCAGCGCCAATCGTCCAGAAGTTTTTTCGGGCTGTAACAAACGAATTTGGATTGAAAAGTCCTCTCTCTATTCCACCAAGGCACCACTCATTTCTGCCTACCGATTTTCTTTCACATTTGATGAAATAACCGCATTTATATCAAACTCGGATGCACTGCGTTTCTGAACTTTTTCAAACTCGTTTTAAAGCGGGAAACCAACTCGGTGCAGACGACGCGCGCTCAGCCAATCAGGATCAAGTAATCATGCCCTCTTGATTACCAAAAAGTGCCCTCGTGATTAAGAAAAAATGCCCTCTGTCTCAACCAATCAGCGTTCAGTAATTTTGCCCCGTATGTGATAATCAGTGGAATCACCTTAATAGCGTACTCTCCCCAGTTTTCGCATGCTTAAAGAAACCAAGATAGCGGTTCCTCATACTGAACGATCGACCTCTACGACTTCACGGAAAAGTAGCGGACTGTGAACAGTCTAAGTTTTGTACGCCGCAGATAAATAGATAATTCAATAATAGTATTGTGATCCACCTAGTTATTGGGCTCGTAATTTTGTTTATCATTGCTCTTTTCGTAACGTTTTCTTACAAAAGTCTTGGACATTTTCGCATCAAACTCTTAGGAAATTCGAGGCAACGATATCCCTAAATCATGGCGACCCAGGAAAACCGATGAGCGACGAAAACTAGCAAGCAAAACGCATTGCTCACATGAAAGTTAGTTTTAGTTAAGAATAAAAGGATGGAGGTAAAAAAAATTTTCATTTATTTGTTATTAGGCTATCTTAGGTTGGGTTGCATGGCACGTGATAGAGGACAAATCTACGAAGCTTCTGATTGGTTCAAAGAGGCACTGCAAATTAATCAGGTGAAGACGAGCTACTGACTCCTTACTTGTTGTAAATAATATCAGTATACATACAATTAGTGGGTGTGTAAAGTAAGCTTAGAACTGAAGCGAGATGCAACAGTGTGCAAGTTTAGTAGATGGCCATGTACTGTGTGTGTAGATGTGTAGAGTTTGTTGGTTTGGTATATTCTGGGGCTAAGATGATACCAGAAGCAGTTACCTTAGCTGAGAAGTGTTTTCCTCGCCAACCAATGCATAACAACACAATGGTGAAGCTGTTTACCAGTCAGTACTGCACCGTCTTGGGGTTTTGTTTTCATTTTTGTTTTGAATTCGTTGATACGTTACACTTCGGTAATAGCGTGTATGAAGTCATACGGATCGTTTTGTCCAGGAATGATTCATGAGCTGAAACGTCGGTTTGGCATAACGTCGAAGTTCTTCTACTCGTTATTATTGTTTTGCAAGGATAATTATCTGTCACTAATAATGCAGGAAAAGGTAAGCTCGTCCCGGTATCTTTATTTTGGCTGGTAAACATTTGTTCGTGTGACGCTCACACAGACATAGCAGGCGAAGACTAGAAATCATCTCTAATCAATTAGACTACAATCATTTGGTCGTTTTAAGTTGCTCAGGACTCAAGTTAACAGCTTATATCTGATAGAGAGTGAAGTGGCTTTTTCCTGTAGATTTTAGAGCCCCTTCTGGAAAGCTCTAAATTGTTCGTTCTTCATTGAAACAGGACCACCCAGATGCCTGGTCCCTTATCGGCAACCTTCACCTGGCCAAACAGGAGTGGGGCCCTGGCCAAAAGAAGTTTGAGCGCATCTTGAAGCAGCCATCGACAGCTAATGATGCCTACTCCTTACTAGCGCTGGGGAATGTATGGCTTCAGACTCTGCACACTCCAACACGTGATAAAGCCAAGGAAAAGAGACACCAGGACAGAGCTTTAGCTTTGTATAAACAAGTGTTAAGATACGACCCTAGAAATCTGTATGCTGCTAATGGCATTGGTGAGCTACTCATGGCAGTGTTTCGTCAAGTATTTTGAAATAATTATTTATGTGCTTTCTTTATGTGAGGCACGGTGGTCTAATGGTTAGTGCGCTGGACTCGGATCGAGCAGTCCACGTTCCAGCCCTGGCCGGGGCACTGCGTTGTGTTCTTGGGCAAGACACTTTACTCTCAGAGTGTCTCTCTCCACCCAGGGGAGTAGAAATACTCCTGGTCGCTTCATGCTACGGAAACTGGGATAAGCCCCGGCCTGATGGGCCACTAGGCTCGTATACAGACTTTACCTTTATGGAATATTTGTCACGTTTTATTTATGTACAAGGCTTGAAAAAAAAAATGCTTGCCAAGGGCCGTTGCGTGCGTTTTTTATTTGACTTTTTTGCCTCGTGTTAAGGCACGTGACACGAGCGATATGAGCCTTGGGAATCTTATTAAGACCGTCTTCTCTCACAAAGCAACTGTTTTATTCATTTCCAGGTTGTATTCTTGCGCATAAGAACTTTCTGAGGGAGGCACGGGATGTGTTTTCTCAGGTAATATGCAGTACATCAATTCTACGGCAAAAAGACTTCACTCGGTTCATTTTATATGATAGATAGGCATTGCACACACATGCTAAACTTGACACTTAACTACACGACGTATTGCAGGTTCGTGAAGCAACCGCTGACATCCCAGATGTGTGGCTCAATCTGGCGCATATTTATGTTGAACAGAAGCAGTACGTGGCTGCTATTCAGATGGTAAGCCGGATTATATTATTGCTTTCGCCAAGTGCTTGAAAGAAGAGAACTGCCATACAAGGCATTACTGCTAGTCAGGTGATTTTGAGAAGTAACATGATGTGTATTATTTGCTTGCAGTACGAGAATTGTCTGCGGAAGTTTTTCAAGCATCATAATGTCGAGGTGTTGCTGTATCTGGCCCGTGCCTACTTTAGAGCTGGTAAAATGAAGGAATGTAAACAAGTATTACTCAAGGTGCGTTCTTTGTTCCCTCTAGTCTCGTAAACTTCGCAGCCGTTTTTTGCAATGTCACGCAATGCTCCCCCTCATGGGACACCGTTGCGTGACATCCTATAAAACGGTTGCGAAGGAGACTACGTTCCTTCTAACTACAGTTGTAATTTCCTTTTGAGTAAGTGTGTGTTACGTGCGGTACTATTTTATTGTGTTTAGAAAATCTAGTGCATGACAATTCCATTATGTTGTGCAAGGTGATTTTAATAACTAAAGATGGTAAATTTTAACTTTGTGGCTGAAACCGTAGTGTGTGACCATTCAAATGAAAGCTATTGAGCAGTACTTTCATGTGGTACTGTTTATTATGCTGTACAAGGTGGTTTTTTTAAGATCCTGGTGTATTGGAAGCTATTGAGGAGTACTATATAATGCGGTATTGCTTTAATTATCGTTAATTTATTCACTAACTTTGCTTTATTTATAAACAGGCGCGTCATGTGTCTCCTAACGACACGATTCTGTTGTTCAACATTTCACTGGTACAGCAGCGCTTAGCAACAGCCATTTTGAAAGCTGAGAAGAGTCCTCTTAAGGTTGTGCTTGGTGCCGTGAGAGAACTGGAGCAGGCGCAAAGGTAAACGAGAGCTACCTTAAAAGTTCATGTGATCTTTTATACATTACTTTGACGGACAGTTTGACGGGATTGGAAACTCAACAACTTACAGGAAGTGAGGATTACCAAAGTTGGTAATTTTGCACAAATCCTATTTTGGGATAAAAGGCCTTTGATAAACCATCAATATGTAGCTGGAGTGTGATAAACTTCGTACTAAACTTCACACCAAGGTGGAAGTGCTCATTTGAAATTGAAAGTGAGATTATTCATCAGAGCACGGCTAAGAGGAAATCTGATCGTATGATTTGCAGTTTACACTGTCTTGCTATACCCTTATCCATTTATGATTGACAGTTGAGAAGTGTGATGCATTTTGCTGTAATCGGTGTAACTTTATTCCATTTCAGGAATTTCACGTGGCTAAGTCAAAATGGAGATCGTCTGAAGTTTGACTTGAGTTGGGCAGCAACTGAGGCCAGGTGATTTCTGATTGTCTATTCTTTGTTTAGAGCGGTTTTCACTTGAGTATAGAAAGAAATTCACGTTTGCTTTGGTTTTGTATTACTATGCTCAGTGACTGGCTTAAAAAACTCGCCCTGCTTTCTCAGCCAAAACCAATCGCGACATGCTCGCGCACGTTTTCCCGCGCTTCGCGCCGGCTACATTTTTTTGCCTCGAGTTTTGATTGGTTCACTGGATTGTCTGTGTCCTTTGTCATTTGGCCAGAGTGGTTGCTTTGGTTTTGGTTTACGATACTTATTTGAAAACTGCTCTATTTCAGACGTTTTGCATTTTGTGTACAGGAACACCGGTATAGTATGAACTCACTAAGCCTATTGCATGCATACTCAGACACGCCGGCATATTATGAACGTACAAGCATATTGCGTGCATGCACAGGCACACCGGTATATGATGAACTTACAAGCGTTTGCATAAATGCACAGGCACACCAGTGATTTGTTAAGCCAGGCTCAGTACCATGTGGCACGTGCTCGGAAAGTCGACGAAGAAGAGCAGGAAGTGAGGCGAAAACAGGAAGCAGAAAAAGAAGCGCTCAGGAAGAAAAAAGAAGAAGAGGAGGTGAGATCAACATGGTATTTCTCCTTACAATTCCAATACGTTGATACTCAAACGAGTGATGAGAATAAATAAAATCATCACTCTGTTGAGTTTGTCTTGATCTAGCAGCGGATTCCCAAAGATTTGGTGATAGATAAAGGAAAGGGTTCTAATTTGGAAGAGCTTTTTTCCACAACTTGAAGGAAAGGATTAATCTCCAGGGAACTCTCAATATTTTTCTCATTTTGCCGCAACAATTTGCTGGTATCCATTTATAGTTTGTGTGGAGAAAGACACGGTCAGGGTGGAGTCAAAACACCACAAGGTCCCCGGCAAGGCTAGAACTTTATCCATCTTACCACCCAAAGGATTAATAGGCATTGTAATGGCAACACTTCAATATCAGTCGCAATGGTCAGTGTTGGTCATTTTAACTGCCCACTCCAAATTCAATCAGCGAACCTTGCAGTGAAATTGATTGAAGCGTCGAATTTGTAATGAAAACTCTTGGCTTCCAGAAATCAATCTTGTCACCGTTTTTGTATGGTTTTTACGTCATTTTTTTTTATTTTCAGTGTTTAAAATATTTACACCGGCGATCAATCTTGTCACTTTGCAGAAAGTCAGAAGAGAACAGCGGGAACAACAGGAGAAAGAACTTCTCGAGAAACGTCAACAGTTTAAAGAAGCCACCAAAAACCTGTTGGTGTTTGCACCCGAAGAACAAGCCCCTAAAGAAAAACCTCCAAGAGGAAGGAAGGTAACATCTGGTTTGTTTTCTCTGAAGTTTCTGTATTGGCCATTGCAGATGAGCTGTAGTCTCCTTCGCAGCCGTTGTTTGGGCTCGTCACGCAACGCTCTCAAGCGTTGCGTGACGAGCCCAAACAACGGCTGCGAAGGAGACTAGATGAGCCGTGGCTTTAACAGTCGTTTTCAACATTTTGCTGGTTTTCCAGACTTTTCAGTCAATCAAACGGCAAACTGTCTACCTGCCGCTCAACTTTCTGATAACTTTCAACCAATGAAAAAGCAACCTGCCGCTCATAAACCTTTTTGACATATTTATGTTGGCTTTCCAAGCTTCGAAACCAAAAAAATAACAACCCTACATGCAATTCATCGACATGTTACTACACTGCTGAGTTCTTCTCCTCCCAGACTACATATGACTTGGTTTTCATTGGGCAAACAATGCAAAAATAAAACAACTGCATCGTGAAGATGTATAGTGAACAAAATTGAAACAAATAAAATCTGTGATGATGGAAATTTCGGTACCTTGGCTACCTGGTTTGCCTTTTTAGTTTTCTGTGGCGAATTTGGTCGTAAACATGGTGGAAACTCGGTCTTCCTGTGTTTTTTTTTCTTTGCTGTCGCTGTCTGCCTAAAACCTAATTTGCGTGAAATCTTATGACCTCTTATCACATTCTCTTAAAATTTGCGTTCTTGTTGTGCTTCGTGTTTGTTCAGAAAAAGACAGCGGACGACTTTGTGGCGAGTAACGACGAGGAAAGTGACGATGAAGGTGAAGTTGGTGTAGATGAAGAAGGAAACGAAAAAAAGAAACCGAAAGTCAAGAAGGAGAAGAAAAGGTGGGTGTTAAAAGTAGAGTGGATTTTTTAAGGCTGTCGCAAAAGCTTCGCCTCAAGAAGTCACCTCACATAGCCAAACAAAGTTGTTAGTTTCTAAAGAAACTGCAGTACTATTGCATTGGTGGGCAAGTGAGAAACTTAGCTAAGAATCAACTTGAAGTTGAGAATAAGAAATATCCACCACAGCTAATTCGGAGCAAATAGAAGATTGTAGGTCGTGTGTGTTGGTCAGTGCAGCGGTAAAACAGAACCAAACAAAACTCAGACAAAAACGTCGAACTGACTGACTGACTGACTGACTGACTGACTGACTGACTGACTGACTGACTGACTGACTGACTGACTGACTGACTGACTGACTGACTGACTGACTGACTGACTGACTGCTTTTCTTTTGCAGACGAAGGAAACGTATCCGAGATGAAGGAGATGAAAATGCTCCGAAGAAAAAGAGGTTTGTGGTTTACTGTCAATGCGTTTCAATTTTGTTCAGTGGTTGTAATTCAGTACTTGTACTTCGCTGTCTGTGGCGTCCAAGCTGTTTATTCTTTTCTATCTATTCAGACCATAATGAAAAGGTTTACTTGACTTTGAGACCAGTTTGTATGAATCCTCAAAAAATGCGTGACCTAGCGTGACTACATGACCTGACTCACAAGAGCACTAGTAGGCCACTCGAATAAAGTAATTGATGCAAATACGGTTTCTTAGGCTGTTTAATGTGTATAAGCCTAATTTTTGACTGTTTTCCATATAGAAGCCGCAAGCCAAAAAGTGAACCCAAAGAGAAAAAATCTGGGGACGAGAGATTGGGGGCCAAACAAAGGCAGAAAATTAAGTCCAAGGCGTTTGTGTCCTCGTCTGAAGATTCATCAGATTCTGACACAGAGAAGCTCAAGATTGCTGATGTGTAAGTACATAATTATTACAACTCCTCTAGCTCTGCAGTGTTCACAGCAATTCCTCCAAGTTTAGATTTAATTTACATGTAAAGAAACTGAGGTTGTCGTTCTTAACTTCGTGCTAAAATGGATGCCATGATGAAGGAGTGAAGTCATGTGCCGCTTGCCGATAAATTCCCTGCTGAAAAAGACCTGACTTACAAAGTCCTCAGTACACTTCTGTCTTCACTAACTAGTAACATCAGGTTGAAAGCACTGGTGCACCATTCCTGGCGTATCCAATCAAACGTTCAGTAATCGAACATAATCGAACTCACACTAAAATTTTGTCAATTGGACAAAATCGAACGTCCGATAACCGAATGGTCGACAATCGAACAAAATCGAACATTCTCGAGATTACCGAACGGTTAGTTTGATATTTGGACGTTTTTCTATTTATTCCATTCAATAAAGGCTGATTATTAATCTCCTGCGTGATTTACTTATCAAGAAATGAATTCCGAACAAAATCGAATCGCATTGAGTTCGATTGCGTTCGATAATCGAACTCACAGCAAACTGGATGTTGGATTGTGTTCGATTACTGAACCCAATCGAACGATTGGTGTTCGATTGGGTTCGACTGAATTTTAGTTCGATTTTGTTCGATTAGATAGGCCGGGACCATGATAAGAAGTTGTTCGCAAGAGTAGCTTGACTTTATTTTATTGTTTTGGCTCTGTCGTAGTGGAAGTGATGAAGATGTCAGTGACAAATCCGAGGCAGAGAAAAGCGACAAGGAAGACAACGTGAAAGATGGAGATAAAGAAGACAGCAGCGAGACAGAAGAGAAACCTCAGACGGGAAAGAAAAGAATCCTCTCGAGTGATGATGATGATGACAGCCTTGATGAAAATATTGAGGACGACGATGAAGACAAACCCGGCGATGAAGAACAACCGTCAACAAGTAAAGGCACGCCAAAGAAAAAAAGCAGAAAACTCGTCAGCTCGTAAGTACAAACCTTGGCTAAGATACACAAGCTCTTTCTCTCTCTCGGCGGTTTGCTACTACTGTAAAGTCGCCGTGGTGGTCAGATGTACGGGAACCTAGGAAGGTCACTCTTCCCCCCTCCCCGCCCTTTTTTTTTGTGCAGAAGAGTAGCAGCTCTTGTATGCTTGTAATTCTACTGGTCCTCTAGTGTAGCAGTTGATTAGGGCTAGGGGCATTGTTCCTGTTGTTTGTTCTATTGTTTTCTCAAAGGGTAGCAAGACATTCATGTGAACTACTACCCACTACTCGACCCTTTCTGTTCGAGATTATACAAAATTGTCGACATACTCACGACTTTGTGCACTGTCTTTCTTCAGGTCCGAATCAGAGGATGACGACTAGATCAAGAGTTACCAAGACAAGCGCAGTCATTTTCACATGGAACTCTTTCTATTAAAAAAATGCTTACATCCATGATTCTCAAAATGGAGAACGTAACAAAAACTACAAGCACCCCACCACACCCCATCTTCCTCATACAGTTCAATGTAGTCATCGATAAAATGCGCTGAAGAGTTAAACTAATGGAAAGCGCGGGTAAAACGCGCGCAAAGCCCTAAGCCTAGTCGCACTTTCTTTCAAAACTTTGCTTCAGATATGTTGAAAGGAAAAGCGTCTTTGCCGCGATAAGTTAAAGTACATGTGCACCACACGAGTTTTATAATTACAGAGCAACAAAACCGTTCTCGTAGATAGTTATTCCAGCCCGTTAATCCCCGATGGACTCCGAAGTGAGAATCGTTTCTTGGCAAATTTCCACAAGAGTTTACACGTCAATCAAAAAGTCACGAATACTCCAAACGTCACGTCAGCTTGACGTCACAAGTATACGCCATGTTGCTTGGTAACGTCTGTGAATTAATACTGCGGGCTCAAGTCACTCAGACCTGACAAATAGCTTGTTAAAGAAACTATACAGTAAGATAAGCAAAGTTCTTTTTTAATGAAAATCCGTTGTTTTTAGTGGTGACTGCTCTTCCAGTTGCTGTATTCCTCCTAATCCTTCTCGCTAAAAGAACATCTTGTCGTATTGTGATAGAATGTATGTACATATTTCCACAATGGAAGTCTTCAATAAATGTTTTTCTTCTCTTGTACTTGCAGTGTTTTGAATTCACTTTTGCACTCAACTCACTCCCAGGATCTATCTTAGCTTCCTATGCAGACACTCTTGTAATTCTGTGGGAGAGATCAGTTCCGGGTGCTTACCATTTTCCCAAAGGAACCAGTTGGGATGTCCATTGAATAATGGTAAGGGATTTTCCAAAATCAGCAAACCAACCCAAAGAGATGGCACTTACCATTTGTAATTGGCCATGTTCTAAACCAGCAGGGGACTGGGTACTAATATTTAATATCGATTGAATTAAAAAATGGGCCCTGTCATCTGAAAGAGCATCCAAACATTAGTAAGTTTACCAAATTTGAGAGTTAAAACGCAAAGGTATGGTACACTTTTCAAAATCGCTAAAATAAGAGAGCTTAGTATGGATTGGAGGGACAGGTGTCTCTCCAGCTCTCTTTTTTGAGTGATTTTGAAAAGTGTACCATGCCTTTGGTAAACTTACTAATGTTTGGATGCTCTTTCAGATGACGCGCTCCATTTTTCAATTCAATCGATTTTAAATATTAGTACCCAGTCCCCTGCTCGTTTAGAACATGGCCAATGATGGCCAATTCGGTTTCCTGTTATTGTTTTCCGCTGATGGGAGACTGGAACTGGGAAACCATGCAAATGGAAGGAAATTTCTGACATTCTGTTCCGAACGGAAAAAGAGGACTACCAAAAAATTACTGTTCCATTCGACTCTAAACCAAAATTTTCCTGATTTTTTGGGCTAAAAGGTAAGCACCCTCCATCTCCCTTTTACTCTAGAACCCAGACCCTACCTCTTGTTTTTCTTTCTCGGGTAGAAAGAGCCTGAGAAAGAGGGTCATTGGAAGCAAGTTTGTAATTTGTCACTCACTGTGTTAAAAGGCAATCAGATGGCAACTCGTTAAATTGAAAATTAAAATTTATTTCACCCAATGTTTCAAAATTTGTTATACTTTCCCATTTGAATCCCAACACTTCTCTTGTTATAATATTATTATAATAACACTCCTCTTATTGTTAATATTGTTATTTACAGGGAATGAAGCTTGATATTACTAGTATATAAATAAGCATGTCTTGTCCATGTGAAGATATTTACAGTTCATTAAATTATTGATATTGATATTATTAATTATAATACCAAAAAATAATGATTAAGTTCTTACAAGTAAATGTCCTGCATTGCAGAAGTTTATCGTGGTGCTGCATAAACACTCTCACAGTCACATAATATTTACATGTAACTTATAATTTATAATATAATTTACAATCATTTACACCGAAATGTTACCAAGCTGTTATATATAATATTATATTCATTATAGTTTAGTCCCGAATTTCAACATAATTAACACAAATTTTCCTTGTTGATGTAAGTAGAAAGGTAACAAATTAAATGTTTGATGAAATAAACTTCACAAAATAAGACTTTGAGAAATAACCTTCGAGTAAAATTAAGATATTGGCTCATGATACAAAATAATTCTCCTGACCAGTAAATAGAAAAAAGTTATTTGTTAAATACAAATTTCTGGCCTATCACACAAAATAATGCAACTACAGTATAATGTGCAATATTGAATTCCAAAATACCAAACAATGTTTGGTTTGTATGTTACATGTTTGTTATAAACAGGTAGTAAGAGCTGTTTCAACTCAAAGTAACATAAAATACCATAACCATTGATGTAAAACACAAAACAAGGTCTAGAGTTGTTGGCTAAAAATTGGAAAGAAATTGTATCCTTTTTGGCCAAATGCATGTATAAGCATGAAGCACAATGCATGGGCTTACATGAATTATTTGAATGGGTGGGCATTCTATTGGAGAGGTTTTGGTTCCGAGATGTGATACATTATTTTAAGAGGGGAAAATGACTAGCAGAATTTTATGAAGTTACAATGTAACTATTCACACTTGTTACAGCTTTTCATTCTGAGATTATATTCTTCTTCAATGTTAAAAGCAGACACTGCAATAAACATCTGCCCAGCGTAATAGGTGGTCATAATCAAAGCCCTCGCTCCAGGCACAGGAAAACAAAATTTGTTAATAGCGATGATATTGTCCGAGAGGTAAAATAAGGCGGCACCAATGCAGGCACTCATCCGTGTCCAGCGACACAGTCCATTTTCTTCAATCTGGCTTTGGACGCCTGTAATGGCCCGCCACATCATTCCAGTGACAACAAAACCATAGATTAAAACGGCGATCACCAACTTTCCCTGGAGACCTGGGTAACATACATAGTATATAAAAAATCCAGGCAATGTACACAGCAGCCCCACGAGCCAATTTTTAGCATTGAACCCAAAAGCCCGGATGTACAAAATGTGCGCAATGCCAAACGCAGCCATTCCGTGGATAAAATACATGTTTTTCCACACAAGGAAGACATCACCAATGCCCGAGAAGATGAGGCCCAGGAGAATGCGTCTGCTATAGGTGTGTTCTTTCTCAAGACTCACTCCTTGCAGACTGACAAATCCACAAAGGCAAAGGATTGGCAGAATTTTGAGAAGAGCAGCAAAGACTGTTGGTTTCTCTGTTTCGGGAAGCCATGCCACAAAGTATACACACACTGTTTTCAGGAACGGCACAAGTTTCGGTCCAACACTTTTAACCTAATAGAAGAAACACAAGAAAGATGTTACATTTATCAGTCAAAAATATTACAAAAAAAATAAAACATTGGCTTGCCAACATCCTTCTCAAGTTTTGAGATTCTTACGAAATACAGTAGGGTCTTTGCATAACCCTTTCCATGATGAAATTAGCAAGTTTGCACATTTTGGGACCATTTATACAATATTTATACAATATTTATATCTTAATGTGAATTTTTTAAAAGAACCCCATTAGACAAGACCTGTTCTGGATATATAACAATATCTACATGTACATTTATTATTCCAAAATTGCGCCATTTCACCATTTTAGGGCAAAAGAACGCACAAAAATTGGCCATGTTATTAATTTGTTATTACACTGTTGAACAGAGCAAAAAAGACTGAAAGTGGGGCGACAAAAAGGCCGAACCAAACTTTATTTATTAGAAATAAATCCCTTATTCAATAACATATAATATGAGTGGACATTTTGCTCATTGATCATATTCACTTATGGTAGCTATCACAAAATTCCTCCAGAACTAAAGTGTGCCCAAAGAAAGACAAAGTATTTTATCATGTAACCTTGAGCGGCCTTTGATTGAGGAAAGAATTAGCGGAATCCCTTTGCCTCTTGCTCAACCCCAGATCCGCCCCCAACCAATCCCACGATTTCGCCCACACGATCATGTACGACGTACATGACGAAAATGCAAATATTGCGCAGCTGGAGAAAACGTAGCTTTAAAATAATGTTTTTATTTATTGAACTTCCAAATGAAAGCAACTTCCTTTTGAACTCAAACGTCATCGATTGAATTTTTATGACAAAAATTCAACATCTGAGCACGCTGGCTAAAACCGAACCAACCGCGTTGAATTGTGAAAAGAAACCTTCCCGATTTTATAAAGTTAGTTCAGTACTAAACATCAACTTATACGATTTCCTAAACAAAGCTTCAATAAAAGTGGTAATTAAAAAACACTTCTGCCTCTCACAACTGCGTTTTTGTTGTGTTGTTTTCGGACAGAAAATTCACATTAAGCGCTCAGTGCAAACTATAACACTTCTCGTCGGTTAGGGCGCTTTAAGCTTACATCTGAAGTTCGTATTCATTCTCTTTATTTCAATCGACACAAGTCAAACTCGTAAACTAAAGAAACGGCTCATTCTGTTGTAAATATATAAATGGCCAACATCAGTTCAAAATGCTTTCGGGGTCAAGGTACATGCACTGAATTGTTACTGTTTATCTTCGAAGTAATGGCAATTGAAAAACCGGCGTTAAAGATTTGCCGAAAACACACCGTATTAAAAACCTTAGCATTTCATTGGTAGGCATAAGCGAAACTTTTGATTTTCTTTTCCTTTCAAAGTGAAATTCACAGAACGCAGCGGAACAAGATCGCCACAAAGGACAATGTAAACACTACGACCATGTGCGCAATATCGATCTTTGCGGTGTTTTCTCGTAAAAATTTCCCACTAAAGGAACGTTTCAAAAGATTGTACTTACCACTTCGGCTCTGTCTAATCTGTAGTGTAAAATAGACGAATCTGCGCCAACAGCGCAGTTTCTCTCGGTCTTCTTCATTACGTGTTTCACCAGTAAACAAAACGAACTGAAATATCCGTGACTCCTCGTGACGTATTTATAGCGCGAAGAAACCCACGTGACTACATATTCTGACGTCACTATATCGTAAAAAGAGTTTTTGGTGAAATGTAAACAATGTCAGTTTCCGTGATTTCACCCACACTTTCTAAACTCAATATAGTTAATTACTTTCTTGTGACCATCTTAAGGCAGGCTGATCTCGCCAGAAATCTTTATCGATGTAGTCTGGAGAAGTGAGTGATCAAGATGTTTTAAATTATTTGTCATTTGGACAACGTCAACACGATCAAGTGCGTAATTATTTGCTAGTACAGATTCAATTAGGCCTGACGAGTTTTTTTTTTTAAATAAATAAAATAATGTAATAATTTTCCCAGGTCACGTAGTTCGCAAGATCGCCAAATGAAATTCAGTCCAAAATTTATCCGTAAATTAAAATACGGATTCTTGCGTGGTCACCTTCGTTGACCTAGCAAGACCGACAAGGTTGCCCAAGGTCGGCCGCTATTGATCGCTTGCAACCACGTGACAAGGCGGCCATGTTGGTGGTCAAAACAATAAAAAACTTTTTCGCAGAATTTGCATGATAAAAAAGTTTAGTTCCCAGCGGAGGAAAACGCTTTGTTGTTGTCCCCCAGCATGGCTGCCGTGACGTCAGTTGCAAGCCAGCAATTTGATATCCGGTTTTCGAAATCGTGTCTGTTTCGGTGGTGTTTCGTTCCGTTGGAAAAGTACGATTAACTGCTAGTTGGAAAGAATTTTTAAACAAGAAGTTTTACTTTCTCTTTCCCCTGCCGGTTCCATGGATAACTCATAGACATCTCACGCGTTCTTTGGAGTAACGAAAAGTTGCTAAGCACAAAATGGAAATTTTTAATTTTTTTTTTTTTCGCTGAATTTTTGTTTTTGTCTATTTGGCTACAAGAGACCAGGGCCATAGGCAGGATTTTGCTTGGGTGGGTGTGAGTGCGGGAAGCGTGAGCATCTAGGGGGGGGGGGGGATCTGGGCATGGGGAAATTTTTACCCAGGAAATTTTGAAAAATCAAGTTGTTGAAGTCCACATTCCCTGCATTCTGAGGGTCATTTTAACCCTCACTCTCAGATTAAGTGGACCTTTCTGTGTGAGGGGGTGTGGACGCACCCATCTCCCCCCCCCCCCCCCCCCCCTTACCTATGGCCCTGGAGACCATCAAGCAAACAAACAACCAAACAACAAACAAACAAAACAAATCTGCATGGGTAAAGACTGCTCTTGTTCTCCCCCTGGAATTTTTTAAAATTCAATACAGGTAATTACCTCAATTTCTCGTCAACCAATACTTGAAGAGCTAGCCTATATGAGCAAGTGTTCTCCTCTAAAAGAACTTGCACAGACTTTAAGCACTTATTAAAAGCATGACAAAATCAACAAAGTTTTGTTTAATAATAAATAGCTGCTGTGGCTGTACAATAGACATGTTTCCTTTATGTTTAATAATTTATACTACCCTTATTTTATTTAATACATACAAGGGGCTTTAACATAATTATCAGGGTTTTTGCTAAATAAAATGCTGATAAATAAAGTACTTAATAAAATATTATCTTCAAGTACAATATTTTTTTATTATTGCAGTGCATTATGTAAACAACTTTTGTTTTAACAGGTGATTTGAGAATTTGAGGGTTCAGAAAATAAAGGATTCCACTGTATGGATATAAAACTGATTTTTAATACTTAATAATAAAAAGGCAATTACTTCAATCAATCTAGGCTAACCAATCAGGTTGTGAGTTTGTGGATATACATTTTGTAGTTAGCCACTGAAAAATATGTGCTAATTTAGGGGCTGGGCCCTGGCTGTTAAAATCAAGTTACCTGCTTTATTAAAATGATATAAAAACATTATTGGAAAAACAATGAAACCATTGCACATTTTATATTACTGTGTTTATACATTTAAAAATAAGTGATATATGATAGTCAAGATAATTTAACTCCTATATCATCCTCAGGAGATATCTCACGCGTAAAAATGAGAGGGAGGGCCAAGATTTTTTTAGCAACTTTTATGGGGGGAGATGGGGTATTTAAAACTTATTCAAGGTTACAATATTATTATTATTATTTATTTATTTTTTTATTTTTTTATTTTTTTATTTTTGTGTGTGTGTGTGTGGGGGGAATTAACTCCTCCCCATCTTATTTTTCCATGTCAATAGTTTTCCCTGGCAGCGGTACCACTCTGATATGAGTTAAAGCTTGTCAAACAAAGTTATTTCTTGGCTTTTTGTATTTTAACATGGCTGACTGTGAATGAAGATAGTGCAATTCCTAACTGTGCACCATAGTATGTTACCATGACAATGGCACGGGCAAACGGGATTGGTAAATAGAACTTATTTAAGCCAAGAATCAGGTCTGAAATACCAAATGAAATAGAACCAGCGCAGGCACAGAGTTTGGTCCATTGCCATGCTTTGCCACGCAGCGATACCTGCAGACCTGTGACGGCTCTCCAAATCATTATTGTTATAATCAGCATGTACCCAGCGACGGCTCCCACAAGAAAACCTTCCAGCTTTGGTAGGTATAAGGTATATGTATGCACGCTCGGGATTATAAGACCCAACAACACTATTGCATTTATTGGTTTGAAGCCAAATGCCGTAGCATACAACAGATGAGCAACACCAAATGCGACAACGCCAAAGCTGAAGTGACTGTATTCCCACACAATAAAAATGTCACCAAACATAGAGAAGACTAGGCCCAGGAGAATGCGTCGATTGTAGTCATGGTTCACTGACAGGCTTACTCCTTGCATGACGACAAAACCACAAAGGCTTAAGATGGGTAAAATCTTGATCACTGCCGCCAGTACTGAAGGGTTCTCTGCTTCTGGAAGCCACAGTATAAAGTAGATACAGAATGTTTTGAAGAATGGAACAAGCTTGGGAACTGCCTGTTTGAACTGTCAATAAAACAAGTAAGTAAGGTCAAACTCAAAATTCTCCTAACTCGCACTTGCCAAAAGATCATTCAGGATATTCCCTGGGGGAAGTGGATTGAGAAGCCAAACTTTTCAAAGGAAAGTGGGGTGAACTGTGAAGCTACACTGTAACCTGGAATTTCAGGTGAGGAAGGAAGGATAAAACTAAGTGCAGCAACGCAGTAGTAAATAAGGGTGCAAGAAGAGTTCTAGGAACAGATTAGAAGCTAAGTGCGATTTCCAAGGTGTCAGGAGCTTCAATGGTGAAATCAGAATTTGTTTGCAGTATTCCATATTTTGCAGTAGGAAAAGTACAAAGATGTGGATGGGAACCTCTAAATTGGAAGTAAAAGTTGGGAATTTAAGTGGGAAAATTCTGACCGCCTAGATCAACCCTCCTCCTTCCCACCCTCCTCCAAAAAATGTAACATCCCTGAAATACTCAACTTCAAAATCCAGATACGTTTACTCAACATAAAAAAATCTAGGATAAAACATAAACGAAACTGAAAAACTGTGACCCAAGGTTATAATAAAACATGAATCCATCAAAAAGATTGGAAATCTGGAAAACAGACATACAGTCGGTTGTACTGCCTTTTCAAAAGTGCGTTCTTCCTTTAGCATTCTTGTACACGATTTTAAGGTTAAGCTTATCTATCTTCATTTTAACTGATTTTAAGCTTACAAAAGGATAATCTGGATTTTTACCGGACAAGTGTAATCTCAAGAAAGATCAAGTTACAAACCACCTGCACACTATGAAGAGATTTTCTTTTTGAACTTACTTACCACGTCGACTGGTTTCAGTTCGCAGTTTGAGGAAAGTAATCTTGTACCATGTGTTTCGGCCATAATTTTACCAAATTCAAATTTTCCGATGAAATCAAAGGAGACTCAAAGGATCCGAAACACAACGAAAGGCCTGGCTACACAGTCATGTGATGAGCCTGCGCTGTTTGGTCAGTTGATCAACTACCGAATCAAAGATGGCGGACGAAGTTGAGGCAGAAGAACACTTTGAAACAACTCTTTCAGATGCAGACGAGGGAATGGAAGCCGAAGGTTAGCCTTGCAAATTGAAATTTTTTATTGTTTTTCAATTTTGTTGTTCAATGGTGCCGCGTATTGAATAAATTTAGGGATAATTGCCTGATGTTACAAATGGGTTTCCACGTGAGTATATAATAGTCTAAGTTCGGGTTAGCTTATGAATCGTGCTTCGGTAATAAGCGTTTTTACGAAACTTATGATCCTGAACATATAAAGCATCAATCTGTGACAGAATTAGTTTTAAATAACTTATCTGAAAAAAGTGAGCATACTTTGCCAAACAAATGTGACACATTTTGCAAAAAAAAAAAAACTCTGTGTCTTCAATATGTTCAAGCGTCCTTCTAGCAATCAGATGTCTTGCCGGTATTTCACAGTATACGACTCAAAAACATAGGATAACACTTCGTATAAATAGCGGTTTTACACAAAAGAAATTTAAACTTATTTTCAACAAAGGTGACAATGAAGATGCTAATCAAGGATGGGCAGATGCTATGGCAAGAATTCTTGGAAAGGAACTTCCAGAAAACAAGGTATTGAAGAATTATCTGAGTATTGGGTGATTGTAAGAGGGAGGGATGTACACCTCTAACAAGCTCAATCACATTCAATTAAGTGCGCAATAAAGTTGGGATGTAGTGGAACCATGGGACACAAACAAGGTCGCGTGACAGAGCACATGGAACCTAGTCAAGAGGACCGAGTGAACCAAGATCTTCTTTATGCATTTCACAAGCATCTAGTATTGTCAAAACTTCCTGTTTACCTTTCAAACTATAAGTTGCGTTTCCTTAATCCTGTCAATGTGTTAGATAATTCCCACAACAACGTCTATAGGGAGTGGGGGGGGGGGGGGGGGGGGGGGGTCACAGGAGGGTCTGAAGCTCCATTTACTCCCAGGTTCCCACCTCTCTTTTCCCAGCCCTGCCACTGTAGGAATCACACTTCCCACCATCTTTTCCTCCTGTCCCCCAATTCTCCCAGGTCCCTCCCCCCACCCCCCTCACAATAAATGGCCAGTGAAAATGGTGACTCATGTTTCACCTTTTTATCAAAATTATGGAACAAATGAAATCCACTTAGTATCCCTGGGGAAATAGAATGAAATGTAAGACATGTTGTACCCTAGAAGTGGCCCTAGAAATGTCAAAGTGGAGAGTTAATTCGCGTTTCCTAGCATGAAGTTTTCTCTCCCAAAACAGAGTGAAGCACCCATACATATGAAGAGGAACTGTGAGAGTTGATTGTGTAGCCCAATATTGTTGTCACTGCACCTCTTCGCATTTTGCATCTAGTCCAAAAGTGTTTTATCTCAAGAGAGTCCAGTTACGTGCTAACCACTGATTAGGATGACACACAAACCATCTAAACCATCTATGATGTACTGATCAAATCAAAACTTCAACATCCACTCCTGGGCAAACCCTGGGCATCTGAACTTTTGAATTTTATTTTTGAAACTTTTGAAGTTTTGGTTGTTCAAAATCCCACCTGCTGTGCCAAAAATTGTGTTCAAATGCCCCGTTTTAGGGTTATATTAGAAAATCAAATTCCCATATCCCCAGGACATACACTGGCAAAAATGAGAAGCTGAAAATAATATTAGATTCCATTTAAGAAAATATAACGTTGCTGTAATTTCAGAGATCTTGCCTCACTCCTGTGTTCATATGAGAAGGCGGGCCAGCGCAGTTAACAAGATCTTGGTTTCTACAACCAAGATCTTGGCAACCGGGATGAAAATTTTCCCATATGTCTGAACACTCCAGCCTGGCTAACAGGACAAAATGTTTTTGACAAATTGGCTTTGCTTTCACAACAGGGTGGCCAAAATGGCATAATTTTGCCTTTTATGTATTTCCACTTCAGAAGTATTTGATTAGCTTTATTAGACAAGTTTTTTTGTACAAGGGTCAACAAAGCTGTGATAGTCATGAACGATACAAGTGTATGTGGCACCATTTTGGTTTGTTTCTGAATTTTGTCCTGGTTGACCAAGCTGACATTTCCCATATGAACAGACACCAAAATTCATCTCGGTAACCGAGCCAGCCCAGACACTGGACTCATATGGAGAGCCCTTAACCTGAAAACCAATTTAACCTGCAACAGCTATACATTATCCAGGTTCCCTAATCCCTGCAGTACATCTCAGCAAAAAGCCAATTCAGTGTGAAGTGAAGTGAATACTTTATTTATCCTCAGATTGTAGTCAAGAGTTGCTAATATCTCAGAGCATTTCAACAATACAGCAGGCAAAGGCCAGACCAAAACAATGAAAGCGAATTCAGCATATTTTAAATAATTGGATGAGGTTTTAGTGATATACAAAAAAATCAAGGTTGAGGTAAGTGTTAGCAGCCAAAGCCGAAGGCTGACAGAGGCTGATAACACTTACCGAGACCTTGATTATTCCACATATCACAAAAACTGAATCTAATAATTGCTTTTAATTATTATGCATCGTTTTAAAAAACAACGACAAGTGCACTGTTGAAGAAGCGAATCAGTGAGACATGTTTTTACTTCAATGTATGCGAGACGCCACTCACCATCCGTATACTTGACAGTCTCTTGGAAATCATGCATTGTGCAATCTGTTAGTTGCACTGATTCCCAGAATTGAGAAGACAGCCATTGAGAGGACAGATGGTGACTACAATGTATAATAATATTTAATGATTTTATGTTTTAGCCTCCAGTATTGGCAAAGTACAAGAAAGTTGAAAAAAGAAAAGCTGAAAGAAAGGAGGAAATAGCCTCAAAAAAGGTAAAACTGCTAAACTTGCAAATTCTGTCATCAACTTTTATCTTTTGCAGTGCTATGAGGTGTATTTTATGACGTTGTTGTTTCTTCCTTTTCAAGCTGAAAAGCCAAGAACGTCATGCTATGCTTGAGAAAGACCATGTCAAACCTGATGGTTCAACAATGGATTACGAAAAGAATCTAGTCAGAATAGCAACAAGAGGAGGTAACCACTGTATTATTTAATATTTATTTAATTATTTGTTTGCTTTTGTGTTGCTTTAAAAAATCTTATGATTTTAAAAGGTGCACCATGCTCAATCTCTGAGCAAAGTGGTCATCAGTGGTTTTGCATCACACACACAGAAACACTTTTATCAAGAACCTATGGCTTGGGAGATTGGAAGGCCACTCCCTGAGTATTTGACACTAATTAAATTACCTTTTCCTTTTACCTTTAACAGTTACACAAAACATAGGGTGACATCCCTTTTCTGCCAGTTTTTTAACTAAGTACCTGCATTTATTAAATTTCAGTTGTAAAACTATTCAATGCTGTAAGCAAACATCAGAAGGAAATGGAAAGTAAACTGAAGTCAGCCCCTACCGAAACAAAAAAATCAAAAGGTGAGACAAAACATGTTCGGGAATTCAATATTTGACAGAGTACTACAATGTCAGTCGACCATATTCGGCTAATTCCCCAAACTTATTACTCTTTACTGAGAGCGCATTACCTAAAAGTAGAATTTATTGAGCCCGTCATTTTCGAAAGTGCCATTGCTAAGCAGCATCACGTGAGTGCTGAATTCTCATGAGCGATCCTGATTGCTCTCTACTTACAAAGTCTTAGTTTCAAAAAGAAAGACGAAAAATCTGGTCGCTTGCTATAAGTTTTTTTTTCACAGACTGAGAGGAGAACTAAATAAGAAATGTACCAAGATGTGTCACGCACTTGCAGAGCCTCTGGAGTGCTTGTTGTTGCTCTCATAAAAACATCTTGTGTTCATTGTGAATAAGGAAAAGAGCAAAAAAAAGAACAGTGGTTTCCTAAAAATAAAACCCTATAATTATTGTTGACTTCTTACATATATGTTGTAGTTCAATTTTGCCCTTGGTACACATGTAATTTGGTAATTTTCTTTGTTCTGGCGTATGGTATATATATTTATGAATATAAAACAAGGGGAAATACCAGCTTTTATAATCCAATCGCGCGCGCGATTGGTCTAAACACGTCACGTGATGCAGCCAAAACTGGGGAATATCAGATGATATTCCCGAAGTGATATTCACCAGTTTTAGACCTTTGCGATTTACATTTGCGCGTTTAGTTTTTTATCCCGAGCAAATTATTAAAAATGAATAAAACTAAACACTTTGAACAGACTAATAATATTTTGAGCGCTTACAGAATTTCTTTGGCGTTTAAAAGCTTTGAAAAAAGGTCTCCCAAAATGTGGCCTTGTAAAAAAATATTTGAAGGATAATAAACACACTAGCATCCATTTGGCTTCAAAAATATGCACAGATATTTGTCCTTGGACATTATCTGTTCCTCGTAGCTCACAGTTTTCCTCGAGCGCTCTCGGAAAACTGTTCGCTTCTCGGAACAAATAATGGCCGCGGACAAATATCTGTGCATATTTTCGCGCCAAATGGAGGCTATTGTTTATGTACCAAGACTGAAATTGAACCCTCAACACACACATGTATATAGTCTTGACCGGTACGTATATTAAACATTGAAATAAATTTATTTACATTTTATGTATTTTTTTTTCTTTAGTTGTTGAATCAATGTCGAAGTCTGCTTTTCTTGATATGCTGAAAAGTAGTTCGGACAAAGCGCGGACTCAGGAAATTAACAAAGAAGAGAAAACAAAGGTAATTGCAATCTTTATTTAAAAAGCCTTTTTCCATTTAAAGTGGTACTATGATCAAATTTTCACCCCTTGCAATTTTAGGTGTTTCAAAGAGTATTAAATGAAAGACTAAAAATGCCGTTTACCGTTTTCAAATATCTATTTTAGTTCCAGAGATATTTAAGCTTAAAAAAATCATAAAATATGCAAATTAGGGAACTGATGACCTCATCTACTCAACCCAATTTTTTGTCATGTCAAGTACAAAAATTAAGTTATCTCGGTCATTTTTCTGCAGATACCAATGAAACTTGGCAGACTAATAGTTCCTCAGGTGACACACCTATAGCTGTAATAAAATTATGTTACCATGGCAACTCACTCTTTTCCAGTCCTCATCAATTTTATTTTAATATTTCAGAATTTTTCACTTCGGAAAAAATTAAACCCAGGCAAGAGGTCTGCCAAATCCATTGATATGCTTGCTAGATCTCGCATGTAAAGCATTATTTACAAAAATTAACAGAGAATGCCAGAATTGGCCAGAAAGGCATTAAGCATTTGGGGGATCTGGAACCTAGTATGTTTCCATGGTAACCAAGTTGTCAAGTTCATATTGTGAAACACGACTAGCAGAGTGTTACTGCAAAGAATCAGAGACTTTCAATACAAATTTGCTGAGATATCACTTTCTTAGTATTTAATCAGAATTTGGTTGAGTATATGACGTCACTACTTTGCTAATTTGCATATTTTAAAAACTTGAATATCTCTGGAACGAAAAGAGGTATTGAAAAACAGTAAACGGCATTTTGCTTCTCATGTAGAGTACTTGTTAATATTTTAAAACGGCTGCGAAAGAAAACATGCGAATTTCATCATAGTAGCACTTTAAGAGTTGTTTTATCGTAGGTAGAGCTGAATAGCCGAGTAACAACTCGCATTTCCCTAGACGTTGTCGTAATGAAAGGGAGTTGTTAGAACCGTTGAATCTTGTGACACTCTCAACTTCTCTCGTAACACTACTGCGTACAAAATTCAGCAAGGCTGAATTGATAATACACGTTTCTCTTTCCGCCTCAGCTAAACGAGTCCTCGAATTCCGTACTCATGACGCAGCTCTACAGAGAATCGTGCAATGTCCCTGATTGGTTGTATTTTTGCGCGCCAAAATTCAAGACCGGCGCATCAACCAATCAGATCTAAAGAAACTATACAGCTGCGTCACCAACTGAGCCTTTCGCTTCTGTCGACTTTTTAGGAACGACTTTTGAAAACAGAGTCGCTCAATACATGTGTATTTTTTTGTTCACTTCTTTGTGTAGCTCCGATCTCACTGTTTCTTTACTTTCCGCTGTTTTCAGCCACACGGCCACAGCGAAACGGATAATTCATCATCTTGGAACATTTTACGAGATGACTTCATGATGGGCGCGAAGATGAAGGACTGGAACCGAGAGGAAAAACAGCCCAAGAAAAAAGATAAGAATATGTCGAACATTACCGATCATGAACTGGAAATAAGTCACGCGGACTTCTCTGATGAATCTGATGAGGGCGACAACGAGGACTCAGATTCGAATTCAGATGAAGGGTAGTACATCTGAGTCACGTTGTTTCAATGCAATTCTGTCACGCCACTTTGGAGAAATCATGTCACGCTCATGACGGATTTTTGAAGCGTTCTTTCACATTATGTAACATTTTTTTAGGTGATTCTGTCACGCTAAATGACGCCATTTTGAAGCGATTCTGTCACACTAGGGCGCGCTGTTTTTAGTGAATCTGCCACAAACAAAGTCAAACTGGTCTTAAATTTAATGAAACTCGTCTGTTTGATGATGTGTGTATATGGTCTCACTAAATCACAGTGATATACAGCTTATCTTATACTTTTTTCCCACTTCATGCTTAGTGAAAATTATTATTTGCGTCGTGGGAGCCAATACTTTATGTATGCTAGACATACGATCCATACTGCCTCAAAAAGAAAATAAACAACTGCATACAATTGATATTTTTGCTCTTTAAGTTTAGTTTTGACAACTTGATGGTTTATTGTTCCTTGTTTATCCGGGGGATACGGGGTGGGAATATAATTCGCACCCAAGAGGGTAGCCTCGTACAAATGTGACGGTGTGATTGATGGAAATTTTAAAATGGCTAAATTAGGGGTACCAGAAACTAGCTTTTTGGACGTGGCTCACATTTATTTTGACCTCCAAGAGGTATCGATTCTAAAAAGACATGATGTTCCTGTCGTACTTTTCCTGCTTAACACACTACGCCATTTTAGATTTAACTGTTCACCGGCTCTTACCTTGTAATGTAACTCCTGAACAACATCACTTTTATATGAGAATCCCCTCGGGGGTGGGGAGATGGAGGGAATTTGCATGCCGTGCGAGTATCGCACGGTCACGAATGGGCAAACGCGCGAGAAAACCTCTTCGCACGAGGAGATCGAGACACGATAGTAATTTTCTTGCGCACTTTCGCGTTCGCACACTAAACTTATCGTGAGAAAAATGTGGGGCTACTTGTAGTGAAACCATGAAGTTGTCCAAACTCTTCTCTCTTGATTATCATCTCTACCTCAGCGTATACTATACATGGGCTTTGGGACTGGATGTAAAGTGGAAATGTAATGTAAAGCGGTTACGAACAGTGTGTATGGTTTGGCAAATATGATTAGAGCTATATGGATACAGCTAAATCCATAAGCCGAGGGGGTAACCACGTTTGAAATTTGGGGAAAAAAAAAGTTTAATTAACTTTCTTTTCATTTGTAAAAAAAATGACAGATACGTGTACAGAATGAATTATTCTTTGTTTACGGATCAAACTTGGAAGAAACAGTTTCATCACCTGACACCGATAGTTGGAAATGTGTACATGGGAACATGTGCCACGGATTTGATTGCGTTTCAGAGGCTTTTTACAATTAGTACCATGCACATTGTTTTCAAAATTCGAAAAAAAATCTAGATTTCTAGAACATTTCCCGCTCAAAATAGTCTTAATTTTAACGTTGAACCTGGTCGCCAAAATAGACTTTTTTAATTAAAAAAAGAGTGCATCAGTTATTCCGCATTCAAACTTACAATATACCAAAATTATTTACTTTGTCTTTATACTGTAACTCCTTTATTTCTCATTTTGAACAGTTATTTAACCTGTCCACCTGTTTAACACGCACGCACCAAACATTTTTCCGCTCCTTCTAAGTTACTAAGTGATCGTAATCAATGTGAAAACTTAAACAAATTGCCTCGGGTATTTTTAGTTTTTGCGGAAATTTTTAATAGACAGGCCGACGTTGCCCTGTGTTTTTCATTACCTTTGTGTTTTCTATCTTTAATGAATATGCCAGCTTGGTGCGGCCGATGATTTTGGAAAGAGAATCACCGCGTGACATACGGTTTAAATCATAAATTTGGAAGTGCGCGGAATTTTATTTTTCAATTTTATTCCGAGAATTAAATGTGTATGATTAATCGCCTCATCAAAACTATTATTACCAAGAGGCTGCCGTATCGGTTCTCTGTTTCTCCCTCTTTAAAAGAAAGCAAATAAAAATATCATATATTTTAAAAAACAAACTTTTCGCGTGTTTTAGTGAGCGAGCCGTAAATTCTTACGCGTAATTTGATTCACGTCGGGACTGGCTTATATTAACCACAGAGGTAATTAATTTCTCGCCTTATATTAAAACAAAAGAAATCCAATTTAGTTGGTGGTAATAATCTTCTGTCTTCATTAGCTGGGGTAAATTGGCGTTTTGAGACTTTCAGAAGCTATTGTAGCCAAGAAAAAGATATTCTAGAAGAATCGATGCGTGTCTTTAAAGGAAATTAAGACTCGCATGCGAAAATTTCCACAGATTAAGCTGTTGGTTAACAGAAACCAGAAGTGTCGCTGTTATTTTCAAGCCATCTCCGGCAAAATGTTAATTAGCTTCTTAAGCAAACTATTTGTCATTTTGATGTCTGTAAAAGACATTAACGCACAATAGCGGAGATCCGCTCGTCAAAATATTTGCTCATGGAAGTTGTGAATTTTCCTTGTACTAACAACGCCATTTACGTTTAATAAGTCGCTAAACTGACGACGCAAGAGAGCCTTGACTCGTTCTCCGAAACGATCGCTTGTAGCCAATTTGTAAACGCCCCGAAAAAAGATTTTCTGGCGATATTGAAGTCTTGAACCCGAAACCTCAAGGTATCAAGTGATATATTACCCGGACAAATGAGACGCATTTGTGAGTGTGGATGCACTAAATGAGACAATATACTTGTCATTTGTACAACAAAGGAAAGCGGCCTTGCTCTAGTTGGATTTCGATTAACGAAGCGCAATAATTGACAGTCTTGCTAATGGACAGGAAATACGAATATATAGAGATTGGTGATCATGCTTCATCGTATTAGTGACATTTGTGTCTTTCCTGGTCTCGAAAGGAGCACAGCAAAGTGAAGTCGCGTAGTATAAAAAATCGTGCTGTACCGCGTACTCCGAGGAAATCAACTCGAAGGAGCTGGTGGATTTTCTAGAAAGGTTATGGGTAAGTGATCTGTTTGAGTGGCTCGATTTGTTTGGAATATTTGGTCGATTGGTCGACCTTTATGTACGGTTAATGTGCTATCTGATCATAGCGTGGAGAGCTAGTAAACACAGCGCCAATAACGGGAAGTCTTGCAAGATTTATATCTAACAATGGCTACTATATTGCCCTGTATCTGCTTCGAGCGTCCGCCGGCTGTAACACTTCAAACTGGTGCGAGCTGCTTAGTGGGCTTCTTTCCGCCAAAGGAAACTTCGTGTTCTTTGCGATAGCTAACGAACTTTTGAACCCCAATTAAAAATTGTAGCCATTGGAGCGATCGCTTTGTCATATAAAAACGTGCTTTGTCGTACATGGAAGACGGAACAGTTTATAAGGAAACAATTTTTTTTTAATAATGCGAAGTGCTAGCTTGCAGGAATATATATTTCATTTTGTTCCGAACGCATTCGTCAAAGAGCGCCTTACGAAAATGCAACTGTTTACCGCGGGTAAAGTGTGTCTTATTTCTCTCTTTTAGCGACTGAAAAATTTGATTTTCTCAAAGAACCTCCGAATAAGCGATTATGCGGTGGCTGCGGCTGTCCAATAAATGATCGGTTCCTTCTAAAGGCATTGGATCGCTATTGGCACGAAGATTGCTTGAAGTGTGGCTGCTGTGAATGCCGCCTGGGTGAAGTCGGATCCACGCTATACACGAAAGCAAATTTAATTCTCTGTAGAAGAGACTATTTGAGGTGGGTATTGCCAAAAGTACATTCACTGTTTACTCAAAGATTTGGAATTTTAGCTCCCCCTCTCAGTGTCATTTGTAGACCTTTTAATAAATGAGTCTATTTTGTCTTCATTTTGTTTGGTTAATGATGGCAGTTTGTGAACGTTCTAGGACAGTGCCCTGTCTTTCATTACCTTCACTGACAAGTCTATTAACGAAACGCTAAAACTGAATCTTGTTCATTTTAGAAGCATTTAATGGGAATGGGACATTTTGTTGTTGTGCTTTGATGAAAAACATTATGTTTTTTAACGCGTCACGCAAAAGTGCAACTTTTACACATTATTAAATATACTTCAGTTGTTTAGCCTGTCAAGAAATGTGATCATACATTTTAGGACTTCCGTTCATCTATGTCAATTCTCTTCAAAGTATTCTGCCTAGCCTTTTAGCGGCGAGTTGTTAATGTCCATCAATTAACAAATATTCCATTAAGAATGCTTTTTGGCAATGGCAGTACGATAGCGGAGAGCACCTTATCGACCCGCTTAAAGTGCTGTGTTCAGCCATATTTTAATGGGTTAAAACGTTTTTGACTAGCCAGGCTGTTTTTGATCACGGCTTTGACCTCTTGCCTTACCGGATACGATTTTGCAACCACTTGGGTCGGATAAAGATTACTTATTGTTTATATATTTGTCGCTTTCAGGTTGTTCGGAACAAAAGGCTTCTGTACCGTCTGCTGCAAGACTATCCCCGCCTTCGAGATGGTGATGCGAGCTCGCGACAACGTGTATCATTTGGAGTGCTTCTCTTGTCAAAGATGCCATCAGAGATTTTGCGTTGGGGACAAATTTTACTTAATTAACAACAGAATTCTGTGTGTTGACGACTACGAGGAGATGATGTCCTACGGGAAACAAGATACCAAAAGATTTATTGTTTAGGGGTTTTTCTCCCTATAAAAACCTGGTGAAAAATTTCTTTGACACTTGGGTCTGACAAGCCCACTCTTATGGCCTCATATTTCGGATATCTCAAGAATTTGTTTCGGTGTTGTTCAAATACCAATTTCAAAAATACAAATAAGTTTTTAATTTTTTTTTCTAGTTTGATACCTCGTGGATGTTTTTGTTGGTTTCCCCACGTTTTAATGGTTTCTGCATTTCGTTGGGTTTACCATTTGCACTTTAACGATTTTCCGTGCACTGTGATATAAATAAGCTCGTTCTGTGATGCTTGCAGACACGCTACACAAGATTACATCCTTGCTTTTCACCTAGTGACATAACTTGTAAATAAATCCACTTTCAGAAGTGACAAGTTGAAGATGAGAAGACTAATTTCTTTCAAACTCTGCCGGAACCCTGTCAAAAACGGCAAAAAAGGATAATTTTCTGTACGCTGGGATAATGAACACGCTCTCTGTTGAGTCATGGACAGGTATTGCGGTGGCTTTCAGATGTAAAGAATTGTGGAAATGCAATCCCGAAAAACAGCAGCAATAACGTTATTTCTAAGATTTATAACTGGGAAATGTTGCCGTATGTTGCAAATGACAAGACAAGATGCGACCGCGAGATTGTGGAGAATTAATAAAAATATTTCAAGTATTTAGTAAATCATAGCTTATTCGAGCATGGAAGTCTTACTTAAACTCTTTCTTCAAGCCAGCGCAACTGAAAATTATTCAGCTGAGCGAATGAATTTTAGAATTGAGCTGTTATTAACGAAGAACATTTCGCGTGACTTCGAAAGAACAGAAGTGATTCCAGCTATAAATGAACTGAAACATTTTAATGAAGGGCAGCTTTCAATGCATTGAGAAAAGAGCGATAATGTTATAATGTGCCACTCAAACTAATGAGAGAACTGCTTTGAATAACACAAATTTGTTGTTAAAAGTGGAATTAAACTAACTTACCGTTTTCACTTTATTCAAGATTTCAAATGTATGTATCTAACAAAACATATGGTATGAATATTTCATTGCAATTTAAGCTAAATGGCAAAGATCAATAAAAAGAAAACAGTGAAAATAAACGTGAGATTGCTATTAAGCAGCTATCAATCTTATGTTATGTGACAGCCCATTGAAGAAAAAAAGGTGTAATTATTCTCCACAATAGAATTGTTTGCAATCCTTTTAATTTAAAAGTAGCGTATCTTTCTCCTTGAAGGAAGCTCGGCATTTTTCTTTTGCAATGCAAAGATATTTCAAAGAAACTTGCTATGTCGTCTCGAAATTTTTTTTCGCTAGAAATTACTGCCCAGTGAGAAAAGATCACTTAATCCTTCCATTTATCTTGAACGCGCGATCGATCTAGTACAAATTAAAGCTTCTAAATGAAGAAAAACCAATTTGGTAACCTCGTCTTATCCAAACATTAAATTCTTAACGTATCTTGTTTAACCAAATACAGTTTTTTAATAAAAAGTCAATTTCTTTGACTGCGGCCCGACAAAAGAACCTTTCGCTTGTGGGCGTTCACTTTTCCTTATGCCTTTTCCGGCTAATTAAAACAGTCCTGACACTTAGCCTTTTAGGTTAACATTAACGAAAGACAAAAAAATCCTTTGAGTTAAAGATCTACTAAAAACAACTTCTTTTTTCCGCTTTTTAACGGTGATTAGCTAATGTGTTTGGCCCTCTTAACTTGACTTTCATATCGAGTTATAGAAACACGAGTGGAAGTTTGGGAGAACGAGAAGTGGTGTGGCAGTAAACCCCCACAAAAAGGATTTTGGTATTTTGCGCGCGTTTTTTTTTTTAAAAAATAACATTTGCACAGCAGATTTTTCTCGATTGGCAAAGATGGCGAGACTGCGTATAAAACCGCAAAATTCCGCCGCTTTTCATTATGCCAAACAAAAACAAATACACATATTGTTATTTTATGAGGCCGCCGCGAGAAAAATAATGAATTATTCAGCTCGAGATCATGTTTATTGTAATAACAAAATAGAGTGTGGTGACCTTTTGGCACTGTTAATGTCTGCAGTATAAGAGATGGTTTTCATTACGTATTTCAAATTCTTCTCTGTGACAACTAAAGCTTGGGGTAATTTTCGCGTGCTCAATTCATTTTTCCCCGGGTGGGGTGGGTACTCCCTACAATGGGCTATACGGGGAGGCTCCACCCATAAGGCATGAGGGCAGCGTGAGACCCTGGGAACGAGGTTGCGTTTCTCAGGCTGACAATGAAAGGAGAGGGATTATACGTGGTGAAGAATAGAAATTGATAGGAAAAACTGTCTTTTATAGGCATTTAAAGGGACCATTCAATCTTGAAAAGACCCTCCAAACATGCTGGTCCTTACATTCGATTATGAGCATTTTAATTGGGATACACCCGAAGGCCGTTTTTCCACCGCTTAACTTGAGTTTATATGCGAATTTATCTCGTTTGTATCAAGCAATCCAAAAACTCTATGCTCATCACATGAATCCATGTTTTGCGGTATTTTGTAAATTTTGAGGATGTTTGGGAGGAGATAGTTTTTCTCAAAGGATTAGTAAAATTGAGAGAAATAAGAAATGTTGAAGATTTAATGTGTTAAATTAATATTTGAAGTTAAAAATTAGAAGATGAAAGGATTTGTACCAAGGGGAGCCTTCCCGTATAAAATACTTTCGTAGCCCCACTCCCCCCCCCCCCCCCCCCCCCCGCCTGTTTCGCGCGAGAGAAAAACGCAAGAGTCGATCCGTACTTTACAGAGATACGTGACGTGTCTCTGATTGGTCGTTGCTAGGTTACGAATTTTCGCCACATGGATGTCTGTAGAGCTACGTCATCAGTATGGCATTTTTCAGGTGAAACCTCACGCCCGTCTCTCTGGCGGGAAAATATTGCGCCAGCGATTACAAGTTAATAAATAAATGAACACCAACTTTTAGGAAAAATCTGATTTACTATTTTTATAAACGATAGTTCTGTTGGTGTGCGACTTCTAATCAATGGGATTCAAATCCTCTGAAATGCTGTCAAGGGTGAATCAAGCCCATCTGAAAAAGTATCGTTTCTCTCTCAGTTCACTATTTTGTTTTGATCCGGTCTAATGACTTGTTAGTACAATTTGATGAATCGTAAATGCTGTTGTTTATTCTAAAACGTTTTACGAAAAATAAATTATGTCCTTTAATTTTTTCACGTTCTGTTTACAGGAAGTACATAACTGGTAAAGTAAGGGTTTTTCTATCGAGGGCTGTAAAAAAGAAACTGACAGAGCCATTTACGTGGCTGTGTTAAAAGCCAATCAGGACTTGGAGGGAAATCGCGTGATTAGCAGCAAGCGCGGGAAAACTGCATGAGCCAATGACGATTGGTTTTAGGCTTGCACCTGATTGGCTTAAAAAGTTATCATCCTAGCTCTGTGATTGGTCAGATACGTTGCACAAGTTTTTTACGAACAGCAAACTTTGGAAAACCAATTGAATGCAAACACAAAATTGCCTTGTTTTAAATTCATCATAAAAGCGCTTCACTTACAGTAAGTGCCTGCGGAGTTTCAATAATTTCAGCCTAAACACGGTGTTCGCCAACTGTAGTTCATCCACGTTGTAATAAAACAATTCCACCTCAAGTTAGCTGTGGCTGCAAAGTCTCTGTGTGAACCTCAATTTAAATCCCTAAGCCATAATTAGACTTCTTTTAAATATTAATCTGTTCTAAAATCTTAAAACTCAGCAGGCCTTATGAAACAAAACGTTACCGTTCTTCCCTGGTCTAATGACGTTCTTGATTCAATTTGCAAACAAAAGTCTACCTAGTAGTATATATGTTTAAACTTCTACTAAAATAAAACTAATCAAACAGGCAGCAAATTAACTTCTAGTTTTAAATTACCCGTGTGCTTCGTGTATATTTAAAAATATATTTTACCCCTGCCCGTTCCTTCCATAAATCTCAATGATACGCTAGTCAAGTTTTAATATTGCCGCGCCGCTGCCAGGCTGAGTGGCAAACAAACTCTCCGACACTCTTTCGAGTTTCGCTGGGTCAGCGGCATAATACCCATCATGCACTTGCTTCATAAAGTCATCGATGACGTCAACAGGCACCAGTGATACTGTGCAACCACCCCATCCTGCACCTGTGAGCCTGGAACCAAGTGCTCCAGCTTGCCTGCAAAACAAGGTTGACTATTTTTAAAAAGGTCTGTTCTCTCACCGATATTTGTTTCTAGGTGGGCTACAACTGTCTGAGATCACAAATTAAATGAACATTAAATACCTGCAAAGATCCGCCAACTGGTCGAGTTCCTCACAGCTGCATTGATACATTTTACTACAACTGTCATGGCTCTCGTTCATCAAGCCTCCCAGAACCTAATAAAAACAAAACAAAACAAAACAAAAACGAAGGTTTTCAAATGGCTGGCATCAAAAAGAAACCAAACTTGCCACTTCTAGCCAATCACCCAATCAGGACAAAAGCAAATAAACCAATAAACCAATCAGAACGCAAAGGTTAAGCTTGCCCGCCGGAAAACGCGGAAAACATGCAGCTGGTGATATTGCGCGGAAAAAAGGTCGAAGGCAAAGTCACGATTGGTTTTAGATTTGTTACTGAATGGCTAAAAAAGCAGCATGTTCGCTCTGATCATCGGGGAGTTTTTTTCCTTACCAATTTAGAAGCTCGACGAATACAAAATTGGTTCTCGATTCAATTGAAAACTGTTGCCATTACCCCGTACTTTAGTGATAAAACTACCCTAAATGGCGAAAACGACTAACTGAAGTGAACTAATTTAAGTAGAAGCTTTCCTACCTGAACAGCATTGGCAGGTCTTTCCTCACAGACCTTTTTAAACTTTAGAACTCGAGAAGCTTCAGAGTACACATGTTTAGCTCGGTCGTGAAGCTTAAAACTGGTTACACCAGCGGTTGAAGGACTCATGCATTGATTGATTAACTCCTCTTCCTGAAAAACAACATCGCCAGTGTGAGCTTATTCGTGGACTAAATAAACGCATGCGCATGGCATAAAGAGGAAGGTCTAAGTTACCACAAGGCTGGGCAAGTTCCATTTTATATAAGTCAAAGTTGTATAAGTGAAATTTTCTCCAGAACATTTTGATTCCGTAACAAACGTTTTCTCGTTTGCACAACAAGGAAATAATTTTGGTTATTTTGGGGGACAATATTACCGAAATGCTTCCTTTTCGCGACCCGGCCTTAAGAGATTAACTGAAACTCACAAGACCGGGCGAAGTAACAAACTGTAAACTGATTTTACTCTTTAAACCTACCGAGAGTTCAAAGAATTTGCAAAGTTCTTCCTTTGTGTACGGCTCGGCATGAAGACAGGAATCGACCATCTCAACCCTGAATCAAACCAGCAACAAAAAAAACATACTCAAATATTCTCAGTTTAATTCATTTTCACTCGGTTATATTCACGTTTGATTTGCGATGACGATGAACCAGTTGAGAAACATTTAAAAGAGCGCCATTTTCAACCATTCGTGGATTATGAAGAGCTTACATTTCATCCAAGGTCTTTTTCGTGCCTTGCTGCACTTCACTCAAACGCCGCACACTTCTCCAGTCCAGTCCACTTTCTTTAGCCAGCACCTGTAAACAAAAAAAGTCAGCAGTTTCTAAGTAAACTTCGTAACAGTTCAGAGTTCGTTGAGTGGGCGAACACGCGCGAGCACGCGAACACGCGCGAGGGTCTCCCTTCCCCTTCTGCGAAGCGATTTTCGCTCGCCCACTCGACTAACCAGGGGACAACATAAGGGACTACTTTACTACTACAGCTCGTAGTTTAATCTTACGGGTGTACCCGCAAGATAACAATCCACGCTCCTTGCAGATAAACCTTTGCGAAGCGACAACACTGAGCTAGCCTATAATCTGTTCAGTAACCTGCGAGCAAACTGTCGGCTTCGGGGGCAGGGCGCTTTGGTAGAGCGTGAGCAGGACCAAGAATATTTCCCAAAATTATTCAATCTTAACCATCCATGTTCTATTTTGGTTTAATAATTATTTAATAACCTCTTGTGGGTTTTTTCCCTTCGTTTTTCCCTTGCTTATCTATTAAAGACGTTTTTATATGAAGGCTATTTTTAGCATCAAGTTTCTTTGCTGTCTTTGGTCGAAGTTAAACAGGTATACCTTGGCCGCTAAGCGACATTCCACAACTCTGGCATTGAAATGTGTCCCCGCTGTAGCGGATTTCTTCATCTCCACCTACAAATAACAATGATGCCAATTAACCATCCCTGACGCTTTGCTTCATATCTCTACACACTGTTACGATTCGGATTTGGATTTAAATTTCTATCAGTAGTTGACGAAGCGAAGATTTTCAAAAAAATAACAAAGCAAAATATAAAATACTGTGGCAAGAGTTTTAACTGCAACTGCGACCAAGAAACCTCGTTCTTGTTTTGTGCAACTTGTCAAAGCTTGCAATTTTTTTTTACGACAAAAGTTGCATGGAACGTGTTCACAATTGTTTTGAATGAAAAAAAAATGTTGGTGTCTTGTTTTTTTTCCAGCGTTTGCGACAACGCCGAAACAGCTTTTTAGAGTTTTACACCTTTAGACAGTGCAGCGCTTCTCACAACCCTGTCAGTAACGCATTGTTCATTATTTACGAAAACAGCCGCTGGATAAATTGTCTTGTGTAGCTAGCGTAGCATTGCCTTCGTAACTGATGACATTTTGCGCGCGAGTTCCTTTGCTTCGGCGACAGAGTCTCTCACGATAGCAGCAAAGGCACGAGGAGTAGTCAAGTTGCAGGTCTGGAAACTCAACTTGAAAAACATACCAAGCTATTTGCGATTACAAACACAATGCCATCTGGGAGAGTGACATCATATGCCCTGATGGGATCAAACTCAATGTGTTTTGCCTGTAAAGTCACAAAAAAAGAAAAGAAAACTTAAGGAGAAATGTATGTAACGAAAGTCATAGTTTCGCTACAAGTCTAGACCGTTTTAAGCATCATGGAATGAATACAAGAGTAAAGTGTTACAACCTGACAAAGAGAAGGGCCACAAAATGCATGAAAGGGGGGTCTCCATTGGAGCCTAGTGGCCCATCAGGCCAGAGCTTATCCCAGTTTCTGTAGCATGAAGCAACTAGGAGTATTTCTACTCCCTCCCCCCCCCCCCCCACCCCACCCAGATGGGATGCTTGTGCATCGCAGGGTTACCCTCAGCAGTAAATTCGCCGGTACCCATTTATAGACCTGGGTGGAAAGAGGCAGTGTGAGAGTAAACATTCATGCCCAAGAACGCAACACATTGACCCCAGCCAGGGCTCGAACCCAGACAGCTCCTTCCTGAGTCCAGCGCACTAACCATTCGACCAACATGCCTCTTACTGAATAAAAAAGTGACTCAGCCTCTACCCCAGTGGGTAACACATGGACTATAAAGTTAGTCAACTACTATCTGTCTATGGGGCTTGGCTTCCTAATTAGATTTTTATAATATTGTTGTTTTTTATTGTTTGCTTGTTATATAAAACACATGATTGGGGTAACAAAGGTTGCACCACAGAGGGTATGGTAGGCCGTATTAAATTCATTTTACAGATATATTGAGCAAGTGATTTTACTTACTGTCCCTGGCTCGGCCAAAAAGGAAATAGACTGATCCATACTGTGAAACACAGCAAAACAGGGGTTAATGAAGTTTTTCTAGTATTCATACTGACATTTCTACAATAACTCTCACTGGGATTTCATGTTCATTTTTAAAATTTGCTTGTTTCAAAAGTTAATGCTAGGTGTTAAAAGTTAAAAGTTAATGCTAGGTGTTGTGCAGGCCAGAGTTCAGGGACCTGAGAGCACATGCAACACACACGGTTTTGCACTAATGTATGTGCTATGTACAGGAAGCAGGAATTTCATGCCTCACTATGCCCCCTAAAGATTTTGCACCAGGCATTTTTTTTTTTCAAACCCGCAATTTAAAATCATTAATGTTTGCACTGATCAAATGAATGCCCTTTGTTGATCCATTTATTTGGTAAATAACTATACAGTTGTTAAGAGTTATTTAATATATCTAGTAAGTTATTTATTTTAATCAATTTTTTTACATTCCATAACAAGTAACCTACCCTCCTCCTTCAGTTCCAATATAACGTTCACACTTGGTACACATCTCAGCAAGTTCATGCTGTGAGAGATTAAAAGAATGACAAATGGCAAAAAATAAATTGATTAATTTTAATGTGCTCTGCATCAAAGAGCCCCACTGCTAGATAACGCAAAATTTGGTATGATTATGAGAACATATCCCAACCTGCAGTTAGTCTTATCTGTGCCATTGCATGGTCAAGCCTGTTAGTGTCTCTTTTACTTGGGATCTCTCACATGTTGAGCTACAGTAAATGTTGTCACTGTGAAACATGTATTTGATATAGTCATAGTGAGACCTGGCACCCACAGGAGCTCTGGCCGGTGTCCTGTTGTGAATCACGGGCTAAAATTCATGAAGCTCCCCAAAATTATAGTTTCTTTTAGTTCTTGATAATATACTGCTCTCTGTCAGGTGCCCCACAAGGGCAGCCACCTAGCTACTTAAAATCTCATTTAATGTAAGCCCTGTATAGTGCCACCCTAATTCCCTTGCTAGTGAGCAGAGTCTCCATGCCTCACGTCAGATCCCAAACAAATTAATTGACCCTTTACTTTGTGTCACTGTTAGCAGTCTAGTATTAAAAGTAAGTACATTATGTCACACACCTTGCTCAGTTCAAGTCTGTTTGCATGAAGGGTTGCCAGTCCTGAACAGCAAACTAAAGCCGATGAACTGGAGAGCCCTGCACTCTTCATCAAGAAAAATAAACAGAATAAGGACTTAGTCAGCATCGTTATAATAAGTATTAATAACAATACAACAACTACAAACAAAAATTCTATTTAAATTCTATGCTAAGGCCAATGAAAAAAAAATCACATCTCTATCCAGTAGCAAGTTATCAGCAGAATATTATGCAACATAGAATTTACATTTTTTAAAAAATATATGAAATGAATAAGATCTCAAACCTTTGGTACAGTTCCATCCACAACAAGGTTCAAGCCAACTGGAGATGTAATCTTCATGTAGTCCACTAACCCCTGAAAGAAATTATTATGCCTTATAGTTAGTAACCCTTTTTAAAAGCCTCATATCAACATACGAATTCTCCTGACTGATCTTGATACATTTATTACCATAGTTAGTATTAGTTGGTTCAAGAATTTGTTAAAAGATAAATGAAAGCAATTTCCTTTGCCAATGGTTGTCATGATCATTTTATTATTCTCATAACCTTTTCTTTTGATTAGGTATTGATGTTGTGAGGAGAACTTTAAATGACGTTGGCTGCTTGATCAGTGTGAAGCAAGTTACTATTTTAAGTTTGCAGGCTTGTTGATAAAGAGCAAACTATAGTCTTGAGAAAGTTGAGAATATTGTAATTTTGTATAATATATGCACTTCCATTATACCTTGTAACCACAGAGAAAATAATGGTACCACTCCTTGCCATCAATCTTGTAATCCTCGCAGCTCACACTGAAATCCCTTTCAAAATGAAAATAAACATTTATAAATTTTAGTCTTTATTTATTTAGTAACAAGGTTTATTTGGGGGTGGGGGTTCTCAAAGGCCAAAAAGTTTAAGGAATTTCCAGAGGGGTGGGGGCCGGGGGCCGGGGTCTTAGGAAAAATCCCTTCCATGGGGGGCATGGATATTTTCTGGAACCACACTGTAATTAAAAATAAATAAATTTTATGTGCGATCTATGATATGTACCCCATTTTACATGCTTTATATACAATGCTGGTCACTTACTGGAAATCGCTGTATGTATTGGATATGTTGAGTGTTTTCTGATCAATGGTTGCCACTGCTATCACAATATCTTGCTCCACCGCCATTGGTAGCACACCATAGCCACAGTAATCTATATGTTCACCTGGAAATAACAATATCAGTAGTTAAGAATAGGAGAGGTTCTTAGCATGCTCAAAGAAATGTATGAGTTTAGGTCTGAAAGACCAACAAATTTAAAGAAATGTATGGAGTTTAATAGGAATTTCCAGAGGGGTGGAGGGTTCTTATAAAAAATCCCATCTGTGAGGGAGGTATTAATAGATATTTAATGGAACAATGCATTAGAAAAAAGCCTTGATGAATTCTTTTGAAAGGTCACATGTGAATCAGTCATCTGTCAGTCTGAACAAGTGACAGCCACCCATAGAATAGCAGGAAAATCAACACTTACCAATAATATTCACTCTTCCAGGGGCTCTGGCATAGAATTCTGGAGGGCTACCATATTTGTTACGAAATGTTTCTTTAATCTTTTCATATCTACAAAAATATAGAAATAATCAAACTTTTTGAACAGTATCAGGACAATTACTAATTGCCGGGGGCCAGGGAATTTTCCTAGCTACTACAAGTCTGAGCCCCAGCTACTTTGAAACAAAACCACTGGACAACCCTGCAGTATCGTGACCATTTAGTAATAACATAAGCATGGAGTATAATCTGTTTTAAATAAAGATGCACTCTGCCCTGCAATCAAATGCGGAAGGTAAACGTAAGTAAACAATGAATTTAATGCCACAAGAATTCATAAAAAACTGCAGAGAGGACAAAGAAAATAAGTTGATTTTGCTTGTCATGATATTCATTGTATTATCATGGTATTAACAAATTGTTCACTGTCTGTCAGTCAGTAAATGAGACCTAAATTACTAGTGCAGACCATATTAAACAACACAATGTACTTATGATACTAATTAATTAACCAGGCCTTTAGATTTCAGAGAACACTGAGGTATAAAATATGAAACACCATTTCTTCACGTCATAGCCCTTTTTGCTTCTCTTACCTAGCAGGGCCTTGACACGAGAAACGAGAGGCTCTGGAGACAAAGGATTTTCAATCCTAGATTCTGGGCCTTCTGGTCTTCATGTATGCAGTTGTGATGCTTTTATGGGAGATCAAAATAATGGTGTTTTTTACTTCCATTCAAGACTTCTTTGTTCCAAACAGCCAGTTAAAAAAATTCAAAAGTCCTATGTCCCCAGAGCCCTTTGGGGATAGGAATGATGAAATGAATGCACCTTTCCACAACCCACAAACACGCACACAAAGCTTGATAATTCCATAGAAAGGTATGTATTAGCAGTTCATAATTTAATGTTCTTGAAATACATGCATGCTTATCACTGTCATCAATATTTAAAGCTCTTCATCATCACGTGATTTCACTTCATTATCAAAATTGCAGCAAAGTTACTAATTTACAATCAATCAGAGTTTTCTTTAAAGAAAAGCTCATCATTTTTTGAACAGATTTTTTCAAAACATTTGCTTATATTTGAAGAGAAATTGAATGAAAGCAACACCAACAGCAATACTTATGAAAGTTCCACGGCCGATTGATCACCTGAACTGAAATGTGACCTGTAGCCGGAAGTGGAGAAATTGTATCTCTTTTTACCGCGGGTTTGAGCCCAAGACGACATTGTATACCTCTGCAGTGAGAAAAAAAATAATTCCGGTCACTCACCTTGAGGATACCTTTCCTGCAGACGCCGAATAAACCTTTTCCAAGGAGGAAAACAAAGGCGGGCTATTGACACCGCGCCTACTGTCCGCCATTTTGGTTACGTTCACTGAGCCGATGGAGATTGGAACTAGAACTTTTGGCAGCGACCGCTGGCTTATGTACGAAGGCTGAGGTCACGAAGGAGTTCCGTCACGATACGTCACGACAAAAACAATCTTGGCGTTCGGGCTCGTTTGCCTTGAAATTCCAAGAAAAATGGTGCGAACAAGGAGCGGATCCTTGTGTTTATTGAAAGCGTCGTTTACAGTTGTCGTCGTGTAAAGCCGTGGCTATGTTTTATGTCCCAAGTGGCACACCTAGTACGGGGAGTAGCGATAGTGTAGATGGCGCGCTCTCCTCGAGAAACCTTGCTGGGTTGTTGGACGAGCAAAGAAAGAAAGGAATTGGTGCTGGCTTGCTTACAATCACAGGTAAGACAGTTCGATTATTTCTGAATAACCTTTCGGCGATTTTTATATGACTGATGACGTGAAGATTTTCACAATGCAGTTACCATTTCTTCCGAAATCAATTCGACATCACACGATACGCTTTTAGCTTAGTAAAGCATTTCTTCATTTTCACCAATTAGTCATGGTTATGCGTGCATTATTTAGTTATGGTTGAATATGTTCGTTAGAATTATCCTATTGCGTCACCCAAATAACCCTTAGTTTTTTACGAGAATATACCATTCCTTTTGCTGTTTCGAAAATAATGGCTTTTTGATTCTTTAATGACACCTTTAAGTGATATTGAATATTTGGCTTTTTGACAACAATAAGCTTAAAATATATTATGCTTGCGTAATAGCAATACTTCTTGTATAGACAAAGACGTTATTGTGTAAACACATCATTTTTGTAGAATTGTAACTGTTTTAAACTCATACACAACGCCACATGATGAACATGCAATATTTTGCTACTTGTTAATCGAATGTTAACAAGTGGAGAGTGTTCTGACTTTTTTCATACAGCTTGCCTGTGCCTAATTTAATTTTTGGATCATGTTTATGAGTGTCGGTCGACTATCATCTGAGTAAGGCTACTGGCTGTGTGTTGACCAACTGCCTGCTGTCTAGATTTAAAATGCAAATATTGGTTCCATTTCACTGTGATTGTAGTTTAAGAGCTGAGACCTGTTTAAGAATTTCTGTTGTATTTTTACTAATATTATTATTACTATTACTATTTTTATTATAATAACTTATTGATACTTGTGTACATAGAAGGCTAGAGCGTGTAAAAGCTTTCAGAGTGTTATTATGTAGGTAGGCTATTGAAATTTTTACTGACATTATTTCATGGGAAGAACTTAAGGAAAACAAAATTTGTATTTAACCACATACACCTAAGATTCAAGTTTGTATGAAAAGTGCTCAATAAAGTTACTTATTGATAATATCTATTTATTTTTTATTTATTTATTTATTTTAGTTCTACAGTGCCTTATTCAGTATTGAAAACCACCTTGTGTGACATAGGCCATCTGTATAAAGAATAGAATTATTATTATTATTATTATTATTATTATTATTATTATTATTATTATTATTATTATTATTATTATTATTATTATTAAAGATTCACACAGCTATTATTATTATTATTATTGCTATTTTTATAATTACTATTACTGTTATTATTATTATTATTATTATTATTATTATTATTATTGTTATTATTATTATTATTATTATTATTATTACAAGTGAAACCGGTAAAAACAATATATAATTATATATCCCATAGAAAACTGGTAAATGTGAAAATAGATTAGTGTGTATCAATCAGATCAATCTGCAGCTTACTTTCATAAGCAAATGCCTACATTGCGCGGTTCCAGAAAATATCCATACCCACCCCAAGGATGGTCATTCGAAATTCTGATGGGGATGGGGTCTCAATAACACAAATTTTTAAAAGAAAGTATGAAGCTACACTGGAAATCCCAGGGGGTGGGAGGGTCCAAACCAAAGAACCATCCTCACGGGAGGTATGGATATTTTTTGGAATCACACCTTGTGGAACCAAGCCTGTGCTGCAAAAAAACTTGACACATTAACTTAACCTGGATTAAAATTTATGGTCTGCGATAATAATTAATGATGTTAATTCTCTGTTATTTCATTATTTTTACATGTTTCTATTGAAACAAAATTTTTTGTCATGAACCCCAGAATGGAGCCATATTGGGTTGTGGAAATTTATATCATATAAATAGCTATAAATGTCACTAAAGTATATTCGGGTTTAAACTGGCAACATGTGGGAGTCAATCATGTGGCAATTTTATTACATTGACACAAGGTGTATTTTTGAGTTCATTTTGACTAACAGGAATGCCCTTGCAAAGTCTTCAAGTCACCTGTAAATAGAACAAAACAAACAAAACTATTTATTTTGATGAAATCATGCAATTTTCCAGGATGCAGACTGTATATTAAAATTAAATGGCCTTTTTCAGTGTGTGAAAAAAAAACTGGCTGCTTTTATGTTGGGCTAGTGGATCCAATAGTTTTTTCCACTTGCTAGATAGCCAAGTGACATTTATGGATTTTTATTTGTTGTTGTAGTTGTTTCAAAAGAAACATGGGACTTTGGGTAAGGTTATAATGGTTTCACCTTGCCCAGTCTACCTGGGTCAGGCAAGGAAGAAATCAATTTTCTTTTCACCCCTCCTTTCATTAATTATTGCAGAAAAATGTCAGATTATTTTAATAATGTTTAAAAATGTTTTGGACCCTAAAGCTGAATTTTTGTAATCTGTTCATTTCAAAACATTATATCACAGAAAAAAATCTATGTTTGGTTTTCTTTTAGAGCAAGTTGCCAATCAAAACTTAGTTGGAGTTTATTTAAATCAAATTTACCGCTACTATTTGGCTAATTCCCATATGAGTTAAAAAAAAAAAAAACTTGGGTCTTGACAAAGTGTGAGCCAACAAGTCATGAAAGCCATTCCACTATATACAAATAGCACATTGGTTAGCCTAAAAAGCTCCCTGGTTAGCCCAAGCAGTACTCCAGTTAGCCTGAGTATAGTTAGCTGAGGTAGTGTGAGGTTATGCTTATTATTGGAGTTAGGTATTTCTGGCTTGTATGGCACTTATGTGTCATGAAACATGCAAGCCATTCCAGTTAGCCTACATAAGATTCTGGTTAGCCTACATGTATATAGTACACCGGTTAGCCAAATGGTACATCATGTTGCTTGCAGTTAGCTTTGTATTGGGATTAGGGTTTTCTGGCTTGCTTAAGTTTAAGGCCTCACAAATTTTCATATTTGCTACTTAAAAATGCTACTGAAGGTCATTCAACAACTGAAAATACAGGCATTAAAAAATGTCAAACATATTTTTTTATAAAGTAGACAAATGTCTGGTCAAAAAGCAGATCTTAAATACCTCAGGTAATGAATGTGTGTAGAGAGAAGGATGGGAATTGCTAGAATTGACTGTCACATATAAACTATGTGCAAAACTAAGAGATCAGCAACTACCTGAACTTGTTATAATCCATAGTTTAACTCAACAGTAATCCAGAATATCCTCAGTTCCGAATACTGTAAATCGTGTCAAAACATTAGGCATTCTATTAGTCCCAAAAATTACCTGTAGACCACAAAATGCAAAAGAAACGTAAATCCATGTTTACCAATACAATAAAACATCATGGGAAGAACAAATTTGAAGTTAAGAAATGGTCTCATTTATTAAACATGCCCAATGAGGCATTCCAAAATGTGAGTAGCACTAGTGTTTAAATAATTGAAGTCTAGATTAGCTACCAGGTTGACTGAAAGTAGTCTCTAGTCTAACTTAAAAAAAGAGATCACACTGAGCTGAAATGTTTCTTCCAATTTCAAAGGTATCACATCAAAGGTGTTACAGTAATTTCAAATTTCCCTGACGTAATTTTTCTTTGCGGCCTGAAATGGCCACTTGGTCAATATTTTGAGGAACATTTCCTCACGTATAAACAATGAAAGGATGCGATTCTTATTAATTTGATGTACAGTAGTTTAAAATTCAGATGACAAATATAAATAACAGTTACATGCCTCGACGAAATGACTGCCATTTAATATTATCGCCTCGTTCTCACTATCTATTTTTTTTTTACGCCGAGCTCGGCTTTAATTCCAGTAAGCTAAGTTGATAAACATGATAAACGTCGAAGACATAAGCTTTAACCAGTCTAAAAAAAAATCATTGTACAATGAGAAACGCTTACCTCAGGTCCCTGTAAGTTTCTCTTAACCACGTTTCGCACGTTTCTACGTATACTCATTCCATATTCTTCTTTATCGGGAATACAAATAAATGAGGTATACCCTACGTTTAAGGACTCGTTTTGATCGCGTCAAGAAGGAAAAACATCGAAAAAACTGTCCTCTATATCTCACATTCACTCCATTAGATTCCCTTTTCTAGTCGCCATTTTGAAAATGCTCTTGTCATAAGCCCGCAATACGGACCACGGGGAATCCGCTGGGGAGACCCACAGCAGGGGGGAGGGGAGGGGCAGCTACTTAACATCTCCCCAGTCCCACTCCTTTCGTCTGAAAGAAATTAAATCCACCCTGGCGAAAGGCAATTAAAATAAGAAAAAACTGACAACGCCATCGTAAAGAGCATGCACTCCTGCCTTTGGCAAAATTTTCTTTTATTCCTACCGCAAATGGTCGCTGAGTAGGAAGCCAACAAACTTTTCAATTGTATTTTTTACTGCCGTACGTTTTTAGGAAAAAGTAATAATGGCCATTTTTAAAAATACTATTTAAAAATCTACAACTTCGCTTAAAAAAATCCTAAGAGAGAGATCCCAGTAAAGTTTTCAAGCGAATTTAAAAATGCGGTCCGTTCTGGTCACGTGACCGATGACGTCATAGCAATAAAAGTGATAAAAATGTACTTAACATATAAATATCTACCAACATGTAATTTTTTGTTTCCTCACATTTAGTGCAGCGCCAGATATGGACTTGTACCCAGACTCCCACTTTTAGAAAATTGTACATAGCTCCCTTAATATTTATATTTTGTTCGGTACCCGGGCAGTCTAAAATGCCTCACACCAATGTGCTTCAAACTGCAATGACTGCTTTTTCAGTAACAAAATATCTTCGTCACAGTGAGCAAAAACGAACTTCAGAGCAATGTCACGTGACTAATGACGTCATCGCCCTACGTCTTATACAAGAAGTGGTTATTGTTAAGAGTTATTTCTATACGACGTTGTACTCCTGCTGGCTTCAAACTAACCAAGTTATTTGGCATTGACGATTTTTCAGTTGCAAAGGACTTTGGGAAGGTTTTTATTATAATTATATATTGTTTTTATAATTATTATTATTATTATTATTGCTATTATAATACAAAACTTTATTGAGCACTTTTCATACAAACTTGAATCTTAGGTGTATGTATTATTATTATTATTATTATTATTATTATTATTATTATATCCATCTTGGGTTATGGATTGCCAACATTTAGTATTTTTTCAAGACAACTCTGGGCAAAAAAAATTGAATGCAGTTTTCAGCTTTGAGCTGATTGTGGTTATACCAAGGGTTCAGATGCCATTCTTATGATATGGGCAAAAATTCTTATGACTAGAAGGGCTGTATGTAGAGTACTTATTAACATGACACTTTTGCCGTAGTTGTTGAAGGCCGAAACCTTCCTGTCATGGATCCCACAGGCAAGTCCGATCCATACTGTGTAGTGATTGTTGGCAATCAGGAACAACGCACAGTTGTACAGTATAGCACTGTCTTCCCACAATGGCACGAGACATTACAGTTTAAAGTCAGTGGCGTGCCGCAACTGATGCAAAATGAACCAGGTACTAACAGTACATTGTCGATATCTTCGTCGATATCTTTCTCTAGCACTATTAATATATTGTGTCAAATCTATGTATTTAGCACTACTGTGCTAATTATGGACGCTGTAAATAAATAAACAGACATTGTAAATAGAACAGTCTAAACCTGTTAAAAATTCCAACTGGCAGTAAGCAGACCAGTTGGTAATTATTTTACAAAGTGCAGAGGAGGTGAATTTGGGACTACCAAACACAAGTCCATGTCAGGGAGGAGGATTTGAACCTGGGACCTCTGCATTACAAGTCCGGCACCCACTAGGCCATGCTGCCTCCAGAAATGTGTATCAACCCTCCAAGTTTATTTTTTCCTTAGTGACCACTTGGCCACCGAATGCTTAAGTTTGGTTGCCAGTGAAAAATTTTAGCTGCTAAATTAAGCTCACGCTTTCAATCCTTCTTCTCAATTTTAGTCGCCAGGCTGGCGACTTCAGTTCCAATTTAGTCGCCAGCCCCAAAATTTTAGTCACCATGGCGACTAAATTGGTCTTAACTTGGAGGGTTGTATATGTATGTATCATTCACTTGTGCAGCAAGAGTATAATGTGGATGACTCTGGCTTTGAACATTTTCATACTTATCAATACTTAATTAGAGGGATGGGTGGGCATTTGTGCTCACATGATGAACAGCAATGCAGAAGAAATGGCTTGACCTCAATGGAATAGCTGTAAATTTACTGAGGCCCTGTTAGAGCCCAAGGGCTGCCTGGCATTTGTGAAGGAGACTGCTGGCCAGCATTGTCTCGACCTTAACCTTGTCTAAATTACATTTTAGCCCCATTAAATGCATATTTCACTTTTAAGGTTAAAGGAGGTTCCAGAGGAGACTACTAGTAATGGCTCAATGCAATTTAACAGTGGAAGAACTAACATACAAGATCTGTAACTCTTTTCTCAAAGACTTCCACACGCGGATGCCATTTTTTTGTTTTATGCTTGACTTGGAGGGTGGGGGTCAGGCTTTTAGCCAGTTGGGAGTCCAAGAGTCCTATGGACGGCCACTTTTCAGAGAAAATTATTGTGAGTAACTGTATACAGAGGTTTCTTTTAGCAAATTTGGAAATCTTTAGATACCTTTGCACTCATAACTGCAGAAAAAATACCTTGCCTGCTCCTCAGGTCCTCCTATGGGGACAAAGTCAGGCCTTAGAAAAATTTTGGACTCCCACTGTTTAAATCCTGGGTAAAAAAAAGCCTGGTGGGGGTACTTTCTATATTAGACTACATGGGTAGGCTCTGTACATTTTCAGGCCGGAGGTAAATAAAAGTGCAGATATTTAAGTTAAGATGTAGAAGAACATAAGGAAAACTGTCATTTAAATAGGTGCATAAAAATAGCCTTTCAAAATATCTCAAATAGACGCACCTGATGGCTGATTCCTGTAAGTGATTTAATTTAGACGTTACCAGGGTGAAAAGAAAATTGCTTTTCTAGCTTGCCTTTCCAGCAGGTACTGGATAAGCTCTGACCCAACACAGACTTTTTTTTTGTTTTATTATTTTTTTAGTTGAGAATGCAATCAACTGCTGCCTTCAACACTATATACAGATTGATATATGGGACTATGATGCTCTGAATCGTGACGACTTCATGGGCCGACTTCAAATCCCACTCTCCATCCTATTAGAGGAAACAACAGCTCGCTGGTATCCGCTTGGAAGAGGCTCAGCCAAAGATAATGTACATGGTGAAATATTTTTGGAATTGACCCTAACAGCATCACAGGTACAGTATATTCTATTGTGTTATTGTTCGCAGTAGATGCATATAATTATGTTGTGTGTCAAATTTATTTTGGCCTATTTCCCTAACAGACTATTTAGTAAACACGTACATGTACAATGTACTTGATTTTTGATTTCCTTTTCAGATACAAACAAATTATTAAATAATGAATGTAAGATGTACGTCCAGTGAAAAGTAATAGACTGTTTACAGTCCCAGATGATCACTTAGACTAGTTACAGAGACTGTTTGTTGACTTCTGCCAGATGGTTAGGAAAGAGTACAAAATCCACCAAGGGGTGAAAGGATGGATGTAAGAATGGAAGGAAAATCAGGGACACTCCATAGTTTTCAATACATCCCCAGACTGTACATGCTGACTCCCCTACCCCTCCACCCTTAGTATATCTGGTACTCTTCTCAAAGACATGTTGTGCCCACCATATGAAACCAAGATGGTAAAGTAAGGGCCCAATCTCGACACATAGAATAATATAGTAGACTGTGAACAGTCTAGAAAAACTATTTTTAAAAGTAAGATGTTAATTAAAACCAGGTAAATAACACCTGCTTGGGAAACAAAGGACAGATTATTTTTTTCTAGTGATGGGTTTATTGCAAACATTATGTCCTTTTACAGCCAGTACCAAGATGGTGTGTTGACTATGAGCTGTATGCTCTTTGTAAGAAGAAAGCTGGATTTGAAATCCCAGTGGCATTTGGGGATTCTGTGGTTGATTTGCCAGGTAAGCTACATGTATTAGCCAACCTGGGTAATATGTTATTCACTTATGTCATTTCTGATCTACAAATTAATTTAATGGACAGTTTTAAAAATTGTCAGCATGGATCATAATGATTTTCTTGCAGCATGCATGTATGTGATTATGTGCCAAGGGCATCTGCTACTGAGTTTAACCAACTGAAGTTTACAGTGTAGAGGAAGTCTACAGTGAATAAGTAAATTTCATAATTCATTGTAGTCTGACACCTGACCTACCACAGAAACATGAGCTAAATGCTGGCCGGATGAGCTGGACCCTTAGGTGTGATATAGCAGCTCTTGCAGTGTCTCACATTAGTATACACCACACAAGTGAATAGTGCTCTCTGCACTGATTGGTTAACTCAGAGGTGATTACCAAAGTCCTATTCACCTCTGAGCAGCCGAAGAGAAACAAAATGGCTTCCCATGCCGCTTTTGGTATCAGAATTAATGTTTTGGTCTGCTAGTTATTCAACTTCTGGTATATACTAAAACAACTATTCACCTCAATGTCGGTGAAAGTAGTAAATATTTACCAAGCCACGAAGCAGCAAGGTAAATATCCACCACTACCTCCACTTTAAAAAAAATCACTTTATTTAAGTGTCAAATGTATTTAGCACTTGTGTGCTAATTGGGGACACTGTGTATTCAAGATCGAAGTGGAATTTGGAAGTGTTAGTTTTTATGGAGGGACTGGGAGAAAAACCCTCGGAGCAAGGACAAGAACCAACAACAAACTCAACCCACATATGGTACCAGGCCGGAATTGAACCCAGGCCACATTGGTGGGAGGCAAGCGCTCTCACCACTGCGCCACACCTGCTCCCCGAAAATTGAGAGGATCAGTACAAGTATAAATTTACAAGAGCTGCTGCACTTTTGATAAAATTTCATCAAACTCATCATCAGGGTTTAGAAAGCTTCTAGCATTTCTTTTCTGCTTTGCATTGTACAACACCCTGGAGACCCAATGATAGTCAATACTTAGGTGGAGAAGGACCTTCTCTCCTTTACATATTACGGTCACAACATCATTGGACATCACCATACAGCCTATCAATACCACTGGTAATTCTTTTGTGACCCCCAGATGAAAATAATTCATGTTTGATTTTTGCAGGTGAGGCTGAAAGAGTAGAGATGGTAATTGATGATGTCGTAGTTGAAGTCAGTAAACACCGAGGCATTGGGAGAATGTACCTAACAAATTTTAGGTAAATGACTTGTACTTTTAGTTAAAGCTGTTAACAATTCTCAAGTTCATTAAATCAGTCAAAAAGTTAACATGAAAGAACTCACTTTACTAGATTTGTATCTGTAGCATTGCAGACCTATGATGTTAGATTATCTATCTCTCTGCACACATTGCAGACCTATGATGTGGGATTATCTATTTCTCTGCACACATTGCAGACTTATGATGTTAGATCATCTATCTCTCTCCACACATTGCAGACCTATGATGTTAGATTATCTATCTCTCTGCACACATTGCAGACCTATGATGTGGGATTATCTTTTTCTCTGCACACATTGCAGACTTATGATGTTAGATCATCTATCTCTCTCCACACATTGCAGACCTATGATGTTAGATTATCTATCTCTCTGCACACATTGCAGACCTATGATGTGGGATTATCTATTTCTCTGCACACATTGCAGACTTATGATGTTAGATCATCTATCTCTCTCCACACATTGCAGACCTATGATGTTAGATTATCTATCTCTCTGCACACATTGCAGACCTATGATGTTAGATCATCTTTCTCTCTGCACACATTGCAGACCTATGATGGTAGATTATCTATCTCTCTGCACACATTGCAGACCTATGATGTTAGATTATCTGTCTCTCTGCACACATTGCAGACCTATGATGTTAGATCGTCTATCTCTCTGCACACACTGCAGACCTATGATGTTAGATTATCCATCTCTCTGCACACATTGAAGACCTGTGATGTTAGATTATCTATCTCTCTGCACACATTGCAGACCTATGATGTTAGATCATCTATCTCTCTGCACACATTGCAGACCTATGATACTAGCTGATGCTGTTGTTATTGACTGATGTGTTTGCTTGTCTTTAGACTTGTTGTTCTCTGTCACCTATCCGGTCTGACAGCAGCTGGGTATACATTTGTGAGTACTAAATTTAATGCGTTATCATTCAATCTAGCCTGCGAATACAGCCGTCTCTCATTCGCTCCCGCTACTACGTGCGAAATGCGAAGAGAGACGTCTGCGATTCACGGCCAAAAATTCCATACTGATGACGTTAGCCGCTAATTAGATTTCCGGAATATAACAACAACACACGCAGTTGGTCTCGCATAATTAATGTCTTCATTCAGTTGCCCATCGTTAGCTCACTGCTCGAAGAATAGATTCATTGAACAATTATTCATTGAACACAAACACTTTCAAGGCAGTCAAGGACGCATAAACAGCGGACAACTTGGTCGCAAAAATCCCTATACGAGTTGCACATTAGCTAAGATTTGAAAAACGAAGCTGTGAAATCACTAAATGTGTCACCAATAAAACCCACGGGTGTCAAAATTTATCTAAATGTTTTGAAACTGGCTGCAGTGGCGCATCCTTCCTGAACGTCTTTGAGATCGTTCATGAAGCACTCTTGCCTTAGTCTTCAAATAAGGTATGAAGTGAGAAATCAGAGAAACGTAAGTTTTAAGTTATTGCTCGGGTGTATCTTCATAATCCTGCCGCCCGCCACCCGGTGTACTTTTGGTCCACAATAACACCCGGCGTTGACCCGGCGTTATTTATGGGTTAGAGACTGTTGTGAGTGTTTTGTTTACAAATACACGCACGCGCTGGCCGCACAATGAACGAGAAATTTTCAATACTGCACGAGGCGTAGCCGAGTGCAGTATTGAAAATTTCGAGTTCATTGTGCGGCCAGCAAGTGCGTGTATTTGTAAACAAAACACGAACTAACAGTCTCTAACCCTTTTAATATACAATCTGAGTACACTGCACGCAATACACAATTTCGCGAACTTTGAACAAGAATTTTAATGATTCAGCTGTATCTAAGTAGTACAAAATTATACTGGCTTTGTTTAAGAATATAGAAATCACAAAAATCCATACATAATTAAATATAAATGAGGCTTAAAATCATTTACAAAATCGTTCATAAGCTGAAAACGTTCATAAAAAAGTCAGCGAGATTGCGAGAAGCATGTTTAAAGCAAGTCAATCGCTTTTCTTTGACACGTTATAAGTGAACGCAAAATTGCAATTTTCAAATCTTGCATTTCCAAAGTCAACAAATTTTGGGGAACTTGTAGGTGCGAACGTATTTTGATACGTAATTTCGTTTGTACTTCAAAAGTAAAGTTTCTCTCAAATTAAATTAAAAATAATCAGATTTTACGTTCTGCAAAGCTACAACAAAGCCCGAAACTGTTTTTGTTCAAATAGCAGATTGCAGAATAACGCACACAAAAATTAAATCGTTAAGTTTAGCTTACGTTTGAAAATAGCAACGCTCCAGTTTGTTTGCCTCTTGGTATTTACCGGTATCGCTTCGTTGATAATTTGAGGGATTTGTTCTTCCACTATTTCTGCAAGTCAGCTGAAGCCATTGTCAATAATGCACGATTTTTATGCGTTATTGTCAATAACGCACTGTCGGAGTTTGCTGACGTCAGGTAAAGTAAAATCACGTGCTCGATTTTAACCAATTGCGCGCGTGGATTTTGGACAGTGAACGAAGATTGTGTATTAAATTTCACATACATTATGCAAATTACCTAGTTGACCAATCAGCGCTCCTGTCCGGATTCCGGACAGATTTACGTCATCAGTATGGAATTTTTGGCCGTGAATCGCAGACGTCTCTCTTCGCGTTTCACACGTAGTAGCGGAAGCGAATGAGAGGCGGCTGTATTCGCAGGCTACATTCAATCAATTTCAAGTTTAAAACTCATCACATTTTTTAAGAACTGCAGAAAAAAAAACAAGAAGAGACAAGAGGGTGCCATGGCTATGTTTGGGAGAACACAATTTTGTGTACATGTACATCCAAACCAAAATAATAGCCACAAAGCAGGTGGAAATATTGACAGAAAAGCTGTATCTACAATTAAAACTCAGGTGCTGATGATAAAATGAAACACTCTGTTTGTACGTACTAACTGCTCTTTAATTTAAATTTCTATTCCTTTAACAGGACATGTCTCTGTCAGTGGCACTCAACAATATTCAGTCTGTTGATAGAGGAGAAGATGAAAAAGTAAGGTCCTAAGTTAGGAACTTAGCACATGATTTTACTGGCTTGTTAGATCTATTATAAATTATGCATCAAAATTAATATACTAATTGTGTATAGATGGATTCACATGGATTATGCTTTTCATTTTGCAACCAACTGTTACCAATCAGGCCTACTACATAATACTAATATTAAGATAAAAAACTTCTTAAGCTGTGTAGCACTTGTTCTTTGTGATAAGGTGAGAAAATGTTAAACTGATGAATAATCCAAACATTTCAGGATTTGATCTTCATCAGTGGATAAGAGTCCATTGGGCACATCACCGACGAACTCTTATCCACTGATGAAGGGCAAAGCCTGAAACGTTTGGATTATTCTAACTGGACTTAAACACTATCAGTTTAACATGAATTCTCAACTTTGCTTTAGTTGGGCTGTAGCTAGAGATACTCTGGGTGCTAGAGGCTTTCCTTGCGAGGTTTCCAGTTTCGGTCATGGTTTCTGGCTTTTTTACCCAGGGTTGGGCTAGAGATGAACTGGCTCAATAAGGCTGACTAAGTTTGGACTGGTAGTCCTAGATCCTGACGCATGAACAACAAACCAAGATATTTTGTGAGATTACATTGTAGTTGCTCCTTGACTTAAGGGTATTTCCTTTTAACTCTTGTAAACTTAAGGTTGTCTCCAGGACTGTAAGAGGCAATGCTGGCTTCTCTGACGTGAAGACCCTGACAGTGCGATGTTGGGACTTCCGCACAATCCGGTTGATCTTCATGAACAAGCCTCAATATTTGCACAGCTTCTATATGCCACCTGATCCTGGGAGCATGCAGTCCAGTCCAGATTCCATCCTTGCATCTTTACAGCCTGGCAGTCAGGAGTGTACAAAAGAATCCAGCCTGCAGTCAATAGGTTCTGAGGGGGAGGGGAGTGAAGGTGAGATGGTCATCAGTTAGTCTACTTCAGGGAGGGGATTAACAATGAGATGCTTATGTACCAGTTTGTCTTGTGTTGTCTATATTAATCAGAATTTTTTTTAGACGTCATTGAAGCCAGCGTTAATTGCCATCCTCTACTAGACTATGAGCAGCCCCTATAGTTCACACCTTCAAACTGCTATTAAACTATGCTATAGAGCAATTTTCACTTTAGTGTAGAAAGCACTTCGTATTTACTGTAATTTGCTTCTACATCACTATGCTTTGTGATTGGTTTACAAAACTGATCCCACTTTCTCGACTAATCAGAAGTAAAATCAAAACCAATGATGACTCGCTTTCACATCCTTTCAAGTTTTGATTGGTTCGCTGGATTTTCTGTGTCCTTTACGACTGGACAGACATATTACTTTGGTTTTTAATTTTCAACATGCAATCAAAGAAAGTTAAGTCAAAACTGAGGAACACTTGCTGTTAGTCACCATCAATTTTCTCTCCAGGATACAGCAAAATGCACCTTTCAATACTCTCTCAAACTTACATAATATGCATTCAGTGATTTTCTCCTCCTGGACCTCTTCTGAAGAGGTTTGTCTGTATAACATTACTTGTGTCAGTATTTAAAACGTTATTGCATTTTTGCCAGGTAAACAGCCTCCAAGCCAGCCCCAGGCAGCAGACCTCCCCCCTTCAAATGACTCCACAGATAACATCACACGGCCCAGCAGCTGCAGCAGTTTCCAGATTCTGTCGCGCAGTAGCAGCAGCAGCAGTGTTGCTGGTGTGAGCTCACATGGGTCCGATGGCCCCCAGTTAGTTCCGCAGGGTACCTCTGGGGTGCTTGGTGCAGGATTATTGGCGGCAGCCTTCAGTGGAGGGGTAGCAATAAGCAATGCTTCCGAGAGACTAAAGAATGAGCTGATACCAGCATCCACGTTAGTATCGGAATAAGTGTTATGTTTACTTAGTTACTTAACGTAAAATGCACTGAGCATTTATTAGGGAGTTTAAGAAAACCACAACGGCAACGGGAACGTCGCTAAACAAAAGGTTTAATGATCAGAACAATGGCTGTGCACGTGCGTTTTAATTCTTGGTACATTTCTCTGCCGTTCTCTGCAAAATAACAACGTGAAATGACCAAATTCTGCGTTGCCTGGAGAACGTGAACCTCGACAGCTAACTTTTTAAATTTCTATTTCGAATTTATCGCTGTGTTCCAGATTTAGTTTTGAGATAGTTTTGACAGAGAGAAACAAACTAAATGACTTTAGAGTATCGCGAGATTCGTAGCTAAAATATTATTTCATTTTTTAATCGACGTTGTCCTCGGCGTTGCGGTCGTGGTTTCTTAAACTCCCTAATATTTTGTCACTCAATGCCGGAGGGGCAGTGTAGTGCAAAACTTTCTTTTCAAGGGCAGCACGTGTGCGATCATGTTCTATCAGTGATTATGAACTAACTCAAATACTACGTGCACTCTGATTGGTCAAAAAGGTCAAAAACCTATGTTCTATTGTACCGGTAAACTCCCGCTCCCCGACAAGGCAGTACTACGCTCGACTACGCGTAAGGACGAATAATTAACGTTAGTTAAATGTCTTATTTTGGTGTATCTGATGACTAAAACAGTTTACTGACCGCAGGTAGAGCGAAAGAACTAACCTTTAAGCTAGAGAAAAACAAAACAAAACGCAGAAACAATCATATGAGAAGGAACACAATAAACAGTTACGCTTTTACCGGCCTGACGGCTCGTGATTTACAAGCTTTTCTCGTGTTCTCCCAACATCCCGCGGGGGTTTATTGCGCCGGTGAACCCCTAGAAAGTGTGGTCTACTGCTTAAATAGACAATGAGAGACTAGCCAGGGGTTTTTTGGGTAATGGCACTTTAACTCAAAGTGCTTCAGCTTGCGTGTAACAAACTGAATACAGTTTAAACAAGCAAAAAGCAATAGTAATTTCTTTATATTCTCACTGCAATATGGCCAGCTAAATGTGAGGTTAAATTACTGGTGAAACACAAAAAATACCTGATTTGTGTGTTAAATGTTAGTATGTTATTCTTTTCATTTCAGCTTCTTGAATTTGTACATCACTGTGTTTTATCAGAGGCTGGAGTTCCTAGCTATGAATGCTGTCGACAATCCGCCATCTCTGCACTTTGTGAAGTAAGATTACATTGAAAGTGTTAAATGATCATCGCAGTGAATTTCCGAATTAAGCAATTAGAATAAGGAAGTCTGAAAAAAAAATTCAGGGCTTCCCGTTGAAGCCCTGAATTTTAAATTGGAAACTCATCGCGATGATCATTTATCACTTTCATATACATCCGCAGTTCATATATGAATCATTTCATATACATTACATCATTAAGATTACAGAATACATTTGCAGACAGATTCTGGGGATGGCGGGACTCTCACATGAAAGAGGATGCTCCTCATATTGCCTTGTTTAGGAGTATAAATTACGGATTTTGGTTTCACTTAGAGTATTCAAGGCAGAACGCCAATATTTTTAGCCATCGAGGTTTCGTTTAGGGTCGCACGTGAAGAACTGAAGAAACGTTGTCATACTGCATGTGTTGACCGTTCAGCCGGGGTCAATAAAAGCTTGAGCCATGCCTAGATTAGTCTCCTTTAGGAAAATTGGAATTTTCCTACAAGCATTCCCATCCCTTTCATATGAGACATTCCCTTCCTCGGCGGGGGGGGGGGGGGGGGGGGGGGGGGGGAGGGAGAGCGCGGAGGGTGCACCACTATTGTGGTCCAATAACTTATGACGTTCAGTCGTTCATTAAACTTGGTAAATTGTTGGCATATAAAAAACAATGAAATACATGTGGCAGATTATTCACATGAACAAATGGTTTCTGCATTGGATCTGGTGTTTTTTTGTTAGTCACAAGCGAAAAGTCCTTCCGTATTTTTTCCCAAGTAACTTAGGTCAACAGGATGTTACACTACATCCCAGGTGAAGAAACACTGCATCTGAGATGTGGCAGCAATGAATCTGTGGTTTGAGGATTATTTTATGTTCGTTAACTTGAAATGTTACTCTCTTTCTTCGCCCAGAGCACTGCCAAGAGACACTGAACTAAGTGGATGGAGTGTGTATGATTTTCATGAAGAGTTTGCGAGGCAGCAGGTGCGTTGGTTCAAAACAAACAGACATTTGTATTACAACAGATTATAGTTAGAGGAGATCTTCCACGATTTCATGGTAACGGAATGTCCTGTCGTTTGCATGGGAAAGAAGGCACTTCTTGCAGTACCTATTTCCACCAGGACCCTGTTGTTCAAAGGATGGATAATGCTTTTCCTGGGTAAATCATCGTTAATAGAGGGAAGTGGGTTCCGTCTATTAACTATGGGTAAATCCAGTGGATAGTGTAGCTGGTTTTGTTGTAACATATATACTGATTTATGCCGCGATGTATTGTGTTATCCAGCATTTGAACAACTGGGGCCAGCTTGTTTAATAGGGTAGTTAGCAAATTGTAAGGAAACCATGGAATATGCCGAGAGGCATACCTTCAATATACTCTCGCCCATTCTTGGCTGGAGTGACAGTTATATCATAAACACGGGAAGTTCATTTACTTTACTTACCGTGTTACTTACAGTTTGTGTGCTTTTGGAGTTTACACGAGTGCATGCATTCTGCGTGGTATATGTAACATGATGTGTCTCTTAAATCATAGTGCTACGATATTTAATTTTGTTCTAGGTCTCTGACAAGTGGCGTGTAAGTGTGATCAACCAGGAGTTTGTCCTCTGTAGTTCTTACCCTCCGCTTTTTTATGTCCCTGCTGAAATACAGGTAAGGATCCTGTGGGGTACTTTTCTAATAAGTGTCCATAGTAAAGCAAAACCAAGGTAACTGTTGGTTAGTATTGATACTCAACTGACAATCACTCTACCCTTGACATTGATTAATAAGATTAATAAGTAATGAAATATCTAGCAATTTCACATCTAACCATAACATATATTTCCCACTTTAACTTTCTTTTTATAATGGCAATATTTAGCAAATAAACCCCTTCAGGCAAATGGCATATCGGAGTATAATGCCCGAGGGTGAAAGAATCTCTGAAAATTGAACAGTTGGCCAAAAAGTGAAGCTTCGAGGGCGATCGCGGTCGCCACATTCTTGGTCACCTATATCGCGGTCTTGGTTGCCGCGATCGTGGTCATCGCGATCTTGCTCCCCGCTATCGCGATCACCGCCATCGTGGTTACCGCGATCGCGCTCCCCGCGGTCTTTGTTACCGCGACCTTCGTTACCACGATCTTGATCACCGCGATGTTCGTCACCGGGATCGCAGTCGCCGAGATCTTGGAAACCGCGATCGCGGTTGCCACGTTCTTGGTCACCGCGATCTTGGTTTCCGCAATTGCGGTTGCCGCGACCTTGGTCTCCGCGATTGTGGTCGTTGCGATCTTGGCCACCTCGACCGTGGTTGCTGCGAACTTGGTCACCGTGATCGCGATCGCCGCGATCTTGGTGATCGCGGTAAAGAAATGTGTGTTGAAATGTCGGCAGGTTTCGCCAACATAGCAAGCTGCACATTTTAAACTTTCTTTACCTTGTTCAAGTCGCACTGAAGGTGGCAGATTCATTTGCCGAAACATGTTTGCAAAACTCAAAAGTCTCGTGTTCCTAAAGTTCCTTCCTTCGTTCCGTGTTCCTTCCTAAAGCCTTAGCAGATGGCTGAGATGATGTCACTGTTTATTAACTGCCTTGTATTATGTCTACAGGACCCTACATTAAAGGAGTGTGCGGCATTTAGAAGCAAGGTATGTTGGTGTATTTGTTGATAAGGCAGTACTGTTTGAGAAGCACTCCTTACCAATGCTGATTCAATGCTTTAGCAATGTTAGTCCAATGCTTGCCAACGTTGCCCCACGGTTTACCAATGGTGGTGACGCATCGCTTTCCAGTGGTGGGTGATTCAGTGCTGCTTACCAAAGTTATATTAATAACCCACTACTCACCAATAAATGATATTCATGTCGTTACAGGGTCGGCTTCCAGTCTTGTGCTGGTACAATGTTAAGAAAGGAAATTTTATCATGCGCTGTGCACAGCCAAAGACTGGTCCTGCTTTTAAGGTAATGAACTCAAATAAAAACTCTTAAGTCCTGAAAATGAGAGGTTATCCACTCACCACAATCAGATCTGTGAACAGTGGACGCTTACACGATCCTGGGTAGTCCGATACGAGAGTTTGCATAGACTGACTGACTGACTGACTGACTGACTGACTGACTGACTGACTGACTGACTGACTGACTGACTGACTGACTGACTGACTGACTGACAGACTGAGAGACTGACTGACTGACTGTCTGATCGAACGTCTATCTGTCTGATTGACTGCTTGTCTGTCTGTCTGACTGACTGATCGATCGATCGATCGATTAGTTACAGAAATTAAATCGCTCATTTACAGAATTACATTTGATTTTAGTTTGTAGCAGCTATTACGGAAGGTAACACCATAGCAGCACGATCTCATGTACTACTTAGCACGAAGGGGATTAACTTAACACCATAGCAACACTATTTCTGTAAGAAATTGCACTGCTTTATAGTTTTGAGAACGTGAACTGTTCGTGAGATGCGTGTCCTGTGCACGAGAAGTGCGAGTAAAACGCTTCTCAAGCCGGCCTGTAATAATCTTTTAGTCAGTATTGTTTGTTCCTTTTCAGAACTCATTTGAAGACGAAACTGTCATCGACATTGCTAGGAAATGCAATAAATACTCAGACAAGCTGGTTATTTTTGATGCAAGATCAATGTTCGCTGCGGGAGGAAATATGCTGAAGGTGAATGGCACAATTAGAGACAAAACATGCTCTTTTTTTTTAACCAAGTCTTCTTTGTCCTCCCTTTCTTATTAAACTTGAATGTGAATGCGTTACTGTTAACACTGGGGGCTTAACATTACACGTTTAGACATACCTGAATTTTATAGTGTAGTGTGAATTCGCTCCATGTTCAAAACGCCTACATTTCTCTGATGATAAAATGTTTAATCTCAAATATTTTTTTCCAAATCTCGGTACACATCACGCAAATTAGACTTGACACAAATCGACCTCACGAGTTAAAATTCCTCGCCCGACAAAGTTATGTTTTTACACACTGTAGAAATTACATCAGTGCAGATTCGCGCTATTTTATTTGACAACAAAATAGTTGAAGGAGCAACGTCACGGAAATTTTGCGGTTTTTTGGTCGAAACTGTTCTGAAATTATTGGTAGGCAACTTAACCCATGAAACACATCATCTTTGAACATCGAGAGGAAAATATAGCGTAAATTTGCGGAAAGAAATAAAACCCCGGCTACTAATTTCGATTTTTGAAGTCACGCGGAATTGGCGGAAACAACTTGAAAAGTTTAGCCTAACTTTTTCAAGTTGTAATCCATTTCCATCCAAGTCATCGGCAGCCAAAGACACTTGTAAACTGTTTCAGTGCTCTAACATAACAATTGTTAATGAAAATGGACTGTTATTTTTAGGTTTCCTACGACACAAATACATATTTTGGCTGTTCAAAAATTTTGTTAAAATCCGTGATAAAGCCCCTTCAATACCGTCTTTGGTATGTGTTTTTCTCGTGATAGGGCAAAGGAACAGAGGACACGATAAACCGTTATCAGGGCTGCCAGCTGTTATTTCTCGACATTCCTAACATTCATGCTGTACGGGACAGCTTGTACAGACTGCAGGGTGTCTGCGAATCTTCCGCACAAAAGAAATGGCTATCGCATCTGGAGTCAACTCAGTGGCTTGCGTACATCACGTCTATCCTAAAGGTACAGCATCATGTTAAATTCGAATTTGAAATGCTTAACAATTATCTTCTGAGTGTCACGGCTTGATTCTACCCTCTTTGAACAGGTTTGCCACTTGCACAGGTCAGGAAATTGTCATCAAAATAATAAAATTCTTTAAGGTCAAGGAAAAGTCAGAGAATTTTAGTTTGAGTCAGGGATACTTTACATTTTGAAGAACCATCAGGAAAAATTGAAATTATAATACCTCTGATTTAACTATTTTGAAAAACACGAAACAACTTTTGAAAGAGTTGTTTCGGCATGGCTCATGCCATCTTCACTTTATTGAGAATTTAAAATCTAAGGCTATATTTATACCCAAGCTACAAATACAAAAATAGAAATGTAATACAAAGTAAAATTACAATAACAAAAGATAAAACTTAAAGTCGCTTAATATCATTGATGGCTGAGAGAAACATTTCATGTCGATGTATCTCAGCAATGTGTTTTGTTTTGGAAGCAGAGGCTGGTGCTGACATCCTGTATTTATTTTGTCAGGGAAAGTTTATATTCATCAGGAAAAAGTCTGGGAATTTTAAAAACTGATGTTTGTGACAATCATGTTGAAGCCCCTTTACGTCCTTGAATCAACCTCCTCCTCCGTTTTGCCGCAGGAATTCTTTCTCGATTGTAATATGAGCTGTGCTGCTGTTGTTTTTGTTATTTTGTTGTTGTTGTTTCAAGGAATATAAATTTGCATCGTCATCCTTATCATTACACTGACGTCATTATCGTCACCATGGTAATAATTATGTAATCATTGTTGATTGGTTATGGTTTTCGTCGGTCCCAGGGTGCTGTGACTATTGCTCGGTTTGTTGATAAAGGTGCCGCTGCCCTGGTGCACTGCAGTGACGGGTGGGATCGAACGTCACAACTGACGTCACTGGCTCAACTCTTACTGGACCCGTTTTATAGAACGATAACAGGATTACAGGTAAATGACATTTGGCGTATAAGTGGGTTTTTTTGGATAAAACTGATACAAACAGTAACACTAGGATAACAGGTGGGTAATGCTGATATCGGGTTTGACGGGTGGATAACAATGACCGTAAGGTATGTTATGGGTAATAACCCCGATAGTAGTATTGCATATAACTGAGACTACAATAATATAGTAGATAACACTGAGTATGCGCTTAGCACTGTTCCATTACAGTCAATATCTTTTTTGGAAATGTTTAGAAGTGTGGAATTTTTGTTCCATTTTCATGGCCGGTCAATGCTGAAAGTTATATTGGACACGACGCATTTGTCTCTTTTAGATCATTTTAAACTAAATAAAGCAGTGTATATTAATTCTCAGGCATTTGTCGTTGTAGCAATGGGCAACAAACCATGTGACAGGCGTTTGACTTGTTTTTATCGCTTGTTTAAGGTTCTCATAGAAAAAGAGTGGATATCATTTGGCCATCGGTTCCGTGATAGACTGGGTCATCTGTCATGTCCAAGTCAGCGGTCTCCCGTGTTTTTACAGTTTCTGGACTGTGTTTGGCAGGTCAGTGGTGAGAGTTTGAAATTTTTTTTTGGTTCTTGGTTTTTTTTGTTGGCGAGTTTTACGTGGGTGTGGAAAGAAATTCGCGTTTTCTTTCGTTTTGCATTACTATGCTCTCTTATTGGTTTAAAAACGCGCGCCACTTTCTGAACCAATCAGAAGTAAAACCTAAACCAATCGTTTCTCGCTCACACTTGTTTTTCCGCGCTTGACACCGGATGCTTGTTTTCCCGCGCTTGACACCGGTTGCTTGTTTTCCCGCGGTTGGCAGCGCTTGCATGTTTTCCCGCGCTGAGCGCTCGTTACATATTTTTACTTCAATCGCCGATTGGTTCAGCGCAGCATTTGCGTTTTTGTGATTGCCCAGAAATGATTTTTGTGGTTTATATTTTACAACAATGCTGGAAAAATTTCAACAATGTCGGCGCAGAACATAATTAGTGATTAATGCATATTCTTGTTTGCTCTTTGCCGCCTTTCAGATTGTTCAACAGTTTCCTAGCGCTTTTGAATTTACTCCAATGTATTTAGTTAGAATAGCAGAACAAGTTAATTCGCAATGGTGAGTTGTTGAGTTTCTTTATCTTAAATTCCTTCTCCCTCCCTCTCTCCCCACCCTCCCTCCTTCATACCCTCTCTCGCACCCTCCCTCCCTCACACCCTCTCTCCTACCCTCCCTCCCTCACACCCTCTCTCCCACCCTACCTACCTACCTACCTACCTACCTACCTACCTACCTACCTAGTAACAAGTATAAAAATTGAAACCAGTAGACGCTGCTACTCTTGGAGGCCTTGTTTAAAAACTTACTTGAAAACTGAGCACCACTGTATAAAAAACTTCTCTATAAAATAGTCAGTCCGTGGTTATGGAAGAGCTAGTTTGTTTTCAGTGTTCGTTAAGCGGTAAGCATTTAGGCTGTCGCGAAAAATAAAACTTAAATTCAAATATTCTGGTGTCAGCCCATGCAAGATTTTATACAGCATATAGCTTTTTTTCTAACCTTTGATGACAGAGTTTCCATCACCTTAGTGCCCGGAACAAATGTTTAGCAACCTCTGACGTATACAACAGACTTAGTTGACTGTACACCTCATGTCTGCTGAACAACGTGTCTCGCTGTTGCAGGTTTGGAAATTTTCTGTGTAATAACGTGAACGAGAGACGAAAGCTGTCAGTTCCAACTGTGACCGTGTCGTTGTGGGCTCACCTAAAGGCAGAGGAAGAAAGCTTCCGAAATCCTACCTACAGGAAGTACACCGAGGTAGGAAGGTAGCTTCATAATTTGAGTTTACTGGCAAAAACAGTTTGTTTGCTTTTTTCAGATGAATTATTCAGCCCTGCGGCTGTGTGTACATGTAGAGAAATATGTTGTTGCTGCCTCACCCCCCCCCCCCCCCCCCTTTCCTTGCGTACTCATATCCTAATGGGACTGGGTTGGGGGAAGTTAAACGAATAAACGTGGGGTTGAAGTTCAGTCTGAGTCATCACGCAACAGCTCACCTGTTGCGTGACAATCCAAATAATGTCAAGGTGCCTAACATTTGGATTAAACTTGGGCGAAAAAAAACGGTGGCAGCATTTTTTTCAGAACGGGGTGGATACGAGGCAGAACTGTTTTGTGCATTAGCCTTCTTACTATACGAGAAATTGACTCCAGACTCGTATGCTGGTTAAAGGTGATCGCGTAATAGAATCGTTACTTACTTGTTTGTATCGCCTGTCTTTTCAGACATTATTTCCCGTGTCAAACCCAAGAAGGCTTCAGCTGTGGACTGATTACTTCTTAAGGTTCGATGAGACCGCTTGGTCAACTCAGGACCCGGCCATCCAGGATGACGATGGAGATACGGAGGTAATTTTTAAGTGTAATGCTGGGTGATATGTGCTAAGGTATAGCCGTGTAAACAGTTAGGATAAAGTGATACATCTTTACAGTGTTTACTGGATATTTGTTGCGCTGGATTCCTGCTCGAGTGGTCCGCGTTCGAGTCCTGGACAAGGTCTTTACTTTTGCTCTCAGTGCCTTTTTTCTGTCCAGTAAATTCAATGGTAACCCTGCAATGGACCTGTATCCCATAAAGGGGAGAGTTGCATCATGCAACGGAAACCACGATAAGGTCCGGCGGTATGGCACACTTGGCCCGGTGCCAGGAAGTCGTGATACCTCTTGTTGCATAGCAACTTCTAAGGCCAAACTGAAAGCAGGTTCGGTCATTTCCAATTCTTCCTCAAACCGTTATATCCAAGAGTTTCGCACACTTTTCATTTAAATTTTCTTGCAAAGTGACGTTGACCGAGCTAATCGTTGTTGTGGTACTTGTTGATTTCAGCCTGTGGTTACCAAGCCGCTGGATTCAGTTATTTGGGTCCCGGATGAAAGAGCGCGAGAGTGCGCAGACTGCAAGCAAAGATTCACGCAATTCAGAAGAAAGGTATATTGCGATCAACATACAAATTCTCTTTACCTTCTCCTTACCTACAGGTTCTTTTTATAATAGCTGTTATAAGTAAAATCACTCTCGAAACAATAAAGAGCAGGATAAGAATATCTCCACGAAACAAAGAAAGATCTTTTAAACAATAAACATTTCAACAGTTGTAAAAGACAAGTTGCTAATTGCATTTTACGCGAGTTTGTTAAGTTAATTGCCATGATTCTTGTGAATATTCCTCTAATAAATGGATTTCATTTTTTTTTTTTTTCATATTTCTTGACATGATTTCCGACGCACAGCATCACTGCAGGTGAGTTAAAGCTTCTAATTACACACACTGCTGTCGTTCGCTTGATGATGTCACGTGACGAATCCGTATGACGACAATCACAGGTGACATCATTCGGAGCGTTCGTGCTTCACTCTGATTGGACAATCAGAATCGCAAAATCGTGGGAGAGTCACGAATTAGTTTTGCTTTCACTTGTGATGAACTGTTAAAGTGGCACAAGATTTAACAGTCACTAAGCGTGGTAATGCAAAAGGAGAGTAAATGCAAATAACTTTTGACACTCGAACCTGAAAACTGGTTGTGGTAATTGATGTCGGGATACCGTCTTTGATCTTAAGGTCTTCATTTCTTTACTTTTTCAGGGCGTGTGGTCAAGTATTCTGCAGTGAATGTTCAAAACAGAGAACTCCTCTCCCACAGTTTGGCTACATGAACCCGGAGAGAGTGTGTGAGAACTGCTTCCAACAAAACAAAAACAGACAAGTCGACGAAGAGGTCAGTTAGGGACGGACCGTTTAATTTTTGAGGGGGTGGGGAATTGGGCAATTACAAAAAAAAACTTCTTGCACAAAAAAAGTAGAAGAGAAAAAAAATCGTGCACAAGTAAGCTTGAGAAATACCAATTTAATTCTTCCAAATACAACTGAATTGCAATAACAATTCTTTCTCAGAAGGGTAACAAGCCGTGGATTTATTTAGTTTTAAAGTCTTTTTTTTTTTCTTCCCTCCAGGATGAAGATGAATTTGAAGTGATTACGCTTCCAAGTTTTACAATGTAAAAATTAATCAATGGCGAGGAACTATGTCTAAATGCTCGTGGAAAAGACCACTTTACCTCGAGAAACATTTTTTTACGTTTGACCTACTGGGTGGAGAAGGCACTGGACGAATTAGCACGCGGGTTGGATTTTGCTGGTAACAGTTGCTCTCCAGGGTGGAGACAGGCAGTCAATTTTAATGCTCTCAAATAATCCTTTACGGAACATTTTGTGCAGCTAACATGAAGTATAAAGGCCCGAAAAACAAAAACAATGAACAATGGAGCAAAATGAACAATGCAGCAAACATTCGATATTTTTTGTCGAAATATTATTAAAATATGAAAAAGCTCATAACGCAATTTCTTGATATCCCAAACTTCTATTGTGTTGCCCTTTTCGTAATTGTAAAATATCTATAAAAATTTGCGATTGTTAAAGTGTTTTTAATTGAAAATTTTATCATAGATTTATTACCGGAGAAACTTAAAATTTATATATTAGTGTTTGAAATATTTTAAAAACCCAGTGTAACGTATACAACATTAAATTCCAACTGCTATAATCTATGGACTGAAGTAAGACACAACAACTTATTCAACGAACATAGTGATTTTTATTTTGACCATGAACGTAAAGATCATTTTCTTGTACACTGCATTTCATCAGTTCTTCGATACAGTATCTTTGATCCATGAAATAACAGCTCGCACATCGGCCTGGCCATCATATTCGTCTGGATCACCACATAGTTCACATTCAAAGCTGTGAACGCTCTCTAAAATCCATCTGCCGCCTTGTTCACGTACCACTGGTCCGCGACAAGTGCTGTGAAACTGTTCTAATAATACTTCGAAAAACTGCCAGATGGTGCTGAAACTGGGAGAAGGAATGACAAAAATAGGGGTGACATTTATGTACAAAGCTTATCGGGGTGATCACAAAATCAATTGATATGCCAAGTCGTACAACCATTTTGGTACGCTTAGCTTCGGCGAGGCTAAACATCCAGCGATATCAGATCAGTGAATTGATTTCGCAGGAAATCAGGACAGAAGACAAAGCTTCTGTTTTCTCGGGTACCGTGAAATAAAATATTTAAATCAGTGTAATTAATAGGTAGCCTGCCGTGCCATGGACGGAATGTCGTGACATCGCTAAATTTGTTTCAGCTGTTGCTCCTGAAAATGTTTAGCCTGCGAACGCAGACGTATTTCCGGCTGTCGCTTGTCTCCGCCGAGTTAGTTTTCGGCGGAGACAAGCGACAGCCGGAAATACGTCTGCGTTCGCAGGCTAGGGTTAGGCTAATGTGAAACAGCATTAATATGAAACGTCTGAAAAATCATGCGAAGTGCGTCGCATAAATCTCGGGAGAGGGGCGTATACTAAAATAGGTCTTATACAGGATGGCTAAGCCCAGAGGTGTCCAAACTCTTTCCCTATCATAAAGCCACAGCCTAATTAAAGTAAGTTAATTTGTATCATATCATAGCATCTAGCAAGATATTATGAAATGATGTCGGGTTTCTTTTGTTCACCTCTTTTATATTACTTCAGTTTTGACCCCCAACCTAGACTCCTTTGAAAATCGCTGAACCCGACAAGCGGTCAGTTTAATAACTTTTAGAAACTTCTAGAAAGAGGTCTACAATGCAGCTGTTTTCAAACATTCATTTTTATTACATCTGTGATCATGGTAGTTGTTAGTAAAACGCGTAATGGCGTAACGAGAATCCAGATTTTTTTAAATTGTAAAATCATAGTCTTGGAGAGTAGGAGTTTCCACTGATTTTATGACATCTCCTCAGGGGATGATTATTAATAACGGCATAGACAGCGGGCTGTTCACCAAACTGAAGAGCAATGTGCCGATAATTATCCACCATGCTCTTTAGATTTTGAGGATGAAATTTGAAAACAGCGGATATGCCAACGTGATTCAAGACTCTGTGGAACTTGATCGAAATGCGACATTCTGATTTGAGTTAGGACGATTTAGTAAAGAGCTTTGTTCAAGAGACACAGAGCGTGAATTCAAGGGGCTTCTTAATTTAGTAGTTATGTCCCGTATTAACTGTTTTTTATTGGCTACGAGCTAAATTAAAATCTAAGTGGCTGCAGCTTTTGTGAGTTGGCGCCAGAAAGGGCTTTATTTATTCTGCATACATTACTTCCACGAGTCGTGAAACTGTTTCGCACATGTCACCCAAAGCTGCGATTTTTGTACTTTTCATCTTTTTGACAAAAATACTACACCCCCAATAGATTGATCCATCATGGCGAATTTTAACGATTTGAAGAGTTTTGCGTTGACTGTTTTTACGTGTTATAATCTTTCAAGTCGTTCCAATTCGTCATTTTCAGTCGCAGAGACAACAAAATAGAGCAATTGAGGAAGATTTACGTTAATTTTTAGCTTGCATTTAGACATAACTCGCAATATTTCGATATTCTCATACATTTCTTTGTATTTTAACCATACGAACAGTTACACCGCTCTTATGGACCCCGTGTGATAGAAGTCGCGGGTTTCGTTTGTTCACCCCTTTTATCATGATCAGTTTTGACCCTCAAGGTACTGACTCGTCCTTTGAATATCGCTGAACCCAATCCGCTTCTAGAAAATTGTTTACAATGCAGCAGCCAAACATCCATCTATTTTCATCTAAAATGGTTTCTCTTTAATCAATAGTAGCCTAAACAAAGTTAGACCTTGAGAGTGTTTGAGGGTTTACATGTATCTTATTGTGTCGGAATTGTAAAATCATAGCCTTGGAGAACAGAAGTTCCCACTGATTATATGGCATCTCCTCGGGGGATGATTATTTAATCACGGCATAGACAGCTGACTGTTCACCAAACTGAAGAGAACTGTGTCGAGATTGTGAAGAAAACGGCTTAATTTGCCTTTTTATAAATTATCTAACGTGCTTTTTAGATTTTGAGGATGGAATTTGAGAACAGCGGAAATGCCAACGTTGTTCAAGACTCTGTGGAACTTGATTGAAATGCGAATTTTTTTTCTTTAGGACCATTTAGTAAAGAGCTTTGTCCAAGAGAAACAGAGCGTGAATTGAAGGGGTTTCTTGTTTTTAGCAAGAATGTCTTTTGAAAGCTTTTAAATAAGGCAGCCAAGCAAAGAAAATTAGTTTGTTTTCTAGGGCTGGCTAGTAGCGTTAACAGCTCGAGCCCCTTCTCCAGAGGTAAGTTTCTTGTTTCAATTTTCAAATTCAGCACATTGAACTAATATAATGATGGTGACGTTTTTCCTCTTTGTTATGTTTAACTTTTCATTCCAGTTTTTAGTTCAATCGATATAACCGGTTTATATTGGCTTGCTTCATGATCTCGCGCTCTTTGGGGACTTTGGGTGCTGCCCTCGACGACATGCTCGCATCGTGTATCGCGCTCGCTGGCTTTCGCGTTCACCCGCATGGACTTTAGACAAAAGGCAAACTGCTTGCAGTCTAACGAAGCACCCGAAAGATATTCCTGTCTAGTTTGAATTTTCTCTTTAAACTTTTGAACAAGTTACGAGCGAATGTTACTAACGGTACATTTCTTTGTAAAACTTGACTGACAATTTTGGAGTCCCATATTTCCACGAGTTTCCAACGTTTCTTTTTTTATAAAAATTCGTATAAATACTATTCTCGGCATGATAAATCAAGTGGGTTTGGGTTTGTTTCAAGGGCAAAGTAATTTTGTACTTTCACTTAGTGGATCACGACTTCTAGCTTTCTGAAGGCTGCCACTGAGTTGCGTGATTTAACCTCGGTCAGGGACGTTGAAGCCCAAAACCTATTAACAGTCAACAAAGAAATTTTCATAACTTGTTGATTTGATCGGTAGCCTGCCGTGCCTTGGATGGAATGTGGTGCCGCCTTCTTTAAAGGCTAGAGGAATAAATTTGACATATACAGGACAATTTTTGAAACAAGCTCTCTAAACAAAAAGAATTGCCATTCATTAGTTGAAATTATAAATAAGTAATGGGAACTGGGATAGGCAGCTTCAGTTCGAAATACACCTTCTCTTGGCTTCCTTTTTTGAAAGACAAACAAACCTCATGAAAAACACTTGAATATATTTAGCAATTAAAATTGCTTTCACTGGTCGTTCTGAGACAACATCAAAGTTGGGTACCCAGTTTAGCCGCCTGTTGGTTTCATCACTTGACTGAAGAACACCTCGGGCGATTCGTGTTTCTTAATTGACTGATTCCTTTGAAGAATTGCGATGTGTGACGATGCATTTAATGGCGCGTTCGGAAATCACGCAAATGGAAATATGCAATCTGTAAATGAAATATAGTTTCAAGGTACCGAATTTTGGGTTTCCTTTACTTTTGCAATTTCAAATTACTTGTGCATTTATCAGCTTGTCTCAAATATTCTCAGTTAAGTCAGTTGATCCGGGTCGCTTTAGGGAATGCTGAAGCATAAAATTTATTCATGAAATATATATGTATTCAAATACTTGCCCTCCTTTTAGTTCAGTTAGAACTCAAACTAAGGGGTGGGAATACTTGAAGTGATTCACGCAGCCCCCGCTTTAACGAGAAGCGTATCATCTTTGGCTGTGTCGTTCGAAGAATGCGCTCTTCTGTTAGAAACTGGCCGCATTTCCTAAACTCGTCTTTCTTTTAATTATTATCCAAACAGTCAACAAAGAAATTTTCATAACTTGTTGATTTGATCGGTAGCCTGCCGTGCCTTGGATGGAATGTGGTGCCGCCTTCTTTAAAGGCTAGAGGAATAAATTTGACATATACAGGACAATTTTTGAAACAACCTCTCTAAACAAAAAGAATTGCTATTCATTAGTTGAAATTATAAATAAGTAATGGGAACTGGGATAGGCAGCTTCAGTTCGCAAAATACCCTCTCTTGGCTTCCTTTTATGAAAGACAAACAAACCTCATGAAAAATACTTGAATATATTTAGCAATTAAAATTGCTTTCACTGGTCGTTCTGAGACAACATCAAAGTTGGGTATTCAATTTAGCCGCCTGTTGGTTTCATCACTTGACTGAAGAACACCTCGGGCGATTCGTGTTTCTTAATTGACTGATTCCTTTGAAGAATTGCGATGTGTGACGATGCATTTAATAGTGCGTTCGGAAATCACGCAAATGGAAATATGCAATCTGTAAATGAAATATAGTTTCAAGGTACCGAATTTTGGGTTTCCTTTACTTTTGCAATTTCAAATTACTTGTACATTTATCAGCTTGTCTCAAATATTCTCAGTTAAGTCAGTTGATCCGGGTCGCTTTAGGGAATGCTGAAGCATAAAATTTATTCATGAAATATATATGTATTCAAATACTTGCCCTCCTTTTAGTTCAGTTAGAACTCAAGCTAAGGGGTGGGAATACTTGAAGTGATTCACGCAGCCCCCGCTTTAACGAGAAGCGTATCATCTTTGGCTGTGTCGCTCGAAGAATGCGCTCTTCTGTTAGAAACTGGCCGCATTTCCTAAACTCGTCTTTCTTTCAATTATTATCCAAACTGCGAACCTCTATGTACCGGCCATTCGCCATCCAGTAGAGCCCTATGTCCCTCCCCCCCCCCCCCCCCCCCAACTCCTCTGTAACAGCGCACGGATTTACCGCTCTTAGTTTATTTTTGCCTAGGCTGAGGCTAGGCTATTTTTTGCCTGCCCCCTCCCCCTCATAATCGTAAAATTTTTAGATGACCCCCCCCCCCAAAAAAAAGGAAGTAAAAGTTTAATTTATTTTTATATCAAGCTGCACTTAATAGCAGATACAATTGCAGTTTTATGGTGATAACATGTCAACGCAGGGCCCGCTTCGCCTGCTTGTTTTGTAAGTGATTAAGAGCACGTGTCCACAAAAATCAAACATTGAGTGGCAAACTTCAAAATTTCAAAATTGCTCAAACTTTGGCTATCAGTAGTCCATAATGAGTTATTCATCACCATGCAATTCATTTGTCAAATAACTTTTTCTATCGGCAGGAAATGACGATCATAAATTTCACGGCCAGACAGGGGAAAATTCGACTTGAAAATTAGCGGTTTTTAAGCACACCACTTGCCTTTACTATAAAACCTGAAGACATCCACTTGTTATCAGCTTATTCTACATCCTTTCCAGATTTTATTCTATAATTTCTATGAAGTTTAAATAAATTCATGTCACTAAGAGAGATCTGAAAGAAATCCCACTCTTTCTCTGACAAGGTAAATTTAAGATATTATTTACCATACTACCTTTATTTCAAATAAACTAATATTTTGGAAATAAAGTCAGGAAGAAATGGCCTTTCAATTGATGTCACTTTTTGTCTGGGGAGATTAACACTTTCAGTGCGAAAGTCGACTTTTGTCGACATTTGGAGGAGTGGTCATTGAACCACTTGTGACGTCATCAGTTTACACGTCAATCAACTTTTCAGATGAGCAACTGATACAGCGTGGATTGATCTTTCCATAGGACCATGCATTTGCTATATCGACTGCATTCTGATGGAGCTAATCGAAAAAAACAGGCTGCGTTTTTGGTGCAAAATTGGTGCATAAGCAGGCCAACACACCTGTAATTGATCAACGTCCCCTTTTCAGGGTTTACCGATGATTTTGTCCAAACTTATCCTGCCAGAAAGAAGGATGTGAAGAGTAAAAAGGAAAGAGGATAAGAAAGCAGGAAAAAAAGAAGGAAAAGGAGCAAGAGAAAATTTGGAACGGATTCAAAAAAAAAAAACAAGTCCAAATTTTGGATTATGCGCATGCACCAAAGTGAAAAATTGTACATTTTTTCACGGAATCTCTATCAAAATGTTGTGGCGATGTAAAAAAGTGCTTTTATAGCAAAGTTTGGGCAAAATTAGCATCGTAACAACAAAAATTGGGTTAAACGGTTAAAAAAACGCGTTTTGGGGGGGAAAGTCAGCAGTGAAAGGGTTAAATCGTTCTCTCTGAGAAAGCGCTAAAAATCACGAAATCAAGCAAATAAGACATGTTTGTTATTGCGTGTTACTGGTATTCTCCCTCGTACTCAATTGAATACAAACTAGCATCCACCATCAATTCTTTTCAATTTGAATTATCGTCTATAGTCCCAGTCTTCTCCCTCACTATAACTGGCGTGCATGACGACCGAACTGATAATTTTGAATTGTGCAGTTATCGAAATTATTGTGTAATTATCGTATTTGTATTTGTTTGTTAATGTTCTCCTTCACAACTTATTGTTCAACAACCAACGAGCCTGAAAATACTGCAATTAGCTTTTCAATGGTCTTGTTCGTATCGTTAACGAATCGTTCCTTTCAATAACTTATCATCAGTTGATTGCAGCCGTGGCTAGCTAATATAAGCCAAAACTTGGGTTTTTAACTTATCTCTTGGTAGGCAAAGGCTCAAGTTCGAAGATGAACAAATCACTCCTTGGCGCAATAATTTGCACTTCGCTGTTTTTCTGCCTAAATCTTGTCTATGTAGAAGCAAGTGGTAAGTTGTACATTGTAAAAGTAAATATTTTCTTATGAATCCAAATTAGAATAGATAACGCCGTCTTGCCAGGAAATTTAATCAGTGTATAACTGTGGTGTTGTTCCCCTCTCTAATTCCAAACTATTCATATCTAAAACAATTTTGAACGTAGTGTTACCTAGGAATTTTACCAGGCGGCAGGTAGTTGGTTAAGCGTCTTTGTTATCCAACACTGCTTCGTAGAGTACAAATATCACGCGATATGTAATGTTCTTTTCACACGCGTAATGTTCTTTTTATTATATGGAGACCAGATGTAATTGAAATTGCCGAATTTTATTTCATTGTTTTCGAAAAATCGAGCAAGTTTTACATATCACCGCTCGTCTTCACAGAAAATACGAAGCACCCGTGTCCAGGATAAAACACTTACTGAATTCCAATTAAACAAAATACATGAAATATTTGTCAACTAAATATCGTAACACGTAAGAACTGAAAACATCACTGACTTTTGACTTGAATATCCGATGCGGCTATGTCTTGACGGCCGATAGTTTTCAACCACTTTTGTTTTCTTCTTTACAGCATCTTGCACTTTGTGAAATTCCTTGCGAAGAATTCTCTCTAAAAGCCTTCAAATCGTCAAGGTTTCCATTACCATGTTCTCGTCCTTGAGTTTTTCGGAAACTCATTCTTTTTCTTCACTTAATTAAACAAATTGTGAGGGAATCCACCAGGACGTCGAGTAATATTTATTTAAGTTGGGCAAAAATCGAGTACCAGAATATTTTAAATCCGATTGCGTTATTTTCTACCCTAAATAAAAGAGGGTCCTACAGGGGTATGCTCGTGACGCGTGATTAGCTGATTTCATTTTCCGTGAAACGTGAATTTAATAAATTTATTCTTCGTGACCCGTGACCGGAAGGTTTTGCGTGACACGTGAAGAGCTTGAATTAATAACCGATATTCGTGATTTCACCACTTTATTGACTTTATTTTGCGTGATTTTGAGACGCGAGACCTCAAATGTGACCTCCGTATAATTATCGTAACGTCAAACACTCTTTGTAGAGTAAGAACAGGATAAAAGAGTATGTTTCGTTCTTAGTTTCGTAATTTCTTAATCAATTTTGATTTCTTCAAACACTATTTGTAGCGTAAGAACAGGATAAAGGAGTACTTATTTTCGTGATTCGGGAAAATGAAATTTCAATATCCGTGATCCGTGATTCGTTATTTTTTTCGTCCGTGAATCGTGCCAGAGACCCCCCCTGTACGACCCTCATAAAAGGTAAAGGTGTAAGTAATAATCCCTGATAACACCAACAACAATTTCTTATCAGAGTCTTAGACAATGAATTTCAAAGTTCACAAGCTATAGGCAAATTCTCACGTGCAGCCATTTTGTAAAATCGTCTTTAAGCGATTCAGTGGAATTCAGTGGAAATTCGAAATTTGTTTTCGGTGTTTGGTGTTGTTAGAAAATATTTCTTTTGATAAGATATTTGAAGCAGTAACACAAAAGTTTGCAATAAGGTGTAAATAATTTTGGTACAACAATTTCTTATCAGAGCCTGAGAAAATGAAATTCAAAGTTCACAAGCTATAGGCAAAAGCTCACGTCTTTTAAGCGATTTAGTGGAATTCAGCGGATCTTCGAAATCGGTTTTCGATGTTTGGTGTTGTTAGAAAAGATTTATTTTGATAAGATATTTGAAGCAGTAACACAAAAGCTTGCAATAGGGTGTAAATAATTTTGGTACATAATTTTGTCCAATAACTACTCGAAGTCCTGGCGGATTCCGTCTTAAACCTGCTTGTCGATGCTTGCTCACAACAAACCTGAGCGACACAAGAAACCAAGTTCATTCAACAAAGTAGAAATGGCGCGAATTGTGACGTCAATGAGCGATATGACACTTGCAACCGTGCGTGTCATACGGAAAATACGCCACTCGGGTCCGGATGGAGTGGCGTATGGAATCTACGAGTGGTTTAGTTCCCAGTAAAACACTCTTGTCCATATAATAAACAGCGATACTACACACTAAAATGTCCAATAAGATATATTTCTTCGGCAAGTTTGTATAATTATTTACAAGTAAAGTTTTCGTACTGAGAGTCTTCTCTGAGCCTTCCCTTAGTAGGCTTTTAGGTCCGGTTTAAACGTCGCATTTTACATGTGCCGAATATAATACTAATTTGAGTCGACTCGAATTAAAAAAAATGGCATTTGGTTTTAAACGTCGCATTTAATTGTGTCGCATTTAATTGCTGAGCTATTCCCAGACTCCGCTCACCGCTCAGTCTCCCGCTAATATTAGGGAGCTCAAGCAGGGCGCCGAAGACAACGCCTACTGAAAAATGAATTTCTATTTTACTTGAGAATCTCGCAATTATCCAGATGTATTCAGTGAATCTATCGGTTTAAGAACTACAACCATGGACACAAGTGTTGGAAAATTTTCGCCCGTTTCCCCTGTTCAATGTTGTTTTAAAAATTGTTCTCGATCGATTCAGTTTGCATCTCCAACATTGAACGGGGCACGGGGAATATTGAATATTGAATATTGAATATGTAAAGAGAGAGTTCAATTCCAAATACAAAAACCAAAAATTATCCGTCGTGGTTCAGCTGGTTGTCCAAAATACACAGAATTTGGTCATTTCACGATGTTGTTCCGCAAAGATGCCAAGATTTCAAACGCACGTGCACACATACTAGTATCAACGGCCGCCATATTGTTCTCTCAACTTCCTGCCAGTTTTCTGTGCGCATGTCAGGTAGAATAAAACTGTGGAGTTATGGAAATTTTGAAAAAGATAGGTTACCTTAGACAGTATTTCGTGCATTTTGAAGACAATTTGTTAGGAAACAAGGCAGGTAAAAGTGAAGGACATTAGGTAGAATGTTTCATTGACATTAACCTAGAATCCCCCAATTTGGTTCAAAATATATCACACGAATCTACAAATGGTGGACCTTCAACCCAAAGGACCATATTGAATGTAAATAGTCGAAGCACAGAAATACCATTTCCCTTTATTTATTTATTTTGATAATACTTTTTTCACAATAAGCGGACTTCCAAGGCTCGTGGGGGGAAGGGGGTTGGGACACACCCATCGCACCCCCCCCCCCCCCCCCCTCCCTACGGACCTGGGAGGTATTACAAATTTGGAGAAAAGCAAATGCATTTTATGATATTCAGCAAAATAATTATTATTCAAACTTTTCATCTTCAAGTGATGCGAGTGCTTTGGTGTTTTTTAGTCTTTTCGTAGGGTTCCCTATCGTGTTTCAGCTCTACCTTTATTTTGATTCTGTTAACAGGCTTCTGTACTTCTACTTTGCCTGGGCTTCGTCAAAATTGTGGTTTTGGTGGGATATCTAGAGAACAATGTGAAGGCAAAGGATGCTGTTTTGATTCCAGTGTGCGTAATGTCCCTTGGTGCTTTTATGGAAATGCCAAAGGTTTGTGTTACATATCACACGCTATTTAAGTGTGTTCCACCATCACCATATTTGCTTGGATTCTCTTGGCAGAATTCGTCTGGCTTTCTAACCTCAATTTAATTATGGCTCTGTTTACAGAAGTGTGTCGTGTAGCCGGTTCCAAACGTCAAAAGTGTGGTTTTGGTGGAATATCCATAAGCGAATGTGAACGCAAAGGATGTTGTTTTGACTCCAGCATTCGTGATGTCCCTTGGTGTTTTTATGGGAAAGGTTTGTCTCACCTCTTTCATTATTCAACAATTTCGCGCGATGCCCTTATATGGTCAGAAAGTAAATGTTATCCGTTATCCGTACATAACTTGTATACTGCGATATACGTAGGTTGCCAGCATTCGCCCGAAACCTTGTAAAGCGCTGCACAACCACAGTTCTTCTCGCTGCAAAAGGCATTTCGTTGACAATTTGTTGAATAATAAAACAATTATCCTGCTCAATCTTGCGGTATATCGTCTGATTTTAGCCAACTTGGCCTACGACCCCGTTGGCTAAGTATCAGGTGATATTCCGCGCGATTTCGAAGGGAAATTGCTAAATATCTGCAAATTATTATTGTCATTATTATTATAATCATCATGGTTGGTTTATCTCCTCTCCAAAAAACGTAGACTAGACATACTTCTAATATACCAAAAATTATACATATATCATTGTAGGGTTCTTGAAAAGAACCTTAATTTTAATGAATTCATTAATAAAATCTCTTTGCAATGGAGGTTAGAAAATTCTAACATCGAGTAGAGACTACATAGTACTTAATATAAATATGAAATGTAAGACTGAAATGCTATGTAATGTCTGTTAAATAGATAAGTCAATTGGAAATGTATCTTTTCGTTTATTCCTTCTCTCTAAAGTTTTTCACTAGAAAATGTAAAACTGACTTTGTCATATAGAATACTAAGCTCTTGTAGAATTTTTTTTCATTTCTTTTGTTTTGATTTTGCTGTATTTTTGTCTCGTGTTACCATGGTAACACGAGAAGTTGGTGTGGGGAGCTTTTGCTTAGGGTAGTACTTCGTGTAAGATCTCACGTGTGGTCACAAAGTGACACGTGAACAAGGGATGCGAGGGTGTTCAGCGCGGTATTGCGACTTGAAAGTGAGGCTGCGCTAGAATTCGCAACATTCACATCTTCATTTTTAAAAGGTTATGCGATTCAAGGAAAATCAATTACCTGACTCGCGTATTCCACCTTAAATTTCACTTGAAAAACCGATACCGCACTCATCGCTTCGCGATTCGTGCGATATCGGTTTTTTGCGTGAAATTTAACGTGGAATTCCCTCGTCAGGTAATGGATTTTCCTATATAGTTGACTTTTTATGGTCGAAACTGTGCTGATACTTTGAAATAAATGTCTTTTGATAATTGAATGGAATTTATGCGAAAGCGTGGTGTAAACAAAAAGCTCGAATTTCATATATCAAAGTTTCATACACAGCGATTCAAAAAACTGCTAAAAATTTCAGTATCATTCTTTTTCAGTCAAAATTGCTGGATTTGTTGCCAACATAGTAAGGAACGTTTTTGTTTTTAACTTTTCCCTATAAACATGACCCAATGTGAAATTTGTTGCGTTTGGTCCATTTTCTTTGGCACATTTTTTCTAATTTATGTACATTTAATTAATGTATTAAAAAAAAATGGGTTGTTTCGGACAAAAGTATTTTTTTTCTGAAAGCCTATTTCATAACATTTCTAAAGAGGTGTAGATTTCTTCTCAATTATAAATACCTGCTGAGAAAATAAATAAAGAACAAATGTAGTCAATTTTGCCTGTTTTAGGGCTGGCTTCTTTAGAGTTAACATTTGTCGAAACCTAACTTTGTTTAACTTTTAGCAATTGTTCCTTACTCTTTACTCATTGCAACACAGTTTTCATATATCTTAACCTACTGTCCTTGAATCACAACATAAAACTATTTACATTTGCTCCCCGTATTACAACACTTACTTGTCCCAAACACATTTGTTCCCTGTATTACAACACTACATTACTTAACCATTCGTGTTGTAACTTTTCCAGTCAATGGTGGATACTCTCAGTGGAGTGACTGGAATCAATGTTCTGCAACTTGTGCTGGTGGCCAGCACTCGCGAAGCCGTTCTTGCACAAATCCTCCCCCAAGTCGTGGTGGTAACGATTGCTCAAGGCTTGGACCTGAAACGGAGACAGAGGAATGCAACACGAGATTGTGTCCAGGTAAAGAAATGCCCGCTTATCAAAACTAACTAAGTGCATTGCCAAGGCCAAGTTCTGCTTGCTGGAAATCAGATAATAAAACAAGCTATGAGTTTGCCATATATTGGCCACCCTTGTGGCCGTTTGTTTGATAACAAAACCAAATTACATTCAATCTAGAAATAATTACTTCTTTCCAGCAAAGGTGAGAGCAAACCTGCATGACAAGTGAAGTGTAACCCCATTTTATCCTAGCCTCCAAACTACTCATAATGGGTGTGAAACATTAACCAGCGTAGCAATCTGCATAAAATCATTTATTCCCTTGGGTAATAAATTTCCTTTAAAACCGACGAGCTAAACAATTATCAATAAAAACTAGACCATGCATGTGCTTGAGTTTTCTGCCCTACAGCCTAATTCTTATAGAAAGGTTCAGTACAGAATAAATATCATTCGGTCACAAAATCACGCGTCATCAAAGGCTATGAACTTCTTGTAGCTCTCAATATCGCAACTTCCTCATTTAAAGTTGTTATCTTCCATGATTCTTCCGTTGCCTTTGGTTAAAAGAAATATTGACATAAATATTCAAAATATTTCACTTGATTGCGGGCTCAAGAAGACCCTCAACCTACTTTGCACTCCATATCTCGATTTTGGAGCAAAATTGTTCGCCAAAATCGATCGATAAATCTTCGTAAACCAATTCCAATCAGAATCCATTTCCACTCAAACAAGGATATTTTAAAAGATGGCTGCCACGTTGGCCAGTGTACTTGATTTTCAAAGCCAAAGTTTCGTATCATTGGAGTATTATTACGTACATTTAAAAGATTGAAAATGTAAAGAAACAGTTTTTTAAAAAGAATACTCAATATGTCAAAAGAAGAGGAGCAAGCGATGAAAACTTGTTTCGATCAACTTCATTTGAGATTCGATGCGAACCGACTGCGGAACCGAGGGAGACAATATCTACCATGTTCTTTTCATGTGAATACTCGACAAATATGGCAAATATTAGACTTCTTTTTGAATTGTTTCAGAATATTACCTGGAAAGCATATGGTATCGTTGTTACGAAAGGAACACGGGCTCCAGGCACGCGTGGGTTTCAATAACATAATGCATGCAGTGCATGAATATTGAGCAAAATAATAAAGGGGAAGCACTTATTAGCCTTCTTTTGGTGGAAAAAGAAAAAAAAAACACGTCGGAAGGGAAAAAAGATCGTGTGCATGCCCGCCCGTGTGTTGAACTCTCGCCCTCCCTGCTTTCTAATACAGTACACCAACGCATTGAGCTAACTTAGCACATAGGTCCGCATACCCTGCAGACACTACAGAAAGCTCATTTCATTGCTATAAGTTAGAGCTTTCCCGGTATCTTTTAGCCCACCCAGCTTTTAATTCGTGAGTTCCTTAATTGATTTCCAGTACAAACTGCACAGTCTCGGTTCTCAATGTTTACGAAGGCACACAAAGGAATGTTTGCTCACCAAAATAAAAATTCACGGACAAACCTACCTTACCCTTCCCTGGAAATTATCTTCAGCAGAGACATGCAGATATTTTTATGATATATAACTACCCAACGCTATGGCCAACCAATTTCAATGCTCGACAAAAGTTTTCTTGAAAATCCCTCGACTCAAAAGCATTCTAGCCCGCTCTTGCTAACTGTTGGTTATTTCTAGTTTCTAAAGCTTATCTTCAGGAGAGAAACATCCAAAATCCAGCAACAGCGGAGTAATTATTGGCCACCGTTTTGCGAAAATTCTACGTCGAAGTGAGAAGCCATTTAAAACGGGGGGTGACAACTCTAACAAACGCTGTTTCGGGACATAGCTAAAATTGTTCCGGGAATCTGGAGATTTTTCCGGGAATCGGGACACTTGGCAATTTTTCCGGGAAACACGCGATAATTCCGGGACAATGCCGGGAATTCTAAACTTTTCTGGGAATGTATCCCAAAAATTCGGGACGATGTTCCAAATTTCCGGGACGACTTAGGTACAGACCTAGTATTGCTCAAACAGCGTTTGTTAGAGTTGTCACCCCCCGTATTTAAATGCATTTTGTGTTTTTTAGAGCTGTGGAACACAATTATTGAATTCAGCTTTCGTATGATATGAAGAATTATGCAGATCTCTGAGGGTGTTATCCGCCTTAGCCTTCAGCTTCGGCGGATAACACCCTCCTCGATCTGCAAAATTCTTTATATCATACTCAGTGTTATCCAATAATTGCTAATAATAATAAGTTCAGTTTCCTCATTCAGCTTGCACTCCGTTTTTTTAACAGCTGAGTGTTCCATAGCGGAAGAACATCGTGTACTATGTACTACTGGGATAACTGCAGAACAATGCGCAAACATAGGATGCTGCTGGGCTGGTGCTCAGTGTTTTCATGGAAAATCTCATGGTTTGTTTTGTCTCTGATAAGTAACCAATTGTTACTGACTGTAGCATGTTCTACTAATGATCCTACACATACAGTTCATAACAATTCGACAATTAAGTAATTTTCATGTCGCTATTGACTGACTGACTGACTGACTGACAGTTTGCTTGCTTGCTTACTGGATTGATTGATGGATTGATTGATTGACAGAATACAAGGGGTGTGGTCAGGTTAAACTGGCCAAAAGGATTGTGGGTGGATCACATGCCTCTCCGGGTGAATGGCCATGGCACGTGCAAATTCACGTGAAAGGAAACTCCGAGAGGCACTACTGCAGCGCTTCCCTTATATTTCCAAACTGGGTAATCACTGCCGCTCATTGTGTGGACGGTCAACGTGCTGAAAATATCGGTTTAACGTAAGTAAACAGCCCTTTATCTACCGTTTTATGTTTGTAAAACTATGTAGATGCTTGTAGGGTGAATCTTTCACTGAAACAGATTATTACAGCCCACATTTTTGCCATCGTGTTTTCACGACTTTCCAAAAAACCTCCTAGAAAAAAATACCTATTTGTGCCATTTTAAGGCGTCTTTTAAAGTACACTTGGTTCAGTTGACTTCACTTTGTTAGCGGGATAAGGCAGACAGTACAAAGGCGAGACTAAAGGACGACTCAAAGACCGCTTTAATGAACACCGACGACCGGAAGACAGACCAACCCCCTCCTCCAGATCGAGCTATTGCAGTTTCAGACCATTTTCTGTCGACTCACGATCATTCACCTAACGATACGGAACTTATCACACTAGAACTTGTACATTCATCTCGTGACGCAATACGCAAAGCTAGGGAGGCGTATCTTATCAAAAGAGTCAAAGCCTTGAACCCAAGGGTATAAACAAACGAGACGAAAGAGAGTATGGCATACAATGTACTTAGAGTATCATCGTTTATAGTTGTAGCTCATCTTGTGAATAAGGATTAGCTTGTTTATCCGTTGGTTTTTCTCAAAGGTTGTAACGTTGGAATCTTTTGTCTTTGTTGTTTAAATTGAAACGTTCTCTTTAGTTATTCATTCCCTAAAGCGGTTAGGCCGTACGTGACGAAATATTGGAAACCGTACGGTCAGCCTTTCTGTATCTTTAAGGCGTTTGTATCTCTGCACTTGTGCTGATCAGATCCACCAGGATTTGCTTCCTTTGTTTTGTCCGTTGGCACTTTCTAAAGTTTAATTTCCCTACCATTCTCTATAATCCGTGTCATAAAATCACTCCCGTTTTTAAATACCTCCAGCCTGAGACAGGTAGCCCCTTCGGGCTTAGTCTTCCCGAAAAGCACTCCCCCGGGGGGGAGGGGGGGGGGGGGGACAGTGGCTGTCGAAGGTTTTGCTAGGTAATTTGCTCTTGCTTGTGGGCTCGACGTCTTTACATGTCCCTGCAATATATTCCATTGTGTGTTTACCGTACCCACACGGATTGTTGAAACCTTTTTGAACTTTCAACTGCAAGCATGATAGAGATTAAAATTGTTTTTTTTTTTGCTTTTTTCATGCAGACTTGGTGAACTCGATCTTAATGTCCAAAGTGGAAATGAGCAGACTCATGGTATCAGCAAATATATTAAACACCCTGAGTACGGGACCCGTACACTACAGTATGACTTCGCTTTAATGAAACTGACCAAGCCTGTCATTATGAACGACCATGTGAGGATGGTCTGTTTGCCCAGGTCTACTAAAAAGCTACCGGTTGGAACTGTCTGCTGGGAAACTGGGTGGGGAAGAACTTCCCATAATGGTCACATGGCAGACTATTTGAAGGAGCTGGAGGTTATTGTCGTGGATCCAAAAAGTAGCCCCGGCCCCTGGAAGGTATGTGTGGAATTTCGAAAACAATTGTGAAGCACCTCTCCTGAATTCTTCTTCTTTTCTTGGTTTGACCAGGGTGTAGTTGATCGTCCATTGCTCATATTACTGGTTTTATACATTTTATAAAGTCGAAACGTTAGTAACTGTTAATAACATTTTTGTGCTTGCCTTATGGCAGTTTCTCAATTCCCATTCTCATTCAAAGCCCTCGATCCATTTGGTATGCGCCAAGGATCGATGGACCACATGGATTCTAGGCTCTTAAATGTCCTTAATTTCCCTTTAGCTAATAATATGGCGTAAGTAATGTTATAAGGAATAGGAGGGTACCTTAAATTCACTCACTCTATACTGTTAAATTAAACCAAACTCCCCTGATCTTTGTTTATAAAATTGTCCAAGCTTTGCACATAATTCATCCATATTTATTTTATTTTTTCTCCCGTACAGGTACATAATACAGCGTTCATAACTAAAACTCGAACAGAGGGGCACGGCACTTGTCGCGGGGACTCAGGCGGACCAGTGGTGCTTGAACAAGGCGGCCGATGGTACTTAGAGGGCGTTCACAGCTATGGACGTCCCGAGTGTGCTATGAAAGGCCACTTTGATGGTCAGGCCGATGTGCGAACTGTTCTTCGGTGGATCATCGACACTATTTTAAATAACTAACAAAGTACAGTGTATCAGAAAATGGTGGTCAATAAAGACTAGTCACTGTGCTCGTTGAATAAGTCGCTGTGTCTAATTTTCAGTCCACGCATTATAATTTTACGTTGTATACGTTGCGATGAACATGATGAATACTGATTAATAATCCCAACAAACTCTTTCTTGGTTTCCCCTCCAACCAACTTTGCGAAATCATCTCTGCTGTTAATGAAGATCTTAAAGAAATTTCGAGTTGGTGCTGTAGAAATTCCCTGCTCATTAACCCCGATAAAACAAAACTTCTGTACGTGGGAGTCCCACAACTCATGAGGACTTTACCTGGCACTGTACCATCCGCGACATTATTAGGAACAGAAATCAAGCCAGTAACTGTTGCAAAGGATTTAGGAGTGCATATTGACTCCCATCTGAATTATAATGAGCATGTCATTAAAACCGCGCTTCCGACCGCATTCATAAACTAACTAGAGTCGATAGGATAAAGCACCTTTTGGACCAGAAAACCCTAATCTTTCTCATAAATGCCTTTGTCTTTAGCAAGTTGTTCTATTGTTCGACGGTTTGGAGTAGCACTAGCAAAGAGAATGTGGGAAAACTCCAGTCAGTTCAGAATTATGCTTGCAGGATCGTAGCCGGCTTGAGAAAGTTCGACCATATTTCAGAAGCCCTCAAATCTCTTAAATGGCTTGGTGTTAAAGAAACTGCTTTTTAACGACCTAGTAATGGTCAAGAAATGTTTAAATAATTTCACTCCAAGCTATCTTCGATTTCAACGACGGTCAATCATACACCCACGTAACACCAGGTAAAAAAACAATCTTGAGTTGCCGAAGTGTAGACTAAAAACAGGGCAGAGATCTTTTGCCTACCGTGGGCCCAAGATATTTAATGACTTGCCCAAGAACATAAGAGAGACAAATGACCTGAACCTTTTTAAAAAGGGAATTTTTAAACATATTTTAAATTTGTAAATAATCTTTTATAAATGTAATGTACATAGTTTTTTATTTCGAATATTTCAACCTTCCCCCTTTTTCCGATTTCTTTTTTTCTTCTTTATTGTAAATATTTTAGTCTTTTATCTTTTTAATTTCTGTATGGCAGAAGAGCCCCCAATGGGGAGCTATACAATAAGTATGTATGTATGTATGTATGTATGTATGTATGTATGTATGTATGTATGTATGTATGTATGTATGTATGTATGTATGTATGTATGTATGTATGTATGTATGTATGTATGTATGTATGTATGTATGTATGTATATACAAGTTTAACGAAAAGCAAGGCGCAATTCTGAGCGATTTTAATATATTACTTTAATTTAGGCCGGTCTTTTTCAGATCGAGCGGGGAGGCGGCTTCCGCCCTTCCTCCGTAACTTCCAGAATACATAAGCAATCACGCTGAAACTTGGAGGATATTTCATATTTCCAAAACATCTATCTTTCGTTATAATCCATCAAATATTTTTCGCGCGCGCGATTGGTCTAAACACGTCACGTGATGCAGCCAAAACTGGGGAATATCAAATGATATTCCCCAAGTGATATTCCCCAGTTTTCGAGCTTTGCGATTTACGTTCGCACGTTTAGCTTGTATCCCGAGTAAATTGTTAAAATGAATAAAACTTAACACTTTGAACAGACTAATAATATTTTGAGCGCTGACAGAATTTCTTTGGCGTTTAAGGTGGCTCAATAGTCAAAAAAGCCTTTGACTTGAAAATGCTACTTAATCAGACAAAGTCAACATCATGACACTAGTTGCCATGAATGATGACAAACACAATGATGTTTGGGTGTCTTGCGTGTCACGTGAAAATTACATCATGATGTCGAAACAGCCACCATCTTGGATTTTTCCAGAACGTCAGAAAACCAACTAAAATTAAAAAAAGTCCTCAAGATCAATAAATCGGTGCAGAAAATCCTAAAAAGGTGAAGATAGATAATTTCCTTTAAGTTAATTTTCTTTAAAAGGAACGTAAAAATTACAAATTTGGGACTACATGTCTGTCAAAATACGTACCGTTGCCATGGTAACGTCAAGTTCCTGACACAACAGTTTATCCTACCAATTTTTCAGACTAGTACACAGACGCTATTTACGTTTTTTGGGGGACGAAAGGAGATTGGATACTAGCGAAGATTAAGCGCAGGGGTGGGTACGAGTCTGGCGCGCGAGGTGTCATGGGAAGGGTCGATGGAAAAATAGCGACTGGGACCCCCGCGCCTTAATCTTCGCTAGTATCCAATCTTTTCTCGTCCCCCAGAACAGGTAAATAGCGACTGGATATGAGTCTGCAAATTGTTCATGAGTTTTCTAGGCGACGCATTCTGCCATCTTTTGCATTGCTTCCGAAGTGGCCTTTATACTCTAAATGAAACTGTTCCCAGCAAAGGATACCCGCTACAGTCCTGCAACGATGAAAGAGTGGTTAGGACTCCCTCACCTAAAACCAACCAATGAGCAAAGGCAAACCTTAGTCAATAGCCTGTCTATCATGAACAAACCATTTCAAACATAGATGCAATTTACACAAATCTAAGCGATAACGAGAGGACTAAGTACTTACTTAGAGCTGACAATAAAGATACAGTCAACTCGCTCTAAGACGGACACCGTTGAGACCGGCCCCAACTGTCCGTTATAGAGAGGTGTCCGGCTTACAGAGAGTGACGGTAACATGACACCAGAAATTCTGAGATGATAATGCTGACCCTCTGACCAATGAATACATGTCTGTTCTAAGTTTGTTGTAAGTTATCTACTTAAACAAAACTTACAAACCGGAACAAAATAATATTTAAACAGTTGACTCTTTTGTCTACAGTATTTAACACATACGGGGGTAAACTGCACTCCGAACAATGGAGCAGTACTTCCGGCAAACTTAAACATGTCTCTCGCCTCAGTGTTTAAGAGAAATATGCATTTGAAGGGAACTCGCTAGCTGTGAAGTTGCTAAGTGGCTGCATTGCGAAAGAAACTTAAGAATGATAGTCAAGGAAGCTTTGATTAGAAATCAAGAAAGAAAAACAGACAGCAAGAACAGGGCAAAAATATGGACTGAAAGTGGAGCGACGAAATGGCTGAACCATTTTTTAGTGGAATGATAAATCCCTTATTCGATGGTTTAACATATAATACGATCGGACATTTTGCTCATTGCTCCTATTATATGTTAAACTATCGAATAAGGTGTATATTGAACAATTAGACCCGTAGCCCGAAACCTTGGTCAATATCGCCTCATGGGCTATTGACCCGTGGCCCTTGAGGGCGAAGGGTCTAATTGTTTTAGTATCACCCAACTAGTCGGACAGAAAAAGCAATAATAAAGTTAGCAAATGCAAGTTGAAGAAAGATTTATTTGGGAATAAAACGAAAGAAAGCGTCACGAATTTCGCTACTCGATGACTATTACTAATAGTCCTCTAGTAGCGTAGCCAATCAAAATGCAGGATTTGCATTAGTCCACTAGTTGGGTGATACTAAATTGTATTATGAGAGTGGGTCAGTAACAGTATAGCCACTTCGTATACCGTACTTCGACAATAAACCTCTGACCGACTTAAATTAGTATAAGTAAGTATCCATGCCATGCGAAACCTGCTTGGCCCCTGCACAAGCATGTTTCCCATTCTGCTACTAAATTAGAAGCCACCGTATTGACACTTGACAAGGTCCTAACTTCGCCTCGTTCCGTTAGTTGGTGTTCGAATAAACCGTAAGAAAACGCAAGATTTCCATCTGCCAAACAACCTGATTTGTGCATCTGACACTCCGTTGGCGAACAAAGAAAACTTGAGGAAGACTGTGACGTCGAAAAGTCGGTTTCAACAGTTTTTATTTTTATCTTTGTACCCCAACCAAAGAATAAGCATGTCAATGAGGTAATAAGAGAACAAGAGTACAGTGTCGCCACACTGGCGGCGTTATCATTTGTACATTTCCTGCCGTCCCGTTTTTAAACGAGCAACGTAGGTGAAAGTTCGCGCCTTTTAAAGACCTTCAACCACGATACGTTTATATCTGAATTAATTACGTTTATACATATTTGTAATTATTGAAAGAACTATTTATTGGACAAAAAAACCGTGATTTTCAGTGAGCGAAATCTAAACTAGGTACTCCAGCAAGTGTAAAATTGTTACGACTGTGTTACTTGTTGGCATCCCAAAGGAAGAACAATTTGAATAAATGTGTCTACTCTCTACCTATCTAGGTGCTAGAGAAAGCCGAAAAGTACAAATTCATGGTTAAACTTTCCGTATTTTTCAGGGGCAGAAGGGAGGAAGCGGATTAAAAATTCCCTGCTTTGTTAACGTCAGTTTATATCTTTGGCCAATTGACAGCTGTCAAAACTAGGAATCCGCTGGCCAGTATCAGCGGAACCTCCGCGATTGGAGTTGACCATATTTATAAGCAAAGCGTAGGTAAAACTTGCCAGTTTGCAGCCAAACCTCAAGTGTGAAGATGAAGCTATTCAAGTCAACCCTTGGCGCAATAATTACGTAATGATTTACGTAACCGACGTGTTTTTATTGGCTAGTTGCATGAACACACGTAACAGCTTATTGTATTCTGTCAGCTTTCATGTATGAACAACCTTCAAAATGATGATTTGCATTGTTCTCTCTTTTGCTTAACTGTTAACAACCACCGCAAAGCCTTAGAAATAATACATCAATGATCTTTTATATTTTGATAATGATCTTTTATCCTTTTTGATAATCGTTTCGTAAATGAATCGTATTTTTCAAGGTGGTATCATAGTTAATTGCAGCCATGATTAGCTGTTTTATAAGCAAAACGTAGATAAAACTTGCCAGTTTGCAGCCAAAGCTCAAGTGTGAAGATGAAGCTGTTCAAGCAACCCCTTGGCGCAATATTTTGGGCCTCGCTGTTTCTCTGCATGGTGTATGTTCAAGCCGGTGGTAAGTGATAGACTGTAAAGGTAAATACATGTAGTTTCTTAGGAATCAAATTAGAAATGATATGACGAAAGTAAATCATTGTACCCAAGTTCTTCCTCTCGCTGTAATTCGTAATTTTTAAAATAGCGCTTGTCTTGGAGTTATATTAACAAGTAAAAATGAATTCATCCGGCCACAGTTGAAAATTTCTGTGAAGTAAAATGTGTAGCACAAATGTAAGAGTAGCTTTTCATACCAAGCGATTCTGCGAGTTGTAGGCTAAATTTCTTTATTCGGTAAGCTTCTAGTTATCTTTTCAAGTTTATCAAAAGTCTTTTCATAGCGTTTCTTTGGTATGCTTTGCTTTTGCTTTCACTTGCTCAAATCACCATGATCCTAAACGTAGTTCTGCGATCAGTCTCTAATCCTCATGGCTATCCGAGTTCCTTATTCCATCCATAATTGCAAAAGTGTGAAAATAAAATCGTGACACCAATAATGAATAATGGGTTTATGATGCATCTTCAAATATTGAAGGTTCAAGAAATGAATTAATCTAAATAAGGCTGCCGCATTTTCGTGGCCTCGCTCCAAAACGGTCGTACAGAAAGATATCAACTTAACTTAACCTAGTTGCATGACCTTCGAGAGATGTAGCCAAAGATGGACTGATAACAGTGGAATTAAGTTTGGACGGGTGCTTTTGGGATGAGCGGGGTGGCATCCACTACATTCGAGGAGAGGCGATTTACTCTATGGTACTGAAAATTTCAGTAGTTGTTCAACCATTCCTCGTAGAAGTTTTAACTTGTCAGCGGCTTGCCCGTGATATTGACATTGCCATGACAACCGCGTAATTACATGCAGGTTTAGCCAAATATCTACTGTAAGATTTTCCACTCTTTTGTTCATCCCACATTTTGACGTCATTTGTAATCCATAACGGAACAGGCGGACAAAAAAATGGAATCAATTTGTTGAATAGACCAAATAGAACGAAACCTTGGGGTTTGGGGGGGGGGGGGTCTATGAATTCCCCCCCCCCCCCCACCCCGGTACCACGGTCAGGATACATGTACAAGGTACATTGAAGGTGTTACAAATTTGGAAGAAAGCAAATGCATTTTATGATATTCAGCAAAATAATTATTAAGTAACTTTTCATCTTCAAGTGATGCTTGTGCTTTGGTGTTTTTTAGTCTTTTCACAGGGTTCCCTATCGTGTTTTAGCTTTACCTTTATTTTATTGTGGTTTTGTCAACAGGCCTCTGCACTTCTACATCGCCTAAACTTCGTCAAAATTGTGGTTTTCGTGGGATATCCAAAGAACAATGTGAAAGCAAAGGATGTTGTTTTGACTCCAGTGTGCGAGGTGTCCCTTGGTGCTTTCATGGGAAAGCGAAAGGTTTGTCTTGCATTTCACACGCTATTTAAGTGTATTCCACCATATTTGCTTGGATTTTCTCGGAATTTTTCTGGCTTTTTGACTCAATTTAATTATGGTTCTGTTTACAGAAGTGTGTCGTGTAACCGGTTCCAAACGTCAAAATTGTGGTTTTCCTGGAATATCCATCAGTGAATGTGAACGCAAAGGATGTTGTTTTGACTCCAGCATTCGTGGTGTCCCTTGGTGTTTTTATGAGAAAGGTTTGTCTTACCTCTTTCATTATTCAACTAATTCGCGATAAATCCTCGTAAACCAATCAGAATCTATTTTGACTCGAACAAGGATATTTTAAAAGATGGCCACTGCGTTGGCCAGTGTACTCGATTTTCAGAGCCAAAGTTTCGCATCACTGGAGTGCTAACGTACATTTGAAAGATTGAAAATGGAAATAAACAGTTTTAAAAAATACTCAATTCTCGCTGTTGTAATCGGTTGACAACTTCACGATAACAAAACGATGAATAACTTTAAACGGTGTTTAATACGTATTTTCGGCTCGATTACTTCGGTATTACAAAACGATCTCTACACGATACGATTTTACTAAAAAACTAATGTTCACATGACTCGTGTCTCAAATAACCGGTAGTTAATATTCAGCGGGTAGCGTAACGCAAACATGTCACGGTTATATTCCGGTAGAGGTAAAAACTAATTATCTCTTCAACACTCGCTATGATGTCAACAGAAGAGCTGCAAGCAATGACGAACTTCATTTGACATTCGATGCCAACCGACAGTGGAACCGAAGAAGATAATATCTACCATGTTTTTTTCACGTGAATACTCGACAAATACGGCAAATATTGGACTTCTTTTTTTGAATTGTTTCAAAACATTACCCAAAAAGCATATGGTATCGTTGTTACGAAATGAACGCGGGCTCCAGGCAAGCGTGGGCTTCAATAACATAATGCATGCGATGTATGAATATTGAGCAAAAAATAAACGGGACGCACTTATTAGCCTTTTTAGGGGAAAAAAGGAAGAAAAAAACACGTTGGAGGGAAAAAATAGCAAAAAGATCGTGTGCGTGCCCGCCCGTGTGTTGAACTCTCGCCCGCCCTGCTTTCAAATGCCAACGCATTGAGCTAACCTAACACATAAAAACGGAACCCTATATCAAGTACGGAACTTGATATAGTGTACGGGTTATTCAGCAATCTAATTTTTAATCTTCATTTGGATTCGCTACACTGTGCTGATGAGTTCCAATAAGAACGAAACAGGTGTCCACGGTTGCTATCCTGCTGTATCGGTTCTAGTCGTGTTGGTGTCTCACAAAGTTTACTTTTTTCACGTAGTATGATCAGCTTCGCAGTATTATTTGTCAGCTAACACATAGGTCCGCAACGCGTACATGTGTCTAGAGCGTTATGCATTATTGTATTGCGAAGCTGAATGTAATTTCAAGAGGATTAAAGAAGAAATAGAAGAAAGAAACTAATTGTTGGAACACAACCAAAATATTTTCATCTTTTCTGCTTTTACTGCTGCTACCCTACAGACGTTATATAAAAAATACATTTTATTTCTATAAGTTAGAGCTTCCCCAGTACCTTTCAGCCCACCCAGCCTTTAATTCCTGAGTCCTTAAATTGGTTTCCAGTACAAACTGCACAGTCTCGGTAGTCAACGAAGACACACAAAGGAATGTTTGCTCGCAAAAATAAACATTCAGGGACAAGCCTACCTTTCCCTTATAGACCCCAAGTATCTTTGCCAAACAAAAACGAGAAGAAGACCCTCAGTGTGCTGCCAAACCGACATTTCAGCCCATCGAATCTCGAATGTTAGGAACTTAATGGCGGATCCAGAAACTTCATGTACGCTATTACCGAAGTGTGACGTATAATGAAAACAAACCCTGAGATTGTGCAGTATGCTATACGGACTGGAAATCATCTTCAACAGAGACATGCAGATTTTTTTTATAATACCTACGCAACGCCAAGGCCAACCAGTTACAATAATCAACAAAAGTTTTCTTGAAAATCCCTCAATTCAAAAGCATTCTTCCCCGTTCTTCCAAAACATTGGTTATCTAGCTTTTTAAACTTATCTTCAGGACTACTCGGCGGATAACACCCTCCTCGATCTGCAAAATTCTTCATATCATACTCAGCCACATCCAACAATTACTTATAATAAGTTCAGTTTTCTCATTCATGTCCAATTCTATAAAGCTTTAATATAAATTATAGGGCGAACGAAATAAACTATCACGAGATATAAGCACTTTTTTTAAAAAAAAATCTATTTTTCTAAAAAGCGCGAACATTTTCCTAAAACGGTGATGAAAAGTCTGAAAAGACCGGAAACTCGTAGCAAACGTTATAAACGGAAGATATTTACGGATCATTTCCATTTCATCGCGAAATGCTCCTGTTTGCATCAATCTAAACTTTTTCAGGGCGTCTGGCATCTACAGAAACAACGACCCATATTTCATTGGTACGGTTTGGATAACAAACTGAAATGAATACGTAAAAGAAGTTTGTGCCACACGGTTTGAATCAAGTGCGATTTTTGATGCAGGAACAGAATATTCTAAAGAACCCTTTCATAAAAAATTTCCAGTATTGTCGGTTTTAGTCGTCGCACTTAATGCATAGTCTCTTCATAATTACATACTGATGAGTAATAATCGTAATAATAATATTTAAGAACAAAACTATCGTTAAAATAATAATAATAATAATAATAATAATGATAATATTAATGATAATGATAACAATAATAATAACTATAATAATTATGTAATTATAATCATAATAATAATGATAATAAGTTCAGTCTTCTTTTAAAGCTCTTTTGTACTACGGTTCTTTTTACAGATGAGTGTTCCGTAACGAAAGAGCATCGTGTAATATGCTTAAGAAAAGTAACAGCAGAACAATGCAGAAACGTAGGATGCTGCTTCGATGGTGGTCAGTGTTTTTTTGGGAACTCTCAAGGTTTGTTTTGTCTCCAATAATTAACCAACCTGTTCTACTAATGATCTTACACGTACAGTTCATAACAATTCGACAATCATTACGGACGGACCAGTAGAAAAAAAAAACTTAATAAAAACAGCGCTAGTTTGCTCTATTAAATACATAGCTTGCACTTTAACTTGTGGGAGGCGCGGTGGCCTAACGGTTAGTGCGTTGGACTCTGGATCGGGCGGTCTGGGTTCGAGCACTGGCCGGGACAGTGGGTTGTTTTATTGGGCAAGACACTTAACCCTCATAGTGTAATATTCTACCCTGGGTATTGTTATTAATGACATGGTAATAAGGTATGGAGAATCGCTCTGGCCTGGGACAAGCCCAAGACCAGGCGAAGATAGCAGCCGAGGGGGTCAACCCGACTTACTCGATTAGGGGAGGAGGGTGGGTAGCCAAACCCACCACTTCCGCGGCCTCGAGTAGAGTGATGGGGTGAAGCACATGTAACCCATTTTATAGTCTCATTTGCATAATCCCCAGGGTATTAATTACCAATGCAAATCGAGTTTGCATAGTGCCTCTCTCCACCCAGGTGTATAATTGGGTACCGGCGAATTTGCCGCTGCGGGTAACCCTGCGATGGAGTAACATCCCATCCATGGGGAGAGAAGAAATACTCCTAGTCGCTTCATGCTACGGAAATCGGGATAAGCTCCGCCCTGATGGGCCACAAGGCTCGTATACAGACCTTTTTTAACATTACATTCCATTTTAAAGGGTTTTATGACATAAAATACTATTTGAATATTGCTCACTTAAATAAATTTAAATAGTAATTTAAATTTAAATAGTAGTTTATAGCGAAAAATTGTGTAATTAAAATACCTATCAGGCCTGTAGGAACGAATTTTGAGGTGAGAGGGTACAAACGTAAGCACTGACTGTGTGCTTTTAAAATGGGTCGGAGGCCCATTTCCCAGCGGGGGGTGGTCCGTGGGCATCATCCTCCGGGAAAATTCTGAAAATCTAGACACTTTGGTGTATTTTGGAACACTTTTCGAAGAGAACTATAATTCTGGTTGAATATCAAAATGCGGCTCATCTTGTGAATATTTTTTTCTTTGCGTTTTTCCTTGCATGAATTTCCTTCCACGCCCCCATCACTTTTATGGTCTGGTCTTATGGTTGATTGATAGAACAAACGGAGTGTGGTCAGGTTAAACTGGCCAAAAGGATTGTGGGTGGCTCACACGCTTCTCCGGGTGAATGGCCATGGCACGTGCAAATGCACGTGAAAGGAAACTCCAAGTCGCACTACTGCAGCGCTTCCCTTATATTTCCAAACTGGGTAATCACTGCCGCTCATTGTGTGGACGGTCAACGTGCTGAAGATATCGGCTTGACGTGAGTAATTAACCCTTTTTCAACCGTTTTATGTTTGTAAAACTTTGTAGGTACTTGTAAGGTTATTCTTTTTTACTGAAACAGATTATCACAACCCACATGTTTGCAATCGTGTTCATCGTGCCACATTTTTGTCATCGACTTTCCAAACAACTCCTCGAAAAAAGTCCTTATTTGTCTGATTTTGACGCGTCTTTTAAAGTATACTGGGTTCAGCTTGGACTAAAGGAAAAATTCTGAGTCGCTCACTTTGTTAGCGCGATTCCTCGGAGATGCTGTCCAGTGCCAGACAAGTTGGCCGGGGAAGAGAGGTCACCTCGTTTTTACGACTGTTTTTGCGTATGCAAAACGGGAATGTGTGGGGAGTTGAAGCGGTTGATCCTTTTTCTCGGTCGATCAGATGTAAACGAAAGGCCGTTGACAGATGGTTGGCAGACCTACATGTAACGCTACTCTCAGTTTGACGTTGCGGTTTATTAAGACCGATGACAGACCACTGTACTTTAGGCCCTAATGGTTTTGTTTTGATGGATATGTGATGATAATTTGAAAATCGATTGTGAACATATTCTATTTTTATTTTGTCTGAAATCAGGTGTGTGTTGTTTCTGCCCTATAGAAAAATCAACAGAATTGTCTTAAGTTTGCATGTTACGGTTAAAGCGAAATTGAAAGCGAAGTTTGTGTAATCGCTAGCTAACAGAAGATTATCAGTGTCACTCTGTTCGCCACAAAGGTCAATGCAGCCGATTTCAAAATAAATTTTATGCGACGCTTAATCTTTACAACAATCAAAGAAGGCAAGATCAAACTTATCGTGCTCATGGATATGGCTGACGGATTACCATTCCCATGTATATATTTTAACGGCCGGCAGCCGCTAGTAGCTATTCGAACGATAAGCTCAGAAATGAATTATCATGTACACGACAAATAATTATTTATTTTGCTTTAGGCGTGTCAGGCGTTAGGCCGCGAGATTAATTTTTTTTTTCCTTTTTTCATGCAGACTTGGTGAACTCGATCTTAATTTCCAAAGTGGAAATGAGCGGACTCATGGTATCAGCAAATATATTGAACACCCTGATTACGGGACCCGTCCACTACGGTATGACTTCGCTTTAATGAAACTGACCAAGCCTGTCATTATGAACGACCATGTGAGGATGGCCTGTTTGCCCAGGTCCACCGAAAAGCTACCGGTCGGAACTGTCTGCTGGGAAACTGGGTGGGGAAAAATTTCCCACTATGGTCAGATGTCAGACTATTTGAAGGAGCTGGAGGTTATTGTCGTGGATCCAAAAAGCAGTCCGAGGAAGGTATGTGTGGAATATCGAAAACAATTCTGAAGTCGTTCTCCTGAATGCTTCTTCTTTTCTTGGGTTGACCTTGCAATGTGTAGTTGATCGTCCATATTACTGGGTTTATACATTTAATAGTCTATACGTTATAATTTTTGAAGTCGGCATTTTTTGGGGATTGAAAAGATAAAAAAAAAACAGCAATCAAAAGACTGTGACCGTCGATAACACGGAAAACTACCTTCCTTGGTAGGATTATGGGAGGAAGCCCCAGACCCTCCCCCCCCCCCCCTAGAGGCTCGCGCCTTGTGCGCTCATGTTGGCGCCGGCGCTACCTCCCAACAAATAAAAGGGACCTTAAATTCACTCACTCCATACTGTTAAATTAACCAAACTCTTCTGATCTTTTTTTATAAAATTGTCCAAGCTTTGTACATAATTCATCCGTATTTCTTTCTTTTCCCTTCAGGTGCATAATACAATGTTCGAAACTAAAACTCGAACAGCGGGGCACGGCACTTGTCGCGGGGACTCGGGCGGACCAGTGGTGCTTGAACAAGGCGGCCGATGGTACTTAGAGGGCGTTCACAGCTATGGACGTAGCACGTGTGCTACAAGAGGCCAATATGATGGTCAAGCCGACGTGCGAAGTGTTCTTACGTGGATCATAAACACTATGTTAAATAACTGACAAAATACAGTGTATCAGAAATGATGGTCAATAAAGAATAGTCACTTTGCTTGTTCAATGTGTTGTTGTGTCTAATTTTCAATCCATGCATTATACGTTATATACGTTTCGATGAACATGATGAATACTGTGTAATCATAACACTCATATATACAAGTTTAAAAAAAAGCAAGGCGCAATTCTGAGCGATTTTAATATATTACTTTAGCCCTATTCAGACCGGGCTTTTTTGGATCTTTTCAGATCGAGCGGGGAGGCGGCGTACGCCCCTTCTCCGTAACTTTCAGAATATATAAGCAATCACAATGAAACTTAGAGGATATGTAGTATGCCCAAAAATCTATCTTTTGATGTACGTCGCGAGGGATAATGACGTCATATTTCATGACAATTACATCACAAGTGATGTCAAAGCAACCTCCATCTTGGATCCGCCATCTTGGATTTCAAATTCTTTCGAAAACGTCAGAAAAACGCCCCAAATTACTGAAAAATATTTAACATCGCTAAAACGGTGCAAAAAACCTAAAAACGTGAAAATAATTGCATTAATATGGTTGCTTAGGAACGGTATAGCCCCTAGCTGCGTACACAATGCTTCGACAATAAACCGCTGTGACCGACTTAAATTAGTATAAGTTAGTATCCATGCCATGCGAAGCATGCTTGGCCCCTGCACAAGCATGCTTCCCATTCTTCTTTTAAATTTGAAGCCGCCATATTGACACTTGGCAAGGTCCTACGATCGCATCAAGGTTACAATGTATCGTTGCGTTTTCCGATAGTTGGTGTTTGAATATACCGTAAGAAAACGTTAGATTTCCATCTGCCAAGCAACCTGATTTGTGCATCTGACACTCCGTTGGTGGACAAAGAAAACTTGAAGAAAACTGTGACGTCGAAAAGTCGGTTTCGGTTTTATTTTTATTTTTGTACTCGAACCAAAGAATAAGCATGTTATGAGGTAATGCCGGAGAGAACAAGAGTACAGTGTCGCCGCACGGGCGTTAATCATTTGTACATTTCCTGCCGTCCGGTTTATAAACGAGCAACGTAGGCGGTAAAAGTCCACGTCTTTTGAAGACCTTCAACCACGATACGTTTATATCTGATCATGAATTACGTTTATATTTGTAATTTGCAATGCCTTTGCATATATTGATAAAACGAATATCGTTGTAATACCTAATTAAAAATTCCCGTTTGCCTTTTCATATTGCCGTTTTTTCTTATTTCTATGATGTTATTGGAATTAGGTGTTCGTACTATGAACAATACCCAAGGGCATTTTTTTGTCGAAACAATCAAACAGAAACAATCTGATTTGCTTGCGTTTCGTTCCACCTTTTCCCTTCAATCTAGCACTCAGCTGGTGTAGTGGTTTAAATAAAATAAGTTTTGAAGGAAAAATAATAAGAGTAAGTCTGAAACGAGATTCTGTTCATGTGAAAAAGGAAAGTCAGTTTGAGGGACGGAAACAAGTGACAGCCATGTTTAACACAGCAATAAAATTTTGATAGGGCACGCCGTGATTCTTACTTGACGTGGGTTCCAAGTTGCATGCAAAGGAAAAAGTATTTTGGACAAAGAAAAGGTGACGAGGCACGTACGATTAAATAAAAGACAACGCAGCTTTACATGTATAACAAGATTATTTGTTTAAAAGTGTGGACTTGTGAAAAAATTTTTTGAAAAAAGTTGTAAAACGGTGATTTGTGTTTGTCGCGTGTGGGTTTGCCGGGATCAATGTGTGCGGAGTTGAGTTAATGAAGCTATAGATGTATCTAGTAGCTTGACTATAGGATTTTTTTTTTTGACATTTGACTTGAGAACAGTTTAGACCAAAAATCCGCAGAATTCACGTGACTTAGCTCCTTTAAAGAAAGTAACTAACTAAGAAAGTTTTGTAATAACAGTATGTCTGAAAGTATCTTCTTTTCATGAGATAAAAAGGCAAGTCAGTTGGAGGGATGGAAATAAGCGACGACCATGTTTAACACAGTGATAAAATTTTTATAGGACACCACGTGACTCTTTCGTGGCGTGGTGACGAAGCACGTACTTGTACGAATCAATTTTAAAAGTGTAGACTTTGCGTTTGTTCACACATTGAAAAAAGTTTTGAAAATGGTGATTTGAGTTGACCACGTGTAGGTTTGACTCTCTCGAGGAGCGCAGAATTAGCTTGACTTGTACGAATTTTATTTTATATATTTTGCCGGATTGCTTGTTTTGTGGGAAATAAATAAAAATTAGTTCGGGTGATAACGCTAACTATAAAGTGAGTCAAATAATAAAGTACAACATCGATCTTGCACGCTAGCATTTGCGGCCCGGGACAATGGCTGCTGAACGATAGTCGGCGAAGTTCATCTAAGAGTAAGGAAAACTTCTTAAATCTTCGTTGTATAAAGAGTATACTGTTTTAATATCGGCCAGTTCAAAAGCCATTCAGTTCTGAAAAAAGATGTCAAAACGTTATCAAAAATTAATAAAAAAAGAAAAACCTTTATCAAGTGATCTGTCTTTTAAAGATAACTTTGTTACAGACTTCCTTATCGTAAAACACCGATTTTTCGATATACTCGGCGCCATATATACTGGTATCACGTTACTTTATTCCGACTACTATGTCAACCTAATTTGGATGCCTTTTTTAGCTATTTTGTTTTCTAGAACAATTTTAACAGAGCACAATACAAAAAAACGTGCACGGCTAGTTAGCTAGATAAAAACGCGTGACACAGAGAGGCAGCTGTGAATTCTGGTGAACACATCCTGAAATTAGTGAAATTCATCGGACGAAAGTGACAAAGTGCTGATTGTTTGTTCAGGAAGCAAAGATCATATGAAGGTGAAAGTGTGGACCAAAAGAGTGGCACGCTTGTTGATGCCTCTGGTCTAATGACTAACAGTGAAAAAAGATCAAAACAGATTTGGGCTTTCAAAAAAAAAACATCTTTTCATTTCCTTCAGGAACTTCTAAAACGATTTATTCGCGACGTGAGTTGATTTTCCCTATCACGTTTGCCAATTGGTTGACTTTGGCGTTAATTAATGTGACATTTTCGTATGTACTTGATAGTTCGAATCTGACCAATCGAGTTGAAGAATGACACTTAAATTGTATTTAAAACGAAATCAGAGATAGTTTAGTAAGCGTCCGTTGAAGTGTTTCACTTGAAAAGCTTCGGACACGTCAGAAGCGCAGTCTTCAGAAGGCAGCAATAACCACGTTTTTTCACCAAGTGCAGCACTGAAAATGTCTAAATCGAGACCTGAAAATTTCACGTATGCTCTAGAGTCGTTTTCCTCTCAACCGACCATGGGTACACATAGCAAAAATGCAAGTCAAGACACTGATATTCACGGAGGAATTGTTTACGCAAGTGAAGAGGAATCGGCGTTTCTTCGCACTTCCTTCTGTGTGATTGTCATATGTACAATTTTTGGGAGTGTCACGGTTTGCGCTGTCAATCTGAAGAACAAGGGAATGCTGAAGAGCCCTTACAATGTGAATATTTTTCATTTGGCAATTACCGACTTGCTCGTTTCCATCGCTATCGTAATGACACCGGGATTTATCTTCCAAGAGATACCTTTCGCAACCAAGGAGGGGCTAAGCGGTGAGATTTTGTGCCGTGTCGTTACCTCGCATTTTCTAACGTTCAGCACTGCCACCGCTTCGATGTACATCACAGTCGCGCTTGCCACAGAGCGCTGGTACGCAGTGGCAAGACCTCTCCAGTACCGCGCAAAATTCCACACAAAACGTCTTGCTTGCGAGGTTTTCGTCATATGGTTGTTATCGCTATGTGCAAACTCTCTGTTGCCATTTGAAGTGCGATACAACCCGAATAAAAACTCGGCCTTCGCGAGCTGTGAAGTGGTCAAGATTCCAACTCCCAATCCCTCTATTCACAAGCTTCTGGGGATTGCTCAGTTCCTGTTAAAGTTTATCATCCCCTTCACCATAAACTGTATCTTGTATGCCCGAGTCTTGGCCGAGACTCGCAATTCACGTGTACTGAACTGCAGAATTGGCTCAGACATGCGCCTTAGCATCAGTCGTATGGCGGCTAACTCTACTCTAGTGTTGGCCGTGTGCTGGTTACCCAATCAGGTTTACTACGCGTGCTTCGCTTTCGACCTCGTTCAGCTCAATAAATCGGCGCATTTCTCAACCATTGTCATAGCCCTGATTAATCCCTGCTTAAACCCGTTTATTTTTGCGTTTCACTCCGTGCAATACAGACGTGGATTTAGAAACCTGTTTTGCGGAGGATTCGACGACGGCAAAGACAAACGGAAACGCAACAAGCGATTTCGCATGTTTCGCCTTACAGAGCTAACTCATTTTGGCCCTGAGGACATCAAAGCACCTTTCTCACCAGTGTAACTTTAACATCCATCAAGGAGAGTTAAATGAGTATGGACTTTGAACCGGTAATTTTGAGGTTGAAATCCCGCGATCGTTGCTAAATTTAATACTATCACCCCGGGTATGTATGATTAAAATGCCTGCTTAAATTTCTTTCATACCATGGAAGGAAAATGTAAAAATATTCTCGGGAGTTAGAAAATTTAAATTCTTTATTAGCGAAACGAACCTAGAGGTAACTATAATCGCCTAAAGTCGTATGAGATGTTTCTTCAGTTTCCAATTTTGTGACACGATAATATTTCAGTCCGCTTGCACGAGGCAAAAACACGTGAACTGAAAAAACACGTGCGAGAACTCAAAGAAGCGCGTGCTGCAAGGAACAGGTGCGAATTTAGATGTCGACGTCCCATAAACAGTGAAATTTATCGGAAGAAAGTGACAAATTGATTGATTGTTTGTTCTTGAAGCAAATTTGAATCTCCAACCATAAAAATGGCACATAAATGTACCAGTCGCGTGAAAATGTATAATCCCCATAAAATCACCCTTAAATATTAAGCTCTTGGCGTACAAAAATTCCCTGCCCAATATATATTAACAAGAAGAGATTAGGCTTGTTTTCTCTTTAGTGATAATAAGTCCCTTTGTAAAAAGAAACGGCATTTAAAGACGTTGTAACTCATAGCCTGGATGAACAACAAAGATTGATTTTTGAATGTGATCAAGTCGCCTTTAAGCACTCTTAACTTCTTTGAGGACGATTTTTAGGCTAAGATATCGCAATTTTGACATAGTATTTGTTTCTTCCATCGCGTTTCTGGTGAACACATCTTTCGATTGGTTATTATACTTTTGAGGCTTTTCAACTGAAAGCTGAGTGTCGCCTGTTGGCTAACAGCAGGAAGCAACATAATATTAAGCTATCTTATTCTTGAAATATATTGTCACAACAAATCGACTTTGAACTAAAAAAAGATCCATTACAAGTCCATTTAGACTATTTCTAATATTCAATACAACTCCGTGAAACCAACCAAAACGTTTCAGTAAAAAAATTTTAAACTGCGATTTTCTTTGAGTCAAAAGAAAATGGCCTATTGTTGCTCGTTATTAAAAAGTCCCTACACCGCTAATTTGCAAAGAAAAAAAGATATATGGGAGGAAAATGCTAAAAGACCATACTTGAATGTTAAAACTGATACCACTATGCTAAAGTTACTATGTAAAATAGAAAAGACACTTAATTTGGTAACGCATTTAAAAAGGTCTGTAAAAACTGCGGGGGAAATAAAGTATTTTTAGAAAAAAACTTTGTCTCTCAGGTCATTTTCAAGTTTGAAATTAAAACGCGATTGAAATGTGCAAACATATGATTGGGTACTGCAAAAATAAGATAAGCGGTAAAAGGGAACATATATGCTACAAGCTGAAGAATAAAAGAATTGTAAATTCAGAAATACTCTCCATAAAAAAAGAACTGCGCGGATAGATTGTTTGCTCAGTGTTGTTTTTTTTTTTCCATCAAATTTGCTCTGGTACTTCCGTAATGTCCTAAATTTTGTGTTGGTAAAAGATCGCATAGTGATTTGCATTATTGATCTTGTTCTATGTATAGGCGAAGCAGGGGCGTAGGAAGGATTTTCCAATTGGTCACACTATGTCACACCCAGGATACTTACATGGTCCACTGCAGATGTTCGGTCCTGGGGGGTGGGGGTCACGGGCAACCCAGGACCTCCGCTCCTACGGAGTAGGCGGAGTGACTGCTAACTCTTTATATGGAAACAAACTACAACAAATGTTACCAGCGTTTATAAAGAACGCGGCGAAAATATGCGTCATTATCGTCAAGGGAAATTCTCATATAAGAGAGGCAGAGATTTTCTTACTTTCTTCACGGAACAAAATAATAATAATAATACTAATAAATAATTATGTTATATTGCGCAATTATCAATTAAAAAATTTTCAATTGTGCATTACAAATTTAAAATTTTTAAAATTAACAAGCTAAAAAAGTTAAGCATAGAATGTATAAAACTATAAAAAGAAACGTACAATTAAAAAGCTTTTGAAAATAAAAAGGTCTTGATGGCTTTCTTGAAGCTTTACATTGATGTCATGTTCCTTATTTCACTTGGAAGATCGCTCAATAATTTAGGGGCGGCCACATGAAAAGAGCGATCCCCAAGCGATTCACACTTGATCGGTCTGACGGCTGCTCGCCGTAACGTTTCGGGATTAAAAATCATGTTCCGGTACCACTTAGTTTAGGCGTTCCATTTGAAATTTGTAGCTGCCTCTAGAGGTCGTAGAGTACCTGTTAGGGTACGTTTCAAAGCCAGCCGTTTGCAAAAATTGTATATTTTATATAGCGAGGACCTTCCACAGCGACAAAACTGAGCTTGAGCCGTTTCTGGTATTTTGGGGTTTTCTTTTTATCTACCCCGTCCCAAAAAGTCCTTTCCTGGTGGGAAAGTGGTGCGCGCAGGTTTGTTGATTGTTTTACTTGGAACGTTTCGCCGCCTAGCTACCAAGCCCCGTGCTCCCTGATTTCCCGCCGTTACGGTGCCTGGCGACTAAGCAGGAAATTTCCCGCGAGTATAGGCCATTTCCGAGTTACTCTTTGCCTCTGTTTCAAAACGAGTCTACGTGCGAAACCATTCAAATGAAAATGAGTTTTATTTGCATGAAAATGGACCTGTAGGTGAAACTCATTTTCATTTGAATGGTTTTGCACGTAGACTCGATGTCAAACAGAGGCAAAGGGTAACTCGGAAATGGCCTATCCTTCTTTGCTTTTTACGATTCCTCCACCTCCACCCGATGGGTAAAACACATCTTCACTTTCTCAAAGACGAATCACTTGACAAATTTGGTTGCCTGTTCCACCTTCACGTCCATTTTCATGCAAATCAAAGTCATTTTCATCTGAATGCTTTCGCACGAAGACTAGTTTTAAAATCGAGGCAAAAGGAAACTCGGAAATGGCCTTTATTTTTAGATGTCGAAGTATCGTTTAGAGTCGCACCACAGGCAGTCCAAGCTCAAGATGAGAGTCACACTACACTAGGAGGACTCAATTGTGTTTTGTTCCCATACAAAAATTTAAAACTTGAGTGCTCGTAGGGTACTGTGGCTCTTATCGTGAGCTTGGGCAGCCTGCGGTTGCACGTGAGGGAATAAATAACACCTTCATATTTTGTTGCTGGTGTAGCCCAATCAGGGATGAAGAATGATCTCTTTTAGGAGGCAAGAGAAGGGGGTCAAATCCAAATGTTCCAGTGAGCACCCCTCCCTTTTCATACGGGAGTCCCCCGCTCTGAGTAATTAAAGTGTGCAGTACAAATTCACTTCCGTTCCAAATTACGCATTACTGAAATTCACTCTTTTTTAACATCACAGTCTTAATTTTATTCACTTTGTTTCAACTGACTGAACAAAAGTCCAAGTCTGCAATGATGTATTAAATAACTTGTGTACAACTGCCAGACACATTTAATGACGTGTCGCAATATTAACTGTTTGTTATTTCCCATCTGGGCCTGCCAAATGGTAGACATGAATCTTCAACACAAAAATATTGACGATATCTGACTGGCCAAGGAGAGATGTAAAGAAAAATAATACTTTAAAAACTTCTTTTTTACTCTCTCAGTGTTAGATAATGATACAATAAGATAGATATTTAAAATTATTTAACCCTTGAACTCTCGCTCTTTAACTTTTTGAATATATTACACAACCTATGCTTACCAGGCAATAACCTTTTGCTCCCTTTAGATGGAAGCAGCAAGTAACCCCCAAAATTTTAAAGTTCCCTTAGATAAAAAAAAAAAAATGTCTGCTTAAACACAATTACACTTCAAAACGGACTTGGATCCTCCTAACTTTGATGTACAAATATTATTAAACTTAATTTAATGTTTCCATATAAATAATATGTAACAAAAATAATATCAAAATACCTAGAGATTCGAGATTCATAGTCTTCACTGTTTAGTTAATATTATTTAACTATTAGTTTTCAATGTCCTTTTAATAAATAGTGATGACTTTGAAGAATACTTAGATTCAATTGCTTCTCCTGCTTTTCAAACAGTATAAATTGCACTTGGTCCAGACAACAGAGGGATGTTCATCACTAAATTAATAATATGTGTATGACATCTTTGATCCATCCCTCAATTCAGTCACTTATTTTGTTATCACACAATAAACCCATAAACCCACAATTATTTTATGTAATGTTCAGTGGTAAATAAATTAAAAAAAATCTGTATCACTGATTCATAAACTATCACAAGTTAATAAACATCAAGAAAGTAAAGAATGTGTCATTGAAAAAAACCTTAATGCCTTCCTCTACATGAAGCATATCACTTCATGTTTTCATTCAAAAATTGTTGAATTTCCTCTATATACAAAATGTTTGTTCATCTCTATGTACAAAGTGCTTTGCTTACTTTAAAATTTGAAAAAACCTGTCAGGCACAAATTAACACATATCTGCAAAATGTACCCTGTCAAACTATGAAAAGCAACATTCTGTTGAACAGAACAGTATGGATTAGATTTTCAACAAAATTTACATACACCTTGTAGTTACAGTATGTGCTGTTGTTTTTAATATGACTCGGTATCATCAAAAAAATCATTTTTCGCACACAGTCCCCTGATCGAACCTGTAATACGCCATTTGGCAGATGCCGTAGAGATGGACAAAGGCTGCTGCCACCACAAGCACATGGAAGATTTGATGGCTCTGGAACTAACAAGAAGAATAGAAAGACAGTTACTATGAAGAATCTATTACTACATGTAAGTGATATATTGGAAGTTGAGACATCCGTCTTGTTGGCACTCTTTGTTATGTTTCCTTGCTTGGGGGGGGGGGGGGGGGGGGGGTGTCCCACATTAAAGGGTCAGGGATGTTCATTATCTCCCTTAGGGGTGTTAATTACAGACATCCGTCTTGGTGGCACTCTTTGTTATGTTTCCTTGCTTGGGGGTGGGGGGGTCCCACATTAAAGGGTCAGGGATGTTCATTATCTCCCTTAGGGGTGTTAATTACAGATTTGGTCTCACTAAGGGTGCTCAGGATGACATGCCAATAATTATTATTAGCCCTTAAGGTCTCCTTCAGAGTTTTATGACTGGAAAAAGTAAACACACTGCCATTCTGTGTTTGCAGTCTAGACTGATCAGGAATGGAAAAATGGTATCTTTTAGGGTTTAAAAAATGATCTCCTTTAAGGGTTAAATCAAAATTTTCAGACCAGCATTCTTGTTAATTTCATGTGAGAGTTGCCCACCTCTGTGTTTTCTTGATAAACATTTTACTCTTACTCTTTACCTGAGTGTGAATGGGTATGTACATGTACCTCCCAGGGGTAACCAGTGACAGAAATATTACTAAAAAGTCAGAAAGCAAATTATAAAGGAGACATACTACTCACCCAAATGTCACACTTGCCAGGAAAGAACCTCTCGGGAACCCTGGTGGCATACATGATGGCGCCAGCAATGTACAAGACACCCATAAGGGCCATCCATCCCACTGAGGCCTGACGGTGAGCCAGCGTCACTCCATAAGCCACCATGAAGTGGATAGCAGGTACAATACCGGAACATCCAAACGTAAGGAATAGACCTGACAAAAAATATCATTATTTAATTAATGATTTAGCAATAACTGATTTTGGTCGCACTCTGCAATTTCATCCACAGACTTGTACATTTTGCACTGCATGACTTAGGGGTTACTCCCTAGACAAGGAATTGTCCTGAACATGGATGGAAGTACAAACCAGTATCAATGGCAATTTCAAAAGTAACTGACTGCAATGGTGATAGGGTTTCTCAAGAAGAGCAACTCTGGGATAGCATACTTTATAATTAGGCATTTTTGGCATCATATGTAGAACAGGGTTTGCAAAATGCAGCTGAACATAGTCTACAGAGGGTTTCAAAGTCTTAGCAACACATCCCATCCAAAAATTCCCAAATCCCCTGATAATCAAAAATAGTGTAAACCTCACCTGCTCGTAGAACTCGGTATTTGGGTGTGTTGAACTTGCTCCACAGTGACACAATAATACACATGATACCAAGAGAACATATCAGCGACATGTACACAATCTTTAGAACTCTTGAACAGTAAAATCCATAGTACAGAGGAGGAACAAATGAGCCCATGATCAACAGAGCGATGCCTGAGTAGTCGAGCCTGTTATAGAAAAATATATGGCGTGCATTAGCAAATATAGAAGCATGTAATTATCGGTAGGCATGGTGGAGTAATGTGCAATGGACTAGCATCCCATCCAGGGGGAGTAGCAATACTCCTAGCGGTAGCTGCTTCATGCTACAGAAACCACAGTCAAGCACCAAGAGCTCTGAGCTAGTTGGGCTTAAAAGGCTTTATATGTACTACCATGATTGCTTACAAAATTAATGATTACACAGTAAACCACTACATGTATCTCAACTTTTTTTCCTGAATGTTACTGATACAGCTTACCTGCTAAATATCTTGGAAACTGTCACAGAATGACAGTAAACAGTGTGGAAAATCCACGAGAATCCCAAACATAAGATTGCACCAGCGAAGAACGATCCAAACACGAGCTTCTCTTGCCAGTCGTTTGGAAATGGATTGGAAGTGGTGATTGGCCGCAGGAACATGTAGATTGTGACGCAAATGAAGGCAATGAAACCAATCAAATGAGTCCAGATATTTCCAGTTTCAGTGTGAATTTTAAAAATGCTCTTAAAACAGGACCTAAACGAGGGCATAGGAGGTCGGTGGTGGTGTGATAAAAAGTCATTATCGCGAAGCCATTCTGGAAGCTCAAAATGCGACAGGAGGTACCATCCTGAGCGTGCTAATTCAATTGCTTTCTTTGAAATCCTCTCCGCCTTATCAGCAGCATCATGCATGCTTTCTTGGACATTGTCTTTTGCCGTTTTCAATATAACTTGAACCCTTTCAGCAGCATCTGACATGTTTTCTTTGGTTGACTTTATCATCACGTGCATTCTCTCTGCAGCCTCCTGCATATTGTCGTGCATCTTCTCAGCCGCGTCGTGCATGTTCCCCTTAATTTTGACTGCTGTATCTTGGACATTCCCCTTAACAGTTTGGAACATAACATGAAGGTTCTCCTCTCCTTTGACAATGAAGACCTGTGCACAAAACACGGCAAATACTATATCACTAAAAGATAATAAATTGCTTTAGCACATTACTGGTACAAGGAACTACAGAAACAAACCAGTTTATCTACAGGTATGTCTTGAGTATATTCACATTTTTTATCTGTAAAATATTATAATGACTGCTGATTGGATTGTTTAATTTACTAATAGATGGCAGTTTCTTTTCAAAATGAAACTCCATGTATGTTTAGAACCAAATTATCTGAAGTGCTCAGCTCAGAAGAAGAATTTAAAAGAAATGCGAAATGCAAAGGAGTGCTCCTTGTTTCTCGTTAATGACAACAAAACTAAGGCCAGATGAACAAACCAGCAATGTTGTCTTGCTCCATCGGACATTCACAGTTAAAGTAAAATTCTCCACAGAAAATACAAAAAATGCTGTAAAATATGACAAAATGTTTTGAATCGTATGGGAATTTTGCTGTGCAATAATCAATCTAGTGCCGTAGCTACCCTGTACAGGTAGCAAAATATTTGATGTGTTAAAGAATTTGCATGTACAGTGTAACCAGTAAGCATAGTATGTATATATGCCACTAGCTGATATTTTATTTATCGATTACAATTTGCATCCTAATTAGTTTCTTTGTTATAACAGGTATTTATGAAGCTATAAAGACTTCAAAAAATGTTACTATAATCACAGTTCTTATCAGCAAATTAAACTGTTTTACCCAGTTTATCCAACGCATAAATTGCAGGAATAATTGACATTCGTAAAAAAAATTAATACACCCTATATTTGATCCACATGAACAATGTTTTAATTTTCTCTGAAAAGTAGTTATGAATAGCAAAAGTTCTCATAAAAAATTCAAACGGTTTATGTTTAGGCTGAAGTCGTTTTGCCTCAGTTTCAAAATGAGACCTGGTTCAAATGCATTCTTATTAAAATGAGTCATATTTGCAGGAAGATGAACTTGAGAGTATGAAAGGTTTTGTGTCAGGACTTGATTTAAAACTGACTAAAGTAAAGGGAACTCAGAAAAATGGCCTCTTCATGTAAAAAAACTATTTCCAAGGCAAAAACGTTTAAAATAGAAATCTGTTTTCTTCATGCAGGTGGCATAAATGGAGATTTTGGAAAACAACAACAAGCTATCAAGTTAGTTTAGTTGACCACATCCTGTGAAAAAATAGTTATATTGTCAGCACTCTCACTGCATGAAGCAGTTTTGATCACTGTTGATCCCATGAAATGAGTTTCTGGATGGGAAACTTTTTTGAATATTATTATAGTGTTATAAAATCTCCACTGTCTTATAAAGCTGTTCCCTGTACAAAGCAATTCTTGAAAATCTTATACCCCAGTGATTCTCAATTGGTGAGTTGCTCATGCAAAATATCGACAAGATTTATGACATAGTTGTGCACACTTACAAATTACTGCAATATATGTTAATTAAAACCCTGCGTCTCAAAGACGAATAGACAAAGAGGCATACTCCAACAAGAGACCAAGAGCTCTGCAGGGGAACGCAGGGGGCCCTTTTGGAACAGCCCTACTTTATATAGATGTGCAAGTTGTGTGGATAACATAATTGTTGAAGTGTGGAGTCGTTCAAAAGGAGAAGACTGGAAAACCCACTTTACCACAGAACTTCCGGCAAACGAACACATATTGTTGCAGTTCTGTTGTAGGCAGCCAGCCCACGCCGAATACTTTCCGTATACTACAGAATTAGCAGGTGAAATTATGAAAATTTAATAAAAACAAGTTCACTTATGCCTCGTGGTTTCTAAAGGCCACAATCCACTTTGCAATCTGATTTTATTTGGCAGATTTCGTCCGAAAAAATAAACTAGTTTAAGTTAAATTATTTCAAGTGAAATAAACACGGAATTTCGTGAAACTGACAACTTGTGTGTCAACTTCCATTGTTTGATAAGTTTCATCGGCGATAATCACGAGGAGTTTCTACAAGAACTTTGATACTTCACCATTTTACGATCTAGACAGAAATGGGTCACTAATTTAGACTAACTCTAAAGCTTAGCACCTTACCTTAGCTTGCTCAAGACCCAGAAGAGCACAAGTCACTGTTTCTTCGCCAAGTTCCTCTCGGTCGGAGTCTAATTCAGACTCCTCGTCACAGTCGTTCGAGCCATCGATCAAGCTTACATCTTCGCTTATTTCCTCCGATTCTTGTTCTTCTTGTTCTTCGCGATCCTCGACTTCTGTGCTACTTGAACTTTCATTTTCAGAGTCTTTGCTTTCCACTGTTACGTCGACACTGGCTAATTCTAATGTCGTTTCGTCTTCGGTTTGCAATTCGTTTAATTCTAATGTCGCTTCTTCTCCAAGTTCCGCTTTGTTCTGCACGACGACATCACCAGCGACATCACTGGTACCTTCAGAGCTCTCGGGAACTGTGCCACTGCTTTCTTCTTTCTCACTAGCAGCAATTTCACTCATTTTTGTTCTCCTTCTTCTTAACTCTGCCATGTATTGTAAACTCGCAAAAGATCAACAACAGTATTTGCGTGATCACGTTTATACGTAGACCGGTTTACCATACGTAACGAAATAAATTCCCGCGCAATTGAAAGATTGCCCCTATCGACGACAAAAAAACTCAATCCCTTCACAAGCTGTACCCGATCTCTTGCTAGTAAGAGCTACTAAGTCGACTTGACCAGAACTCTTACTCAAACACCGGCTACACTCCTTTTATGAAGAATTGAATCAAACTTAGAAATATTTCTCAACAACAAGGAGGTCGGGTCATGGTTGGACAGAGTGGCCTGATCACTATTGACCAATCATATGAGGTCTTAGAAATAAAAAAGAATTTCTGCGCTATTAAGTTCCTTCCCTCCGCCCAATCAGATTGGCCGATAGTGCTCACTCGAAAGAGCAAAGTCCACCCGCTTCGGGGAAAAAAATGGACTAATTTTATCTCAACTAAATAATTCTCTATTTTCCAATATTGCCCATAATGCACTTTGTTTGCCCCCCAACTCTTGCATAAACTATTGTTTTGGGAATATGCAGTCCTCCCAAGAGAATTTGAAAACAATAGTTTGTGCAAAATTTGGGGGGCAAACAAAGTGTATTATGGGCAACTGGAAAATAGAGAATATGAACTGTTTGAGGTCACAATGCATAATTTTGCATACAATGTTTTTGTGTGGCTTACACGAGGTGTGTAGCCACACTATGGTCCCATCGGATTTATTTATTATACAATGGAGTAAATTGCATTCAAATTTTTGTGAAATTTAGGAATGGGGATTGGACAAGGGGGGTGGATGACAAACTGATTATTAGGATGAGTGACAAAAACAAATGCAAGGGAAACTTCTGAAAAACATGCAAGTTTCTTGAATTTTCTTTGCCGGTTTTTTCGTGGACTGTTGTTGGCTTTCTTATTCTGATAAACTTGTGTCATAGAATTTTTTGCAGAATTAGTTGTTCACATTTTTCTGGACTGTTTGAAAAAATGCAGAAAGTTCTCCATATTTGCAAAAATTGAGTAGCACGAAACACCTCTCTTCCAAAAAAAGCAATAATTTAAGTTTTTCCAAACATTAATGCAATGAGGTACCTTGTTTTATTTTGATGTGAATATTTTTTGTCCCTGGTTACCTGGACTAACCTGCAAACGCCAACATATTTCTGGCTGTTTCTTGGAGACATGTGACAACTGGAAATATGTCTGCATTTCCAGGCTATGACTTACCATTCTAGAAGGATTTTGATGTTAAGATTTTTGCCTACGACTGACACTTGGGTGCCTGTCCCTCTATGCTTGTGGTTTGATAAAATTGTCTCAAACATGTCAAATATGACAGCTAAATTATTAAGCAAAAATCTTACCATCATAAATAATGATTTCAAAACAAACTTTAAAATTATGACCCAACAAGGGCAGTCAAATTTTTTTATTGTTTCAGTCAAAACGGTCAAAAAAATTTATCGGTCTAAATTCTTTTTTTTTTTTTGCAGTGCTTTTAGTCAGCATTAATAATGCAAAATCCTCTTGCCAAGTGAGAAGACCTGTCTTCTGGTATCATAGCATTGAATAGCTTATCTGTCTTCACCCAGCCAACAGGATTGCTTGGCCAAACATCCAACAACAGGAACTTGTCCTCTACAAAATGGTACCCTCCTATGGGGCTAAAATGTCCCATATTAACACCGGGATAAAAAGCTGCGAGGAGATAATTCACCACTACATGGGTTCCTGCCTTTTCGAGGTTCTCCAAGACAATAGATCGAAAATCGTCCACAGAAGAAATCCTTGGACAAGTTTTTCTTGTTGAATCTTGTGAATAAATGTCAATGGCATGATAAAAACTTCCACGCAGACCGATAGCGTTGATGAGATTCACAAAGGTTTCGAGCGTAATTCCCTCCTTATCAACATCTTCTTTCCTAAAAACTGACCTTGCTCCACCTACCACGAGAATATCATCTTCTCGTACAGTTTTCTTCGCGTCTTTCAGTCGAACAAGTTCAACAATTCTCTCGTTCACTTGAAAGTTCTCCAGTGATCGTCGCTTTTCAAGAATTTGATTGAGGCAAATTGCAGCGCTGCAAAGACCACAGTACTTGGAATTTACTTGCTTACAGAAATAAGGAACGAGATGGCCATATTTACTTTCTTGAAGCAGTTTATTCCCTTCAATAGTGTCCAGTGAAAGGATAAACGGAGAAGATTTTGTGACCGCCATCATCATAGGTACAACGAGGGAGGGGTCGGGAGGGGGTGGGGTTGTGAAAAATGACGTGCTATAAACCCTATAACCTTTCTTGTCATATTTAATGCTTATTATTTTGTTCTTTCAAAGCCTGCGTTGAAAAATAACGCAAATAAAATACGAAGACTGATAACTTGGAGTTAAGGTCGTCTTCTTACAGAAAAAAAAAATTGAAAAGTGAATCCCCACCCCTCCCAGCTCAGTCTTAGGTTACCTAACAACCCAGTCATGTCAGCGGAAATTTACTAGCGACAAAAAATTCAGAGGGAACATTCCGCGCGCCGCTCTTGATCGTTTTGTTTAACAAAAGTAATTGGAATGTTCATTGTCTGCTGAATGAAGTAATGCCTCGAAGCCTTCCTCAAGAAGGCAGAGGAAATAATGTTCCACTCTTTTCACCATGAAATCGTCGAAAACTGCCAAATCACACGGGTTGAATGCGCACGTCGGAGAGAAGCTTATCTCGGCGTCACAAACACCGGTAAGATTCTGGGTAACAGATTGTTTATTCTTTCGGGAATTTGTTGGTTTCAAAAAATTTAAAAAGGACAGCGTTTAAAACTGTGACTGACTGCCCAGCTAAAGAATTCTCGGAAAGTTTGTGTTTTTAATTTACTCTCTGTTATCGGTGTGTTGTCTACATTTGCAAAAATTGATGTTTTTGGGACATCAAAGATTGTTTACTGGCGCAGCTCATGCATGCATGAGCATTTAATATTCCTTACGAATACTTTTCTTTTTCTTCTTTGTCTAGATCTAAACCACATTTTAGATATTCTGCTTTCCTCGTTTCTTTACAGATTTGGTGTACATGTAATTAATAGGGGAGTCAGTCCGGGAGTCAATCCTCACATAATTATATCAAGGAGTCTAGAAATGCTAATAAACAGAACACCGTAAGGATTTCAATATAAGCTTAATATCATTAAATGGCACGATAATTTTAATTGGTATGCAAAACTAATTACAGAAGAGCTCAGAAGCAATGCCAAATGAAGCTTATACAAACAACAGATCCGTGCCTTAACCAGATGTCATGTAATATATATACGTACAAATGTTATGATTATTATAATTTTTTTCCACCTTTGGATTTGGCATCTTATGTTTAGCATGGCTGAGTTCATTGCTGGCACTAGTACTGTATGTCTAAGCTTACAGGAGTCCTTAGCGATTTTTCTACAAGGGTACCAGAGATTTTCTTATTCAGCTACGTGCATCAGGATTGAACAGAGCTAGGATGTCACAAAATGAGAGAAAATATCTCCTATACATATAATTAAGCCACTCTTCATGATTTACCAAGACTTCAACAAAATACTGCCGGGGAACACAGACTAGCCTGTTTCAACTATTTGGTTAGTTGGGGAGGGGCGTGTTTAAAACGCAAAGTGGCAAAAAGGTGAAATATTATAGAGTACTGCCCCAGCCAACAAATACAAGCCAACGGCAAGCAAACCAAAGGGAATGCTTACCGCAAGCAAGTTTTGTTTCATTTCGGGTTTTAGTACATACCTGTATAACGCTGGCTCTTATCTTTAATATCATTTCGCCTTTTCGTGTTTTAAATGCCCATTGGGGAGGAGCACAGAGACCAGCTAGTAAAAAAAGATGAGGTTCTGTCAGAGAGAAACTTTGTTGTCCCAAACCCCTCGCCATTTTTTCCATCACGGATCTGATCTTCACACTTATCCCATTTTCCATGCCAACCAACCCATACCTGAAACACTGTCCTGTTAGAAAAAGTAAATGAACAGGTAGGAATATACAGTTTTCCAGTGTTAAGAGAGACTATTAAAAAATTACTGTCACAAGATCTGAACTCAAACCCCTATACTTTTTTCCTGCTCCAAGAATGCACCCCACACAAAGTTCTACGAGTTACATAGTTTTGGTTGTATTTCAATTTTTCTTCTAGGTTGGAAAGCCAATTATTTCGCCTCAGAAACAAGTGGCAAAGAAGTCGTATCGCAGAGCAATAACACCGTTACCTCCTAAAACAAACTCAGGTGTCAGTCATACTTCAAGACCACAAACCTCTTTGGGTCTTTATAATGAAAAGGAGGGTACCTTTGACATTGCATCAAATGTTTCCAGACCAAGCTCTGCATTTGGAAACAACAACAATGGTTATAAAATTTCCAGGTACAGTACTGTGGTAAATGCAAACTGGATGTACATAATTATATATCAGTTAATATGAGCCTAATTCTTGGAGTGATTAGGATCTTTATTTCTCACACACAATCGGCATTAATTAATTTCCTAAGTATGCAAGTTACAGATCAAGAATTTATAATTTAATTACAGTGAAATGAACTCAATCGGGGCCACCCAATGATTTCTGGCCAATCAGATGATAAGCTCAGAACAAAAGAATTGAAGTTCATTCATCATTGAAGTTAAATTTGCCCCTTACTGTGATTCGTCTGCTGATGAAGGAACCCCAGTTCTTTTGTTCCAAACTGGCCTTGTGATGTCCCTGGTTGAGCTCGTTTCACTGTAATATTGGGCTTTAAATTATACTTGCAGCAGGTTGGTTGTTCTGTTAAGAACAAACTAAGAAAAAAATAATCACAGACTGGAATTTGATTCAGTCTGATTGGTCATTTCAATCTTCCTCTTGATTGAGCTTTTACAAGGCATTTGAAATCTGTGGCAGCACTCTCTAAATGGCATTGATGGATAGGTTTCAAGTGTAAGCCTGGTAATCGACTTAGACAGTGATATACATGACATCCTGAGTGACCTAAGCCAGTTTTCTCCTCAAGTTTTTCAACCTTTATTATGCTGAGCTGCATTTAACTGTTCTAATTGCATTCTGATTTTATGACTCAATTATGATGATATCTTTAATGTGGTAGATCAAAGACTCCATCAAAGGGTAAGAGTGGTAACAAACCCAACAAGGGCTCACAAAAATCAAAGAAAGCACCATCAAAGGCTAGAGTTGTTTGGGAGGACAATACTGCGCAGAATGGGCAAACAGCAAACAGCGATAGTAGCACAAACTCAACAGATGTGAATAAATCCATACCAAGTTACCCTACGAGTAAGTTACCACGGTGACCACAATTATATACACTTAGGCTGCTAGATAAGTATTAGTTTTATATCATGCACATGTTTGGTTTGCATGAAATAAAAGTGATTGAGGATTAAATTAGAAGGTGGAAACAATGGAGGGGTGGACCCTAAAGAAAAAGGGAACCTGCAATGTGTGCAGAGAGAGATAGATGATCTAAAATCATAGGTCTGCAATGTGTGCAAAGAGATAGATAATCTAACATCATAGGTCTGCAATGTGTGCAGAGAGATAGATAATCTAACATCATAGGTCTGCAATGTGTGCAGAGAGATAGATAATCTAACATTGTAGGTCTGCAATGTGTGCAGAGAGAAAGATAATCTAACATCATAGGTCTGCAATATGTGCAAAGAGATAGATAATGTAAGGCCCGGTTCATACGTCGCATTTCTGCCATGTCGAATTCAATTCAATTTAGTGCAGCAGAAATGCGACTGTTGATTCATACGTAGCACTTGTGTCACACCTAATTTGGAGGTTATACTGCAAGTTAGGTTTACTGGCTAGCCGAACTATATATCCAAACGCAAGATATGTGTAGCTTTTATTAGATTCGACACGGCAGAAATGCGACGTTTGAATCGGCGTCGCATTTCTGTCGGATAATGCGACAGGACTAGTCGAACGTGCGGCAGAAATTCGACAGCCGATTCAGACGTTGAACTTCTGCCGAATTTAATTCGTTTAATTGAATTCGACACGGCAGAAATGCGACGTATGAACCGGGCCTAACATCAAAGATCTGCAATGTGTGCAGAGAGAAAGATAAGCTTACACTGTAGTCTGCAATGTGTGCAAAGAGATAGATAAGCAAGCATCATAAATCTGCAATATATTTAGAGGGACTGAGAATCTAGTCTCATTTACTTGCAAACTGTGTAGTACATTTGAGTATCTTACATATACTATGCAATGTGTGCTTGTTTCCCACCTCATCTGACATATCATTCACTGCATCTCAGGTGGTGATTCAACTCCTCAAACCTGGTCGAAGAGTTCATTAGACAGAGGGAGAACAACACTACCTCGTCGACGCACAGGATTTAATGCTGGTGCTCTCATTCCTGGCTCTGTTTCAACTATGGTGTCTCTTCCAGAATCGGATGAGGATAAGACCTTGACCACCCTTGCATCCCCCTCATTCCAAAGTATGCTAGATGGTGATGGAAGCTCGGAATATGAAACAGATTTGGAAGAGGAGTTTCCAGGTAACTCAGCATTGTATGGATATACCATAAAAGCTTTATTAAGACCTCCTGGGGACTTAAATCTTTTTAGGACCTTTTAAGAGAGGGCTTAATAGAGATGGGGGCTTATTTCAAATCATATACCAGTTGGGGAATTAAAAAAGAAGTAAAGTGGACTTTTACATGTTTCAGTGCTGTTTGCTAACACATTTTCACAAAAAAAAGTAATAATCATACAGTGAAATCCCGATAACTTGAACCTACAAGGGAAATTGAAAAAGGTTCGAGTTATCGGGAGTTCGAGTTATCGAGGGTAAAATTAGTAAGAAAATTACCTGGAGGGGAATCGAAAAAGATTCGAGTTAGCGGGAGGTTCAAGTTATTGAGGGTTCGAGTTATCGGGATTCAACTGTAAGTAAATTTAGTGGATGAACACATTTAAAAGTGTAAAGGTGCCCAACCCTTGTTTCCTTGTTCATGAATTATCAGATTTACCAGGCTTATTAAAAAGTTGAACTTCCAGACAGGGGCTTGTTTAAATGCTAAATGTTCTGTTAAATGTCACTCATTTCTCAAAAATTTTAATTTTTAGTACCACGGAAAGTGTTTGACCCCTCAGGAAGAAATTTGTACCACAAACTATGCAAAGAGGAAGGTGAGAAGATTGACTTTAAGCTTGAACTGTGGCAAGTAGGCTCAACTGGAAGGAGGCAGACCAGTTGGCTATGTACAAAGTGTGACTGAGGATTTGAACTTGGGGCGACCGAGAACAAATCCAGCTAGTGGCAGCGTGGAGGGCTTGAACCCAGGACCTCCAGATTACAAGACCAGTACCCTAAACCACTCGGCCACACTTCGCCTCCTACGACAAATGCGATATCGTGATGACATATATTCTTAGATACGGTCCCACTCCATCAAAGGATATCTGCAATATTTTATTTTCAAGGTTGCCCCAAGAATTTGCTGGTACCTACTCAGAGAGGTACTCTGGGAGTAATGTGTTTTGCCCAAGAATACAACACAATGGCCCTGAACAGGCTGTGCCATGAATTCTTCACCCAGAATCGCAGAGTCTATCTCCCATTCTGAGCGGTGTTTAGATTTAAACGATATATTAATGATATATTTATGCAAGAATGCCATGAATGATTTTTTCCCAACAGATCTTGTTCCAGTTTCATTTCTGTCGGACCGATTTAAATGCAAAGAGGTTATCATGAAACATCATGGTCTTGGATCGCATGGAACATATCCTATAGCCAGAGCTCTCATTGTATGTACACTGACATCCTTCTTTGGTTTTCACTTGTTTGATATGTCTGAAACCTGTAACTCTTTAATTTGAAATGTAATAGCCTGTACTGCACACACAGGGTCCCATATATCTTTTTATATCTTTTTAAAGTTATGAAAAAACTACAGAGAAATCTATGCCAATTAAGATCACATATCCAAACCATCATGGTTCTGAATTCCTTTGTTTTAACTTGATGAAGTATTAATGGGTTTGAGAAATATTTGGTACATGGTGGTATACCTCTAGCTAACTTTTGATTATTTATAGGGGATTTGGTAAGTACCTACTGTATTTTAAACAAATTAGTGCTATACCTATCAACAAACAATATCATACAGACTTCAATATGTATCTTGTTTCTTCCTCTCTTTTTTTAGAAAAACACCTTCACAGAGAAGTTGGATTTGACAGATAATTACATAGAGGCAGGTGGAGCGATAGCACTCGCGAGAATGTTGCTGGATAACTGCTTCATCACTGAAATAGTAAGGTTCTTGACAAGGTGCAAGCCAGCGGGTCATGTGTGCCATTCCTTTTAGCCTAAATAACACGTTGGTTAGCCTAAAGAGCACTCCAGTTAACCTACAGAATGATTACTTGCTGTTAGTCTTTCTCTTTCCCATGGTTCACAAGTCATGTGAGCCATCCACTAACCTAAATAACACACTGGTTAGCCTAAAAATATATGTAAGGAGGGTGAGACAAAAATCGAAAAATCAGCTTGCCCAAAGGGCAAGCTGTCATTCCATTGTACTAGCCCGAAGCTCTGAGGTGGTAGCCCGAAATTAATTTATTCAATAAAGACGATAAAATTTATTTATGTCGCAAACTACATGCTAATTAATAATGTGGAGCATGGATCAACTAATTCTACAGTACTTATATAGAAACACTCGAATTAACAAATGCTTGTTGCAGTAACAACAGACTTTGTATCAAAATTTGAACATAAATGAGAATTCCAAAACTGAAAGGCCATAATACAGCTGATAATATACTTCCATGTTCTGTAAAGCCATTGTCATTGCATTGCTCATTTCAACTTAGAAAAAATTTGTACTGTTTCACTTTCCCTCACGAACTGTTTGCTCCACACTTATTTCTGAATTTGCCATAAAAAAAAATTGCTTGCTGCCCGGCTTGCCCGTCGGGCAACCCGTGATCTAAAGACGCTAGCCTGGAGAATCATTCCACTAGCCCTGGGGTATTGGACAGCACTTTTGTTGCACCCTGAATTAATAGCACTCAGGCTACAGTTAGTTTAGGTTGCTTGCAGCTAGCCTATATGGCTTTATATTGGGATTAGGGATTTTTTAGTCTCCATAGCTCACTCACACAGTGTACAGTAAAATACCTCAAAGTGGCTGCAAAGTTACCTGGTCAACGCTTTAGGAACTTTAGGTGATGGAATAAGCATAAAATAATTAACACAGCTGCTGATGATGTGAATTACAGGGTCGTGGTTCGCTGATACTTATTGTGATCTATCTTCAACATTTCTAACAGGAGTTATTAATGGTACCTAGTTTTAGATCTATAGGTGGCTATAGTCCCCTAAGCGACAGTTAATTTAAACTGCCAGTTGGTTAGCAGAAAGACAGGAAGATACATGTAGCGATGTACAGAGTTGCTAGACAATTGCCGGTAAAGTATGTTGCAATAACTGTTTATATGTTAATTCAGGGTAGTGGTGTGAATTAATTTGCTAATAAATTATAATGTGTGGCTTCAGAAAATATCCATACCCACCCCAAAGAAGGCATTGGAAATTCGGAGGGGGTGGGGGTCTCAAAAGTCAAAATTTGTGAGGAAAGTATAAAGCTATTAAACTGAAATTTCTGGAGGGGGCATCAAATGAAAAACCTTCCATGGGAGAGGTACATGTATGGATAGATATTTTGTGGAATGACACAATTAACTGACAGTTATTCAAAAAACCAGTGGCAACTTAATTGTAAAACATCAGTATAAGCAATGATGCCACTCACTACATTTTTTCTGGTATGTTCATGTAAAATAGAGAAAAATAAGGGCAAGATATGACAACACTTTCTTCAGATCTTCAAAATTTAAAAGTTTATTTTGTGATAAATTTAATCTAATTTATATGAAAACTGAGGTTAATTCTATAAAATGTTTCAAAGTCTAAATAAGTTCAGCTTCAGCCTTAAACAAGTACCAGTAAATTACAGTGTTTAAAATAAAATGGCATTTAACTTAAAATAAATATATATTAAAATTTTATACTTGGTATATATGACGTTCTTTTTTTTTCTTTTTTATGACCATCTATTTAAAAAGGCTGGTATTGATTATTTATAATGAATTTGCTTAAATGACAAGAGTGTATCTCAAATGTTTCCTAACAGTTTTTACTGAAATCACAAGTGTTAACAAAGAGTTGAAGGTGAGTTAATTAACCTTTGCCAACAATACTGATATATTTATTAAAACCTTTTTTAACTGTTCCTTAATTGTTTCAATAATGTTTCAATATATTCAGAATCAGAATCAGGAATTATGATTAAAATAAATGACTGAGAAATTTGTTTGTATATACAGTAAAGTAAAATTTGCTAAATCAATTAAGTAGACACCTAAAATAAATAATTTAAAGCATGTGCCAGCAATGGGTTTCAGAGTTTGGGAACCAAGATTTGACAAAGTCCCTACGGAAGTTATCTTTTAGCTTTGCAATCTCCATTCCTGGTGAACAGCACATAGTTATTGCCATCCACAGCTCTTGCTTAAACTGTTGTTTATTTTTTGTGCTAGAATTTGTCTGAGAATTTCCTGCGGTCTGAGGGTGGTTTGGCCTTTGCGAGCATGTTACTCAAGAATCAGTCATTAACAAAGCTGGTGTTAAGATGTGAGTAAAAGATGTGCACATTTAATGAGAAAATTTCCCTCTCCTCTCCTCTCCTCTCTCCTCTCCTCTCCTCTCCTCTCCTCTCCTCTCCTCTCCTCTCCTCTCCTCTCCTCTCCTCTCCTCTCCTCTCCTCTCCTCTCCTCTCCTCTCCTCTCCTCTCCTCTCCTCTCCTCTCCTCTCCTCTCCTCTCCTCTCCTCTCCTCTCCTCTCCTCTCCTCTCCTCTCCTCTCCTCTCCTCTCCTCTCCTCTCCTCTCCTCTCCTCTCCTCTCCTCTCCTCTCCTCTCCTCTCCTCTCCTCTCCTCTCCTCTCCTCTCCTCTCCTCTCCTCTCCTCTCCTCTCCTCTCCTCTCCTCTCCTCTCCTCTCCTCTCCTCTCCTCTCCTCTCCTCTCCTCTCCTCTCCTACCCTTTACATTAGGTGATCTATTCCACTGGCTGAGTGATAAAAAATAAGTGGAAAATGTTTTTCTCACACACTGCTGGGACCTGGAAAGGGGTCATGTCATCGTTACTGACCCTTTCCTACCCACCCACCCACCCAAAGAATTTTAGTTGGTACTGCATTTTTTGTTAGCTAGCTTTCCCATTGTGTAATTTTCCCTATATATGATGTATGTTTTGTCAAGTTTGTAATAAAAGTGAGGTGTGATGGTCAGCCTAGCATGGCAGTGGCATGTGAGAATTAAATGAAATTTGACATTTTTTCTATTTGTCTCTGATCTTCAATAGCAAATCATTTGACCGACAAAGACGCCAAAGCATTTGCCGAGTCCCTGAAGGAAAATCGCACTCTAACATACTTAGACCTGAGCCATAATGAAATTGGAGAAATGGGAGGCATTTATCTGGGAGCAGGACTGGTAAGTACGGTGGTTTCAAAGGGACATAGATTTTACCACTTCTTTTTTTTTTTCACTTGCGACTTAGTTGCTACTTACTTGCGACTTACTTACGAGTTTCTTGCGACTTACTTGCGACTTGCGACTTGCGAGTTTCTTGCAATTTACTTGCGACTTGTGACTTACTGGCGACTTAGCTGCGACTTATTTGTGACTTACTTGCGACTTAGCTGCCCGGTTACCCAGCTAAGCCATTTGAGTCAGGCTGCATTGCTGAGAAACGTAAACAACATGTACTCTCAGGAGGAAGAACCGGAGGTCGGCCTCGACCACATCACTTTGATGCTGGCGTCTTGTACATCCTTGCCGTCGGAGTATTCTTTTCAATGCCTTAGTGATATACCAATACCATGTACACTTACGAGAAATAATGCGATCTCTGGTGCAGTAAGCCCAAGGTTAAAGTAATTTTCGATTATTTTATGGCGCATTCGTGCATTGTCTCCTATTGCAGGGGAGTAAGCTGGAAGCACTGCCGCCGATGTCTGCATATGAGCCTAGTGGCCCACCAGGCCGGAGCTTATCCCGGTTTCCGTAGCATGAAGCGACTAGGAGTATTGCTACTCCCCCCTGGACGGGATGCTAGTCCATCGCAGGGTACCCCCAGCAGTAAATTCACCGGTACCCATTTATACACCTGGGTGGAGAGAGGCACTATGAGAGTAAAGTATCTTGCCCAAGAACACAACGCAGTGTCCCGGCCAGGGCTCGAACCCGGACCACCCGATCCGGAGTCCAGCGCACTAACCATTAGGCCACTACGCCGATGTAGAGCACACCAAAATGAAAGTAAAAAATATTTAGAAACTTCATAGCTGAGAGTCCATGCTGTTTCTCAGCAATGCAGCCTGGCCTGTTGACTCACATCGCTTAGCTGGGTAACCAGGCAGCTAAGTCGCAAGTAAGTCGCAAGTAAGTCGCAGCTAAGTCGCAAGTAAGTCTCAAGTCGCAAGTAAGTCGCAAATAAGTCGCAGCTAAGTCGCAAGTAAGTCGCAAGTAAGTCGCAAGTGAAAAAAAAAGAAGAAGGAAAATGTATGTCCCTTTAAAACCACTGTAGGTAAGAGACTGTCTGTGTTCAATTCCTTTCTGCGCCTGATGACATGCAAACTTTTGTATAACTTGTACTGATGCTGGTCTTAATACTTGAATCGATGACTGCCCCAATTGATCAGAAGACTGATCTCTTTACTCATCAATATTTCTCAGGGTATGAATTATGGCTTAAAACATCTGGACGTCAGCTGGAATTGTATACGATTTAAGGGAGCTGTTGGTATGGCTCAAGGTTTGAAGGTTAGTCTTTTGTTAACTTGCTATTTATCAAATGTATCCAGTCCTTTACTAATTGTCTTGAAAACATTTTTGTCTTGTTGTAAAGCTTCTATTGCACCCACCCCATCTCAAATATGACCCCTCCCTCTCCAATGAGAGCAAGATAAATTATTAAGACCTACAATCTTGGACAGAATAAAAAGAGAAATTAGATCCCCCCTCCCCCCGAATCAATGATGAATCGCCGCAAAAACCAAAACGCGCCCACTTTCCCATCATTGAAATGGGGGGGAGGGGTGGTCCTAATTTTTCATTTGAGTTGTCCAAGATTGCATTCTTGGACAGAATAAAAAGAGAAATTAGACCCCCCCCTCCCCCCGAATCAATGATGAATCGCCGCAAAAACCAAAACGCGCCCACTTTCCCATCATTGAAATGGGGGGGAGGGGTGTTCCTAATTTTTCATTTGAGTTGTCCAAGATTGTAGCCCTCCCCCCACCTTTTCTTTTACGAACTCTTCCCTACCCCCTTTAACTTTGTAAATTAGTTAACAAAATGAGGCATCATTAAATTTTCTCGCATAATCTCGGCCCGTTGTTTCTTATTTCAGACAAATGATTGCCTGTCTCATCTAAACATATCCTGGAATGGTTTATCGTTGCTGGGTTGTGTTGCTTTAGGCCGGTTTTTGAAAAAGAATGAAGCTTTAGAGTCACTCGACATCAGGTATTGCCGATAGTAAATCCACTAGACAACTACAAAACAAAATAGCTACTGACAAGAATTTCGTATATAACCACTTTTCTTTGTGCTAATAGATGCAAATGGCTCGCCATGTCATTATTTTTGCATGGAATTCATAAATGCATGACCAAATTATTGCTGTAGTTGCAGTAACATTGCAGTCATTAATCACACTTTTTCATGTAATCGCAGGGGGAGGGGGGTGAAGTAGCTCTGAAAAGAACTGTTGCTGGTGACTGACCTTTCGATAATCTGAGCAGAAGTCATCTGACAAGTTTCCGCTCAGGTTGTCGAAGCATCAGTCACCAACAACAGTTCTTTTCAGAACTATTCTCACCTGGACGATCACACTATACGAACTACTAATACTCATGGGTTCAAACCATTTAGTATATTATACACACTCTTGACTGGTAATTATAAATTCGTTGTAGGCACCAAGCTGTTCATTTGTTGGTAATTGTTTTGTACGTTCTCGTTCGTCTATTATCTTGTTTTTCATCAATCCCTTCCTGCCATTTATTTTCTTCTGCTTTTCGTTCTTTAAAGCTCACAACAATTTGATAGCAAAGCGTCACGTGAACTCATTCGTTTACTTGCTAATCTCTTCTGCTTTTAATTCCTTCTTGTTCCTCAACCCAAGTCCCACGTGACACGCCCTTGATTTTTACCAGACTGGATCTAAACAATTCTTTCTTTAATCACTTCATGTAGTAACAATCGTATTGGACTTCTGGCCACTCAAAAACTAGCTCTTGGCATAGCTGCTCATCCAAATCTGAAGGTTCTCAAGGTAAGAGCGATCCTTCTTCTTGTTCAAACACCCGACATCGACATGGAAGTACCCAGCTCAATAACTTTCATTTGAGTTATACAATAGGAACATGACTTTATGAACGTGCAGCTCACTTTCGCGTTCATTTGAATGGTCACACACCAGGGTTTCGTCTACATAGTTGAACCACCTTGCACAGCATATTAACAAGCAATACCACATGACTGCTCAATAGCTTTCATTTGAGTGGTCACACACTAGGGTTTCATCCACAGACGTAACAGTTTGAACCACCTTGTACAGCACAATAAGCTGACAGTACCACGTGAAAGAACTGCTTAATAACCTCTACTTGAATGGTCACGTTCTCAGTTCACGGCTGGTGTTGGTTTTTGATCGGTCACGAATAGACGAATTTTTTTTAATAAACTAGAGCTCTTTAATGTTCTTCTGGAAAGGTTGTACAACAACAGGTAGCAGTGTCTTCATGTCCCATTTCAGAAGATGATAAAAACTAAGATAATTTATTTGATTTTAATTACAGATTGGGAAGAATCCGATAGGTGATGGAGGTGTAGAAACACTATTGAACGTCGTCAAAGCACATCGAACTATCAAGTTCTTGTCTCTTGAGGTATTCTCATCAAAATAACCTTTTTGGGAACTAGAGCGTTTTAAAAAACGCATTAACTCCGTGGAAATCAACATAATTTGCTCGTGTCCTCATCCACCGCTTCTTAGAGGCCTTCCTTTTAAGTTTCAACAGAAACCAGAAGTCCATAACTAGAAGTCTACATCTCTGGTAATAGGCCTTGAGATATGTCTTTCGCGTGTAGGCTAGTGTAGGAGTGTAGGCTATTTTTAGAACAGCTTTGCCGCGAACAAGTAGCCAATCACGTTGAACTATTTTTCAATTTGCGCCTTTGATTGGTTGAACAAACTTTTGAAGAAAAGCAGAACTGCAGAGGACGAGCGAACGGCATTACGAAATTACTGTTTGTTGGTCATCATAATTTCCGTTTTGTGAGGATTAAATCGTCCGGACAAGAATCATCAGGCCATCTTTCATCGATGATGATAGCATCGAAGTTGTAAAAATTCGGAGCATCCAAAATAAGCTAGAGGACCTCAGTCTTTTGGAGTCAGAATACGAAATGGAAGCGAGCAAGAGAGACTAATTCCGAGTCAAATTCAAAATGCGAAGACACTAAAGATTAATGGTACTCTCAAGATGAAGACAGGCATTAAGAGAGCAAGTTCATTTTGGCACAGGTTCGTTGCTGTTTTGAAAAACAAAACCGTCGTCCCTGAAGCGCTCAAAATCGAGCGCGGAATGAACAGAATGAAGTTTCATTCGTTTGAGAACAACATTCAGAGAAAACGACAAGTGTGGCGAGTTTCGCATGTTTTTGGAATTAGAAGGACGGCATGACAACAAAAGACTGGCTAAGGTAATGTACTAATGTAATGTACGTTTTAATATGAATAGAAATACGATTTTAATTCATCGAACAATGATGATTTCATTCACAGCCGTCAAAAGTTTAATTCAAGTTGTGCTTCTCGGGCACTTCGCAGCAGCTATCGTGTTTTCTATGTTGTTCAGTATTTTAATACGAGGAAATCCTGTACAAAATAAAGACACTTTCCTACTAAAAGTTTGGGGTACTTCTGTTCATAATTCTCTCGTAAATTATAAAAAGTCGACCTGCTTGTTTTGCGAGTTTGTCTTCGGAAACCCGACGACAGGTTGCTTTTTCAGTGGCATTTGAAGGCGAGTGCCACTCCACTGAACAGACGTTTTAAATCACTATTTACGATACTACTTCTGTCGAAATGTGAGAATTAAAGAGAATGGCCCGTCAAGTGTTTTGATGTGATTTGATTTATTTCACCTGCCACTTTCCAAAATATTCGGCCGCAACTTAGAACTCCAATCGTGTCGAAATAGTGGGCACGTCATTTTCTCGCGAGTACATCAGTTTCTAAAAATAGCCTACACGCGAAAGACATAGCACGCGCGCCAATACCAGATGTAGACTTCTAGTTATGGACTTCTGCAGAAACCCATAAGAGTTGAACAGCCCTTATGAGTTTCTGGTTCCAAATCATGTTATATTTTAGTAAGAATTCAGTTTTCAAGAATGGAATGAGCCAGCGGATTTAACAGTGGTTGCAAAGTAACATAACTTGTCGTCATGACTACATGTTGACCCCGACAATGACGCTTGACGTTTTCTTTGAAAAGAGAAATGAAAAAACTGGCGGGAAACGACTCCCAACGCGGGAGAAAATAAACTCAGACAAACAACTCGCTTGGCAGGGTACAAATTCTTCGCCATTTTCTGGATAAAGGGGATCTGTGGCAACTGGACTTTGAACCTGAGCAGATCTTCTTCCTGCACTTGATATGTAAATATAAGCCTTGACACATTAATCAAGAAAGGCTGACTCAGTCTATTCAATTTAGCGAGCAGCTAAGCAAATACCACTTATGTTTGCTCAAAATTGCGAAATTACATAATTTTGCTTTGTCATGATTTGCGCACTTCGCCAGTATGAATCGACAAATTCTATATATCAATATTCCTTGCGGCGCTTTCGAATGTAATTCGCCATTTTCTTTGTAACGGTGAAAGCCTTCGAGGGATTTAATTCCATAAAAATCTTCTGAACCTTCAAGTGGAAATCAACTCAGAATTGAAATTTAAATAAATCGCTTTTTCCCCTTTTCCAATCTTTTTCAGGACATTACTGTATCTCCTAAAATTTTTGACGAAATCAAAGAGATTGAGAAGGAAAAAGGCGTTACCATTATAACAGGTGGAATTGGTGGTTATAAGAGACCAAAGGTTGGTAGTTTTTCCTTATTGCTCTCCCCCTAAATGTAGAAATATTTTTTTTATAACCTCAAGCACCAAATCGTTGCTTAACTAGTGACTCTAGTGACTTCACTCCCATGAGCCAATCAACGTTCAAGGCCTGGGGCGAGCGCGGGGAAAGGTGGCGTCGGAGTGTCTGGAATCTACTGTATAGTCTCCTTGTTAGCCAACGTGACGTTTTCCATGTGCTTCGATATTTTAAGCATTTTGATTTGAACTTTAAATCTTAAAGCCCGGAGATGCTTAAATGGGTTAAAATATTGCTTTATTGCAGTGAATTAATATAATCTGCTCAGCAAAAACGGAAATGAACATTGCGTGTTTTAACAATCAAAAATGGTAAGACTTTATTTGTCGCCAATCGCGTCACTAACTTGCGCAAGTGGCGAATCTATTCTAAAGTAATTTGCTGTCATATAACCTATAACAAGCCTATATTGATTAATTTGATATCAGCTACAAACACTCAATATAACTAAAGAGCTTTCTGTGCCTGATGTTGTCTGCGTCACCGTGTCTCTCTCAGCTTCGACCAAACCAAGGGCAAAGCACTTTTAATTACGTAATTCTCTACTTTTCAGTTTAAATCAAAAACCGCCAGCAGTGGCGAGCTTTTATTACTTATACTACTAATAACGCTGCAGAAGAGTTCGTTTTTGAAGCCGAAATTCTAATATCGGGATATTCAACCGTATGAAAACTGTCGCAACTGTAAACGAACGTCAAAGTAAATTCCGTCTCTACTTTTCAGTTTAAATATAAAACCGCCAGCAATGGCGGGCTATTATTACTTATACCACTAATAACGCGGCAGAAGAGTTCGTTTTTTAAGCCGAAATTCTAATATCAAAATATTCAACCGTATGAAAACTGTCGCAACTGTAAACGAACTGGTGCTTTTATTCTACGTCATCAGAATCCTTCCATCTACAAAGCAGTGCTTTCTGCATGTTTAAACACCGGGTTTTTTTATGCCAATACAACGATTTACTTTGGAGATAAAGAAGACCCGATATTTTTAGCGGCGCCTATTTTTAAATTTGTAGATGTGAAAATAACTATAAAGTGATAGATAAAGAGTTCGGAAGTGAAACGCGATAATACAAGTGCAATCTTTTTCTCTTATTCCTGTGCCGTGACATGACCGTTGTTTTCAAGATGGCGTTGGTATTCAACTGCTGTAATTCTCTAAATATTACTCGTCTTCTATAATAACACGGTTATATTAAAGTTTGGGCAGATATAATTTTTCATACCAGTGGCGGATCCAGACCTTCAGCTAAGGAGGGGGCCCACTTGACTATAAATGTTGAATTCTGCGAAGATAATTCCGGAACTTCAAAGAAAATGTGCTAATTCCGAAAAAAAAAGTGGGGGCCCGTGGTTATATTTTCTTGTGGAGCCGAAGTGACTCACCCTTAATATATTTTACTATTTCTCTTAGAATGTCTGTCTTGAAAATCTGTATAAACCTGCCCTCCACTTTTCTTAAGTGCAAATGATTTTGGTGTATAAAGCCAGATATTGTAGCTTTCAGACAGAGAGTTCTTTTTCTGTCAATTGGCCTTTAGTTGTGGTATATCGAAACTAACTTTAATTAAATGGTACTCCGCGAAACGGTGAACAACTGAAAATATATTTCCAGAATGGGGGATCAGGTTAAAATCATTATCACTGTCTGCAAAGTTCCAGAACGTCCTGTGAAATATCGAGATTATAGGAACATTTTAAATCGTCAAATTTAAGAGAGTTTATGTCTGGCGTCTGGCAGACAAATTTTGCTACGCAACCAACTCTTAAATTTCTCGATTTAAAATTCTCTTAGGTCCTTTTATATCCCCTCTAGTGTGATAAAATGTTGCGGGAAGACTAATTTTAACCTGCTCCTCAAATATCTGTGAATAGATTTCCACTTTCGTACTTTGAGGGTGCCCATGACGCCATCGTATAAATGCTCATTTCATGTAATTTCTCTTTTATTTTATCTCAGGAGATGCCACCAGGCATGCGTATACTGCTTACTTTCATTCAGGATAACCGGCTTCGCCTGGTTGACTGGTTTAACCAGTTTGACAAGGATCACAGTGGCGGGATATCCCGTGAGGAGTTTAAAACGGGACTTAAAGAGACTGGCCTTGTTATGACACAGGTACCATTCTCGATGCATTTCAACTCCCCGGTGATTTTTTTTACAACCAATTCATGTTTTTGACTGTTTTTCTTTCTCCTTTTAATTTAGCGACAACTTGATCGGTTAATGGACTTTATAGACATCAATGATGATGGTGAAATAGAATTCAGGTAATTATTATTTTTATTAATATTTGCAAGAGGTTGAGTTCGAGTTGCCAGATTGGGAACCACCCTTCGAAATTCCAATTTGCTCCGCAAGTTAAAGCTAACGTTTACTATTTCGGAGCGCGGTTTCCGGTCTGGCGATGTGAAATCGCCGTCTGGATAACAATTGACCACAGAGCAACCTTTTTTCTTTAACAAAAGTGGTATTATTTCAGTTTATTTATGAAAACTGAATGAAAACCGGGACTTGTCAAAAATCAAACGGAACTTGGCAACTTGCTTGGGAAAACTGAATTGAATTTGCAAAGTTGGGCCAGCAAACTGCCAATCAGTATTAGAACATTGCATCGCAACATTGCAAAATTGCGCGGAAATGAACATACGGTTTGACTGTTAATGAGTTTAAAAGTCAACCTATTTCACCGGCTGAAAAGGCCAAATTTCTACCCAGCTGACAGCTAAGTTTTGTGTTTTTGTCACTATATTTCGTTTCCCCCACTTGCAGTGAACTTATAAGAGGACGTGAAATCACAATACAGGAGATTCGCCAAGAGAAGAAAATTGAGGAAAGACAAAGAAAGTTTGACGAGGAGCGCATGCGCCTGCCTAAACTGGAGGGCTACGATTACGACCTTATGTAAAGAGAGGAGACTGAGATGGAGAGTTCGTGTGCCCATGGGGGAACTGGGCAGGAAACTCACAAACTGTTGGCGAAAGGAACGAGGCCTGGAACTTTGCTGAAAGTTAAAACACACTTAAAATTAGTGTCACGGTTGAATGGTATTTCAAGTACGCAGTCTTTCATTTTCCATCCTCTTTATGGAAGTCACGTCGTGGATAGCTCATCTTCTCAAATGTAGCATTCATGTTTGAAGTTCGTCGTTCATTCAGTTTGTTACAGTCCTGCCCATTCTTATAGCCATTCTTGTATTAACGATGATTTTGCGCTTCCCTGAGAAGCACAAACTATATGAAGTTCCGGCACGATTTACAGAGGTTTTACAAATTGAGATGTCTTTGCAGGAACCAACGATTGACTCGGTTGGCTGCCGTCAAACAGATTTACGACAGTGCAAGCAAATGACGCATGATTGGAGATGTGCGGCTTTACGCGTGCGCCGAAGTTGACCGAGAACGTCACTCGACAGTATTCGTTTGAGCTTCGGAAAGATGATTGTCGGCAGTCAAAAATCTTACTGCTTGTCAACCTCTTGGTTATTTTCTTGTATTCGCGTTGTTTGAATAAAACCGCTCGCGTGTAACTATCGCAAATGCGCAGCAGGTTAAAGTTGGTCAATCTTTTTATACAAAATAGGATCCAAAAAATTTTGAAATATTTTCCAAATGAAATACAGTTCAAAAATGCATCATCATCATCATCGTTATTATCTTTATTGCCTGTTCATTTAAAAAAATAATTGAGTGTGAATAGTGGTGTGTTTAGACAAATGCATCTGGATGTGTCCATGCGTTTTAGGTTTTACTAGAACCTGTAAACAGGATAGTTTTGCTGTGAACCTATAGGTGTCAAATGCAGTTGAATTTGGCGAGTGTACAGTCTCCATGTTACTATTGTAGCCTTAATTTATCATAGATGTAATATATATTTGTGCTCTAGCACGCGAGACTGACAAACTAAGTTATTTATACAGTAGCACTTTTGTTTGGACTTTGATACAAGTGAGAACGTTTTTTTAGAAAAAATGACGATGGAAAAAATAATAAAATCATTCGTGCAATCGAGTTGTTCATTTTATCATAATCATTATTTTGCTCTTACAGTCAGTGGCTCTTGTTTGCAATTAAGAAATAGAATATGATTGCACACGTGTTTACATAGTTTGATTCGAACACTCGATACATTTTGGGAGAGTTTGCGAGTTTATGTAAACCAGAGATGCAGGCAAGGGTTTAGATAATACTTCAGTTCGAATTCTTCCAAACTTTCTTGAGTGTTTTCACCGGGCTGCGTAAATAGGGTACAGCCTTTATCTACGTCTTTTTGATAAAATAAAACCAGCCAACAAAAGACAATGATACAGCATAACCGTGTTAACATCAGCCACTGCAGAACGACTGGATAACCAATCAGAGAGAGCGTTCTATTATCACAACCAATCAGAGTGCGGATTATATGATTCATAAACTTCTCTCTGTCTGTTTCTTTTACCGTTTCTGCATGAGGGTAGGACAAGGGATTGGGCGGGGAGGGGGGGGGGGGGGTTGGGCTGTGATTGATTCCCTCTCTTCTAGGTCCAAAGGATGCGTGCAGTTTAAAGAGCTCTTCATTAAGAGTGCGTCAATTGGCTTAGATTGGACTTGGGTTATTCGAGACCCCCCTTGCGGAATCCACAGAATCTAAAATGACTGAGCATCGTTTTTTTTAGACTTTCCAATAAAACGGTTGCTTTGGCGTTGGCACGTTCAACTGAAGCTCCAGGGACTGTTAGAAAGACGTGGTTTCATTTAACTTCAAGCTCCAGTTTTATTTATAAGAAGTAACTGATATGTGCTAATTAGTGTAGAGTGTTTGTTAGCGCGAGTCACTCGAGCGGGAACCTAATTGACATCACGATATTTACGTCACGCTCAGGTAGCTGCACGCAACAGTTCCAGGGTTTTCAACTCCTTTAGCAATGACTCAGCGAGAGTTAAGTGCAGTTAAAATCTCAGGTATGCTTATCAAATGAGGCGTGAAAAAATTGCCTGACACTACATTCAAGAGCCGGACACAGTACAGAAAACGCGTTTAGTTTTTCGTCAAAGGAAGTCCGCTTATTATTAACCACACGTTCGTGACGTAAATGTTTCACAGAAGTAAAAATATTCGCTTTCCCCCAGAAAAACACAGGATATTTTACCGTCATTTTATCCGTTAGTATTCAAAGTAGTTTTCTTATGCATCCAATTATGAGATTTTCACAGATCAACACTTAAAAGTTCAGTAAAAGTTTGACAATGACAAATGGATTTTTTGTAAGCTTAAAGAGCCACAAAATTATAATTGAAGAAACTAAGATGTATAAAATGTGTTACAGTTCAAGAAATATAAAAACTAATAGAAATATAGTCGTTCAGATGTTCTTCTGAACTGCTGCCTCGAAAAAATTAAGAACCTCGAAGAAATAAGAAATCCTGAAATCAAAAAGAATTAAATGAAAAATAAAAACAGAAAAAAAAACTAAATTAATGGCAATCTTGATAACGCAGGACTACTGTTCCAGATCATAAACGAAACAGTGGTAATGATTAAAATGGAGCACATGACCGAAAATCACACAGCAAAGTGACAAATATAATGAAATGGTTATCTTTTCATCAAACGATCACAGATATTTTACAAAGATTAGGGCCGGCTTAGCTCAGAAATACAAATAAAATAGAAAAGAAATAATAACTATTAATTATAGTTGCCTTCGTGTATTGAGTGTTGAACAATAAAAAATTCATCATTCAAAAACAGTAAAAATTAAGAATAAGCGTAACCTCTGGCAAAATAAATATCACAATTTCTGATCGCAATACAACACAAATTTAAAATAAAAGAAATTCATGCCAGAAATCAAAACAAGGGGGTTTTCGTAAAAACGCTTCCCCAACAACGAATTTCTTGACAAATCAGATGTGAAGCGCGTTGAAAATTTAAAAAATGTTCGATAACTAAAAAAATGAATATTCAGTAATCTGCCATTTTCCGCATTATATTCTTATGCAAAAAAGCACTCGCTGTGTAGTTTACAAATTAGCCAAAACAAAGAAGCGATCGAGATATGTTTGCGTGACACTACAATTTGATTGGTCTTTTTCCTTGAATGACATTTACGAGAAACGCAAGGGTGCGCAGCTTTGCAGGACTTTACCGAAACCATCGTTAATGGCGGATGTTCGGCAACGAACGAGAGAACCGCTTCTTTGGGGGTTTTATTGCTTCTTGAATTTAATGAACTAAACCGTCTTTTTGAGAGGCACATGTCATATTCTGCAAAATGATGTCGAGAGAATATCGGCCCCGATCGGTAAGTTGTTTATCAGATTTCCAACTGCGAATCGACCAGGAATGTTGATTTCACTCTTTCTTCTTCGATTCGTAGGTTCCGGACACAGCGGTTTTTGATCCGCTACGAAAGGAATCTAATAATTGTATCCAAGCTTATTTATTCTTTGCTTTTTAATAAGGCAGAAAGATATATTACTTAAGGGATCTAATAAAAGCTCTTCGAAGATTAATATTGCTGCAACGTTCTGTTTCTGCGTAGTTGATCGATTGTACTCTTTTGAAACGCTAACAGATGTTTGTTTCAGTCGTATGCCTTTTTTGTTTCAGGGCTCAAAGAGTTATGATGTAGCAGTCGATCCTCACATGTTGGATTTTCACTCCCAAATTGAAGACATAGAAATACAAGGTAAACCTTGGTTTAACACAGCAGCTTTTAAACTCCTCAAACTTGAAGCGCCCAAATGTCATCCAGAAAATATTGATATAAGCTTAAGTAAGATCGCTCTAACGGCCTATATAGGGAATTGCTTCGAGTAGATTGCTTGAAAGCTCGTTTTTGTAAGATTTTCATTCATCCCAGACCCTGCGGCAAATATACAGTGTTATTTTTGTTTTGCAATATGCCAATTTTAAAAGCCAGCGCGAGTACAAAGCGAGAAATGATCGATATTGATGTTGTGAGTTTCACAAACAACGACAAATGACGCGCTAAAGAAATTCATTGTTTCGTTGTTTCGTACATTGCATGACATTTTAGGCGAATGCGAATTTATATTCGTCTTGGACTGGCACTCCATGGACACTCTAAAATCTTATGGCGACTCCCTTCCAAGCCAAGAGACTTGAACGTCGTTTTGCCGGCCTGATATTGAAAGATGTCGAATCTGTGATCAAATGCACGATTTTATTCTAGAGTGTTTTCGAAGAATTTCGGTTTCAAATCAGGTTCTTTAGACTGATTCTAAAGACTTTATTGCTTTACTCACGAACTCTGTTATATTAAAAACGTCAAACGCAGCTCAACTTTGAGCATTTGCCGGACACTGAGGGGGCGCGTTGATATTGTTGCGGAATTAGTAAGGAGAGAGAATCCTGTATTGCACATGAAATTCTGTGACGTCAGTTTTTCGCCAATGGTCATCTATATAAACTGTCAAAAGTTTTGTGCTCACCGATATAACTTCACGAGACATCCCGATACAGGAGAGATCCTTTGTCCTCTTTCAACAATTGATAACAGACTGGCCATTTGAGCTAATTACATTGTTTTGAATATTAATTTATGACCCTGGTTATCATATAATTGGTATTTCAATAATTGATATTTCGGTTTATTGTGGAACATTTTTGTTGCAAACAGTTAGTTTTCTTTCTTGCAGTTTTTTTTTTTAACAAATAGTTTTTTATCATCTTAAATTCTTTGAATTCAGTGAACAGCGGCGAGTTCAGTAAAACTTCAAAAGTTGTTGCTATTTAAACTTTTAATTGTCCAAACTGGCCACGAAAAGAAATTACTTGTGTAAAGCTTATAAACACCTACACTTCATTAGCAGAAATATATGGGGGTTCTTTTAAGGGAGATAATTTTAAGTTTGGAAAAGTTCCGATTGTTTTACCATGTTATCAACAACTGATTTATTTCATGGTGTGAAACCTTACATGCGGGTCGGAATGTGACGTTTTTCTTTAATCACTTAGTTTTCTTGAACAATAAAAGGCTTGCATGGCTAATAGAGAGCGTATATCGTGTGCAAAATTGTAAAAATTGATGGGGTCGAAGGTAACACCGTTTATTTCAAGCCACCTGCAATCTGCAGACGCGTATATTAGAGATCACTTGATGTTCACGTGCAAACGTTTCGTCAACAACAGATTTTGGCTCGATTTTTCTTTCTTTTATAACAGGAAAGAGCACAGAACGTCGATATACAATGGGCAAATGCACCAATAGCCTTTCGTTGCAAAATTTCCGCTTTTAAATGCCCCAAAACCTGCGATTACTTGCAAGTGTAAATTGTACTATAAACACTTGATGCAAATATCCAAACGCTCGTTCCAGTCCTCCTGAGCGTTGGATAAAAACACGACGCGTACGCAATCGAGGTTCACACAGAAAGCGTGAAGACGATGGAGATCAGAGAACCGGTGAATACGAGAAAAACATTTTGTGATCGCGTAGTTTGGGTGGAAAATTTTAACTCTCATTATTTCTTCTAGAGCTACGATGAAATTCCCGGGCCCGTGGATAAAGGAGTATCCAACACGAACGGTTACTTCGGAGAACTCGACTATCAAAGTACGCATGAACTGAATAGAGCTTTTTGCCGGAAACCGGCGCGCGACGCACAACAAACTTTACACATCGAAGACGTTTTCTATTATTACTTGTTGATTGTACATCAAAATCAAGCCTTGTTTATTTTATTTATTTCTCTAGATCATCGCCAGGTTAATGTAGGTGTACATATTCCTCTTCGTCCAAGAAAGCACCACCACCACCAAAGACACCACCACCATCGGCGAAGACACAGATCCTTCACGCTCGAATCCAAAGATGAGTCGGGTAAGAACTTGTAGTATTCTCTCTTCCTGGTTATTTCCGTCAATAATATATTTATCAATCGTGTGTCGTGCTTTTTTTTCGTTCGTGGGATTTTTCGATTCCTTTGTGGTTGTCTGTAGGAAGGATAATAGAGGCGAAAACCATTTAGCGAAGAATGTTTATGTATAATGCGAGTAGCTAAGAGGCTAAGTTGCTTCTAAACGGGAGAATGGAATATTTATTAAATGTCTAGATCGACATGACGAAAACTCAAAAGTGTTGCACGAAGAAATTAAATTTATCCTTTGAATTAAGTTTAGCTCGTGTCACATGTTTATAATACTCTTGTACCGGCAACTTGTTCGTCTATCGAATATTACGACAGTGATAGAATTACATTTATTGAAGTGTCATATTTCGTTAGAAATTAAAATAATTTGTAGTGTGGGAAAGGGCTGATTTCTGTGCGTCGTGGCTTAAGCATTGCAGCCTCATATTGTCGATATTTTTTTTAGCTCAAAATATCGATTGCCAGGCGAGCAATGATTTCGCTATCTTCTTGAAGTTTCATTAACTCAAGCATGTGCATAATATAACAGAGCAGTCGTAAGCGTTTATATCTGGCCCTTCTCTTTCAAGTGGTCTTACATTGAGTATTTTAAAGTACAATTTAGAAAACCAAATACTGCAAATTTCTCTGTATTGAACAGTCGCTGTATTGAGCAGTGGCAATTGTTGTTCACGAATATCGACTACGTGAAAATTTGTTCTAACTTGTGTTCGGTGTACAACAAGAATGCGCTAATTTTGTTTGGAGGCTAGAATTTCGTCGGCTGCGGCTTTAAATAAAGTTGTATACATATGTTATATATGCTGAATTTGGTTTTGAGGAAACCTGTTGTTTGGTAAATATTACATGTTAAGAAGAGCTCGGGATGAATTTTTTTGGACACTTACATTGTAATTTATTTATGTTTGAATTGCTCTACTGCAAGTTCAACCTTTGTTTCTCGCTCAGCCTCATACTAGGCCATTATTTACGATCTTTCTCTGTAAAAGAATACCATCCCTGAACATGATCGTGATTTCTCATCCATTAGCAAGTAATACTAATTACTATTCAGATAACCAATGGTAAATGGTAAAATATCCCCTATTCTGTTACTGCAGATTTCTGCAGTTGAAAGCTTTGTTTTTGGGCACAAGTTAATTGACTGGAATAAATTAGTGCAGTGCTTTCAATTAACAATTAATTAACATTGGCTCAAAGCGAGCATAATTATCTGGTTGTTTCAAGGTGTTAATTCCCTTACCAACCTTCTATGTAATGCTAGCTGTTTTTTTCGAATGATGTGCTGTAAACTTCACTTGAATCATTTATACAACACGTTGTTTTGTTTGTTGTTTGCAAATCTCTACATGGGGCACAGTTTTTAATGCATTTGTAATTTTCCTTTTAAATGGATAAAAAGACTTTTTATGTCAATATAATTCGACATGTGCAGTATGTCATGTCTTACAATCTATACAGTCGGTACTTCATACAAGACTACTTCTACTTCCAGAGTCTGAGTGTTTTATTTTTAATATATTTTTTTTAAAAATGGAGTGATCATTTAAAATTTCTCTAAATATGAATTGTTGATCACAGCCAAAGCTCTCTGCAGGACTAACAAGAAGCTGTCATCTCTATGGTTTTAACCAGCAGTACAGGTGTATTGGGCTAGCAAGCACTAAATACTGCAAAATTCCGGATATAAGCCCCCCTCTGCTGGATGAAATTACTGACCAGGGCTAAATGTTGCTTTATTATGACTTTAAACATAAAAAAACAGTACATCTGACAGGATGCAGTGGTGCAGATCTGCATAATGCACTGACTTCCGCATCTTGAGAATATTTTCTGCATAAAACAGAAAAATTTGCTTCATATTAATGATTAAGCAGCTGCTTATCGTCCTTACAAACAGAAATTTTGAAGAAATTAATTATTTTGAAACAGTTTTTCTCCTAAAAAAGCGACCAAAACATGTTACTTCGATCGTGAGCAATTTTTAACCTCCAGGCATTCCACAATTTCTGATTTCTATTGGATGACAAGCATTACTATTTCAGCAAATGGCAGTAGTTGATAAGAAACTGCATCGAAATCTTCTTTCACTCGTTCAGTCTATCAAAAATTATTTGTGGTTAATTATAATAATTATATGAACAAATTTGTCATCAAAGAGACGAAGAAGGATCCCCACTTTGCTGTACACTTGCCTCAAGTCGACCTCACGGGCAAGATGAGTGATGAATTAAGTGAAGCAAGCGTAAGGCCGCAAAGTGGCCTGTGAGTGACATGCCATAATAAAGATGAAGGACTTTGTTGAATGTCTTATAGCAGCAAAGGACAGAGTGAGCCAGTATTCTGGAGTTTTCTATGTTGATAATGGATTGTTATATTGTTCAACATGCAATGTTATAGTAGATGATGTAAGGGAATCTGTCCTTGATAGCACCTTGAATTGTATTGTCAATGTATAAGAAAATCAACCTGTTACCAGTCTACTAAATAAATTTTCCACTTAATCCAACATGCTTTCCGCATAATCAACACTTTCTGCCGCATAATGTACCGAAAGTTTCCGCATAATTTGTTATTTTTTTCCACACCCTATCAGTTGCCCTGTAAAAACATATTTTGATCAACACTGCCGTGCGTTGTTTTGAAAGGATTTTTTTGTTCCGCTTATAAGCCCCCCTGGATATAAGCTTTGAGCCCACCCAAAACCCCTTATGAAGTCGATGAGGGCTTATAACCAGAATTTTACGGTATTCTATGTTATTCCATGGATAACCAGTGTTCTAGATAAGGTGGTGGCATCAAGTCAAAAATTTGACAAGGTCAGTTACGACCCAACAAATATTTACAGTTGGAACAACCTGACAAAAATACCTGACAGGGGAAGAGGTGGGGACAATAGCCTGTAATGACTAGCATAATATGTTTGTTTTCCAGAAGCTGGAAATACATCCTCATTACCGACAGACAAAGTTCGCTTCATTCTTGGAGGTGAAGAAAATGACCAAGAACGGCACAAAATGTTCACCGAGTTGATGGCATATAATTGTGACAAGGATGGAAATGAGGAGTGGAGGGAGATGGCACGGTGGCTTAAGTTCGAAGAAGATGTTGAAGAAGGTGGAGATCGTTGGAGTAAACCACATGTCGGCACGCTGTCTCTGTACAGTCTGTTTGAATTGCGAAGTGCACTTCTGCGTGGAACAGTGCTTTTGGACATGAATGCAAGTAATTTACCTCAAATCGCAGGTTAGTAACTTTTACCCAATCCATTCTAATTTGCATTGTTCACAAATTGAGTGGGATTGTCAAGTTATTTGGAGGTTTGTGAAATTAAGGGTTTGAGAAATTGTGATTCTACTGTAACTATTTTAAACTTTTCATTTTCAAATGTTAATAATCATTTTCTTTTTTATCGCAAAGATCTTATTCTTGATGATATGGTGAACAAAAATCACTTGGAACAAGACGTCAGACAGAGAGTTCGTGAGGTGATCTTGAAGAAGCATCGTCACCAGGGGGTCAAAGCCAACAAAAAGAAAGGATCCAACCCTATGAGTAGCTTTGGATCATTCGCAAAGAAAGCGTCATCAGCTGGGCTAAGTGATTTGTTAAAACGATCAGACTCCTCTCAAAAAACAACAGCTCCTAATACATTAAACACAGTGACAGAAGAAGATAGGAACAATGCAGAATTCCCTCATCTGCCGTCAGCTGTAGACTTGGTGGGAAAAGAGAAAGAAAGTGGGGCAAATGGTGATATCCAGAAGTCCGATTCTGATCCATGCCTAGAAACGGTAACTCAAACTGCAATCTTATCATTAATGAAGATTTTTTAGTGCCTGTTGCATGCCATGTTTTATTTAAATGCCCCCATTTAAAAAGATGTTCTATAACCTCAAAGAAAACCCATCTAGACCAAAACAAAATATTTTATTTAATAGGATTTTACACATGATCTAATTGCAAGATTCCCATTGTAGTTTGATGCAAACTTTATGAAGAAGATTCCTCAAGGGGCACAAGCTTCCAATGTCCTTGTTGGAGAGATGGATTTCTTGAAGAAGCCTGTGACTGCATTTGTGCGACTGGAGAATGCATCTCTTCTGGGTGATCTCACTGAAGTCCCCGTTCCCACCCGGTTTATCTTTTTCATGATAGGACCCACTGGCACTCCGGGCAGATACCACGAAGTTGGGCGTGCCATTGGAACACTGATGTCTGATGAGGTAGGTCTGTGGCATCAGGTTTTCTTGTTTAGTTGTTGCCGAAAAGAACGTGGCTTGTTAATAACTGAAGCAAAACAAATTCTTTAAATTCATGTAGATGAAACATTCTATATACAGACACAGGTTGTTATTAATAGGTTTCTAACAATGTTATAACTAATAGAACATTTTGTCACATTTGAGGTGAATTACCATTTTAATAAAATAACGCATTGTTTGTGTGGCAGGTTTTTCATGAGGTTGCCTACAAAGCTCATTGTCGTGAAGATTTGCTGGCTGGAATTGATGAGTTCCTAATGCAGGTATGTGAATAATACAAAGTTTTACCTTGGGTAGTGTGGAGGCATTAGTCTAAATGCAACTTCTCTTACAGTGAAACGAACTCAACCGGGGCCACCCAACGTTTTTTAGCCAATCTCAAGACAAGCTCACAACAAAAGAATTGGAGCTTGTTCATCAGCAGTTAAATTTGCCCCTTATTATGATTGGTCCGCTGATGAAGGAAGTCCAATTCATTTGTTCTGAACTTGTCTTGTGATTGGCTAAAAAAACGTTGGGTGGCCCTGGTTGAGTTCGTTTCACTGTACAGCGTAAGTGGTGTCAGGCATATTGTGGATGGTTTTAGTTTGGGGTTCATTATTGGAAAATCTGTCATTTTATACATTTTATCCTTTGATCAAATTTTATTTTCCTTTGTTTTAAACTTATTATCACACATTACCATACCCAAAACATGGGAAAATAAAATTTGGACCTAGGAAAAAATTGAACCACAACATGCATGTATGCATATATTTATGAGGCAGGAACTACAGTAGGTGAAATTGTTGGAAGAAAATTTCAACTAACTATCTGAAGAAAATTCTTGCAATTTGCACCAGGCAGAGACTGGGTGAATTTTTGCAAGAAAATTTCAACTTTCTTGTGAAGAAAATTCACGAAATTTGCACGCAAGACTGTGTTAATCAACAATAACCTTATTCAGCGCTTCAAGCTGCGACCATTTTGGTCGCCATGGCGAGTGGAAATAAAATTTGGCGACTAAATTTTCCACACAGGTCGCCAATTTGGCGACCACTGTACTGCCAAGGGCTGGCTACGCATCAAAGTTTGAAAACCACATTTCCTTTCCATTGTTTTAGTGTACTGTACAAGAATTAAACTTGTTTTGCATGTTTATCTCCCTTACCTGTTTCTTTAATCTTTTATTTACTTTTCTGCATGATAATTGGAACAGTTCAACAAAAAATCTCTTCAATGCAAACGTAAATAACTACGTCGGAACGTTCTTCGAACGATTTTAATTCGGCTCATAATGGTCAGCGGTATTACTTCATGTACAGTGACATAAGGTGTCCTGCTTTGAAACGCTTTCCTTTTTGGCGACCAAAATTTTTCTAGCGGCGACCATTTTACAAAAGGAAGTCGCCAAAAGGCGACTTCTGGAAAACTTGAGCTTGAAGCACTGTTATTCTGATGTAATTTATGTATTTAGAGTCTAAGAATTTACAGGATAATTATATCCCCTGTTAGTTTATCTGTGCTTACTTTCATTCTTTCCACTTTTAAGGTAACAGTTTTACCACCTGGTGAATGGGACCCGTCCATTCGTATTGAGCCTCCTGATGCCATCCCTGAACAGGGCAAGCGTCTGGAGTCTGCTAAGTCTGGGGGCAATGGAGATGATGAAGAGCATGACCCCGCAGGTGACAGGGAAGAACAGCTCCAGAAGACAGGAAGGTTAGAAGAATCATACGATAGAAAGTATTATAAACTTACTGAGGGAATGGGGTTTGACCAATTATCAGAGTTCCCATTAACGCACAGGTGTGCGTCATATACGCACAAAAAATGAAAAGGACGCACAGTTTTTTGCCAAAGTGCGTCCTTGGGATGCAGAAAAAACAAGTTTGGACAAGTTAGGAGACTGGATCTAGTAGGCCCTACCCAAACATCTTTGCGATCATCTTAGCATGTGCTTCAGTGAGCCGCCATTTTGTCACTCGTCATGTCAACACAAAAGACTTAATTCGAAATTGCTCAGCATTCAACATCGAGGAAACCTGAAAAAAGGAAACCTGAAAGTGATAAAGATCTCCGGGATGATGCCCAGCTGAAGAAACGTATGTTTTGTCCTAAATGGCTGGAGGAGTTTCAATGGTTAAATATCTTAATACCATTCTCAACCCTGCAAAATTACCTGGCACAGCAGTTGGAATTCGAAATCACGGTACCGAGAGTCTAGAAAGGCTCATTGAAAAGTATGCCTCTGAAGATGAAGAAAGTCCAATAAATGCTGATGAAGCATGAAATTCCTTTATCAAGTTCATGCACTTTCTTATTAGTAATAAGGACAAAACTCTAACTGAAGTTTGTGAAATTCTTGCTAAGCCAGGTGTTTATGAAGACATTTTACCTCCATTCCTATCACTTCTGTGCCTTCTGAAAGGGGGTTTTCTGCACAAAAATCGAATTCATGGAGCTTTAAGAAATAAAATGTCCCCAAGTGCAGTTGAATGTAAGATGCACATTTCTTTTGCATCCAAAGCTCATTTGGATGAGGAAAGTGTTTGTGATAGAGCATCAAAGAAATTCCAGGACATGAAGAAAAGAAGAAAGTAATAGTATAATACAAAAAAATGAAACTTGAGTGACTTGTACGTCACATTGCAACTTTTAGTTTAATATAATTTTTATATTATAAACTAACATAAGGTGATGCTCTAGTAATGTAATAAGTATGTTAGTATTAAGAAACACGAAGGGCACACTTTTATTCCAAAAATAAAACTTTATTAATTCTGTTATCACCCGGTCTTGGGTTTTGTCTCTGTGTGTTAGTAATAGGCAGGGGACCCCTGAAAAGCAAAAAGGACCCCCAACTTTTTGGAACTGGGGGTCCCAAGGACCCTTAACTTTCAAAACTAGTGGGAACTCTGATTATGCTGGCAAGATTTAGGGCATGATAAGTTATATTCGAATATCAGGGATTCATTGCCCGAAAATGTGACTCGCCCTTCTTCTGTCCACCTTTAACCTCAAAGGAAAATCCAACTTACTTTTGGATAAAACATAGGCTGGAATAGAAACATGTATGTATAGCAGAACAACCCTTGATTTTTGGATCATTATACTCATCAAGCACCATGTTTGATTCAGCTATTTTTTGTGTGCATTCAAATGATTTATCTTTGCCGTAGAAGTAGCCTTTTTTCTAGCTGTTGTCCAAGGAAGTGGAAAAATGTATTTTTTTTTACCCTGTTGGTTTGGCCAGGTTGTGTGGAGGTCTCATTGCTGACATGAGACGCCGAGCTCCGTGGTACTGGAGTGATTTTAAAGATGCCATGAACCCTCAGTGCATTGCATCCATCATCTTCATATACTTTGCTTGTCTCACACCGATCATTACTTTTGGAGGTTTAATGGGAACAAAGACAGGGAAGAATATGGTAACTTAAATGCAAATACTGTACTTTTAATTCCAGTGTTGTAATGTGCAGTTCCAGAAAATATCTATACCCACCCCATGGAAGGTCACTGGAAATTCCGAGGTAGTGGGGGGTCCCAAAAGCCAAAATGTTTAAAGGAAAGTATGGGGCTTAACTTGAATTTCCAGAGGGGTGGGGAGATTCAAACCAAAAATACCTTCCATAGGAGGGGTATAGATATTTTCTAGAACGACACAATGTTGAAACAGTCACTTTGTGGGGAATGTTTGATGGAGTTGGTTTAACAAGAAATTCCACTTTAAAAATGCCTAGCCTGGCCTCATTTTTGCATCAATTGACCACTGAAGTGCAAGCAGCTGACAAACAGTTTGAACTGATTAAGTGAGTTTCATTTTTGCTTAGAATGGTTTGTCAAAATGTTCTTATTTTGGTTAAGTTTACAGGATGTAATTTTTAGCTCCTAATGTGCCTCGACTGCACGAGTACAAACTTGCGTTTTTATGCCCAAAAGGTGTGACGTGTTCAATTCCCCAACCGGTTATTTTCCCACTTATTTTACCCTTGATACATGTTACTTTTTATCAATGTAGTCGCACTTTTCTTTCATTCTAGGCTGCGATGGAGCAAATTCTAGCAGGAGGAATAGGTGGAGTCCTCTTCTCTCTGTTTGGTGGTCAGCCTCTAATTATTCTGGGCGCAACTGGACCCATGTTAGTCTTTGAAGAAATTCTGTATACGTTTTGTGATAAATTTGGCCTCGATTATCTTCCGTTCCGTTTGTGGATTGGGATCTGGACAATGCTGTATTGTTTTATCCTGGTAATAACAGATGCCAGTGCGCTTGTGAGATACTTCACCCGTTTCACTGAGGAATCCTTTGCCACGTTAATTGCATTGATCTTTATTGTTGAGGGTTTCAAAAAGTTGTTCCACGTTCTTCATGACAGCCCAGTTCCAACAACAAGTGCTGATTATAGACGTTACGGTTACATGGAAGGACACAGTTGCCTGTGCTTACCAAAGCAATCTGACGATTCGCATTCAACCCATTCGCCATACAACATGTCATTTGTCAATGCAACATCTCTAACTCCGCTTGATTATTCAATGGGAGACTGTTCGAGGTATGGTGGTGAACTTGTTGGTGACGCATGCCATGATAATGTATTCTTCCTGTCCGTTATCCTTGCCGTTGGAACCTTTTTCTTGGCTATTTCATTGAAGGGATTTCGTACCAGCACTTATTTCCCAACAAAGGTGAGGTTCTTTTAAAACTCACATCAATTTAACTGCTTCATTATTTTGATCTATTTGTCTGGGACTTATCTAAATTGACACGTAGCTACATCCAGGCGGGGGGGGGGGGGGGGGGGGGGGGGAGAGTAGAAGTACTTCTAGTCACTGCCTGGTGGGCCACTTAAGGCTCAAATGCAGACATTGCCTTATTTATAAATAGGGCCATCTTGTGATGGCATTTAACCTTTATCTCACCTTGTCCTGGTTGAATGCAAGAATTAGCCTTTTTTTAATTTTTTTTAAAAATAAGAGAATAAGAATATTATTATAATAAAGGGACTTAGTGTAAGGTTGCAAAATAATATTCTTATCATGTTATTGCAATAGTTAATTTTCCAAAAAGTCACTTTGAATGTTGTTTCCTACACTCATTCTGCTACTCTTTGTCCATGAACTGTTTCAATCGAGCTTATTTTGTACTTATAACAGGTCCGTGCAGTCATCTCGGACTTTGCCATCCTGATCAGTATCATGATAATGGTTGGTGTTGACCTTGCATTTGGCGTCAACACACCAAAGCTTGATATTCCATTGAAATTCCAACCCACAGCAAGTGAGAAGAGAGGATGGGTGATCCCTCCACTGGGTAAGAACCCTGTGTGGACCATTGCTGCTGCAGCAATCCCAGCTTTGCTTGCAACTATTCTGGTTTTTATGGATCAGCAAATCACTGCTCTGATCGTGAACAGGAGAGAACATAAACTCAAGGTACGCACTGTAAAGGAGCTTAGTAAGAAGCTAGCTCATTTTCACTGCATGCTAGTTGAGAACATGTAAGCCTTTGTTGTATATAATTGTATTACCCATGTTGACATATGAAAGCTGACCATTCACAGGAGAACCAAACTGTAATTTGGCTAATGGTTTGGTAGGGGACTAACCAGAGTACTATTCAGGCTTTTAATAGTTAATGGACACTTGCACTCAAACTCAAAGTGGTAACTCAAAATGCATCAAGTGGATGAATCCTGATAAACACTCAGAGCCATGAAATTACTTAAGAATCCATGTACATACTAAAATATTCCTGTTTTCCTCTGCAGAAAGGAGCTGGTTATCACTTGGATCTGCTGCTTGTTGCTATTATCATTGGTATTTGTTCATTGTTGGGTTTGCCGTGGGTAGTAGCTGCCACTGTTCTATCTGTCGGTCATGTACAGAGCTTGTTTGTTGAGTCTTCATGCACAGCACCTGGGGAGAAAGCACAGTTTCTTGGTGTAAGGTGCGTTGCTTAAAATTCCTGTGTTCCATGCCAACCCCAGTTCTTTTTTTTCCAGTTTCAAAGACTTGAGCTGCAGGGTTTTTTTTAGAAACCTACAAAAGCGGGTGTCAAAACTCACATATCAGACATATTTGACACATGCTATTTTTACTGCAGGGAACAGCGTGTCACTGGCACCATGATTTTTATCTTGATTGGCTTAACTGTGTTCATTGCTCCAATCTTAAAGGTTTGCATTATTTTATTTTTACACACCATGCATGAACTTAAACCTCTTGTCACTCATTTGGTAAACTGATGGTTGAAGGACAAGACTGATAGTTATTGACAACACTCACCTATCACAAAGGGTTTGCCTAATGGTTAATGTGCTGGACTTTGGATTGAACAGTCCAGGTCTGAGGCCTGGCCAGGGTCATCTGCGTTGTGTTCTTAAGCAAGACACTTTATTCTCATTATGCCTCTCTCCACCCAGTTGTATATTAAATGGGTACCAGCTAATTTCATGCTGGGGGAACCCTGCGATTGACTAGCACCCATCCAGGGTGGAGTAATACTCCTAGTCGCTTCATGCTATGGAAACTGGGATCATGTGTGGGGCAACAATCTGGTGTCTGTTTTAATGAAGAGAGGAATTGGTGGGCCACTAGTCTAAAACACAGACTGTTATTCTTTCTGATCTTACATGTCAGTATGTCATATTCCCTTCACAGTTTGTTCCCATGCCTGTTCTTTTTGGCCTGTTCTTCTACATGGGATTTTCAGCACTCAAAGGACTGCAGGTTAGCTAACTAGCTTCCTGTAGAATTTTCATGCATCATTTTGGTCTCTTCAGTATGGACCATGCATTTTAATTGTCCATATTACCAGGTGTCAATAGTAATAAATTATCACTGGGAGCTCTCACTCCCAACCGCCCCAGGTTGAGATAACATATGGGGAGAGGCGTGCCAAGAGGTGGAAAGGAATGTTAGCAAAGGCACAAAGGCAAGCCATCACTGCTGGGAGGAGGGTGAGGCAATGATCTGATGTCCGGTGTCCATTTTAATGAAGAGAGGAATAAACAGGATCAAATAGGATTTTTTATACTAACCTGGTGTAAAATTATGCATAACAGACTCCCTTCAGGATATACAGAAGTAAGGGAATGCACAACTGGCATCTTAAAATTTTCTCTCTGTTCACAGTTCTTTGAGAGATTAAAGATCATATTCATGCCAGTGAAGCACCAGCCCGATCTGATGTTCTTGCGGCAAGTTCCCCTCAATAGAATTCATATCTTCACAGTTATTCAGCTGCTTTGTTTGGGTGTACTTTGGCTCATCAAATCGACTGACGCTGCCTTGATCTTCCCTGTTATGGTTTGTATTTTGTATGTTTTGTATTTATGTGAAAACTTCTGTCAACCCCCCAACTATTGAAGATGTTTTGTTTATGGATAAGAAAAATTATTTTTAATGTCAGCTAACCAGATTGACTAAAATGTGAGAGTTTTCCAAACCATCACAACTTAATACCAAAACAGATAATTTAATAATTTACCAAACACAACACCACATAACCTTAAGCTAGAGACCAAAAGAAAAGGTGTTTATCACTCATTTATTTATTTATTTATTTTTTTGATGAACATACATTACTGTAAAGACTAAAGTGCTGTGAACTTTATATAAATTGTTGTTGTTATTATTATTATTCAGTTTGAAGAGGATTTGAAACCAGTGCTGCTAAGTGCAGAACAATGTAGCACTTAAATGGAATTTGTATTGTTAATAAAATTGTCTCAAGAAATCTCTCCTATATGTACAGGTGTTGATGTTGGTTGCTGTCCGCAAAGTCATGGAGAAAATTTTCACCCTTCATGAGCTTGAAGTTTTGGATGATTTAATGCCGGAGAGCATTAAAAAGAAGCAAGCTGAAGCAGCGAAGAAAAAAGATGATGACTACGACTATGATGAAGATGACGATGAGTGTTGTGAAGATGACGTAGACGGCAAAAAGGTAAAAGCAGACAGAACAACTTGACTATCATGTACAATAGTACTGTAAAAAAATTATTATATTATTTCTTACAAAGATGCGTGAAAAAAATAGACCACTTGTAAAATTCATATGAAACTACATCCGGAACCGTAGTGGCATATTTTTGATAATTATATCCTCACTGGTGAGGGCATTGATGATATCGATGACATCATTTCCTACCTTTGCGCAGTTGTTTTGTTTAATTTTTACTCAATCTGTGAATCTTGTCTATATAACAAGAAAATTACAAGGTGGCTTAAACATTGATTTTTATTTCCTCGTGTTCAAAACAATATTTTTACTCCTTCATAAAAATATTGTTTTTACCACTTGAAAACGAAAATTCATATCTTGGCACTGCTATGTAATATCCTCCAAAATAAAATATACATGTATAGTGAGGCAATTACACCTGACTGTCAATTCCCATAATATTATCTTAATGCAAGAACAATGACGGCAGGAATAATTATCATATACATAGCCCTCATATAATGCTACAATCCTGGTCATTAAGTTTTTGAACCCTTTGTTTTTGCCATTTTGCCTCCCCACCCCTGTTCAATACGAGAAGACATTTCAAAATGAGAATATTAGGGTGCTTTTCCTTTTGCCAAATTGATGGGAGTGGGGAAGAGAAAAAAACACATTTATATAGCTTGTTATGTTCATAATATTTACCAGTAAAATGTAAATGCATGTGTTTCAAGTAAATTTGAACAGAATTGAAGGTTATTACCTTTCTGTACTGATTCAAATGAATTTGTGAATGCTCTGTCTAGGAATTAATTGACGGGAAAGAAATGAAAGAACTGAACGGCACAGCAAATTGTGAAGTGCCCTTCAACATGTCAGAAGAGATGTGTAAGACTGGGCTGTGGAAAACGTTTGTGAAGGATGGGTCAACGAAAAAGCCACAACACAGGAAAAGCAAATCCAGCGACAAGTACAAGCACAAACACAAACATCATCATGGCCACAAAAACAGGCACAATCGGCAGAAAAGAGATCGCGAAGGATCTGCCGAAGAAGAAGGATTGTGGATGCTTGATAAAAAGAAGGGTGATGATGATAATGATGATGGGAGTGACACAGACCTACACAGAAAACTTTCAATCATCAATGAGGATAAGAATGATGCAGTAGTGATTGACATGGGGGAGATCCAGAAATCTCTTCTGGAGCTGAACGATATTGGTGATGTTCCGATGGTTGGTGAAGGTGAAGACGATGATGAATCAGAGCGCACTGCTGAAAAGGTGGTTTGAAATGTTAACAGGGTAATCCTACAATAATAATGTCAGCCAGGCATCGACACGATAATGCATACACATACACAAAACAGCGACTCATTTTAGTAATTCAAACAGAACATTTGAGTTGTTTGGTAGGATGAACTGTGTTCTATTTAATTATTTTCTGCAGTAATGATAATAGTTTTAAAAATAATACATAATGAGTTGTTTTCAATTTTTAAAATTTGAACTTTTTCTGCTCAGACATGATAACAGGATTTGACAACTTAGCATTTGAATTATTTTGCTATAATTTAGCTGGTTTAACTCAGCACAAATATTGAAAGATTATTTTTTTTGCAGTCTTGTGTGAACTGTTTGGGGAAATGGTTCAAAACATTATGGAAAAATAACTTCTGAATAATTCTAAGAATGAGGTTCCATATGAAAACATTCTGCAAAATAACACAATGCAGGGTTACTATGTGTAAAATTTGTCATAAGTTGGTAATTCAAGGTGATAAAATGGGCATTTAGAATGCTTTATGGTTGGACAATATTTACGTTTCAGCATTTTTTTCTTTATCATAGATGTAAACAGGTATGTAGATAGTGATGTAGTGTAGAAAATAGATTGATATAGAAACGTTTTTTTTTTCTTCATTTGTGGTTGTTAATTAATTTGTAACAGGCCGATGCATAAGGAGAAAAGATAAAAAGCTAAATTCTGGTTTTTATTTGAGAAAAAGGCCAGAAAGAAAATTTCCAAAAAATTAAGAAAGCCAGCGTAATGTAGTTTTTATTCAGACCAAACCAGCACACAGAAGGAAAATGGTACCATTTAGTGGTTTCTGCTGTGTTATATAAATTTCAGTATTTTTGTATTTTTAGTAAGCATAACGGAGGCAGGCCCTCTCATTAATGGTTGTAGCTTTAATTTCTTCGCCAATCAAATTTAGCTTTTCAGCCATCATTTGGTCACGCAATGCTTCTCGAAGAGAAGTATTGCGTGACAGGTCAAATTGGATCTGAAAATGTGATAGGTCTCTGTGTATCTGTCCTCTTTCAGGCACTGTGGTTTCACTTCTCTTTAAAGGGATTGTGTCATGGTTGAGTGAAGTTTATTTTATCAAGTTTTGCTAAATACTCTCTATGAAACTTAATATTTGCAAAGAAATTACTTCTGTGGATGTAAATGACAAAACCTGTTTTAGCGGTTATTTTTATATTTCGCCGAGTTTTATGGCCATTTCTGATGCCTAAGTTTGGCTAAAATCCGTGACACGGTTCCTTTACGTTCTACAGTTGAAGTGGAGTGAAAACCAAAAGACCAAGTAAAAATTTAACAAATTGAAAAAAAAATTCTAAGACAATCTATTTGACGCTTGCTTAATGCGGGACATGTTTCCAACAATCTTGTATTTGTGAATTTTGAGAGAAGTTATTTATTCCAACTAAACGCAGGAAATTTAAAAGACTCCAATTTTGTAACTCTTCTGTGTATGTTGTGTATCAGTTTCAGCCCTTTATGGAATTTGAACTTCCAGCATCTTTTCAACACATCTTAATATATCTACTTATACTTGGGGATAATTTGTATAAAATCCAAAAAAACTCTACATTGGGGTATCTTAATTTGGTTTTTCAATGTGATTATTGGCATTCCATTACTGTATGCATCAACCTGAACATTCTGTCGCATTTGATGTCTGGGACAAACTCTTGATCGTGTTTTCGACAACAACATTAATTTTAAACCGTGCACAACTACACACTTTTTGTCTCTTACACGATTTTGTCTTTGTAGCAAGTACATTATAAGGTGATAGAGAGGCCTAAGGTATATATTGTGGTTAAAATCTGTTTTTTAGTTTCAAATTTTGTAAACCAGTTCGTTTTTTAGTTTTCTATGCCTCTGAATATGGTAATGATTATGAGAAAGGAAAGTGAAACTGGTTTGCAAACTTTTAAAGCAAAAGCTTATTTCAACCACAACGTATAAACTGGATTTTTAATTACCTATGTACAAAGTATTTCAAGTTGTCCAAATTCGGTATTTATAGTATATAACACTGTAATTTAAATCAAGTCACTAACGGAATTTGCTGAGGATTTTTTGGAGGGTGAGGTCATGATTATTTTGTGTGTTATTTTAATTGGCATAATTTTGGTAATTTAAAGTAAATTGAAATGTCCAATGGAAACAACGAGTGATGATGGTAGCAGGATTCTCTTTGACTTTCCTTAATCTAACTTGATGTTTTAAAGGAATTTTCTTGTCTAGAAGCCAGCCAACATGTGCTTTTATGTTGACGACATTAATAGAAGTACTGCAGCTATCAGGAAATAAATAAATTAGCTAATTAATTCACGCATAACAATAAGTCGCCCTGTAAACAAATGTCTGCCTTTGGGCGTCAGTTTTAAGATTCCCGCCAAAAAGCCTGTACTGGTGACGTAGCACTGAAGACATCTGTATGGAGCCTATAATTGGTCGAATAAGAGAACCAATCGGAGACACTGCTACGTCATCAGTGTGGATTTTTTTGCTGGAATCTCGCACGTTTCCCTTGGTCAAGCAGAAACTGATGTGCGAAGCGAGATAATAAGTCCGGTTTCACCTTTGTAAAAAATTAACATTGAATGCAACTTGTGTCATTTCAAGCTTCATAGAAATCAATACAATGCTCGTTTTGTGCAGGTCTTGTTGGACATTAAATAAAATTCACTCGTTCACACGATGACTGGTGTTATTGGTACGATAGCCTTGGGTGATGGCAGTGGAGAGTTGTTGAAAAATTCTTCTGTAGTCGTAACATTTCGAACGGCTAGATTTGCATGATAACGTGCAATAACACCCGACACGTCCGAAAGATAGCCCCAGAACTCTTTCCAACAACTCAAAAGAGAAAGTTTACTGAAAGAAGTCTGCTAGAAAATTCACCAACGAATGAGCGCGAGCTTCCCGGTATCTGGCCTGGCTACTGTATATGGGTGACGTCATGAAATTTCGCGCCAAATCGGGTCAGCCGGAACATGGATTATAAAACGAAGGATACGGTGTGTTGAATGCTTCGTCCCCAGGGGTCACTCCCTGGTCGCGCGCGGTGCACTTTGCGTTATGGGATTGATAGTTCGCGGATCGCTTGGCGTTGTGGGACTGTTGCGAAAGAAAAGGGGGACTCGGCGGCTCGCTCCCTAACCATCTACCCCCGCGCGCTTTGTTTTCCCGCCTTACCGCGTGTTTAGCAATAGAAAAAGTCCGCGCGCGTGCTAATAGATGTTACTGATGCAAAAACACGAGTCATATACATTAGAAAACCGATTTCTCGAATCAACTACTTTCTTGTAATTTTACTCCTGATTATTTATTACTCTTAACTACGAAACCTGACCTGTAGGCGACGGTTTGCATAAGTATTTTTCGAATTCATCCAAATTGTCGAATCAGAACGCTCGTAATAAAATGAATAGTAATTTGATAAAAAATAACTAGAGCTCGCGATCGCGTCAAAATCATCGCTTAATGCGCGATTCAATTTGAGAAAGGTTTCATGCGTACAATTTTCAAAAACCAAACAGAGGCGGGTCCAGGATTTTTCTTAGGAGGGGGTGCACATAGTTTTTTTCCTTTTTTAGCAGAATACCAGTTGTATTAGATAGCCGCCTGATCGTCTCAGGGGGGGTGCGCACCACCTGCACCACCCCCCCCCCCTCCCTTTAGCTCTGCCTCTGCAAAAAGACAAATTCTCCAGGAACAGACAAAGTGGCATCATTTTAGGTTACTATAAACTTCACTGAAAAGTTTTTCAATTGGAAATACTAAAGAAATAAACAATGAAATACTTTAAGATACCTTTATTTGAAAATCCACGCACAACCTAAGCTTATTTACATAGAGAATAATACATGGGCGCGCGGAGATATGAAATTTATCTTCCAGTGTTCAACTCGATATCTCACGAGTGAGCGCAGCGAACGAGTGAGATATCGAGATTGAACACGAGAAGATCAATTTCATATCTCCAAGCTCCCATGTATTATTCTATTTATTATATCAATTTAGCTCAATTCTTTCAAAAGGTGAATATTCCAAAGGTCATATCAGGACACATGTGTTTGATACGATATCAGAACACGTGTTCTGATACGACATTTCTCAGTGGCCAAAATCCCTATAACACACTGTAGTTTATATAATAAAAGAAATTATTGTTTACTCGGATCAGAACAGTTCAAGTATATAATACTGATAGATGTCTACGAAATTCTTTGTTCCTTTCAGAACTGGCTAAGAAATGCCTTGTAATTTTGTGGCGAAATCTTCTGCGAAATAGCGCATCATACGTTAAAAAAGTACACTTAAGTAATTGCAAACAGCCTTGTACACAATTTACGCTTTAAAATTTACATTCGTATAAAATGGTACAAAAATAGTGTTCGAATTAAATATATTAGTAGCTTTTTTGTAAGGAAATTATTTTTTTTTTCTCTTGAAGTCATAGTTACTTTGTAAACCTTCGATAAATTGTATACGTTGCTTTACCCAACTAACTTGTACACGCGGTAAATATATAATATTCAGCGTCGACAAACACAAATTTCAAACGTTTGGCCTCGTATATTCATTTCATTAAAATGACGAATAAATGGTAACAATTGTGTATTGTTCAGTTAAACGCAACGGTTACAGTTCGCTTTCGCCAGGAAAGTCATTAATGTCTTTTTGTTAGTACATTGTGTATCCAAGGTTTCTTGATCCACCTACTCTCTCAGTGAGGATATGCTTTCTGAGGGACTTCATGTCCTTCATCTTGTTTTTAAGAAGGTTTCTCAGTCGCTCGGATTCTTTTCTGCTCTGTTTGATGGCATCAAGCAGCTCTGTTTCCTGTCTTGCTCCAAAGCTTCCTGTCAGCTCTCCCCTCTTGTGCAGCATGTTTTCCATCTGAGCGCATTTAAGGTCTGCGTGCAAGCTTCCTAACTCGAGATGGTAGCTCTCTTTTAACATTCGCAACTGCTCCATGAGGTCTGCTATCTGCCTGGTCCGCTCGTCCAGCTGGTCTTTCATGATCTCCAACACGTCGCTTTTCTCGCTGGTATGCATCCTGGTTGCCTGGAGACGGAGTTTCAGGTTGTCGATCTCCATGTCTTTGGACTCGAGCGCAAGCTTCGACGCTATTTCATCCGCATGCCGCTGCTGTTCACTGGCTTCCTGGATGATTCGTACTTCTCGTTCCAAGGCGTCCACGCGCTCTTGTAAGAACTTGATCTCATTCTCGTAGCGCGTGCGTAGTCGTTCAAGCTTCTCTTCCTTTGATTGGCTCGCGCTCTTTTGCTGTTCCATTTCGTTCAATACAGACTTCACTTCTCTTTCCCAGCATTCTCTTTCGATCACATAACTCTGGAGTTTACTATTGGTGGAAGTAAGATCAAGTTTCAGCTCCGATTCCCGGCTGTGCTTCTGCGCCAGATCTTTCTTCAGGAATTCATTCTCCTTCTCTGTAACCTTGAACTTGGTTAGCTTTTCATTGTGTTCTCTTTCCTTGTCTTGTAACTCCTTTTTCAGTGACTCAGCCTCAGCCTTAAGCTTGCCAATCTCCAACTGTTTTCGCGCAGAATCGGCGCATGCACTACTCTGTATCTTGACCATTTGTCGTTTAAGATTTTCGATTTCATGGAAGGAGCTCACGGCTTTGTCCTCCGCGCTATTCAAGCTTTCTTCCGATGTATTCAGCAACTGTTGTATGTGACTTTTCTGTTCAAGAACTTCCTGCAACTCGCGATCGAGGTTATCCTTTTCTCTCTTCACTTCATTCAGTTGACCACTAAAGGCACTGCACAGTTCCTTCTCTTTCGAAAGTAAAGCCTGTAATTGCGAGCACTCTTTCTTCGTGCCGTCCAACTGTTGTTTTAAGATCGCATTGGTTGCTTGAAGACTTCCTCGCTGGATCTCGAGCTCCTCACATTTCTCGCTCGAGTCCTTCAATTCCTCTTCTGTTCTCTGTAATCTTGTACTTTTGTCTTTCACGTTGTCTTTCAGAGCTGTAATTTCATTCTCAAGGTTGGCTTTCTCCACTGTATTATCCTGACAGTCATTCTCTAAGCAGGCTATGCGTTCGTCTGCACGGGAGAGCTTTGCAAATAGCTCTGTCTTTTTCTCGTTGGCATTGTCGTATAACTTTTCCAACTCGTCGATCTTTGATTGGTTAGCAAACAGCTCTCTGTCTTTGTCTTGAATCAACTGTTGTGCTGCTCTTTCGTTTGCTTCCAGCTCAAACGTTCTTCGTTTCAACTGCAAGATGTTTTCCTGAAGTGTGCCAAGCTGCTGTTGGTTTCCCTTGATGTCGTTCTTTGCATCGACAATCTGTTTGCGTGAAGATTCCAGGTCCTTGGTATATCTTTCTTTTTCTTCTTCAGAGGTCTTCAGCTTGGCCTTCGTTTCTTCCAAAGCTTCTTTCGTATCCCACAGTTCTTTCTCGAGCAAGATCTTCTCTCCTTTCGTCTCTGTGATTTCATTATCTTTCTCCTTCTCCATCTCCACGCTTTTAAGTTTCGACGCTTCCAAGCGCCTTCTCAATCTCTTCACTTCGTCTTCCAATTTTCCTTTCTTCTTTTCTAAGTCGTGAAGATACCTCTTCATCTCCGATGCATTGTTCCTCTCTTTTTGAAGACTTTCCTCTAAACGCGCTATTTCGTCTGCTTTGGCATTCAGCTCTTGTTGGAGTCCTCTGTTATCGTTAAAGGATGACAGACAAGCCTTGTGGAAGGAGTCCACAACGTCTTTCATTGATGTGTTCATGGGTGTGACCGGACGGGCGTCTACGCCATCAATTCCTTCCTCATCTTCTCTGGCCATAAACTCTGATGAAGGCAACTCAGCAAAGTGTTCTCCGCTGTTTGTAGCTTTCATTTTACGTACGACGTTCATCTTTGCTTGAGCTTCGGCCAACAGATCTTCAATTTCAGTGTTTCGCTCCTGCAGTTCCTTCTCCAACCACTCTACCTTCTCCCCTGCCATATCAAGTCGTTCTTTCAGATCTTCGTTCTCGGCGCATGTTTTTGTCAGGGCTTCTTTGGTCTTTGCGAGCTCGTTTGTCAGGTTTGCGTTCTGCAATGATAAATCTTCTAACGCCTGGTCTCGCTTTGTGACATCAACGTTAAAAACTCTCTCTTTCTCGCTCAGAACTTCGCTCGTTTGTTTAAGATCGTCTTCGGTTTTCGTTAACGATGTCTGAGTATGCTCTAAATCTCGCTTGAGGTTGCCGCGCTCTTCGATGACTTTTTGATGCAGAGTTTTTAACTTGTTCATCTGGTCGCTCCATGCTGACACTTCTTTTTCGTTAGTCTCTCTCTCGGATTGTAGTGTCTCTTGAAGATGTTGGATTCGCTGCGCGCTGGAGGCGTACTGCTCTTTCAGTTCTTTGTTCTCCGCTCGCAAGTTGTCGATCGTCCCCTCGGCTTCTGTCAACTCATTCTGACTAGTCCAGTACTTCTCGAAGACTTCTTGTTTTTTCTCTTCCAGTGACTTGATCTTTAACTCATCGTTTTTCATTTCTTCTTGTAACTCTTCCACTTGCTTCTGTCTTCTCTCAAGGGCACTTTTTGTCACTGAAAGTTCCTTCTTTACGGTGAGCAGATCGGTCTTCAAATTTGCTGCGGTTTCTTCGTTGCTTGAGATGATAACTTCTAGTGCTTCATTTAGCGACAGAACTTTACTGGAATTCGTTTCTTTTTCCTTAAGCAACTCGTCACAGGTTCCTTGTAACTTCGTGATCCTCTCCTCTGCGACAATCATCTCATTAACGAGCTTCTTTCTCTCCTTCTCACTGCCTTCGTGGTTGTTGCAAAGGTTTGAGTACTGTCCCTTCGTTTCGGCTAGTTCTTCTTCAAGCCTTTTCATTTCAATAGCCTGGAGTTCTGTCTCTTTCCTTAGAGCATTTCCCGTCGTCTCTAGAATACTGACTTTTTCTTCGAGATCGGAATTTTCCTCTCGCAATCTTGCCAGCGAGCGTTCTAAATCTTGAAGGTTGTTCTTGTATGTTTTGCAAACTGCGGCGTTTTCGTTCAAGTCAAGCTCCACTTTCTGTCGTGTGTCTTTCTCCGAATTCATCTGCTTCTTTAAATTGTCGACCTCTTTGCGAGCATTCTTTAATTCTATTTGCTGTTGGCGCAGTTCCTCTCTCATTCCATACAGCTCAGTTTTCGCTTCTTCTTTCTCCTTCAAGACATCATCGAACTTGCCCCTAAGATCTCTGAGAGTTGCCTCCGTGTTGTCCAATTCGCGCGCAAGAGTTTGTTTCTCGTTGTATTCTGCTTCTAATGTTGCGATCTTTTTCTTGTCGTTTCGTCCTTCATCCTTCATCGCTCGTGCATTTGCTTCCAAATACGAGATTTTCTCGTGGCATACCAGCAGTTCCTTTTCGAGGGCGGTCTTTTTCTGTTCGGCTCTCAACAGATTTGAATCCAGTGTTGAAATTTGTTGGTTTGTACGAACCAGTTCTGCATGTTGTTTCTCTGCCTTGCTCTCGTACTCGCCAAACAACGCCTCCAGCTCAGTGCACTTGTTCTGTAGTTGAATTATAGATTCGCGATTTTCCAAATTCTCTTCCTTCAAGTTATTGTACTTTTCTTTAGTTTCTTCGAGCAGGGATTCCTTCTGCACTAAATCTTCTTTCAGCTTCTTAATTTCTTCGCAGAGCTTTTGAGAAGTGGTAGAAAACGATGCCAGTTGACTGCGCAGCAGCGTAAATTCTTTGTTGATAAATTCCACATCTCGCTGGCAGCTCTTGGTTTCGTGTTCCAGTACTTTAGCTTCGGAGCGGAAAAAGTCGAGATTTCTTTCGGTAGTGCGGATACTTTGGCGCAAATTTTGCATCAAGACCTCATTGTCTAAAACAACAGTCTCGCTATCTCCTTGTGAAGATTTTTCTTCCTCTGTGGGTTTTAATTCCCTGTTCAGCGCATTTTTGACAGCTCCTTTCATCTCGCGGTTCAAGTGGTTTATTTCATTCATCAACGTCTCCGCATTCTGTTGCTGAGCCAGAACCTTTCTTGTGGCGACGTACAAATCGTTTGTCAGGCTCTGCCTCTCTTCCTCGAGTTCATGTTTCTTCGCTTCCATTTGCTGAATAACCTCGTCTTTAAGGCTAATATCTCTTAGTACGTTCGCCTTCTCTAAGCGAGTCTTCTCTAGCAGTATTTCCAGCTCTTCGTTTTTTCCTTTAGATTCCACGAGGCTCTTTTCCATAGAATCATTTCTCTTAACACTGCCCTCATGTGTAGTCGTCAGCTTAGCAAACTCCAAGTTAGCCAGGTTTAATTTTTGCTGAAGATTTTCCTCTTCTTGTATAGATTTCTTGTATCGCTCCTCCATTTCTGACAAGTCTTTCTTGACCAACTGCAATTCTTCGGTAAGCCTTCGGTTCTCAGAGGACGAATCAAACTTGCTCTTTTCCATTTCTTCAATTGATTTTTCTGCTTCTTTCTGTTTCTCCTCCATTGTCGCAACGCGGTTTTTCGCTTTGTTTAATTCGTTTTGCAGCTCTTCGCAGTGATCTAAAGCTTCTTTCTTCTGAACTTCAATTATTTCTCGGTTCACTCTCTCCTTGTCTGCGGATTCTGTGATTTTCTTTAACTGCCTCTCTGCCTCAGAAATTGCCAACTCCACATCGCACTTTGCATTCGTTAACGCCATGATGTCAGCTCGTAGCTTCTCGTTTTCAGCTTGGAACGCATCGTTTGTAATTTCAATCTCGGCAATTTTCGCTTGGAAGGACTTCAGCTCGTTCGCCAGTTTCGAACTTTCTTCATCGGCTCGCCGCAAATTGTCTTTCAAATGTTCATTTTCTCCTTGGAAATTTTCGTTCGCTTTCTCTAGATCCAAGATGGTCTGTTTCATTGCGTCGGCCTTGATCTCCAATTTATCTTCTTTCTTTTTCGATTCCACAATCGCCGCTTCGAGGCTTTTGTTTTCATTTTGCAAGGACTTCTTTTGTTCTTCAAGGTTAACGACTTTAACAGTTGTTTGTTCGTCACGAATGCGTGTCGCTTTGAGTTCCCCTTCGAGTTCTTGCCTTAATTTCTCGGATTCCAAGTACTGAGTCAAATCCTTTTGCAGTTCGCCATTCGCCAGTTGTAAGTCAGCACATTCAGCTTGTAGGTTAGACACCAGCACTTCCAAATCTTTCTTCTTCTTCAAAACGACATCTACTTTGTCTTCCACCGTTGCTATGGGAACACTACCTTGTGTGGAATAGAAAATGTCGTTCCGATCGCTCGGCGAAGCTGACAGTTTCTTCTCGATATTTTGAAGTTGTTTTTTCTGAGTAGTACTTTCTTCAAGCAGCTGATGAGAAAGGTCTTCATATTTCTTCTTTTCGCTGGTTTCATATTCAAATTTCTCGGCCACTGATTTGGAGTACAGTTCTAAAGTTTTCTCTTTTTCTTCTTGAAGCTCAATCTTCTCGTGCAGCTCTGCGAAATCTTTCTCTCGGTTTTCAAGCGTTATTTTCAAGAGATCGGCTTGGCTAGTTACCACGGCATAGCTGCGCTCTAACTCGGCGACCTTACTCTTAGCATCTCGAGTCTCGTTTTCCAAGAGCTTAACTTTGTCTTCCAGGCCAAGAACACTTTTTTCTTTCACGGCCACGTCATTTTTCAGAATTTCATTGAGCTGAGAAAGGTGTTTAACTTGGCCATCCTGTTTCTCCTTGTGTACAGTGACTTCGTAAAGTTTGCCGCGCAGTGCTTCGTTGTCTCGAACAACAGCTCGGAAGTTTTCGATCATGGTCGGCATCTTGCAAAGCAGCCCAGGTTCCTGGCCAAAATTGTCTCCGGAGAACGCATTATCCGAAGCTATGGAATTCGGACTGTTTGGACCAGAGCTGAATTCAAAGGCAGACGTTAGAGAGACTCCCAGGGCTGAATCCGGCGACACACTTTCATCTCTGCGGAAGCTCTTTCGCAAATCGTCGATTGTTCTAGACGCGTTTAAAATCTGCTCCTCCATTTTTTCCTTTTCTTTTTCTGAAATCTCCAGCGCGGAATCTTTCTCGCTCAGCCTTTTCTTCACGTCTTCTATGTCTCGTTTCATGTCGTAATTTTGTTTCTTGACAATCTCGTAAGCTTCGTTTGCCTCAGAGCACGCCGATTTCAAACTAAACAACCTCTCTCGCTGCCTCTTTTCGTCCGCTCCCATTTTCTCTAACTTGATCTTCAGCGCATCCAAAGATTTCATGTTTTCCATGCGCAGTTTCTCTTCTCGATGCATGCTTTCATCTTTGTCTTTATCCAGTGAGCGCAGCTCGAAATTCTCTGCTGTCAATTGTTTGATCTTGTCTTCTTTGACTTTGATCGTGGCCTGCGCGTCGCTGAGTCCTTTCTGCAGCATGATCATTCGTTCGGTGGTATTCTTCAGATCCTTTTCTACTTTATCCTTCTCTTCTCTGGTGAGTAAATATTTCAACTCAGCCTCCTTCAACTTATCTGTGATGCCTTGGAAATCTTCTTCCATCTTCGCTTTCTGCTGCCAGTCGAAAGCTTGTTTCTGCACCTCCATTTTAAGCTGCTCGACCTCGCTCCCCAACTTTCCGTTTTCCTCCTGCAGCCGCTCGATGGAGTCGTCTTTGGCTGCAAAAGAAAGCGCGAACGTTTAGCACGTGCCGGAAACGATAAGTGGCAAGATAAACAAACAAGCACTCGTCAAATCTAAAGAGTAAACTTATCTATACCTTAGCTATAAACAAGCTAACGCTTTATCGATCGCGTCCACGCTGATATCAACAACTACAACTTATTGTTCTCCTCTAATCCTAGTGGGAATTGGGTCTTTAAACAATTGGCGTTCTCGACATTTTGATTCAGTTTAAGTAATAATATAAACTGTAAACTCGTTGTCACTCAATTTACAAAACGTTCTTTTTACATTCGCCCAAAATTTCAAGTTTGTTTATTCTTAACTAATAATCTTATTTGATCGTATTTTTGAGAAAGTGTCAGACATGATATGGACACGAGTTCTTTCATAACATTTTTAGCGTCGTTTATCGAAACAAAGGCTTCTTTTGAGCCAAACAGAAAACGCGTGCATTACAAAAGAGGCTAAAAGTTATTCGTGCAAGTGAATCAGCAATCTGTTAGTTAATCCTAAAGCTTAAATATGCAAGCGTGATAAAATGTCCAGGACATTTTGACGAGTCATTCATTTATGATTTGCGTGAGAGCTAAACTGGACGTTGAACATTCTACGGCAGTTTTAGAGTTCTCTTTAAGGGCTATAATTATGTTTGAGTAGTTTGGGGCAAGCAATCGTTATTTAATTTTATTATTTTAGTTGCGCATACTTCCAGCATGAAGACTGAAAAGGGCGTAGAACACATTGTAGCGAGCGAGAATCGTTCGCTCTTATTTCGTTTTTTTTATTAATGAAATAAAAAGTAAAATCTGAAATTAGACACCTTGAAATCCTGGATATACCAATAATTATAGAAAACTCATTTGATGTTTAATGGAACGACAATGAATACCAACGTAATTGCCTTAGAACTATGTTAAGCTTACAACTTTAAAAACACGTTAAATAGCTTCTGTTTATTCTCAGTCTGCGAGCACGAAAGTTTCTCGTTTTTAAAAGTTCTACTATTTTGTTTTTCGTTCGCGTCCGAGAATTGCTAATGTTAGTTCTCACAAACATTTCTTAGATCTTTTAAAGGCACAGGTTTTTGCGGTTTTCTTTTGTTTTCGCGTCTCGTAAGACTCCCGGGTGATAAGCTTTTGTTTGGCTTTAGACACCGCCAAAGATTAAAGGAACAACGAACGCGTACAATATCAGCTGATTTTGTAAAGCACCCGCCAAACATGTCATCGGCGAAAAATGTATTTCGTAATAAATGGGACAATCCTTTCTGAAGGTTAACAAATTCCAGGGATGCTGCAAATGTCTAAGTTATTCCAAGTCACGATTTACTTTTAATGATTCCGCCCCTTCTTTTTCGGGCACGGTTTAAAGTGTATATGACATGAAAAATATTTTCCGCTTATTTGAAAGGCCTTTCGAAATACAGAAGAATGGCGTTTTTCTTTTCGAAATATCTCTTTTCGTTTCAGAGATATTGTCATTTTTGTATTATGCAAATTAGATCAGTGATGACGTCAGTAGCTCCTACGTACACCAGCAGCATTTTCGTCCGCGGTCCCTTGCTTTCATTTGTCATTTTCAGTTTTATTTGGACCGTAGATCTTTTCAGATCCGATATGCTGTACATTTTCACTGTTTTCACATGGTTTTGTCCATGTTTGCAGTGTTGTTCTCACATGGCTTTGTCCATGTTTTCAGTGTACGGATAGTTCTGGCTATCCTCACTTCCCTTATCGCGACAACGACATGATATTTCGAATTCTTGACCTATTGAGTAATAGTCACGCGGCTGTTGTCAATGGGCGGGCTTTCGAATTTGAGCCCTCTCGGATTGCCATTACCAGCGAGCACTTTATAGACGACTGTCTTCACGCTAGTTGTTCTATTCTGTGCGGCATACACTCTGCTGACGAGACCCAATCAGGTCGAAACAGCTGTCCAGAGTTTGCATTTTTGGCTTTCAGTTTGGACTCTATCATGTCGTTGTCCCGTTAAGGCTTTTCATTTCTACGTAGTGTCAGCCTTGCAGTTTATTGTCTTTGTATTTTATTTTTGGCTGATTAGAGCTGTCAGTAGCTCCTACGTACACCAGCAGCATTTTCGTCCGCGGTCCCTTGCTTTCATTTGTCACAAGATTTGCAACTGAAAAATGGAAAAATACTGAATAAAAAATATCTCTGGAAATATTGAAGCAGTGTCCTTGAAACTTGGCTACACCAATGTGCATCACAAAAGCAACAAAATGACACCCTTAGTATTGTTGCCATAGCAACCCTTTCAGCTCCAGTCTCTCTCTGTCAAAAAACCAAATATCCCCATTTGTAGCCTCTTAATTGAGACAAAGGGTCCTGCTTGGAACAGACATAGTTCCCATATTGTCTTAATTCCCATTATTGGATTGACTGTGCTAGATGGTTCTTGGTTAAGACAAAAACTGGGAATTTCAGTTTTTATTGAGACAGCACCAGCCGCAAACTGTTGCCATGGCAACAGCCCAAAGGGTGTCATTTTGTTTCTTTTGTGATGCACATTTGTGGCGCCAAGTTCCAAGACCACTGCTTTAATGGTTTTAGAGATATTGTTTATTCAGTATTTTACCATTTTTTGTTGCAAATCTTATGATGTCATCACTTATCTAATTTGCATAATACAAAAATGACAATATCTCAGAAACGAAAAAAGATATTTCGAAAAGAAAAACGCCATTCTTCTGTATTTTGAAAGGCTTTTCAAATAAGCAGAAAATATTTTTTGTGTCATATACACTTTAAAAACTCGTGAGTAATTAATGCCTAAAAGATCACTGTGTTCGACAAAAGAATGAGAACACTAATAACTGTCATAAAAATTATGGTAAAAGGCAAAATTTTATACTATATTTTCTTATCTTGTGTTGTAATTTGCAATTAATTGTTTTCCTTTTTGTTTTGAATACGCGCGCGCTTGCAGCCAACTTTTTTCTTGTGCAGGAAACTGGGTTGTGTTTCTGAAATCCTTTTCAGATGGAAATAGCAATTAATTTTAATTGGCTATTAACACGGAAAACCATTAATTTTAGTCCAACAAGTCAAACAATTAGTTTATATTTGATAGTTTATATCCATGGTAATTTCTGTTTCAGTTGCAAACTATTATATGTGCAGAAAAGTTTCGCGCGTTTTTTAACGGGATAAAACGCTGAAGTTTAAACTAACTCAATGAAAGATTACAATCTCAAAGGATTTCAATACATATGTTTCCACAATATATTTACAAAAAAAAGTTTAAAAAAATCCGTTCACAACTTGAAAACATGCACCTCGCATTTTCTAATTTGTGCATTTATTTTCCATTTAATTTCGATCCTCGCCATTTTGAGTCGGTCATTCTCACATCCTAATGGGTTCCTATGATTTGCGAGCACTGTTCTACAAAATCATTTCAAAAGCAAGTAATCCATATTTTGTGAACTTTCCAAAATCGTGCTAAAAATGTACGAGAAGCAAAAACTACTGTTAAGTAGCTTACCAGCTAATGAAGAGTCTCTTTCCCGAAGCGCTGTACTTAAGCTTGTCTCCAAGCTCTCAATCTCTGTCGATTTTACAACTTTTTCGTTCACAAGTTGTCGCAGCTCTTTCTCTTTCTCTTGCATCTGCTGTGCATTCTTTTCCAGAGTTTTCTCGGTGTCATGCACACTGCTTTCAAGCAAACGAGTCTGCTGTCTGAGAAGGTCTAACTCTTTCTCTTGGCTGTTATTGACATTTCTTAGTTTTTGCACCGTGTCTTCTAAATAACCTTTCTCTTGTTGAATATCCTTTAATGCTGTTTGGAGACTTTCCAATTGCTCTTTGAACTCCAAAACTTCATTTCCCAAGTCTTCAATGATTTCGGGATCATCGCTTAGCTGAGGATTATTCTCAGTTAAACTCTGAGCTTCGACAGTGACTGTAGTTTCTCCGTCAACTGTGTCAAAAGTGATAGACTCTTCTTCGTGCTTGCCAGACATTTCTTGAAGCGTTTTCTCAAGTTCATCTTTTTCACGCTCTATTTGCTCAATACGGTTGTCTCTCTCGAAAATGTCTTCCACCTTTTGCTCTAAGTTTTTATCCCTTACACTCAGTTTTGTCTCTAGAACTTTAATCTGTTCTTGAAGGTTTCCAACTCCTGACTGTTCATCCATTAGTTGAGAAATGGTTTTCCTGTCCTCTTCAACCCGGCTTTCTAAATCTTTTATCTTTTTGTCAGCGCCCATGAGCTGGTTTTTGAGATTGTCAACAGTAATTTGTAATTTGTAATTGGCAGTTTCCAATCTTTCCTTTTCAAGTCGAGTTTCCGCTTCTTTCACTTTAAATTCTTGTACTTTCTCTTCTCGTTTGTTGATCTCAGTTTCAAGCTCAATATTTTGGCTTTCCTGTCTGCGGTTTTCTTTCTTTGTATCTTCCAGTGCAGCCTGCATATCTAAAAGCTGGGTCTCGTAGCTTTTTATGTCGTTGGCTGCAGTGAAGGTTTCTTCCTTACTCTTTTCGAAAGAACTCTTTAGATCAGAGATTTCTGCTTCATACTTGACAATTTCCTTCGCTGCGGCGAGATTTTCTTTCTTTTCTTCTTCAAGGGAAGCTTGGAGATCTGAAATTTGAGTTTTATAATGTTCAATATCATTTTTTAGAGTGCAGTTTTCTTCTTTTGCTTCATCAAGAGACTTGTCCAAATAAAAGATTTCGGCTTCATTCTTCTTAAGTTTGTCTGCCGCAGCGAGGTTTTCTTGCCTTTCTCCTTTAAGCGAAGTTTGCAAATCTGTAATTTGGCTCTCATATGTTTCATTATCAAAGGCTGCAGTGCGAATTTCGTCTTTTGCCTTCTCCAAAGAAATCTTCAGTTCCGAGAGCTCAGATTTGTATCTTTCAATTGCCTTCTCTACAACGTGGTTTTCCTTTCTTTCTTCCTCGAGCGAAGTTTGCAAATCTAAAATCTGGGTCTTGTACTGTTCAATATCAGTGGCTTCAGTGCGACTGTCTTCTTTTGCCCTCTCCAAAGTACTCTTCAGATCCGATAGTTCGGATTTATACTTTTCGATCGTCTTCGCTGCAGCGCGGTTTTCCGTTCTTTCTTCCTCGAGCGAAGATTGCAAATCTGAAATTTCAAACTTGTACAATTCGTACTCTTTTGTTACATTAGCGCTCTCTTTTTTTGATCTGCCAAGTGAAACCTTTAAATCAGAAATTTCGTCTTTGTATCTGTTGACTTCTTTTAAGTTCCAGCTGTTTTCTTTCTTAACATCTTCAAGTGACGCTTTTAATTCCTCCACTTTGGACTTATATCTCTTAACATCTCCGCTCGCGCGTTCATTTTCCTTCCTTCTCTCATCAAGCATAGATTTTAAATCTAAAATTTCAGATTTGTTCTTTTTAATTTCGTCTCCAGCGCTGATATTTTCTTTTCTTGTTTTCTCGAGCGAGGTTTCCAGAATCGAAATCTGTGATTTGTATTGTTCTTTTTCGTCAATAACTTTACGGTTTTCTCGTTGAGTTTTATCGAGGTGTGATTTCAGTTCGAAGATTTCGGACTTGAACACTTCACTTTCCTTTGTAGCAGAACTAAGCTCCTTCTTGGAGTCGTCTAGCGAAGCTTCCAATTTTGATATCCTCAACTTTGATCGCTCACTGATTTCATTTGCCTTTTGTTTCTCTTTTCCTGTCTCATCAAGCAAGGTTTTCAGTTGTAAAATTTCAGATTTCCTCATTTCATTTTCCTTCTCTACTTTCTGAAGTCCTTTCCTAGCATCTTCAAGACAATTTTCCAAGTATTCAATCTGGGAATTACACTGCAGAATCTCTGTAGCCGACGTTTCATTTTCTCTTGCTGTTTCCTGTAGCGAGGACTTCAGCTCGGATATTTGTGCTTTGTACAGTTCAATGCTGTTTTCAACATGGCCGTTTTCTTTTCTTGCCTGTTCAAGGGACGCTGTAAGGTTTGTAATTTCCGATATGTGTTTCTCAGATTCTTCTTCGGCTCTTAGCTTTTCTTTCTTTGTTTCCTCTAACAGAGCATTCAAATCTGACACCTGAGTTTTATACAGTACAACTTCTCTGCCAGCAAAGTCCTTTTCTTCGCTGGTTTTGTCCAGGTTATCCTTCATTTCTGAAAGTTTAGTGTTGTATAATTCAATTTCGCTTTCAGCTTTGCGCAAATCGTTTTCCTTTTTGTACAGCTCTTTTTCCAATTCTCTACTCTGTTCTTGAGAAGCTGTGAGATCTTTCCTCATGTAGTCAATCACCGACTCCAACATTGAAATATTTTCCTCGTTCTTGTTCTTTACCTCTAAAAGTCCTTCATTTGGAATGCGTCGGCCCTCTTCGCTGTCGAAAACAAATTCATGATCGAGACTGTTGGTTTCACTTGCACTCACAAGCTCTTCTAGTGTACGACCTTGGTTAGTTCCCATGTCTTGGTTTTCCTTCAAGTTATTATTATCGTGAATTGTTATGTCTGTTTTACGACTGCCCATGACTTCAGGTGGTAAACTTATTTTGCGTTCTCCTTGGTGTTTAAAATTCTTGATAATTACTTGTATCTCTTGCTCCTGTTTTTCCAACTCGTCTTGCAGTTCCTTGTTTCTCTTATCGGCTTCTGCCTTTTCCCGTCTAGCTTCCTCGACAGCCTTCCATAGTTCTGACACTCTCATTGGATAGTTAAAAGGCGCGTTATCGTCGCTATTTAAGGAAGAATCTTTCTGGCCATCACGTAGTTTCTTGATTTCATTTTCAAGGCTCGCAATCTGTTGATCTTGCTGTTCTAGGATTGCTTTCAGTTCTTGATTTTCTTTAGTTACCGCTACTCTTGAAATGTCATCGTCCCTGGAAGTTTCCCGCGCGGTGCCAAGTTCTTCGCTAATGTCGACCTGGATCCCCTTTTCCGCTCGTTGTACCAACTTCACTTGGTACAACGTTTTGCTAATTTTGCGCTCAACTTTGCGTTCAACTTGCGCATAACTGTCCGTTTGATCCAAGGATAATCTTCTCCTTGCACTGCGAGGACTGTCCCATGATCGAAGTCTTTCTAGCTTTCGTGGTTCGCTTCCAACCTGAACTCCTTTGTCGACTGCCGTAGGAATTACTTTGTTTGCTTGCGGGATGCTATTTCTTCTGACGGTGAAGAGCTCTTCTTTTAAGTTTTCAACTTTCTGTTCCAGTGCTGGTTGGATATTAGGAGTAAAGTTGAGTTCAACCCTGTGTGCTCGATCTTTGGCTTTACCCTCCGATTGCCTCTGTTCCTCCCGTTCTCTCAATGACAGTTCATTCTTAGCGGTGTCCAATTCTTCCCTAAGATTTGTCGTTTCCATTTGAGCTTCTTTTAAAAGTTCCTCTGTAGACGAAATCCGCTTTTCCTTTTCAGTGAGTTCCTTTTCCATTTTCGTGTTTTCCAGACTTCTGCTCTCTAAAAGACTCTCCAGGTTGGAGAGACTGGTACGAGATTCGATCAGCTCATCCGAAAGCATAAGCTTTTCCTCGATCATGGCCGCCATTTTTTGCTTCATTGACAAAATTTCAATCTCCATTGGAGACATTGGACTCGTGGAATCTTCACTCTTTCTTTCCATACTGTTTATGGCGCTTTCAAGGTCTAACTTCTGAACTTGCGATGCTCTTTGGGCTAAACTGATACTTTCAACTTTTATATCTGCCGAAGAGAACTTCCTGATCGATCGCAGCTTTTCCTCATCCTCTCTCTTTGAAATCTGAGCCAGTCGTAGTTCGTCCGACAAATCTTTGAGCTCAGCTTCGACTGCTTTAAGCTGCGTTCCTACTTTGTCTTCTAATCGTTTCGATGCTTCGACATGAGAAGATTCTATCCTTTCCAAGCCTTTGATCTGATGCTTTGCCTCTTGCATTAACTTGGACATTTGCGAGCTTTCTTCATTCTCTCGTCCCAGTCGATATTTCAAACCTTCTGTGACGATTCTTTCCGTTGCTGTGGTCAACTTCTCAATTGGGAGACTTCTATCCGGGACTTTATTATGCCTGCTTTCAAAAGCGTCTTCCACGTCTTTCCGTAGGCTCTTCTTTTCCTCCTCTGATAGCGCAAAGGAAGCCCTCTTGATCTTTCTAGGAGAAATCAAACCGTATTTCTTGAACTGTAAGTCTTCTTGGCTGTCCTCTTGCATGAGATCTTCCAGTGCTTGTTTCTGTATTTCGAACTTTTTTGACGTCACACTGTTCGCTAGAATCTCATTTTGTAATTGTTGAAGAAAATACCGAAGCCTCGTGCTCTTGTCCACGCTTGCCTGCAGAAGATGAGCGTAATTCCGAACGGCTTCCGATCGCTGCACCCGAAGCTCTCCGACTTTAGTCTCCTGAATCCGAAGTTTGTTTCGTAACTCGTGCAGCTCGTTGTGAAGTTTTTTGTTCGATTCATTCATCATCTTCACCTGCCTTTCTAGAATCTTGTTCTCTGTCTGCAACGCAGTTGTTTTCGATCGTAGTTTTCTCATTTCTTCGTTACATTTATTATTCTCTTTTCGTTTATCCAGCAGTTCCTGATCCAGCAAATCAATTTCATGTCGCAGATTTCCAATAGTCGTGTCTTTTGCCTCCGATAATCTTTTCTCGTTCAAGAAGCTTTCATTTAGCTTTTTAATGGTCTCTCGAGCTTCCTTTAAATCGTTCACTGTTTTCACGGGCGGTGTAGCCTGAACCAAAGACATTTTGACTTTCACACTAGGTTCTGAATCAACTGTACAATGTAAAGAGTCTTGAGCTTTACTTGCAATTTGCTGTGAGTTCCTTTCGCTTCTCAATTTCCAACTTCTGTGTCTGTTGTCTTGTTCTCCAGAATACTCTTCTGAGCTTTCTTTTGTCTCTCGCTGCACCTTGCTTTTAAATCTTATTCTTAATTCCTGCCCGAGTTTTGAAAAACTTGGAATTGTCCTGGTTGCTCCTGAGCTCCTCCTTAAATCGATATTCTCGTCCGCTTTTTGGCTCAAATGCAGATATTCTTCAGAGCGACACTTACGTATCGCCTGCCCGTGTGATATGGAGAGTATGTGCACTGTACGATGGTGGGTCATGTCTGTAGAAAAAAGAAAATATAATTTTCTCAACGTTAAGGTAGTCATTTTTTAACAAATCATCTTCGTTGACCGAAAGAGCGCAATCTCGTACAAAAGGGCGCGCTAAACTGCATAGCCACTGTTATGGACTTATAGTGTGTCATAGCACCTTACATTCAATTCGATATTTTTACTGAATTGTGCGGGGAAAAACATGCGCGAATTTCCCTGTCTATTCGTTTATAAAATTCCCATTGCTGATAAGAATAAAATTTCTCCTTACAACGTCAACACATTGTCAAGCACTCAGGTGATGAGAATAAACAAGTTGATCAACCAACAGATGTGGTCTAGACAGACCACTAAATTCTCAGAGCTGACTTACATATTTTGTACTAGCCGCTATAATATTTTAAACTGAACTAAAAGTTAACAACAGAAGTAATAGTCAACGGAACATATTTATTAAAAATAAATAGTTGCGCGTTTAAAGAAAACGAAAACGAATCGTCGAGAAATTTATTTGATTGTCAATAAATTTTTGTTTAGTTGTTTACATCCAAATTTTGTGTTCACAAAGTCATTAACCGTCGTCTGAGCTGATGTTTCGAGCGTCAAGTATATATCAGAGCACGTCGAAATTGCGCTTGAAAAGTTGGCTGTTTATATCGTTTATGAATTAAACTTAGTTTGCTATCAAATTAAGATCAGCGTATAAGGTAATTTAATAATTGGTCTAGCTTGGCCGCTGGCGAGCCACAATGGTTTCTTCACAAACTAATCTTCGGATTAATCGATACATTATTTGACAAACACTTGCTCGATCACCGAGCAAAAGAAAAACTAGCGTGCAATTGTGACAACGCCCGGAGGGTTTCGTCTACAAAAGCGTTCGCCAACCTTAAAATAGCAACTTTGGGACGGATTAGATGGCATTTTACGATTCTAATAACCTAGCAGTGACATTTGGACAAAGCGGTGTCTCTTTAAAAACTATAATTACTTTGACCTCATGGTGAATTAGGCAGCGGGCTTTGTTTTCGTTGTTAATGTGTTCCGTACAAAGAGGGCCGATTGGAAGGACGTTCGGCTTGGTTTAATGACCTTTTCACCTCCAGAGTAAACCAAGCCTCGAGTCAATATAGAAAATGTGGTTTGCAGCTTGTGGATGAAACTCTAGCTGACGACCATTCAAATCGTACTGTTGTTCATGTCGTACTGTTTATTATGCTGTAAAGGGTGGTTCTAACTTTGGAGTCAGTGGACAAAACCCTAGTGTATGACCATTCAAGTGAAAGCTATTGAGCAGTCATTTCATGTGGTACCCTTTATTATCCTGTACAAGGGAGTTCTAACTTTTAATTCGCTGAATAAAACCCTAGTTTACGATCATTCAAATGAAAGTTTTGAGCAGTTCTTTCGTATGAGATGGTGTATAAGCTTCTATTGTATGATGTATACGTCTGTAGATGAAACCCTAGTGTGTGGCTATTTAAATGAAAGCCAGTAAGAAGTAATTTCATGTCGCGTTATTTGTTTTTCAACTGATGTATCATAATTGTCTTGGAACTTTTTTTTTTCAAGTCTCAAGACGGGTGGGCGGCACTCCTGGAGGTGAAAGGGCTGGCAGCAAAATAAACTTAATGTTAAATCACTCATTTCAAGCGATGAACCAAAACAGTTTCTCTAAATATCTTAAATACTAATCTCCAATAAGTCAATTGATTATCAAAACTATGTCGGTGCCGATTTAGTTCCAGTTTACAAAATGTTTAGAACAAACATGTTTGATGTTTCCGTTATAAAAGCTTTTCTATTGACTCTAATTAGAAAACCGGTCAAGCAAGTAAATGATATAAAAAAATTGAAATTAAATTAAATCAACATTTTAAAACATCGCATATTTTTTTTTGCGGATTTAGCACAGCCACTTCTCATAAGTTTTACAATCTCGGGCTTTTTGGTTTGTTAAAAGCCTCCGTACATCATTAAGTCCCTGATATTATTTAACCTTTCATGCAACTTGTTTGAGCTTTCTCAAGTCAGGGCGATCGGCACCAGTTTGTACGCTCGATACATCATTTCATGAAGAAATGAATAACAAATTGTTGACAATTTTTCTTGTCACTTACCTAGCAACTTGTTAGAAAACAGCAAAACAATTTACGCACGACGCCGTGCTCTGTGCAACATGGCAGTATACACAGGAACGCACTGCATTGAATTGTTGCAATCGCAGAACTCACTGAAACTACTGATAGCAGATTCTGCTCAATTAATAAATAAAAATTCATATATGCTTAATTTCATGTAATTGCTTATGAAGTCTTTTATTCTTGCTTCTTGAAACAGCCTGAATCTAGTCGATACACAGTGCTAGACTTAGTGAAAATTGTTTCAGTTTGAAGTTGAATTTTAAAACTTCAAACAACACTGTTTAAGTCATTAAGTTAACGAGGACATCGCAACACTGAAAACCTCTTCGTGACATGCAAGCTTCCTTGTCATAAAACTGATCAATATTCTGTGCGGTTAGCATTTTGCCCGCCCGCACTCGAAGATAAATTAGTGTCTCAAAGAATTCGAACATGCCCAGCGTCGCTTTTACAGATAACTGGCTGTCACTTTGAATAAAACAGAGATTCGTTTTGAATACGCGATTTGGGCTGTTCACTCTGCCAGCAAGATTATAAGAACATGCAGCAGCAGTTTACTAATACATTCTGACTTCATTTAAAGTTTAATTTTCATTTTTCCGCAAACGAAAGCTGAGTCGCCATGGAAGCCGAAAGATACTCAAACAGCTCTTGACAACAAGCTTACCGCGTCCTTTTAAATGTCACGTGTGTTATATTGAGCACTTTTCTCAAAGTTAAGAGCTCAGGAAGTGTGGAAATTTCTTTTATCACCGCGAGCGGTTTCGCAAGAATTATGATTCCTCGACAATTTTTGAGCAAAGTGTCATAATTTACCTGCACAATTAAATTTGTTTGCAAATAGATTTTATGTTGATCCGACTGCAAACACTACTTGTATTTGCAATTCTTGTCAAATTCACGATGTATAATCCCTTGAAACAACAACACAACTTGCTATTCCAATCAGTGATTGAACGAAATTAGCAAACTTTTAAGTCGCTCAGTTTCATATAAATTGTTCTCAGATCAGTTTCAACTTCAATACTTGAATCTGAAATTCTACAGTCTTATAGCTGGCTTTATCTATTGCAATAAACATTGTCGGGCATCGTTAAGTCTCGGACAAAGGGTCGTAAAATGTTTTGTTTACCTAATTTCCATGAGTAAGTAGTGTTATAGTGTAAATCACTTATCGTCTCGAATCTTCAGCTAACAACCGCAACAGCTCCACGCCGGAGAGAAGAATTTGAAAATGCTCAACGCGTCGACAAAACCATGAACTTCGTCTGAACTTGACCAACCGAACTTTACGATTGATCTCAGGGATTTTTTGCTCAAAAACATGCTGCGTTTCACGCAGCGAAAGTTGTTTTGAAGCTACACACGGAACCAAATATAGCTGTTTGGTATTTCAAATAAAGTGCTTTATACGATCCAGCTAAACTAGCTCTTACTTACATTAAATCCATGGACCCGTCCATCTTGAGTTCAGCACAACGCTAGTAAAGGTATTTTTTCTTTTTCTCCAACTTAGCTACGTTCAACTTCAGATGACGCCGAACAAACCGGTCATGAATGGGCCACTTCGATTTGAAAGGATACAGCTGAATTCCTTAAACCCATTGTGCATAAATTATAAGCCCATAATTGATGGTTGGAAAAATTAACTGCATAATAAATTACTCGGGTTAACAAGACTCTCATATTAAAGTTAACTAACTTTTGAAAGTGCGCTTTCTTGCTAATATCTGCGTCCGCTAATCTGTTTCTTCTCATATTTGGTCTGACGCTATACGCAAAGAGCTAGAAAACATCACGCTTCAGTGTGCTAATACCGTTTATTAAAAAAGCAGTGGTGATTATTTTGAAGTACATGGTCTTTTAATTTTGCGCGTTATGCGTTTTCTTGGCGGGAATATGACAACAAAGTAAGCCAATCAAATGCATCGAAACCGTTAGAATTCAATCTTGTTTAAACGTGAATTTCGAAAAAGTAAATTTCTTTTCTAAGGAATTGAATGGAGGAAGTTTTCTCAAATTGGCTATATTTCAAATCGTTTGGTGAAAATCAATAGGAAAAAGTGTTATTATCTTAAAAGGTCAGAACGTGACAGAAATTTCAAACGCTTCGCGACCTTTTCTCGTCATTTCCTGCTTCTAGAAGCTCGCTTGCGAACTTGACCTGAAAATTGATGCTTCAAGCAAATTATTTTTTTCCCACAAGAGCGTTCTTTTAATGTAAAGCAAACTTCACGCGCTTTTATTAGTCAGAAGTGGAATAACAGCCAAACTGTTAAACAACAAACACAGACAAAACAACTCTATTAATCATACAGCTCAGTTTACGTTCGCACCTGAGCGTCTCATGTCAAACAATATTAGCCAATCAGATCACGAGTCGACTGTTCGCATTGTTGCAGAACAATGAATTCGACGGGTGGCAAATTAAATCTCATGTATGAATGAAAAGAATGATTAAAATCTAAACTTATTTTCCGAAAACTGCAAAGCCAAATGTATCCATTAAGTAAATACTCATATACAAGAGAAAACTCGCACGAGTTATTAAATACTAGCTAGTTTTGCATTGAAACTAGTTTCGCCAAGCGATCATACACCTTTTTCCAAAATGGCGTAAAAGACATTATTCTTTTGCCTATATGTTAATTGGCCCTCGTTGCTTCGTTTCAGCCAGGATTCTTTTGATTTCTACAGATGCAATCGAGGCATTTAACATGAAGACAAAAGGGTAAAGTCTTTTCCGACATTTTGGAATAAGGTGTATGATTGAGCAAGACTGTCAAGTGGCGTTGTCATGACGACCGGAATCCAGCCGTCGTCGTCAAAGCGGACATCAGTATGCAAATATGTTAAAAGTTGCATGGCTGAAATTAAAGGTATATTTCTTGAAGTTAACTAAAGAAGTTAACTTTAAAATTTGTTATCGGTGGATTGTACAGATCGAATCCATGATCTGATACAAGTTGAAAGTTGAAAGTTTCATTTTCGACGGCAGGTTTATTGTCCGCGCGAAAAGAAAACCAAGGCCTTCAAAAATTGCGCGTTATACCCTTGTCATTAAAATCGAAAGGTAATGCAACTTTTCAGTAAATACCCTTACAATCTACCAACATGGCGGCTTTTACCACTTTTGGGCCGGGTATCAACGCATAATCAACCAAAAATTGATTGAAGTTTTCCATGATGATTTGAATCGTGTTTTTATGAATAAAAAACGTTATTCAAAGTCCACTCCGCATTTCACTCTTCTTCTGTATTTTTACTTGGTCAGTATCACTTAAAAAATCAAAAAGAGTTGGAAAACCTCTATCGCCTTTTTTTCAGTACATTTTTACTTGCACAGTGCATCCAGCGATATTCGGGTGATTACAAAACCAATAAAATTTTGTCTGCCATGAATGAAAGTGCAAAACTTAATGTTGTGACTAGCTTTACCGATATGCGTTCCAAATGTTACCAAACGGCAAAGAATATCTTAAGGAAGGAAAAGGGCTTGCGTGAGTGCAGCGCTGAATAGGGGACATCTGCACGGGGGCTAAAAATGGAATCCGAAATGGACATTATTTCAATTATTGACAGGTAAATAAATAACATATATATCTTAATGGACTAGCAGATAACAGCTGGCAGCTATATTAACTTTCAGAGCTTATTTTTAAACGAGCGACGTCACGTGTTTGGCATCTAAGTGTAAAGTGTGTTTACTTTCCTACCTCTTTGCTATTTTGCTGCCTTAGAAAAAAATTATTTTGAGGTTTTCTTCGATTGAAAGGGAATTTTGTACATTGCACAAAATGACTTCATATTTGTGACATTGCTACTTAAATTGTATATACATTTTTACATGTACTTAATTTTGCAAGAAACGTAAGCTTAACTAGAAAAAGAAAACAATACTCAAAGCATATGTAGATTGATTGACAGATCTGGTAGAATGGAAGGGCACCAAGGTTTAGTCACGTGACGTATAGTCCTCTGCAGGGAACTGTAATCTCTTTCAAAATGTCACTGCTCCTTTCGTGATAGGCATCTACATTCTCATTACAGTATTGGTACAAAGAGAGGGTGGCAAGTGAAAAGAGTTACGAAGTCTATCATCTCAGTGGAGTAAGGTGTCGTGATGTGATGAAACATGATATTCTCTTAACTGATAGTACACGAAAAGCATGAGTAAGGCTAAGGAGAATATCACTCACTTAATATCATATTGGACAGTTGAGCAGGGAACCTGGAATATATTTTCATGTTTTAAGACAGAAGTGCTTTTCAAAAGAGAAGACGGCTTGTCTGTGGTCAGATGGTATTTTAAAAAGCACTTAAAAAGTTTTCCAATGTTTGTTCTTTCCGTTTAATGGCATAGCTTTAAATTTCAAATTACCAGTTTTACTTTCATTGACAATATATTCCCTTATGTAGACACAAGCGAAATGATGTCTCTTGTGATAGCAGATGTCAGTAGCACGTATGAGATTAAAATCTCCCATTAGAAACGAATTATTCCTTTGAATAGCCTTCCGATGAAAACAAGTTTTTTGTTTCCCTTACGCTAAAGGACATGGTCAAATATTGGCTCTGTTTTCTCTAATCCTTTCAAAATGTTATCAGAGTGAAACAAACATACGCAATACAAGCGATTATCCCTGAAATTGTTTGAACTCTATTCGTCGGTTCTTGGCAAATATTGACTGTATTACCAGTCATTTAATGCTTATTTAAATTTTAGATAGCCACTTAGAAGGCTTGCAGTCAATATGAGTGTAGGCAAAGAAATACATCCTTGGAAAAACGTATTTTGTTTAGATTACAACACATTTATAAAAATATTCACATCAAACTTTACCATTTCTATACGAGGACGTGTTTCTACTTAAACACTTATCACTCAATATTGTTCTATTTCAATACTCAATTTATGTATTTGTATAAACTTCCTTTTCACTTCATGCCTAAGATAATTTACGGCGAAAATATTCACGGACGATGTTAGACAGTGAGAATTTTCTATACAGAAAGTGATATTTTTGCGGAAAACCAAAATTTATTAGACAAACTAGGTTTATTTGTTTAGACCAGCTATAGTGGGGAAATCTTGCCATAACCTAAATTCTACATTGTGATGTTTATTCGTCGCAACCTATATATTATTTTCAATGTTGACATGCTAAATTGAGCTTACGAAAATAAAAATTAAAAAATCAGTCCATACCAATGAATGCTATCCGTGTAGGAGCGACGAGGAATACTTACACACATCGAGAATATCTAAGCCTACCGAGGAATTACAATATGTATAAATTACTGTAAAGTATATCTTCCTTTAGTTTACTAATACATTATTTGAATTGAAAGGTTATTTTGGCCATCTACTTACCAAATCGTGCTCGATCGGTTCCGTTTGAAAAAGGTGCGTGTTGATTCTTCGAGAGTCGTGCGAGAAATTGAAGATGTTTTAGTGCGGTGTAGTGCGGAACCACTAAAAACAAACTCCGTCATTCGATATTGTGAATATTTTTGGACGAAGACAATTGTTCTGCAACTCTTAAAAGCCTTGATTAGCATATTCATGAAAAGGAATATTTTTCCTTCTAACTCTGCGTGGTTTCTACTATTGCAAATATTATTTACAACTCTTGTTTTGAATTACACATAAATTAAAATTATAATAAGAACTTCGAAACAAAAGAAAAGAAAAGAGAGGCTTGAAAAGTTGATAACAAACAGGGTAAACATTACACTTTAACGCCAACCAAATTTTTTCTTTCAAATTTGAGGGTTTTAAACTCATACATAGTAATTAATTTTGAACTGCGGGGTCCTTTAAAGACAGAACATTTATACTGAAGTAGACAGTTTGAAGATTTCCCCGGCTTTAATTCTCTTCTTGTTAATTGTTAAGCTGGAGATTTATCGGCACCACGAACTAAATTTCATGTGAATTCGCTATTTATGCCCAGAGGCAAATTGTAACCTGTTTAGTCTAAAATAGTAATTTGAAATTGCAACGCAAGTATTTCAAGATGTTGGATCTAAGAGTTAGCAATTTATCTCTTTATTTCCATAACCTGCGCCAGACAATGAATTACATTTGAAGAAGAACACAACATTTCGCATTGAACACTTTCTCGAATAAAAACTGCTTAAATGAAGATTTTCGAATTTTTTTCCTCCGTCGCTATGGTTTCAACAATCATTTATTCGCTTCCGGCAAGTTACTCGACGCCTGGACTTTTCGCGCCAAAATAACGTGCACTTCAGACACCTTGATAATGGCCAGCCGCCCAGCCGCCAACTTTCCAGGTGACAGAATATTGTTGCACGCGAGCCGCACACAATGGGGAATACGGAGATAAAGAAATTTATTCAAAAGTATATTTCCTCGCATATATTTCTTTGAAAACTAATTATATCTTTTCTTTTATAATGCTCGAAAACTAAATGTTAATAGATAGTCCATAATTGATGGTTATATACATTCCTACAAAGATAACGACAAGTTTATTTATCTAGAATTACTGAGAAACCATACGCTTTTGCTTTCGGGTTTTTCTTCTTGAAAATAAAGACAAATGGTTTTTGTCAGGCAAAACGAAAAATAAAAAGTTTTTTTTCACTCTTTTTTCAACGCTGCTCAGGCGAAAAGCCAGTAAGCGAGAAAGACTGAAAATCGAAATACGAGTGTCAATCATTCCTTTTTCGTTTCTAGTAAGAAACGAAAATAGTCTGCGCATGGGAAAACTTGTCCTTTTGTTGACTAGGAGCTTTTATCCCACATTCCATCTTTGGAGTGGTAAAAGTGATAAAATCCGGGCATGCGTAGTCGTTCGACTTCTAGTCCCACCTCTAGTACCCTGTCAATCATTTCCCAGTCCTCCCCGCCCCACTTTTCTTGAAAGGCCTGGACATTCATTCCTCCAAATCTGTCCCAGTCTGACTTGAAGATACCTGCAAGTAAACAACGAAGTTGTCAACATGAAGCAGGTACAACGAAACATATTTCATTGTCATGTACGACCCCTCAAGCAAGCCTGTTAACCTTATATCGTGTTTAAAGGGACTGTATCATCTGTGGCGCATGCGCGCGACGGAGCGAGCTCTCTTGAAAGCGTAGGGTAAACTATTTCAAGTTCGTCGGGAGAATCGTTTTCTGTTTCCATCGAGTTATATCTCAGCCATCCTTGTGAAGTTTGTGTAGAAATTTATTGTCGAACTTTCCTCATCGTTCACAGAACCTTTTTGCCTAGTTATTTTCAGGCTTTTCGCTTTTAGAGCAAGTTTTGTGCACAGATACGTGGATGTATTATGTCTTTGCATGACAGCCATTGAACTAGCAGCGGCTATGTAATGTTTTGCGACAGCAACGCCACGATACTCGAGGTTTTGGAAAGGAGCCATCTGGTGATTTGGCTAGATAGCATATTCTGGTCATTGGCTATGTGGGTCGCTGAAAAGATACCTAAATTGTGGAGAAAAGATCAGCCATTTGCAAGTGATGTTTCAACGAACACAGCGAGAGACGCAACACTTCGCAGTGTTGTGTTTGCCGTAACATCAAAGCCCTTTAACGGTAGGCTTTGTTTGGTCCAAACATATCCGCTCGTCTTCATTGCAGAATTTATTTCGCTCGCTCTTCATATAGCCTATTTAGCAAAGAGTTCAATACCAAGGATATTGTTTGGTTTTACTCGGCGTCGCAGTGATTCGCGATGATCAAACAATTTATAGAAAACATGCGTCTAAGCGGTCGTTTGAGTCGCATTTGCTATTTTGAACATGAGAATAGTGGTACATGACGTTTTAAATCTTTAGCGTTTGGAATCTCTTTTCCTGTTTGTAGAGCGGTATAACTATAAAATTAAATTTTGATTTATTTTGTTTGTGTATGTTCTGTATGTTGTCTGCATTCGCTGAAAGCGACACGCTAAGCTCAAACACTACACATCTGTGCAAAAGACTTCGCTTCTAACATCTTTACTGAAGCGAGCAAATAACATTATCTTACATTAGCTTTATTTGCAAGGCGGAATTTTGCCAAGTTTGATTTTATGCGATCAGAGTTTATCGGCATGTTATCGTAATTATCATATCCCGTAGAGCTTGTACGTGCTCTCGCGTCCTGTTTCTTATCGTATTACGGCGCAAAACAATAGAATTTTGACAGATGAAACGCCAACTAATAACCCCAGTGCGCAGAATCACCAGCTGACACAGTCCCTTTAAATAAAGGTTGTTGTTGTTGACGTACAGTTCTTCATATACTGGGCCTTTTAGTCAAATATCATCATCGCCATCGTCATCATCATTATCATCATCATCATCATCGTCATCATCACCATCATCACTTGACATAATCTCATATATGTGTAAAACGTAATAAATCAAATAAATCAAATGTCTTATTACTGCTTGAAATAAATCTCTTCAACGATTTAGTTTTGATGAAAGGCAATATTCGTTTTTTATTATAAAATAGTATAACTAAATTCTAATTTATTTCTAATTTATTGATAACATAATGAAATTGTGCGCTCAAGATTGACTTACTGAATATTCCAAAGCCAAATGTTTCCCAGTAGCCTTTGGGTTGTGTAGTACTGGTCAGCGGTCTACCACAGAAAGTTAATCTGAAGAGTACCGGAGTAAACGTCATTCTTCCTTCCACTGTGTGCTGAGAAGCGCAATAGGAAAAGCATTTACCTGCTGTTCTACTCCGTAAATGATCTTAGCAAGCTGACGTTCGGGACAGTTGTTAAGGCCGGGGCAAACGAGGATGAGAGTTGATGAAAGTTGTCTCTCATGAGAGTTATCATCAACTCTCATCGACTATTATCAACTTGGACCAAACAAAAAGGAGAGTCGTCGAGAGTCCTTCAAGAGTGAGATAAAGAAGGAGAAAACTCTCATCGATTGTCATGACAAATTTGAGCACGTTCCAAGTCGATGAGAGTTCATGAGAGTTTCAGGCCAACGAGAGCGAGAGTTTGAACTCTCATCACTCATCCACGTTTTACCCGGGCTTTATTCTAGAAAGAGAGAAACAAGTTTCGAGCCGTGCACAAGAAAAACTGTACCCAGTCTCTCTTTACACAAAGCCGTTTCTCGCCCGATATATGTTAAACTGTTTCGAGGAAGGTTGCTCTATATAAGCGTAAACGCTTACGCGACAATTCCGAAAGGTGTTATGGGTAGGGGTTGTTCCCGTTCTTTGATCGAAGTTCGTGGTGTTTCAAGCATGATGAAAGGAGAAATGATGAACATTTCATTCATCAGGATTCAGGAATTCTTCTTTCACTGTGCTTAACTACCAACGTGACCCATAAGACCTTTCAGCATCGTCGCGAACGCTTTTACCCTGATTTATAAGACAATCTTTCTCGAAACGGCTGAGTAACTTAAAGCATCATGCTGGTTTATGCAATGCTTTGATGATCAACAACAGACTCAGGGACGTTGCCAGAATTTTACAAGGGGGGTGGGGGGTGGGGGTGGGGGGTTACACTATGTCACATCCAGGGTAATTGCATGGTCCACTGCAGATGTTCGGTCCTGAAAATGGAACTATCTAGCACTAGAAAAGATTTATGGCATGTCGATTCTTCGTATTCGCGCTTTTTCGCCACCTGAATTATAAGGTTAGAAGGTTGTTTACTTAATAAATCGGGGGCCGGGGTGGGGGGCGGGGGTCGTGGGCACCCCAGGACCCTCCCTTGGCTACACCCCTGAGATTTCTCCTAATACAGCATTCACAGCTCAAAAAAAAAAACCAGTAAGAGGAATAAAGCAAATCATCAGTCAACTATTTTCACCTTTCTGACAGTGCTGAAGAGATTGGACGGCGTACGAAGATGGAGATCAAACAACAATACTATGCTGTGTGGATCACTAATGGTGCTGACCGCTGATTGGATGGCTTCGGTCTTGTGAAATGTGCCGGAACGCTTCAGAACTCTGTAATTCTTCAGAGAACTTCTGTTTAAACGAGAAAACCATGTTTACGTTTAAATGAGAAAAGTGCTTAGACTACTTACAAGGGGCATTTATTTGGGAGTCTACAATTCTTTTCCAAATAGTAATAGTTGTCTTATGCGAATAAATGGGCCTTTTTGCAACAAAAGGTCGCATTATACAAAGTCCGCCATACTGAATGACAAAAGAATGTGACAGCCTCCAAAACAAACCAACTTAAGTCATCTTTTGTTTTGGATGGCCCAGTGTTTAAGCTCACCCTCCATGCAGTATGGCAGATTTTGTACTTGTAACCATTTCTTGCAAAAAGTTCATTGTACAGGTTACGATTGTGGCTCTTTGGTTGGCTAAGAAGTCAAAAGAAAAAGCTATAAACCAATAACATCAAATGAATGCTCCCATTGCAATTTTCTGATTTACTCATTTACACGTGTACAAATCTAGCAAATCTTCTTACCGTTTCAAAGCTTCTTCAATATTTATATCTTGACTGCCATAATCCACGACGATGATATTCACGTGATTATCACGTGTCTCGTCACAAATCCGGGACATTTCGTTGATAAAGTGCTGGGCCCAGGCTCCCTGGTTCTTCACAGTTAGAATCACGTTTATTATGACGTTTCTTTGCCAAGTAATTCCCTTTGGTTGACACAGATTTGAACTGTTGTGGAATTTGTACACAAAATCCGATAGTTTTACGATCTTGTTCCGAGCTCGTTCTCGGAAAACGAGCTCGAGAAGATATCGATTACCTCGCAGGGCATCATAGTTCTTCTCGATGTTGACTATAGTCTTTAACGCGTATTTCCTGAAAACATAAATAAAATTTAGCTTATTTTACATAGTTACTACTGCATGCTAAAAGACATTGATGTGCAGCTTTTTGAAAAGCAGCGATAAGGAGAACGTGTAGATCTGCATTAATTATTATCATGGTTATGACTTTGGTAAGTATTATTTGGCGGGCGAGTGCATATTGTTCCGATCGAATGCTTTAATCAACATATCGGATTGGCAAGATCGAGGAAGTGCTAGCGAGAAGATTAACTATATATATTCCAACATGGCGGCTATAAACAACTCGAAACATATTCTCCCAACAAAAACGCGTCTGTAATAGGGGCTAGACTAAGTAACTCTTGGCGGGCCATTCCTTACTGTGGGGTCTGCACTTTTCTGACTTACAGCCCGATGTTGACGTGTCTCCCAATATTAACAGAGGGATATATGATCTGCCTTAGGTAATCTGCCAAAAATGTTTCTGTAGTTCATTTTTCTGCCATTATTTGTTCAGTTTTTAGATCCATGCGGTTAATGGCTTTAAAGTGCACCTAGCCCCTAATTTTTTCTACTTATTTTCAAAAAGAATGCATAATTTGATGAAGATTAAAAAAAAAATATGCGAATCCATTAAATCCCCGCGAATTTATGGAGGTTTGAAGTTTGGATTATCTGGTTCACGACCGCGCACGAGGAGATCTGGAACCCAATGTTGTTGTGACGTCAGCGGGGGAATCAAATTTCAGCTTTCGTGGCGATGGTGCGACAAATCTGCAGTTCGTGAAATTTCTCGCTTCAAAACTTCTTAGTTCGAAAATCAGCCACCGAAATAATTTAAGGCCTTCAAAAGATGTCATCAGACAACTCAGACTCGGAGTATTGGATTCCCCAGCCGACGTCACAACCTTACTAGGGCCCAGTTTCCCTTGGGACTCGGCGGTGAACCAAAGTGGCGCGAATTTTGCGAAGTTTGAAAATTCACAAAAAATCGAAGACAAGTCGTATGATGATAATGTTTTCACTGTTGTAATCAGGAGCACAAGGAGTTTTTGGGGGGCTAAAAAAAATATTTGGGGCTAGGTGCACTTTAATTCTTCCTTGCTTCAAATTGTAACGATCAAACACATGAGTTATCTGTATTCTACGAAACAGTGTTGGATAATAAAAGAAACTACCTTGAATTTATCTATATGCTCTAACAACCTCTACGTTCCTACCTTGGATATTTCTCGTCAATTTTCTCTACAAGCATCTGAACAAGTTCCAGCACTTCGGCCTCGGTAAGAAAATCATTCCCTGAGCAGTCTTTACGCTGTTTGTTTCCGATGCAAATGAACTCTTTCGTGCCGTCATCTGGGAAGCGGGATGTAAAATGCGTTTGCCAAATTCCCTCAAATCGTTGTAATTTGCGTTTCTTGGCGTATGTTGGCTCATATGAGCACCTTGGGAAAACTGATAAAATGTCATGCGACGTGTCGGAAAGTTGTTCAAATTCGGTAATGCCATACTGATTGTCCAGGTCAAAGGCTTCTCCAAAATAGGATGAAAATTTGTGTGAAAGTTTGTTTTGTTTTTCAGGCATCACAATGTCTTCGTAATCCTCATCGTCCTCTCCCCCGTCAGCATCATTTAATTCTGTGTCAATGACGCTACGAGGCGCTCGAAGTAATTCTTCGAGGTTTGGAAACGAAGCCTTGTTAGTCATAAGAGGCGAAAGTAACTGCCTGGGAATTTTCGTATACATTTGACTTCCTGGTACTTTCCACGTGACGTTCACGTGATCACGACGCATCATTCCTGCGTTCATCACGTGAAGCACATCAACGAAATATTTGCCGCCTTTCTCAAAATACAGTTTCCTCGAAGTGCGTGTAATAGGCTTCGCTATCGATTTTTTCTTATTTTCTTTTGCAATTTTTGCAATTAATTCAACGTCCATTGTGTTGGGTTTCTTACTCAGCCATAGCTCCGCATAAACATGTGCGTCTAAGTGAAAAGTGTAATTTCCCGTATGCGATGGATGTATGTATCCCATGATTCTTTGCCCGTACCAGGTCCCAAGCGGACCGGAGTTGATGGTGTGACGAAACAAACGTTCTTTCGATAGAGTGGGAAATAATGGGTACTGTCTCAAACTGTTTACTTTCGGGCAGCATAGTCCTCTCCAGATATGAACGTTGACGCTTCCTCTTCCAAGAGAATCAGGCGTGTGGACGTAAATTTTAGCCATTTGTCTATTCTTTAATCTACTTTTAAATCCTGAAAGTTTTATCCTTATCATAAGTTGATTTCTGCTACGATTTTCGTCGCCGGTGAGTCTTGATCTTTCCCCGTTCCCTCCTCTGCCAACATCGCCAGCGGGTAGACTGGGCGCTACAGCCCTCGTCGCCTCCCATTCTTTAAAAGTTGAAGTCTTCGGAAATAACTCAAACCGAAAGACATTTGGCTTGGCGCGTCGAAAGATCAAAGTGATAACCAGAATAGTGCTTAACGCGAAAAGCCATCGGCGTGGGAAAAAACGGCCAAATCTGCGACGAATTCTTCTTAGCATGTAGCTGTGGTTAATTCCGTGCGTTCTTCGTCACCACCATAGAAATTAAAGGTTTCTTTTCCAGAGATGGTTCTAATTTTGATTAAGTCTAACACGAACTACCTTACCTTAACTTGATTCAAGTAAGCCGCCAAGTCAACCATAGATTTTGCGATTTTCCAAACAACCCAAATGGCTGATTTCTAGCTTTAGAATAAAAACTCCGGCTTCTTCTGGTACCAGCTGGGAGCAAAACACTGATTTGTTCACGGTTCCTATTCTACCTGTTACTGTTGGGGGTTTTTAAAATTACATCGCAAGAATTCCCGGTACTTGGAATTTGAATATATTTGTGCATCGTAATTCGGGAGTACTGACAGTTCCCTATTATGATCGAATTGTCTCAACTAGCTCTGAAAGAAATGCACAGCGCCTTTAGGCAGAATTTGTCCGCTAATACTGAAAAGTGCCCAGATCGCATAACTGTTGTATTTTAAGATGTTTTCGCTTCGACCACAGACTTAAAAACAAAACGGCTTAAGGAATCATGAGCGATTTCAGAGTGTAAAGATGCTGAAAAGCCTTTCTTTTGGAACTATTTTTTACTACAATCATTTTGACAAACTATGATCTCATTTTTGAAGATTTAAATCATTGTCATAATCTGAAGACGGAAAAGAAGCTAGTTTTAATGAAGCTGAAGAAGAGTGAACTCTACCCGCCAGCTGTGTAAACTTGCAATAGCAGATAAACTTTTAAATTTAAAACATAAACGAGGTTTTTATTTACAGTGTATTCTATATCAGAACAGACCTTTTTGGGCGCTCTAGTTTTAGTCTTACTCGGGATCATATTCTTGCCTTATAATTACGGTTTCATAAACTTTCAAATTTGAAACTTTGAACGTGGCAGCATAATTTTCAATAAGATTATTAAGTTTCAAAGCAGTGATTATATAAGCTTATGTCCCGGACAGCAGGAGATCGTGAATCATTTCGATCGACGCTTTGCGGCTCTGTAGACTTTGCGTAAATATAGTTTAGTTGCCATTGATTTAGTTTCGCTTTGCTGGAAAGCATGAGAAGAAAGGAACAAAAAAAGGCCATACCATGAACAGGATTAGTCTATTTTCAAAGTTAGCACATGATGTTTAAAAAACAAACTAAAAACGTTCAGCGTTGACCGTTCTTAATGAAATAGGCGTTTACAGACAAAATCAATATTATGCAAAAAAATTAAACCAGTAGGGTTCCTTAATGATAATATTTGCTGATCAAAGAACAGAGAATGTGTTTAATCAACACTGATGTTTGAAATGATCAAAACAAAACTACTTTTATTTGCCGAAGCTAAAGACGGATAGTTTGGAGGCCGCAATAACAATTATGTTGCCAGCCTACAACATAGGGATATTTTAAAAAATATTCAATAGAACTCCCCTTCAATTCAAATAAGGAACTATTCACTCTTTTAAACACGTCATCAAGGCAAACCTACTTTTTATTATTTCCGAAGTTAAAAATGATAATGGAATGAGAGAAGAACTCAGAAAAAATTATGAGTTTATAAATGGGATCCAAAACAACGACCTTCCGTACATTAGTCGGATGGTCTAACCACTGAGCTATTGAGAGCTCCAGATAAAAACGAGTTGTAAAATCCACTGTACAAAAGGAAACAATATAATCAGTCAAATTACTGAAATAAAGGATTGCATACATCAAAGTTCCTTAAAGGACAATGACAAAGCAGAACAAAAACGACAAAAAAACATGATGAATGGTTTTTTTTTCCTGGTCTAGTGGCACTAGAAAAACAGGAAGATATGTGTATATTTTTGCTGATATTCTTTTACTCGCCAAACGGAAGCATGCAAACATCTTAATTTAACATCCTTGCTTAGCAACAAACTGAGATCGATCTTAGTTTTGTGACTGAAAAACAATTAATCATTGTTTGGTAGTCGTTTGTAATTATAAGAATTTCCATAAACTCCAAAATTAATTCCCCGAAGACCTTTTATCGTGTTTCTCACCTTTTCCTAAAGGGCCCATAATGACAATTTCTATTTGGTTTCCTGGAAACCATTTCTACTTGCAAGATCAAGAATCGGCTTCCTTCCAAAGTAAGTTAAAGTAATTAATTAAGAATTCAGATTTTTCCCGGGGCTGTTGAAGTATACGCATATCAATCACAATTCCATTCCTAAGTACTATATTTATCGCCACTATTGTTCACTGAAATAGAGAAACATCTGCCTTTTGCTCATTAGAGAGAGGTTTATTAACTGATAACCAGCGTGCTGAAGTTTCAGCTACACACTGGGCGCACAGTTCAACCTTCGTGGGACGTTACTTTTTCGTTTTGTTCTTAACCAATTATGCTCGTATGGAAAGAAATCTTGCTGTTGGCAAGCCTTAGTTTTGCCGCAGCGAATCCAGTTAAAGATGCAACAAGACTAGGTAGGTACGTTTTGTCTATCGCGATAAGCAGTGGCAAGTTTGTTCAGTTGCAGCGCTGAATTTCCAGAACGTACAAACCACTCTGTACATGTACAAAAGTTGCTTTTGCTTTTACCGTTACATGTTAATTACTTTCCAGTAATTATGTAGGTTTGACTTTGATCAACAAAATTCGGGATCGACTACACGAGATTTTATATAAAAATGCTGTGGTAAAAATTGCTGCAGCTTCTTGATCTCACTTTTACTGTAATTAAAAAAAGAAATTTTCCCTTTTTAAAACGTTCAACGCAATCATGAAAAAAAAAAAACTGAAAATTGTAATCAATCCTAGTTTTGATCAGTATGTATTTTCTTCTAGAATGTCCACAACGAATTACATGTTAATTGCTTTCAAGTAATTATTAAGGTTTGAAAATTTAACAAATCGACCAGTCGTCTTTTTTATATACCTTATAAAATAGGTCAAAATAACTAGCCTGGATGGCTAGCAGTTGGGAAATTGACGAAGATGGCGCGAGCAAATTTTACCTGGTCTGTCATTTTACGTGCGCGCACGAAAGCTTTCACAATTGTTATTAACAAGTTACAAAGGACTTGATCATGAACGCCACGACTAAGCGATCAAGGATTGCTCATTCAACGTTTGGTTATTTATACCGAACAAAACAAAACGAACTATTGCTCTCTATGGAAAATGTTGGATGGAAACGTTTAAACATTTTCACTTAACCTCATCATGTTTACACGACGAACGATGAACAGTGCCGCGACATGCTTGTTAGGTAGAAATTTTGGATCGTTTTGCTGGTACTTAAGGACGAATTATGTTAGTTAATGAAGCATTGTTCCGTGGGCGGTTGCCATGAAAACTGATACTGATCACTGGAGGGAACCATTAGTAATTTGCAGTAATTTATACTGATCTGTATACTGCAAGTAGCATCAGATCTGATAAAATAATAACGAGACAGTCTTGAGATCGCTTAAAAAGAAATCTGACTTCGCACACGCACTTCTTGGAAAAGCAAGCCAAAACTTAATATGCATATAGAATTTTAAAAAAATTGTTATCCACAAGCTTTGTCACCTTTTATCAACTGGCTGGCCCGGCGAGCGAGCAAGACGAGGTAAACTCTGCGCTGCGATTGTGTCCACCAGAGGGGGCAAGATTGTCCTATTTTGCTCGCTCGGGACTGCCCGCAATTTTTTCCGCAAATTTGTTGCTGTTGTTACCGCTGTTGTTTATAATAAATCATTTATTGGTCAAGCTTGTTTGGCTAAGATGGTGGGATATTGGCCTCGTTCTTTCCTTGCGTAAAAAAATTGAAAATAGAACTTATATATCCCGATATCCCGCCCTTATGACCTCACGCTTGGTTAACAACCCATACGTATTAGTTTGAGATTGCTTTATTGCAACTTTTCATTACAGACATTTTGCACGGCAATGAAAATCGGAACGTTTCACAAAATTCGCCTTTGTAACAAACAAAGCACGTTCAACGCTTCAAACATTATTCTTGCGTTAATAAAAGTAACATGGCAACTTGGCGCCAGGGGATAGGTAACAGGAATCATCGTGATTTTACTGTTTTATTATAGATGCCAAAGAACCACAAGTAGAAGGCGAAAGAGTGACAGTTAAAAGAGGAGCTGTTATTTCCTCCAAGTACAAATGGCCAACTTCCACTGAAGGCGGAAAAACAGTTGTCTTGATTCCTTTCGTAGCGGATAGCGGTTCGTGCCAGCGAGGCAGTCAGTTGGTCTGTTCATCTGTCTGTCTTTTTTCAGTCAGTCAGTCAGTCAGTCAGTCAGTCAGTCAGTCAGTCAGTCAGTACGTCGGGTCAGTCAGTCAGTCAGTCAGTCAGTCAGTCAGTCAGTCAGTCAGTCAGTCAGTCAGTCAGTCAGTCAGTCAGACAGTCAGTCAGTCAGTCAGTCAGTCAGTCAGTCAGCGGTGCGGATAGCGGTGCGTATCAGCAAGGCAGTCAGCTGGTCTGTCTATCTGTCTGTCTTTTTTCAGTCAGTCAGTCAGTACGTCGGGTCAGTCAATCAGTCAGTCAGTCAGTCAGTCAGTTAGTCATGCCGATCAGTCAGTCAGTCAGTCAGTCAGTCAGTCAGTCAGTCAGTCAGTCAGTCAGTCAGTCAATCAGTCAGTCAGTCAGTCAGTCAGTCAGTCATCTAGGTAGCAAGACAGCCAGGCAGTCAGGCAGCCAACCAGCATTAAGCCAGCCAGCCAGGTCGTCCTGTCTGTCTGTCTGTCTCTCTGTCTGTCTGTCGGTCGGTCGGTCGGTCGGTCAGTCAGTATTAACAAGATCTTTTTACTATCTACACAGACCTCGGCTCCAAGGCGGAATCAGAGCTAAAACGCGCCATTCAGGATTTAAACGTTGCAACTTGTATTAGGTTTCAACCCTGGAGTGGACAGAACGACTATGTTAGTTTTGAGGATGGATCAGGGTAGGTGATGAGCGCAAGGTGGGAGGGGAGGGTGAAACTCAAGGGGTAAAGCCAGATCAGTTTTTATCTTGGAAGTGAGTGCCGGGCAAAAATAACGACAATATGAAGACTATAAAAACCGATATTTTACCCATCTAGGCTAAAAAAAAACATGTTATCGTACCCTATTAGTTTTCCTGTTTAGTTTTGTACATAGTGTGCGTTATACAACGAAAATTCACGATAATATTTGCTGTTTATTTTCAGTTGCGTATCCAAAATTGGGAAGCGAGTAGGAAAGCAAGTCATCTATCTTGGCAGCGGTTGTGAATTCAAAGGAACAATTTTACATGAGCTAATTCATCTGCTAGGGTTTTACCACGAGCACAACAGAGCGGATCGAGATAGCTATATACGAATCTTTGAGGAAAACATTCTTGAAGGTATATCATGTTAACTTTTCATTTTTGTCTTTGCTTTACATGTGTTCCTCGCATGGTAAAAAAACTCCGTCAATCGATTATTATTTTCTATGTCGATGTGTCGCTTTTCAGCAAAGGCAAAACATTTAAACTTCTTCATGATCAATAACATTTGTGACGAATTAAGTATAATTAGTAGAAGCATTATTATTATAATATTATTATAATAATCCTCTGTTATCAATCATTGTAATTTGATGGAATTATGTCACCCACAATAACGTAAGATTAAAACAAAAGTATGGCAATCCTTTTAATGTGAAACTGATTTTAGAGCTGTTTTCTGCTGCCTGTCATGTTTGTTTGCAGAAGCTGTACCCGAAAATTACAGACGGAATGAATGTTCTCTCATTTGTGAAACATTCGTTTGCCAACAAATTCTTCACGGGAAGCTTTCTGACCAAAACATTTTGCAAATTAGCTTTTTCTTCTACCTGTGCTACAATTTCTCTTAATTTGTGTAAATCGATTTTGATTTTAAACCAGGCAAAACAAAATAAGAAAGGTTGGGCAACAGCTCTCGTAAGGTCTCACATGAATGTCTCGCTAGTCTTCGAGAGAACAATAGAACAAACAACAAGAACAATGCCCCCATTGCCCCAAAAAAATAGTAACTGCTACACTAGAGGACCTGTAGAATTACGAGAGTTGCTACATCACTGAAAGAAGTCAGTTACGTTCTTGAAAATCACTTAAAATTGATGATTTAATTTATTTCACAGGGGCAAAAAAGGAAATGATGAAGAAATACCACCCGGGAGATATGGACAATTTGGGTTTTCCGTACGACCTCAAGTCCATCATGCAGTACGAGAAGACCGCTTTCGCTAAAAAACAAGGTCTGATTACCATGGAAGCGATCTCAGATCCTAATATGGAGCTTGGTAACCAAAACGCCATGTCAGCGGCTGACATCATGAAGATTAATAAGCTGTATCACTGCCCAGGGAATGGTGATCTCTGCAAGTAAATATAATCAAATACAAAGCTTTGTTTCTCTTGATATATCTATTGTTCAACGACGTTTTCTCTCAATCACAAATGCAATATGTAGATATTCCTCATTAAGAGGTGGGGGTGCGGTGGTGGTGGTGGTGGGGGGGGGGGGGATCATATTGTGTTGCCATAACTCCGTTAGTTGATTTATTTTCGCATTTCCAGGTGCATAGATACTAAATGATTAATATCTGTTTAGTTAGCTATCATTTCAAGTATATACTTGCTTCGTGGAAACTAATATTTGTGGTCAATTCATTTTTTAATACGCATGAAAGGAATTTTATACATAGAATAGTTTAAAAAGTCCTTAAGATTCTAAAGTTATGTTTTAGTCCTGAAAAAGGCGCGATGCACATTTTGATTCAGTAATTTGAACGTTATTGACTGACTTTAAGTGAGATAGTCAATTTTATTTTCCCGTCAAACTTGTACAATTAATTAAAGCTCGACGTGGCCATAGCGCTGTGTATCTTGGCGTATAACTGACAAGTGACAGGGAAGATGCTTCATAGCTTAGCTCTGGTTCATACGTGCGACAGAAATGCAAGCGCAAATGCAAGAGACGTTCTACTCCATCCCTGAGCTCTCTCTTTCGCACGCCCAAGATAAGGGTTGAACCCATGGCCAGACGCGACTGGGTTCCACCTAGGCCCTGTATAGGGCGCGGAAGGGAGAGTCCAGGAACTGGACTAGGGTTGATCACGCGTAGAAAGCAATCGCAAGGAAAGATACACAGAAATGGATGAAGTCTTTTTCCGAGGGTCACGCCTGGCTTGCTTGCCTTTTGCGTTTGCGGTGGCAAAGCAAGTGAAACTTCAAGTGCAAGCCAGGTGTAAGAAATGGACACTTTTCATTCCTTACGTTTCCGTTTCGCTAATTGACACACATTTTTCCTTGCAATTGTGTTGCATGTGCTGACCAGGCTTTACTTTGTGGTGTATTGTTTAGATAAGAACATGGAGGTGACAGTACAAACTGGCGATGGCTGGTGGGATGGCACCAATTCCTTCTTATACCTCGAGCTGATCGGTGAAGGTGGAAAGAGGTCTGGGGAGAGTAGTGTTGCGAAAGGTGGTTACTATGACGACTTCGAATCTGACAAGTAAGCGTCTTAATTATATATAAATTAATTTAGTGGTTTGTTTAATCAGTGCTAAAAAACGAAGGTAAAAGATGTCAAGAAGCATGTCTTAGATAAGAATTTAGTGCACCAAAAAATGTCATGAAACCATGGGTAAACTAACTGAGGATTTGGCCAAACATTAGCAATGAAAACCATGCACTTTTATATACAAAACCTCGATTAACGTTTAGTCCTGGATTAATCATACTCGGCTTTCGAACAACGCGGCCCTCGATTTGACTCTGAAAGTAAAAGCTAAAGGTTACGAGCATGGCCTGAATGCCTATGCACCAGTGAAGATAATTTGCCATTATTTATTTTTCACTTCAGGAAAGACCATTACCTTGTGGCGTTCAAAGACGTTGGCCCCATTCGCCAGCTGAAAGTCAGGCTACAAGAAAACCCACATGGAACTTACTTTGATGGTTGGTCGTTTGCCCAGGTACTGGATTTAATATGTTTTTAGTTTTTAGTTAAGTATTTTAAATATTTTCAGCTTCGCATTATTAATAGTATTTTAGGTATTTTAATTGTGTCCCCAATTAGTCCATAAGGGCTAAACACACAGACACGGTAATAAAGTTTTTATCTTATCTTATCTTATCTTATGGAATGTCTTTCCAATTTTTCAGCTGAACAACATAAATTTCACAAAGTGTTAAAGAAACATTATAATTGCAGGTTAACTCTTATATACGGTTTGGAAGAGGATCGCGTCTCATTTTAGCCATAACTTCTTGAAAAGTCGTCTTTGGGTACCCTAAAATCTTTACAAGCAGCCTGCAATATGCAACATGCAATCTGTAATCTGCAATCTGCAACCAGCGATATGCTCCTACCAAACTTGCAACCTATGAGCAACAGTTTAGAGCGCAATAATAAAAGCCATCAAGGAAAACGATGCAAAGTATATTGACAAGCTAAGTAGCTCTAACAATTCGCTGGTATTTGCGAGTGCAGAGAGACGCAGTGGCCTAATGGTTCGCGCGCAGGACTCTGGATCGAGCGGTCCGAGAATGACCCCTAGCCGGTGTCACTGTGTTGTGTTCTTGGACAAGACACTTTACTCTCATAGTGCCCTCTCCACCCAGGTGTATAAATGGGTACCGGCGAACAAATGCTGGGGGTAACCCTGTGATGGACTAGCATCCCATCCAGGGGGAGTAGAAATACTCCTAATCGCTCCGTCGGTATAAGTCACGACTTGACGCGGACTTTTGTATTTGCTTTTTCAGATCACTATCAAAGACGGTCGCCAAACGTACAAGTTCGGTGGAAGAGACCTCAGTCCCGGAGACAGTGTTACTGTTAATGCTTCCTAAACAAGGCATTAATTCACGGTCCATGATCGCAAGCGTGCACCACTATTTATAAGCACCACCTCTTTATCTTGAGGGTTAATAAACTGTTGTTGGTTGTAAGCGTTAGTAATGGGAAGAAATGATTGGAAATGTTTCTCGAGTAGACAACTGAGAAAGCAATAAAGGGTACACTGATCACAACATCGATATCTTGCATCGTATGTTTCGCGTATACTACACCTGACTGAAGAATCATTGACGCACGAAAAGCATAAAACCAAAACAAATGACCAAGTACGGCTCGAGCAAGCTAGGTTAGTAAGAAGTTTATTTTATGGCACTCGTTTTAACTGGAAATTCGCACTGTTACACCGGAGTGTACCTTGCACTCAGGTTAGCCTAATTATCTCAAAGGTTAGCCTGAATATTGTTCAGGTAAGCCTGAAAAAAAAAAAACGCCCAGGTTAGCCTGTTTACAGTTAGTTCTAAATAATAGTAATAGTTTTCCTTGATTTGGTCATTTTGTTTCGTTTCGCTCGTTTCGGCGTTTTGGCGGTTTCGTTTCGTTGTTTCGGGTTTTAATGCCGTGCCAACTGGGATAAGCTCCAGCCTGATGGGCCACTAGGCTCAAACTCAGACTTAACGTTACCTTTACCATAATAAGCTAAGCTAAAAGTCCACCCCTCTTGAAATTCTTCTGAATAATTTTTCTTCTCAGCCCCTTCTTCCTTTCTTCTAATAGTCGTCGTGATGGACTGTGTAGTCAGTGAGTCCTACTTCTATGTTACATCAATCAAGCTTAGGCTACTATCAAGTACCAATCAAATTACCACTTCTAAAGGTGCATCGTATCGCTGAAGATCTCCTACCGATTTGTGAACGGCCATCTTTGTTCTTCTGTAAAACAGGAGGAGGTATCATGATCTATTGGCTTTGCTATAGTTATTGTGTAACTGAAGTACATGTATTAGAGTCCACTCTATTTCTTTTCTATCTATACATAAGTTGCTCTGCGAGCAGAGTCTTCTTCTAATCTAGGAAGATCGAAGAAGACTCTGCTCGCAGAGTATACATAATTTGATGTAAGGCCCCCTTTCCGCGATAAGCCATGCCTCTATCAGTCTTGAAAGAAATACTACTTTCCCTCCGGGGGCGGGGTGGGAGCTTCTACAGCCAGTTTTACGGATTTTTCATCCGATTCCATACTCCAAATGACACAAATGTACGGTGGCTTCAAAGGGACATCAAGAAATGCAACATTTTTTTCCTGAAAATCTGAGTTCGAAATCGACTTTGAGTTCGAGTTGGAGATCAAGTTCGAGTTCGAGTTCGAGTTCGAGTTCGAGTTCGAGATCGAGTTCGAGTTCGAGTTCGAGTTCGAGTTCGAGTTCGAGTTCGAGTTCGAGTTCGAGTTCGAGTTCGAGTTCGAGATCGAGTTCGAGTTCGAGATCGAGTTCGAGTTCGAGTTCGAGTTCGAGTTCGAGTTCGAGATCGAGTTCGAGTTCGAGTTCGAGTTCGAGATCGAGTTCGAGTTCGAGTTCGAGTTCGAGTTCGAGTTCGAGATCGAGTTCGAGTTCGAGTTCGAGTTCGAGTTCGAGTTCGAGTTCGAGATTAAGTTCGTGCCCGTATTCGTGCAAAAGTATTGCAGGCTCAGTGTTCACTGACTAAAGATGGCGGAGTCGAGCGAAGGAGCTGGCGAATACTCTGGCGAATCGCGATCGAGCGAATCATCTGAAGTAAGAGCAAGATTTTCTGCCTTTCTGCCTTTGTTTTTAATAGTTAAACCTTTAAGTGCCGTTATTAATTAATGTATCTAATCTCTTGTTAAGGTTGTTAACTTTCTACGGGCAGCTAAAGTTGACGAGGAAGTATGTCAGACGTTCATACAGGAAAAGGTAAGTTCTACAGTTCGTAGATAAGCTTACAATATTCAGCTTGACCTCAGACCTCATTAATTATTTCATGTTGTGTCCAGTATAATTCCTTGATTCTATATTGCGTATGAATGTAGCAATGTTAAGGAACATTATGACGATGCTTTAATAAGATAGACAGTGACATAGGAAATTGTTATGCTCCCTGCCGAAAGTTCATGCATTGCCTTCGATCCTTTTTTAATTATCTAGCGTTTGGGAACACATGTCCGGCCATAAGAGCCGGAAATAAAAATTATTGTTTTACCGAAAGATGTTTTCTTGAATTATATTACAATAATGCTGTTAACAGCTGTTTACATGGCAACTAATGGACCTCGTTATCGAAATTAACTGGTTTGATTTTTTATTGTCTTACGTAAATGTTGTATTACTGTCATTTTCTGAAATAACTAACAGTGCAATGGCATGTAAACGGGGGAATCTTTCTTTGGCTTCTATAAGCGCTATAGGTACATGTATGTGTGGGCCAAATAGTATGGTTTTCGAACCATTTAGTTTTAAAACAGGAGATTCAGGTTTTTATGAGTCAACGAGTCATGAGTCTAGGAGTAAAATATTAAAAGTTAGCCACAAGCAAGCCAGATTGGAACTAACAGCAAGCAAACTGTAGTGGAACTTACCAAAACCCAAAACCTAATTTGTAAACAGGCAAACCGTGATTTAATCAATAAATAACTTTCTTTGTATAAAAATTACCTTGACTTATTGACTAATGTAATAGTCATTTCACTCACAAAACAAGTGACCTATTGACATAGGCATGTGTAGAGATTATTACTGTCTTGGTTCAAAAGTGGGTATTGATTTTTGGGTCAGGGTTGAAAAAGGGCATGGAAAACCACATATACTTTATAAATCTAAAATAGAGTAAGGGTTGTAAGAGGTATGTTATACACTCCCACCAAAATTTCAGAGAGTACTCCTACCTTCCTTCCCCCCCCCCCCCCCCCCCCTCTCCCCCACCGAGGTATCTGCTGCCTCAAATGGTAATCTAACACAAGTGGCATTTCCCATTCATTCAATACTGTAAATCATCGAAAACTAATCAAATTCAACACAAACACAGTCTCAAAGGCTAATGTTGGGACTTGTAAGTTTATTAGCTCCCTTGGGAAATTTTACATATTTTAGTCATAACGTCCCGCAAATATCTGAGTATTTTTCGTAGAATATCTAACGTTCTACAAACGAGTTGATTCATATCTGTGTTGTCCATTACAATTAGAACTACACAATCAGTGAAACTCAATGGTACAATATAACAACACAAATTTAGGTTAGTTTTCTTTTGGTTATTAATTCTATTGTTAAAATTCATCTTAAACTTCATTGAATTCTAGATAGACAAAGCTGCTGTGCTGATCATGGACGAGAAGGATCTTGTCTCCCTTGGCTTGACAGCCAAACGAGACAGATTAAAATTGCAGGCATTTTGTAATCAAAAGAATTACTCAGAGGAAAGAGAGCAGAAAATTGCTAAGATCAAAGAAATCCTTGGTCAGGGTAAAGGTAAAAGGGCTAAGAAGCGTGGCGTCAGTAATACTCCTAAAGCAGAAGATGACAGCGTGTCGAAAAGCAAAGTGGCCAAGATTGCAACGCTCAAGTTCGAGTTTGGCTGGAAGCATTCGAGAACTGGCCGTGGGTACGTTCAGCTAAAGAAGAATAATGGAGGGGGTACCCGTTCGTTCAGCGTACCACGTCATGCATCTCTAAGCGACTGCCAGCAAATAGCGCTCAATCTTTTCTTTCCAAACGCGAAGAGCCCAGTGGGACCAGCTGAAAACATGAGTATCGCCATGGGAAACTTTAGTGGGGAATTAATCGTGTTCATGAAAGACGGAGAGAAACCTTTGGAATTCACTTGTGAGAAGTACAAGCAGGTAACAGGATTTGCGACGCCAAGACTGTACTTGTTGACCAGACACGAGGACGAATTTGAGCAAGACGACCCTTCTGAAGACGACTTAATGACACCAACTTTTCAGGAACATGCTGCAACCAGCTACTCTCATGGCGAAAATGACGGACGCAATGAAACATCATGCGAGCCTCAAGAATATTGTGCAGCAAACCTAGCAACCAGTCCCTCATGCTCACTTGGCGAGAACGACGGCCTCATTGGAACATCAACTGAGCGTCAAAAGTATTTTGAAGACCTTGAGAAGGCGGTTAAGGCTTCCCTTGAAGCAGACAAAGAAAAACGCAGAGAAGAAAGAACGGAGAACCTTGATTTGCACGTGAGAATGGCCAAGGAAGAAGCAGAACGACTTGAAAGCCTTCGACAGCGTCGAGAGTTACGCGTCCCATTAGAACCAACCAGCAGCAATCGTGTGTGGGTATCGGTACGTCATAGTACCTTGGGCGTCTTAATTAGAGCATTTGACCCACGCGGAACAGTTTCAGGAGTTTATGATTGGGTCGGCTCGCTATCCCCTACACCGGAACATTTCCGTTTGATTGCTTTCCCGTCTACAACTTTGTACCCCGAAGACCCGATCGTCACAGCAAAGCGCACAATTCTCAACATGACGGTGGTAGACGAACCCATACCGCTCTCCAGAGATGAAAATGATGTCCATTTTCTAGACGGTGAGGGATTTGAAGGAGCAAACGACAAGACTTTGCCAGACGCTGAAGATGAGATGAGAGAGGTGCCCCCTTCACCAGATAATCAGTCCACCTATGAGGTCGAACCAGTTAACAACAGCCCCCCTGTGCAGCTTCTAGAAGACGAAAACATCACTAACAGCGACATCATTCAGTCCCTTGAAGATAAGCGCATCAAGCAGTTTTGCGCTCTGGATTCCAGCAGAATTGTTATAATAAATCGTCACGATGTAGTGAAAGAGTTACTGTCACTTTACAAAGATAAGAGCATTTTGTGCAGTAAGTTATCCGTGTCCTTCCTAGATGAAACTGCTCTTGGGGATGGCGTTTTGAGAGAAGTGTTTTCGACCTTTTGGGACTGCTTCTTGGCAAGGTTTTGCGAAGGTGGTAAGCAATTTGCCTTGACACTACGCCCTTCCTTAACTGACGAGGATTACCTGGCCTTGGGAAGAATAATAACTCATCAATTTGTATTGACGGGGACATTTCCAGTTCAAGTTGCAGAGGCACAGATCATCCAAACCCTGTTTGGCCAAGTCAGCGAGGAGTGTCTAGTCAGCTCGTTTTTACAGCTCCTGCCAGAGAGGGAACGCCAAATACTCTGCAAAGCTCAAGAGAAGGATGGACCGTTTCCCACTGATGCCATAGTAGACATCTTGTCTGAATATAATGCGACGTCCTTACCGACAGCCAGCAGTCTCCCTGGAATTATCAAGCAAGTGTCCAGATCAGAAATGATCCACAAGCCCTTATTTCTCCTCGGAAAGATCAGACAGGGGATGGGAAATTTCTGGAGAGACATCACGAAAGACGAAATAGAGGAGACCTACCGCCGAACTACGCCAAACACTACAAATGTCATAGCGAGCCTTGATAGCGTGGTAGCGGACAAGAAGGAGGAACAAGTCGCTGGCTGGCTTGTGCGATACTTGAAAGCGGCAGAAACCAAAATGCTATGCCGTTTTCTACGTTTCTGCACAGCTTGTAACATAGTCTTGCCCAACAAGAAAATATCAGTGCGGTTTGAAAACATGTCTGAAGCTGCAATGAGGCCAAAAGCAATGACCTGCTTTTGTTCGCTGGTTTTGTCGAAAGGTTATGACAGCTTCGCACATTTCTCCGCCAACCTGGATTATTACTTCACAAACACAGCGCTTTGGGATCTAATGGACTAAGTCGTGAACAAAAAGACTAGGTGTCAAGAGTGAAATGTTACAGGAAAACGTATGTTATTGACACTGTTGTGTTAGAACTCTTTTACAATGAACTTCTGCTTTGATGTATCTTAAGCAGTGAACAATGGACAATGCGTTTTGTTACGTTGACGAATCAGTTATGGCTTGTTGGAATTAATCTAGTATTGTAAGTTCATTCCATTTTATCCCTTAAAGGATTGTTTACTATAAAACTTTGCAAGAGATTGTGTGCATCGTTGTAAGGGACTCAATGACAACAAAATAGTTTTCTAGCAGTTTCTAAACATTGTCAAAATAGTTCTTTAGGACTAGAGACCGGGTTGATATTACATGTAACTGAAAGTTGTTTCATCTGTACTTTCTTGGCTTTTTTATGAAGCAGTTGTTCCGATTTGGAAGTTTGTAATATTACTGCCTAAGATAAGGTGTGAACACTGAATATGTAAAATCTTTTGTTAATCTACTCTGTTTTTGCAAAACTGAATTTTTGATATAATAGTTGTTGAATTCTGAAACTTGTGAAAGCTGTGTTATTTTCGATTAACTTGCTTTAGGAAGCACAGGCATTGATTGACTAGTTGTTCACATGTTGCAAATCAAAAGAAAAACATTTGTACTTTTCACTTTTAACGACTGTTCAAAACATTTTACAAAAGGATTCTGAATATCGTCCCTCGTTTACCTCCGCCAATATATACCTCAAAAAGAGAAACATAAGCTGATGGGGGAAAACTGATTTATAGTCTACAGTGCATTCTCTGCCAGAGTCAGTAACACTAAGTAAAGCTCTCTCGCTTCTTCAGGGGTGTTGAGTTCAATAGGAATACCATTCTCTTCCATCAGCATGATAAAGAATTCGGCAAATTCATCTGTACAGCCCCATACTGTGCGATCTTTGCAGCACAACTGTTTTGCGACCACAAGGTCTTCCTGGTCCACGACAGTCTTGTAGTCTCGGGTATCTACAAGTAAAAGTGAAATGGCAATAGACGATCATCGTTGTTTTAAAATATAGCACTCGACTGTGTGCTAAATAGCTTCATCTATTTGAAAGCAATAGTCATTAGCATAGTGTACAGCAACGCACTATACTAAGCGCACTTAAAATCAAATTTCTAATTCTCTGAGAGCAAAATTGTGCGCATTTGCAAGAGTTTCACAGGCGAAACGGTTTATAGACGTTGTTCACCTGCGATACAGCCGTTGGAATAGCGCGTTTTTCTTCATGAAATCCTCGTCGCAAATTATTTCATCTGCTACCTGAAATCGTAATCCTGTATTCTACAACTGCAAGTCAATATTTGGGAAACTTTAATCATGTGTATCTACCTTTAAGCTGTGGTAAGAAGAACAATACATCTGGCTTTCCATGAGGCGTTTCTTGGTGTGAGTATGGACGAATTTTGTGAGTGTCCCAGTGGCGCGCAACCCGATGGAGTTCAGCTTGAATAGGTTGCGTAAAACAGAATCGCAAACATTCTCTAAAAAATAAAAGAAAATGCATTGACACTTTCCTGTTCCCACCGTGTCCTGGCAGTAAAAGCATATAAATATAATTAATTATTAATGGTAGTGTAGTGTCCTGGCTTGACCGGTCTTAAACAGAGTGAATACAGAGGGAAAACCACAGTGGAATCAAACTTTTACTCAGAGTTTAACGCATAATATGCGCATAGTTCTCATCGCATCGCAACTCGCAAGAAGCCCGAGCGTATTAAGGACGGTGCCTACTAATAGCGAGGTATTTTTGCCCGGCCGATGACTATGCAAGGGAAGTAGATGTTACCAAGGGCTATTAAAATCCAAAAAGAGAATTGGTGGTAGCCACGCAAATTTTCGAGATAATTAGGTTTGAAATCTTGAAAAAAGTGCTGACGTGGCATTTTCAAAAAAAGTAAAAGGAAATAAAATTTCCTTACAAATTACCTTTGAATTTGGTTTTTCATGAACAAAATCAACATTAAATATAACGATCTTAAAAATAACTAACAAATACTATCTTTGAAACTACGTGAACCCTTTTATTATTAACAAAACAATTGCACTTGAGCCATTTTTGACTCTAACAGCTCTCTCTTGCTAGGCCAGTGAAACAGCCTAAACAATTTTTGCGCTGAACGAAAAATTTATCATGCGTTCTATAGACTTACCACTTCCATTTTATAAAATAAAAAGTATGGGTCACCACGCGTTTTTAAAAGTTATACGAGTTGTATGGAATCGCTTTTGGGGTCAGTTACACTTTTCCTATCCCCTCCCTAGAGAGTTAAATATTTGCTTCTCGCGCAATTTTTCACGCGTGCACTACGCCATATGTAGTTAGCAGTTTGCTGATTTACGTTTGAGCGATTAGCGATTTGTTTCAGACTGTTAAATGTGAGCCATTTTTATCGATAAGCGTTTAGGGCTTACTGATATGTTACTCTTTCGCTGTTCCTGGTTTAGTATGTCCATTAACTGGATTTCGTTGCAACCGAAATTTTCTTGCATTTTAGTCGCGCGCTTGGTCGCGAAGTTGAATTCGTCATTTTGAGCGAGCAAATTCCCTAAGCGCGCGCGTCTAGTGCGATCGATGCCTTGCGTGATGCGCAGAAGATGTGCGCAGTAACAAAAGTAGGCACCGTCCTTAAATGTATAATCATCGAACAAGGTAATGCCCGATTCCCTCTATGGCGCGCGCCTGCAGGGAATCATGGTAGTTGTATTCATCGTTGCTAAGTCTCGCGCATGGTTTGATGGATACAACTACCATGATTCCCTGCAGGCGCGCGCCATAGAGGGAATCGGGCATTGACTGTATGTCTATACACACAGAAAGTCGGATACAAATAATGCGTTTTTATATCAACTTACACATGCAGTACATTTGAGTCGTCGAATAATCCTTGATCTCTAAGTTCCTAGAAAGAAAGAAGTTCAAGATAAATTGATGCTACAGTGAAACACTTTGAAAACGCAAAGCATACCATAATTTTGGTGGTTATTTAATCTCTCCATTAGCTGCTTTGAAGAAGATATCCTACCTTAAACATATTTATCCACCATGTAGCGCTTGACGTTCTAAGGTACGACCACCACGCTTCAATCCTCTTCATGCCAAAAATAATAATCATAATTTAGAAAATAAAATTTAAAAAACTATGCTATGCTGTGCCGTGCTGCGGTGTGAGTTATGCTATATACTAAAATGAGTTGTGCTTTATTAAAAATAGAGGAGGCTAAAATTTGACTTCCAAGGGGGGGGGGGGGGGGGGGGTATTATAGAGGGGGCCTTACATAGATTCAAGTAGAGCAATTGCAATAGAAAATAATGACTGAACATTGCTGTGGTTAATCAAAGATCAGTATTTTCGATAACGCATTTATCGATGTTAACTACAACCACGACCTAACAAAGTTTTATCTGAAAGAGCGCAAGTTCTACAGTCATGAAGTATTGCAAAAAGTATTTTCCAACAAAAACAGTAAAAATGTACAGACCTGGTTTGCCACCGAAGTGCCATACATAAAACTCTTAAAACCGGCGAAGTCGTCTTGAGAATCTCTGCGTAAAAACCTTTGAATTCCAGCAACATACACATTCTCAGTTCCACAATCACTTCTCACTGCATTAGGGGCCCCTTGACAAGATCAAAAGAAGACAGCTTGTTACCTTTTGAATGAAAGTTATGCCAAAACATGTGACTTCACTGATGGTTGCTAACCTCCAACTTGCTCTACACATTCAACAAAGTAGTTACCAACAACACATGGGTCATTGTTAGTGTGCGCCACTTCAAGCCACATTATCTTTCTAGAGTATCTGTATGAGAAAATATAAAAAAAACATAGCCTCTTTACTCTCGATTGACAATCAAGTAGAAGTAAAGATATTACTGAAAGTTGTTGTGCAGTTTTATTTGTTTCCGGTGGCGAGCGTGTTTGTGTTACAAAGATAACGCTATTATAGCAATCATGCATAGGGTAATACGGTGTCTGTTTTATTTAGTACCGACATTTCATACGAGAAAGTTACAAATTCAACGCATCTCCATCTGAAGGGTGTAATTGCGGAAAAGTAACAATTTGAATATGTTGAAGGACTAGACCTTTCAAGGAAGCAACTACATCAAAAATGTACCTAGTTTACATACCCGTCAATAGCTCCATGAATCGCAAAACCGAATGGCTTTAATTTGTCATATCCATCGATGTGCCACAAAAAGTTTGGACCCTACAGTGTTAGGAAATTGTCTTTTAGGGCACGTCATTTTATTGAGGATTAAATTAAAATATTACCACTTTTTTGTTATTTCAATATTATCATGATGGCAGTAGCATTATATAGCATGATCAGCCTAGCACGGGACACGATAGTCACATAGTTAAGAACTAACATGAATCAAATATGAAAGTCTTTTGTGGGGGTCGCATAGTGGTGAGTTGCATGGTCGTAAACAAAGGTAATTATATCATACACTTTATGTTTTATCACATGATAATTGTGTATACAGTAACAATAATGTCTCAACAGTATTTTTAATTATTTTTTTTTTCATTTGTTTTTCTTTTATACCATTATTTTCTCGAAGATATTAGCCTTTTCAGGCTACTCTGAAATTCGAGTTTTAAATAAAGCTCATGTAAAGTTCATGTAAAGTATAACCTTGCAGCGATATGTGCGCCGAATAAATCTCTTTCTGGTTCTTCTTGACACTCCATCTGGATCGAGGTGACCCATGACCACACGAACCGTATTCCTTTGTAAAAAATACCAAAAGCGTAATGAGTTTGGATTTTCTGTTGCTCACTCTGCCCTAGTTATATGTCTTGAAAGCAGTGGAAACGAACTCAACTATGTAGCTTTTAATACTAAGCCCCTCTCACACATTCGTACTTGACAGGCCACATATAGAATATATAATTATCAATTAATTTATACCTGTCCACTACAAGGCCGTGGTCATCTCGGAGGCGTTGATGTATTTGGCGATAGCCGACACAGCCTCCACTTCCAGAAAGTTCTATCTAAGTATTAATCTGAATATGTTAGGCCAGCTTCATTTATACTTAAGCTTATATATACTGATATGCAATCATGTAGACATATATCTTTCATATAAGGATGCTCACCTCAATAGCATCCACAACATTCGAAATTTCACTTGGTTGTTTTCTTCGTGATAGTCCTAAAGCCTTGAGTAAACGCTTTAATTGTCTCAAGCTGTAGGTCGAGGATTTATATCAAATTTTTTATGAGTATTAAGCATATGATTATCACAAAACAAAAACATGTCATCTCAATATGATCTGATGATCAGACTACGAGTAAAACACTAACCTTAGTGACACGCCATTAATGATGTATAAGAAACCCAGTATTTCAGCATGCTGAAAGCCAGCGTTGAAGTATTCCCTTATGGCTTCATTACCTTTAATTGCTAGTTAAGGCTCTACTTATATTATCAAAAACTACTTGACTGACTCAGTGATAGTTTCAACAAGTTTTCAAGGATACGATCGTGGGCGTTAGCACCTGATAATGGTAAATATTTGGGAATAACCATCTTTATTCCGAGTAAGCTGTTATCGATGGCCGCGGTCGCACTACTCAAACTAGAAGTTCAGTTACTTCCTGCAAGCTCGATCGGCCGCCATATTGAAAAACGGGAAGACCCTGGGAATGAGGTTTTCACCCGATCTCGAACTCGAACTCGAACTCGATCTCGAACTCGAACTCGAACTCGAACTCGAACTCGAACTCGAACTCGATCTCGAACTCGAACTCGAACTCGAACTCGATCTCGAACTCGAACTCGAACTCGAACTCGAACTCGAACTCGAACTCGAACTCGATCTCGTTCTCGAACTCGAACTCGAACTCGAACTCGAACTCGAACTCGAACTCGAACTCGAACTCGATCTCGAACTCGAACTCGAACTCGATCTCGTTCTCGAACTCGAACTCGAACTCGAACTCGAACTCGAACTCGATCTCGAACTCGAACTCGAACTCGAACTCGAACTCGAACTCGAACTCGAACTCGAACTCGAACTCGATCTCGAACTCGAACTCGAACTCGAACTCGATCTCGAACTCGAACTCGATCTCGAACTCGAACTCGAACTCGAACTCGAACTCGAACTCGAACTCGAACTCGAACTCGATCTGGAACTCAGATTTTCAGGAAAAAATGTTGCATTTCTTGATGTCCCTTTGAAGCCACCGTACAAATGAGGTTCAAAGAAGATTTTATAAAACAGCCGTTCGCTTTCTAGCCTGCGAACGCAGACGTATTTCCGGCTGTCGCTTGTCTCCGCCGAAAACTAACGTCTGCGAAAACGATTTCCGTGACGTAGAATCTTTTGTTTTCTCTTTGGCCAATCAGATTACGCGATAGAATAAGACACGAGTGAACACCACGCGGCTCCCTCGCGACATAGCTGTCGGCGGAAACAGGCAAGCTGCTATGCAAAGTTCCCGGGAAGTTGAATGAAACACGAAAGGTTTTTAACGGCTGTGAAAGTTGATTCTTTGCAGAAGAACATTTTCAGTTGCAAAGGAGAAGGTTAATGTACTCGGTTAAAGTGTTTTAGTGCATACCTTCATTGATAAATCATGCAACGTGGGCTGTGAAAAGCTAACCATCTGTTGACAAACTGAAGTGTTGCAATCGACGTGTGCGATTAAACCCGGGGATTAAAGAACGCCCTTCAAAATTTCGACGAAATTGGGAAAGAAATCCGAAGAGATTTTGACGGTGATCATGTCTGATTTTGCGTCAATAGATTGGCAAAAAGATTCTAGCAACACGCAGGAGGCGGCAATCGACCAGATGCGTCTCATCTTCACCCGGGATCTTCACCTTCCGAGAAATTACATAATACAGTTGCGACAAGCGTCGTTGCAAACCCTGGAATTTGTTTGAGTCCGATGTTTTGGGGGGTTCTAAACCCTTAAGCGTTTCTAGTGCCTTTTTGTGCTGCATCAAGACTCAAAGATTTGGTCTAAGGAATGAAAACCTTCGCAGGTTTCAGTGATAGCTCAAATTATGTTTACATCTACACCGCTGCGTAAAGGCGAATCTCACGAGACTCGCTCGAAGGAATTGTCTCTTCCGGAAGACCAAAGTACAACTCTGACAAATAGTATTATAATTTTCATTTGATATCTTCCTCTAGGTTTAACAGTGAAGTGTAAGTAAGTAAGTAATGCCATGCATTTTTATGGAAATACCTCAGTCAATAAATTGTTGTTGTTGTATTTTATCTCACCTTTCCAAGTCTCTGGTACGTCGTGATCCGTACACGAACGAATAGCAGCTGTTTTCAATATTCGCTATTTTCAATGTATCACAGCGCTATTCAGCGCAAGCGACGATAATGGGCTGACCTGGCCATTCATCTAACTAACGAGCGGCGAAACGACGATCGATCACAATGCTACACTAAATACTATTTCCTCTCAGGCAATGCTTGGAAAATAACTGATTTTCCAAATCCATTCGATAGATTCACGAATATGTCTTTCTTCTCTTTTGAATCATGTACTTTAATGCATTTACCTGATTTGACTTTTCAAATTAAACACTTCACAAACTTTCCCCGGCGCAGTGTCATATTGTTATTTTCCACGCGAACGTGCGATGCTCTCGCAGGCTACACGCGTGGCGGTTCTAGGATTTTGTGAGCCTAACTGTGATTGGCTTAGAATTTTGACGTCACGGAAATCGTTTTCTGGCTCGAGTTCGCAGACGTTAGTTTTCGGCGGAGACAAGCGACAGCCGGAAATACGTCTGCGTTCGCAGGCTATTCGCTTTCTTCACGCACCCTTGTAGGCGGGCGAACTCGCGTGCGTCACGCGCGAGCTGCGCGAAATATCCCAGAACTCTTTGCAAAGACAGTTCTGCCATCTTGCTGAAGCGGGAGAAGACTTCAAGATTGCGAGAGAGGTTAGTAGTTTAGCGTGGTTCCTTGTGCTGTTGTCATCCCCTAATCATAAAAATGATTTCACTTTTATCATTGTGTATCGCTTTTTATATTCGCTGATTTATTTACAAAGAGCTGGAGCTCTGTTCATTGTGCACGTGTTGGCATGCTCAGAGTTAAAACTCGGAGTGCAGGTATAAAGCTAAGCTTGTAATTGAGGAAATGAGTTCTAAATTTGATTTATTTAGGGAGTTGACTGTGCTATAAGCGCTTTTTGCCCTTGTTGAGTATATTTCAGTGTGACTAAGCATTCGTTGCTCGATCAGTTGGACTGTTTGAAACCGCCATGTTGTCTATTACTATTTGGGGGCGGGGGGGGGGGGGGGGGGGGGAGGTGCGGGGTGACGTGCGGCGCATGGGGGAGGGTCTCTGGAGAGTACCATTGGGATTCTGAAACCCATACCCCATAATATACCATTCTGAGCTGTATAAGTTTTGCAACACTATTCTAGACTAGAAGTCCAAAAGCCCTTCCTTGCCGGCAGGTATATTTTGCAGGTTGCAGGTTGAAAAATTGACTTTTGAGAACTTTTGAGTGAGTCTACTTTGCTAATCGGTTAGCTTGAATAGCATTTCGGTTAGCCTAAGTAAGCTTAGATTGCTTGCGATTAGCCTTTATGTTAGGGTTTGTTCGACTTTTCAACCTGCAACCTGCAAAATGTACCTGCCGCTTCCCTACTTGTACCTTGTCGTTCGTTTTTGTCCGTCCAGAAGACAATGGTTTCAGTCTCGGGTAGAGTTGCAGCTCTTGGTGTGGCTGTATAGTCCTATTCTTGAAAGGCAGGTCCTGTTGCAATGCCTGCAAAATGAATCTGCACAAGATTCTGTGGGTGCTGATACTGCCCACTGACATCTGCACACTCTCCCACTTCTCAGGACTCTCTCCTCCTCTCATTGCTGAATGCCTGCCTTGATAGTTTGTTTCCAGCTGCTGTGGGCTGGAGCAACTCTTGAACGTCCTTCCAGCATGTCAGGTTGAGGTTACTGGCCTTAAGATAGCACCAGTTGACAAATATCTTTGTACAGTGCAGGGCAGGTCTTCCAACACATTGTGAGCTAGTGGCATTTTATAGCATGTCATCTAGGTTTGAACCATCTTCCATGTAGAGCAACTTGATGTAAGAAATTAAATTAAATATTTCTCTCTTTGATTTCAGACTCCATTACTGGAAATATGATGGCTGTTAAGCTTGCAACAAAGAGCTCAGTGATTCAGTTTCTCAGGTATGGAAATCTTTTACTTTTTTATTTAAAATAATATAATTTGTTATAATGCATGTTTGTCCAAATAATGGCAACTTACAACATTTCCATGTATGTACATTGTTTTTGTACCACAATTTTTTTGCAAGGCATAATATTCTAGTCATAGATGTAAGTTGTCTTAGTTTTGTAAAATCTGTCTGCCTGGTTTCGTAAAGGCTCAGAGGGTTAGGTCCGAGGTAGTCTTTGTAGCTGTTGTTTGGGCTCATCACGCAATGCTCCCTCCCCAGCCAACGGCTGCTTAAACGTGGCCCACATTCCTTCCCTTTTGTTTCGACCCCAGTTGCTTTGACACTTCTCAACAATCAAAGTGGCTATGAGCTACTGAAACTCAGAAAATGGATTATGCAACAGGAACCTAGTTGTAAAACCGAAAACTTTGAGAAATAAAGATTTCAACCGAGAAGTTCAACCCCTTGTTCGTCAACTTACCTTTGTATGCCATCGGATGCTTACAACTAAACCTTCCGAACATAGTTAAACTGTAACCCTGTAACCCAGGACTTTGCAACTTAGAACTCACGAGCCTGCTGCCATAAGTTCATAAAAGAATTATTTGGATGATGTGCTGACGTAGCTCAATGGACAGGCAACTACTCTTCAAAGTGGAACGACAGTAGAAGGCTGTGAGTTCGAGCCCTGTATCCTGTGAATGAAATTTCCTTTTTTTTCCTTTTTTGTTTTTATTGTTATTACATTCCCCTATAATCATGATTATTGTAAAATACCGTACTGAGCATCAAAGAAACTATTTGCCGAAACAATGCGTTTTCAATCTGATTGTCACTCGGATTTTCATGTAAAAATCATGAAATTCAACTTGTAATTATTCGGGAATTCAAATTTTTTATGGACATTGTCTTTCTTTCTGGCAGTCGAGTATTTCGATTTCAAACTAGAATTAAATCTATTTAGGCTTATATGCTGCAAGTTTTATAATTAATGCGATGAGATAACGAAGGAGAAAGGGCTTGCGGCTTCCTGTGGCTGATCTTCGATCAGTTGTTAGATATTGCCGCTAAATGACACATCATTTAACATGTTTATGAGGGTCTGGATGGGGGGTTACAAATATCAGTTGTCAGTTAAAATTATGGCCATTTGTCAGTTATCAGTTAAATTTTAGGCCATTTGTCAGTTGTCAGTTAATGGACTATTAATAATTAACCATATAGCTTAATTATTAATTTTTGACCCAAAATGTAGCTAAAAAGGTAACATTCAAAATGTAAATTATATCACTTATATTAAATTTTGGTGCTGAAATAATTGCAACTCCAAGCGGCTTTTGTTTCCATGGTTCGTACAATCTTGAAAAGGTCTTGAATTTTAGCAGTCGTCTTGAAAAGTCCTTGAATTTGGTTAAGTCCTTGAAAAGTACTTGATTTCTTCATTAGGTCTTGAAAAGTCCTTGAAATTTAGGACTTCTTGCACGTCCTATTACTTTTCTGATAAATTAAATGATTTTGGTAAGAAAAATTTGTTCACAAACTACTACAAAAATGCGAAATAACTTTCGAAAATGTCGCTATAAAACGTAAACCCCTACATGAAGCATGATTTAGATCTTTGCCTCAATTTCATGCACCAAGGCTTGCTTGTTGGAAGGGGTAACATGGCCGATAGTGAGTAAACATGTAGCGTTGTTTTGGTTTAGTGATGAAAAGTTCAGCTGGGTTAAAGAATTTAAAGGCGACAAGCACAAGGCTTTGTGTTGTGTTTGCAACAAAGTGATCGACATCGAACGCATGGGAGAAAGCGCTTTTATGTCTCACATGAAAGGCGAGAAACATAAAAGGAACACTGGTGCAACTTCAAGCTCAACCCACGTGATGTCTTCATTTTTTCACAAGCCAGTTAGGTCAGAATCTAATTCTTGTCACGCAGAAGGAAGTAACGGTGAATGTTCCGTTCCCCCGCCTCCGCCGGAAGCAGATGGTCAGTCAACAGTTCAGCTTACTGAGGAATGCCTGAACTATTTAAAAGTTGTAGATGACTTAGTCGAGTGTTTAAGAAATGAAAAAGAGGACGGAGAAATCGAAGACTTTTGATTTTGTGAATAAAACTCAGTCCTTGAAAATGATTTTTTGTCCTTGAAAAGTCCTTGAAAAGGCCTTGAATTTTGTTTGTCCGAAGTTGTACGAACCATGGTTTCTATACGGCCTTTTAATCAAGGAAAGTCACTACTCTCCGCCACATGAACTTCTGCTCCAGGGTGTTACTCCCTTACATAAGCTATATACAGTGTATGTATGTGTGGCCCCAAAGCCAAACGGTATGGTTTTCGAGCCTTTTTGGTCTGAAATAGGGTATAGATTATTACCATTTTGGTCTGAAATAGGGTTTGGTTTGTGCACTCTGGTGAGTCTAGTTAGCAACTTTTGGAAGAAACTATTCTTATCGTTCTTATCATGCACCCCTTGAGAAGTGTAAGTTAGGAATATGAGGCCCTTGTTAATTTTTAGGCAAACCGAAGCAGTTCCTGGATACAATGTGGTCTGAAATAGGTTATCAATTTTGGGGTCAGATCTAGAATAGGGTGGGGGAAATCGTATATTTTGGTCTAAAATAGGGTAAAGGGGTTTTTTGAAGCATGCCGCACACACCCCACACAAATTTTTAAAGAGTATCCCCCGGGCTCCTGCTTGCCGAGCCCAAAATTCCTTTCCAACAGTTAGCCAATCAAAACTAACCTTGACAATATTAAAAAACAAACAAATATGGGAAAAGGTCTTTATTATGATTAATTTGATTGGGTTTTATTTAGCAATGCCTCGATGGCGATTGGCCTAGGTGAAAGTAATGAAATAGTCGGAATTAAGGAATATTGCACTTGGGCTAATGGGTCTATTACAGGTACTTATTGAGAAAGGAGTAGCGACAATAAAACTACTGTGTGAGAGACTACATTGCAAAAACAAAAAATATATGTATTTCCTCAAGTTTAATTTTCAATCAGGTTATGGGTCATACGGTAAATTATTAACGAAATATGACACTCTACCGTACTGCTGCTAAGGTTTAGCATAAAACATGCATTTGTTGGACGAAAAGAGTCATATAATGTTATTTACGACGATGTTTTGTGGATATCAAGAACAAACAGTCTTTTGTCAGTTGCCAGAAAAACTCACTACAAATGTCAGTTGTCAGTTAAATTTTAGGCGATATGTCAGTTGTCAGTTAAACTTTTGGCCATTTGTCAGTTGTCAGTTAACCCCATCCAGACCCTCGTTTATTGAAGAAGGAAATGAACAATGAAACCAAAGACGGCTTCAATCTTATACAGCTTCCTCGCTTACTGATGGCCAATTGATATATGCGCAAGCGCTATGCACTAATCAGCAGATTAACAAAAGTCTTCCAGGAACTTATGGATGGAGGGCCGGATAGAAGGAGTGAAATTGGCCCTGCTGCCGAGAAACTCGGAAAATGTTTTCAGAGTTTAAAAAAGGGACAGTTGCTGTAAATTGAAAAGCTGTTCAGTTATATTACTTAGACAGAAGGTTTCATATCACAGGGCTCGACACTAACGGTAGCCAACTAGCCACAGACTACTAAAAGTTTTGTTTTGGCTAGTAGGTTTTGGGCTTTTACTAGCCATTTTGGCTAGTTAAAATTTCAGGTATCTTTGTACATGGAGAAGGGAAGCACTTAATGGAAATTGAGTGACAGAGCTTTGATCATAACCAGGATATAAAACTATCCGATCGTTCATCCGGGAAATCCGCTTTTTCGTTCTAACTTCGCCATAAAATCAGTCACACAAGTAAAGTTAAGAAGGCAATTTCTCTTGTTTTGTTTTGCTTTTACCATGAGAAATACGGGCCAAAATACAGAAACAAAGTTTCTTTCAGCTCATAAAATAGCTAACAAGAGCCACATTTGAAAATTGCCCTATAATGCATTGCAAACCTTTGAATAAATTTATGTCATGTATGTCAATGGATTTTGTCTCTGGTGATGTCTAATGGCCATTTTACGTCTGTGTACACCAAAGAATACCTGTTACTGTTAGCCAAGTTTTCTGTTGAGAATCTGGATGCCGAATAAGAGAAACTGTTGTCTGCCAATTATTAGTTACACTCAAGCTTGAAAATTCTGGCTAGTAAAAAATTGGTTTTGGCTTGTAAAATCAATGCTGTCACTAGCCACTGGGCTAGTCATCAAAAAAGTTAGTCTCGAGCCCTGTATCAGATTTGTTTTATTAGGTAAATCTTTGTTTTATTCAATTTCTGGTGTGTGTCAAATTCAAGGGGCAAATGGCTGTCTGTTTGTTGTTGCTGCTAGGGTCACAATAAGACACAACTTTTGATTGGTTTAGTAGGCAAGTTTTGCAGGGTTTGAAATTAAAAAAAAAATCCTGAAGTCGCCAAATGCAAATTTTTAGTCACCAGATTGTAAAATCAAATAGGGACTACAAAAAAGCACTGATTACATAAACATCCAAAAAGAAAAACAAAACAATCTTATCATAAGGTTTAAAACAAACCACTAACTTTGTAGCTGACATATGTGATCATAAATATGAAAGAACCTGCAAGGAATCCACATGGCAATAACCATGCATTATAACAGACACAACCCATGAGCATACATGACGTACTCAAAGCTCCAGGGTTTGCAATGCATTATAGGGGGATTTCAAACATGGTCAGCCATTTGCAAGTTTTCTGATGTGAGAGAATCTTTTATAATACAGTAAAGGGACTGGATGGATTGACTTATTTTGAACATTTGGAAGTAGAGATCTATCAACATAATTTTCTGGAAGGACACAATGTCTGAGAAAATGACAATTATTCATCGTCAACACAGAGAAATGTAGTCGCCATTTTGGTGACTGAAACAGAAATTTTAGTCACCAATGATCAAATGTTAGTTGCATTGGCGATGGTATCAGTCGCAATTCCAAGCCCTGTTTTGGTGTGACTGGCCCAGAAAAATGTGAGCAAAGCTGTGATTGGCTAGTTAACTATGGAAAGGAATGTGGTTTTAGTTTAAGCAGCTGTTGGTGGGGGAGAGAGCGTTGCATGATAAGCCTAAATAACGGCTGGGAAGGAGACTAGGTTGGAGGTGCAGTGACTTGATGATTATTGAGCAGTCCGGGTACGAGCCCTGGCTGGGGTCATTGTGTTGTGTCCTTGTGCAAGGCACTTCACTCTCATATATATTGTGCCTTTCTCCTCCCAAGTGTATAAATGGGTACCGCTATACATGTAGCTTCAGTTACAGTTAGTGTTACATGTACAGCTGGGGCTTGCAACTATCCTTGCTGAGTCTCTGAATTTTTTTTGTGTTTTACATTTAAATTATTTTATGAGTTTTGCTACAGTACTGCTGAACTCTGATATACCTATTCCCTTAAAAGATATACAAATATAATCCTGATCCATCATGAATAATCAAGTTGCCCAAATTCCATTTTGTTGGTAATCATTCAAATACATCTGGGTGGACAGACACACTCTGACACAACACAAGAAGAATTGCCAGGCCCCTTGATCTGTAGACAAATTCACTATCTGTTAGGTTACCACACTAGTCACAAAATCATCTTGTCTCAATTTTTTTTTTCTTATAGGCAGGTCAGGATTGAGATGAACTGTTGCAGGACAAGACAAAAGACGTTATTATCCATAACTATATTCTAGGTTGATTCAATTTATTGCAATCCAGGACCCAGGTAAACACTGTCTTGTGTTCTTATGCATTGATCAAATCAAAACGTAATCTGGTTCCTTCAGGATAATTCCCCAAGGGCATCCCTGCAGGGTATAACTGTACTGTCCCCCCCCCCAGGAAACAGTCAGGGATGAAGTTTTACAGATCAAGGCAAATTCACCAAATATAAATTTCATTAACTACTGGCATTTACTAAAAATCTTCTTCTTGCCCTCAAGAAAACTGATGAATTGACCTTTACTTGAAACAACTCTTACTGATACAATTTTGAGTACTGGATTGAAACTCACTATCACTTTACACAATGCTTACACATCCAACATCATCATGGCATAACTGGCTAATCATTTTCATCGGCCAGAGACTTCAGACTTTTGACTGACAAACAACTTTCCACTTGATTTTAAACATGACTTCCATTCATTTGAAATATGAATAACAAATTTTTCTCCATGCTAGCTACCCTACCCTCCCTTCCCTCCCTTTTGGGTACCTTTGAATAGCTTAGAGTGCATGTAACTGGCTCCACCCCCTCTCCAAGTAAATTTCCCAGTTTTGCCCGGATTCAAAAGTTTGGATTTGATCATTGCATTGTATGACATAAACCAAGTTCTGCTTCAGATCATGCTTGCAAGACTACAGACATGCGTAAAATCATACCTTTCAAACATTTGGAAAGTGGATAAATCTGTATTCCCCACCCCCTACTTCACCCCACCCCCCAAAAAAGAAAGGGAGACTGGCACACTAGGGGGAGCCAAGAGGGAGGGGCATATTTCATTGTGCTTGTTTTTACCTGAAAATAGAGGGATTGGGGGCTGGATACGTACCTAGAATTAAAGGTGGCGGGTCGTTTATTGAGAAGACTAGAAGACAGAGAAATAGAGAATTTTCTCATGCAACACAGGATACAAAAATGCAGAAAGAAGCACAAACCATTAAGGTAGGGAAAGGCACTAAGGAAATGCAAAGTTGAGACTCCAGAGGCCCCTTTATGTTACTCAAAGGTCCTATTCACTTTCCAAATAAACTCTTTTTTTTTCTTTCTGACATTGTTAAAATGTAGCATCTGCTTGGCTATATGCATGCATGTCTGTGGTACTTGTAGTTACTATACAGTGGCCCATGCATACAAATATGACACGTCTAAATACCCCAACACTTATTCCTTCAGCTTGAGTTACAAAAAGATAAGGTTTGAAGTTTTGCCAAAAGAAAACAAATTTGGGAAATGATTTTTAAGCAAACTGGTGTTAATGGCGATTCTACTGCACTATTCAATATCAAAGAGATCAGTTTTTTCTTTCTAGTAAATTGTCTTTTAAAATGTGTAATTATTGATTAATTCATGATCAGGCAGAAATTCACATTGCTTATTCAATAGTTCAAATTTCCAAAACAGAAGAAATATTTTAGTTTTTATTTGACGATGCGAATCATAAAAGGAAGTACCAATGAATGCAGACATAAAATTGAAAGTTCTGCTGTGTTTTTTAATAGTTCTGTCGGGGTTGCGGTGGGAGTAGGCAAGAGTTTCCAAAGCTATCAAAAAACCGTAAAAAATGTCCAAAACTGTATCTATTCAGCAATTTAGTTCAATTTACTAAAATCTTATTACTGTACTTTTTCCAACTTTTGCTGAAGAAATAAGTGTATAATGCGATTTTAACTATTAACATAATAATGCCTCATTTAATTTGGCCAGTTGACATTTCATGATCAATTGTCAAGAACTTACAAAAAATCCAGTGAAAACTTTATACCCTATTTTGACCTTTTGTTATGTTGTAAATTCTATTTTGACGAACATGGGCCATTGTACATTTTGTAACATGGGAATAAAAAAATGACTGACCACTAAACAACAATGTCTGCTATACGTTACTGATAGGTCTTTCAAGCATCCAGTCGCTCACACTGGCATTGCTGCTTAAATTAGATTTTTGTACTTTTAATTTGATGCTATTGTCTTGATTTGTGCGTTCAGCCAAAATTGAGCGCGACACAGCGTTGTGTGACAGCTCAAAATTTGAATATAGAAAGGGCACTCTGATTTTGAGCAACATAATAAAATTTGTAACTTGTAAGTACTGCAATGAAATCAGAGGTAAAGTGATAATTAGAGCAGACATTATTGAAGCAAGGGTTTTTCTTAAAAGCAGAACTTGGTTTGTAGTCCTGTAACAAGGTGTAATCATTCATGCAACTTGTCTTGCAACATTTTTGAAGGCGGCATTACAAGTGTGTTACGTGAAACATTGTGCTGTGTAACATACCACGCAGAAGACAAAATTCTTGCAAGATAGTTTGCTGCAGCAGTTGCAGAAAGTTGAATCAATTTCTTCTTTCTGCAGTCGTTGAAGCGTCTTGTTTTGTAAGGGTTTTGACCTTCGCACAGTGTGTTACACGGTTCAGTTTCTTTATGTAACTTGTCACGCCGTTTTCAAGAAGACTGTGTGACAAGTTGTGTGACAGATTACACTGTGCAGCAGGATTTTGTCATGAACACAAGTGTTTACCTGGTTAGTTAAAAATGACAACAAAAAAATGCCTCTGTGTCCCTTTATTTGTCTTTATTGTGTTTAAAAAAAAAATAAAAATCTAGCCGATCTTGTCCCTGCGTAACAGGGTGTATTCACTCTTCTCCAAACTAAAGTGTCTCTTCTATTCCTCTTTAATATTCGAACTTTAAAATCCAGGTTTGTTATCTATCCGCCATGTTTGATGGCGACACTTGAGGCACTTTAATGATATGGCCGTTTGCTCCCAAGTGAAAGTGGCATAATGAGGGGAGGTGAGAGTTTGCTCGCCATGCCTCCTCGGTTTCACCTAACCACGTCATAATACCACACCATTTGAATATTTATTAGTTTGAGAGCCGCAATTCAAATGCGAAAAAATATAGCCAAAATTATAAAATTTAAGATGCGTGTTTTCAACAAATGTGTCTTGAAATTTCCGTCGGAAGGACAAGAAAAACCGAAGTGCTAAAATACAAATGGTGTTCAGTACATTTCCATGAATGTCAAGAAAAGAATCGAACGCTAAAAACCGCTAATCTGACTCCCCGACCAAACCTCCTGCCGACTGTCGTCCCACAAAGTACACTAAAAGAACACAAGTCATTTGAAACCCTCCCGTCAGAGCTGATACAAGTTTAAGAGTTTTCTGTCGCTTATATTAAAATACGAAAAAATAATTCTGAGGTATTTAAAGCTGATTAAATGTTAGTTATTTGTTTTGAGGTTTAAACCGAAGCCGATGTTTTGGTACGGTGAATAATAATGCGAAAGCAAACCGGCAATTGTTTGCAACGTCTAGAATTGCATAAAGCTTGTTTTGATAACGGTTATTTTAATCGGCGAAATTGTACAATTTATAAGAGGCAATTTTACGACGGAACTCGCGAAATAAAGGTTTCGCGCGCAATTTTCAAGAAAGAATTCGTAAGCAAGTCTAAATTAAATATTCAAGATTCGGATTGCTTTAAAATGCAAACACGGTGGAATTTGAAAGTAGTTTGTTTTATTGTTATCGTTAATTTTGGTGGCATCCACGGGAATCCAGTGGCGGTTAATCGGGGCGAGACGAAATAAACCGAGCGGCAAAAAACGCGTGACGGAAATTTCCGTCGCACCGATTTTGCCGCTCGGTTTACTTCGTCTCACCCCGATTAATTGCCGCTGGGTTCCCGACGATGGCAACGAAATTGAGCAAGAATTAGAAAATAGCTAAAGAAAAAGGTGCTCTGGCTTTAATTTCGTTATGAGACAATTGTACTATTAGCTTACGATAGCGACAATCGAATGATAATTTTAAAGATAAAGTTGTTTTTTGGAATTCAAGGACGAAGATTGGCCTAAGAAATGGGAAAATCGAATGATTTATTTAGTTATAAGACAAAGGTTTCGTAAGCATCATAAGAAGCCATATAATCACGGAATAAATGTTTTGCGTGCAATTTCCAAGTAGAAAATTTGAGAGCAACTCTTAATTAAATAATTATTCAAGAATTGAATCGCCTTAAAATGCAAACACGGTGGAATTTGGTTTTGAATAACATCGAACAATAAAGCATCCTCGGGAACCCTGCGGCGGTTAATCAGGGCGAGACGAAGTAATCCGAGCGGCAAAATCCGCCTGACGGAGATTTCCGTCGCGCCGATTTTGCCGCTCGGTTTACTTTGTCTCGCCCCGATTAACTGCCGCTGGGTTCCCGAAGATGGCAACGGAATTGAACACGAATTAGAAACAAAGGTGACGAAAAGAAGAGTTCTAGGTTTAGTTTCGTTTTGGTACAATTGAACACAATTGGCCTACAGTTGTTTTGTAACAAAACAAATTATTTTAGGTATAGTTATTTGCTTTGGAAGTAAAAGAACGAAGATTGGCGAAAATCGAATTAAGGTTTCCTCCCGACTAGCTTTAGATGAAAAATTTGGACATCATAATCTACAATTGGCCTACTGGAAGATGGAAAAATATACATTTTGCCTTCTTTACAGGCGTTGTTCCGAACTGAAATTCTGTGTTCATTTTGTGTAAGGCGCGTCGCCTATTTACCGAGTGGAGACTAGGTCCGAGTGATGACATGTTGTAAACGAAGAAACGTGAGCTCGACGTTCGGGTCGAAGAGCAGATGAATATTGTTATAAAATTTTGCGTTTATATGGAATAAAACGTTCATTTTCAGGCGTTACTTGGATCGTCACGCAACACTCCTACGGAGAAGCGTTGTGTGACCGGTTAAACGCTGTACTTTTCATTAGGCGAATTAAATACAAATAAGCAAAAACTATTGTTTTTGCTCATTTACACTTTGTTCGACTCATGAAAAGAATTGCGTTTAACCCGGGCCAAAAGTTAATCGGAAAATAATGGAATTTCAAATAATTGGTAATTTATTTTAAGCTGTTTATAAATTTGGTTCGTAATTTCGACAAATTTGCTTTATTTGATGCTTAATTTGTTTTTGTTTCAGAAAACTAAAAGAAAATTCTGCTCTACGCTTTAAGAAAGAAAATCCCTAAACAGGCATCAGCTTGTTCAGAAGAATCCCAAATGACTATCAGTTCAATCTAGTGTCGCTTGTGAAATTCCAGTCAAGCCAGATTAGTGGCATTCTTTGTTCTAAACTAACCCCAGCATCTAGGAAATGTACCACCCAAGACCTGCACTAAAGCACTACTGTTTTACGTCCTTCACAACGGAAGATTTCAAGGCACATTGATTGAAGACAAACATCGTTGAAAGCCAATTGAAATAAAGGTGTGGCATTCTGACGTAGTTAAAGTGAAACCGAAAAGACATGAAAAGCAAACTCTCACCTCCCCTCACGATGCCTCCTCCACTTGAGAGCAAACGACCAAATCATCAGTGTCCAAGTGCCTCCATCAAACATGAGCGGATCAGATAAACTCACCAAGATTTCTTAGTTGGAATATTGCAGAGGAACATCAGAAACACTCGGCTCAGAGCAAGAGTTTCCACAACCCTGCAGGGACTTTGATCGGCTAGATTTGTAATGTGTGCGAGTGTGTGGGCCATCTCAGTTCCTGAAAATAATCTAAAATATACTAAGTTCAGTGGAAAATACAAAATCCACAAATAGAAAATAAACAAGCTCATTAGCACAGTAAGAACAGAAAATGTCTACCCCACTTAACTGAAATTATGTCCCTGTAGTAACTTATAAAAAGTAATTGTTTATTCCTAATTATGCAGTAATACTATTCATATCTACATTACGTAGCTTAAGACATTTCTTGGAGCATAAGGATAGAGTTAGCAAACGTTCTTCTAAGATTGAATAACATATGACCATTGCTTGAAAATACTACAGCATATCACTAACAAAAAGAACTATTTCTTTAGTTTCTTACTAAGATACCGAGAGGTTTATATAATGATTAACTTGGCAAGGCCCACTTGACTCAAACAGGCCATTCTACACCTATGAATTGTTCTGTCTTTTCAAAGATTGATCTCGCAATTGTTTTGTGAGAAAATAAATCTTTTTGCCCCTTTCTAACTGAATCAGGGAATTGCTTGCTGTTGTGCTAATGAGCTTGTGCAGCACCTTTAAACAAAAAAGACGTAAAAAAATCGAAACCGATCGCACAAAAATAACGCGTTTTGCACTAGAGTAAATATATTGAATTTGGAAAAATCCTAGAGATTGGTAATGAATAAATAATTTGTTAATTAGGCAATTGAATTAACTGGAATAGTCTTGAAGCTGAAAAGTAGAATTATAAAAATGTCTTTTTTGTTTAAGGTTAACAAAATAATATTGTAGTCTCAAGTACCATCATACTATTGAATGATGTTAGCTGAAAAAATTAAAGTCATGTATCCCTTAAATATTTTAGTGTAAAAAAGAACAAAAAATGAAACTGGACTGGATGTGGACTGGATCATGCATCGCACCACTGAGGACTAGATCAGGGGCATCAGATGGACGCCTTTCTCCTACTTGGAAGACCTGGATTACGCTGATGATCTAGCCTTACTATCACACACCCACGCGCACATTCAAGAGAAGACGCAACGCCTCAACACCTTTGCAAAGCAAGTTGGGCTTATCATCAGCAGCAAGAAGACTGAAATTATGGCACTGAACACCACCAACGCACGACCAGTCCAGATTGATAATGAAGAACTTCCGTACACAGACAGATTCACCTATCTCGGCAGCATCATCAGTAAAGATGGAGGAACTGACCTGGACATCCAGAGCCATCTCAACAAGGCTAGGAACTCGCTCAACATGATGAATAAGGTATGGCGCTGCTCCACTTACGGTACTTGTACTAAGCTGAAGCTCTATCACAGCTGCGTCCTCACAACCCTTCTGTATGGTTCAGAATGTTGGCGTTTAACGGAGAAGGATCTAACAAAACTCTCCACATTTCACACCAAGAGCCTTCGGCGTATTTTACGCATCTTTTGGCCTAATGTAATCTCAAATAAAGATCTCTTTGAACGGTGTGGAACTGAACCAATGGCTACCATCCTGATGAGGAGACGCTGGAGGTGGATTGGCCACGTCACTCGCCAAGAAGCCTCCATTGCAAAAACCGCTATGCACTGGACGCCAGAAGGGAAACGAAAGAGAGGTCGCCCCAAGATCACATGGCGACGGACGATTGAGAAAGAAATAAAGGAGATGGGGAAGACCTGGGAGGGCATCAAGTTCATGGCAAGGGACCGCCAGATGTGGAGGGAGCACGTTGCTGCCCTACATGCCACTTAGGCGTAAAGGGCATGAGCCAAAAAAAGTTATAATCACATAAGCAAATGTGTGGCTTCAATAATAAAGATCAAATTTCTCCTGATTTTTATGTTGTTTTAGATTGAAAACAAAGTTAATAGCCTTCGATATTGAAAAACGTCTTTTAAAATTTGAGCATTTTTTCCTGATGTTAACATGCATTGATTTGGATTTAAAAACACCAAAATGCCTGTCACATGAAAACTAAACGTTTTTTGAAAAGTAAAGTTTCTGAAATAGATAAAATAAGTTCTTTTAACGAAGCAGATTTTAGTTGAGGCAAGAGTAAGAGTACACTGTAGACTGTAAACACAGATGCATTTCCAGATGATGTTTCCCCCTGCTGAAAAATATCCGCTGAAAGTCCAGAACTTCAAATTCATCTGTTTAACAGTTTTGGATAAAAGAAAATCCATAGCCTAGAACTTATGAATTTTTTTTAACTGTAACGAGTACACTAAGCCAAAATATTAATGTACACTTAGCACATGAAAACGAGGTTTTTGATTTTGTTTAATGAAATAGATTTTATGGGTATATTTTCCAGTCAATTTGAATCTTTATAAACTCTTTTTCTTGAATGAAATTGGAGTCTTGGTGGTGTGTACGTTAAAATGTCTGTCTTCATGAAAACAGAACTGTAATTTCTTCAATTGAAATAAAGTTAGAAGAGTCTCAATTCATTTGAAGTCACGATGATAAATAATACAGTCTGATATTATAAACAAGATTTTTGTTTCAAAATAAATCCTTGATTTTATATGGAAAATATATTCACGAGTCAAGATACCCATAGATATGAATTTGTAAGTTAAAGCCACTTATTTGCCAATGGACGGCACACACACCACACACCGGCCAGTAATGTACTCTGTTTATAACAGCAGCTACATGTGCATCTATTCAAAGCATTGCAATAATTATCGTTAAATTAGTTTTTTTATCCTCAGAACTCTTTTATTCTCTTTGAAGTTAAAACAAGATTGAATGATTGATTAATTAAATAATTAATTGATTGATTGCTTGATTGTTTGGCTCACTGAAGTTGATAGATTTTTGATTGATTGATTGATTGATTGATTGACTGACTGACTGACTGATGGATGGATTGATATATGGATGGGCATATTAGATGAATAGATAGATTTACATTCTCTTTGAAAACCCTGGAAATTGAATAAGAATCGTGGGCCCACAGTTCTTGTAGTGTAAGGCGCAGCTGTTATTTGGTCAGCATGCTTTATGACCCAAATAACAGACTGCAGAGAAGACAAAAAAATCTGTATCACTTTGTGCACATGTAACTTGACAATAAACAGTGAGTGACATTGTAAAACAAAATGTTTACCATGAGTTATCAGGAAACGTTTGGTCTGATTTGGCACAATGCAGTGTCACTAAGTTGTTAACAGTAATTTTTTTTAATCAAAGTTGTGCAGAATATTCTAGAATATGCATGATCTCATGGCAAACACCTGTTCACAATATATTAATTTTATATTAATAAAAATATTTACATGTTTGCTAAAGTAAAAGTTCTTGATAATCCCAGGCGTGCACTCCACAGTCCTTGATCCATAGTCCTGTCCTTGATCCTTTGTCTTGTGGAGTGTGTCCATGTTTCCATTGGTCCATGGTCCCCCATCCTGTGTCCACAGCCCTGGTCCTGGTCCTGGTCCTGGTCCTGGTCCTGATCGAGTCCATATCTAAGGCCAAGGCCCTGGCTCTGGTCCTGCTGGTCCTGTTCCTGTTCCTGCTCTCTGTCTCTACCAACATACCTGCAAAAATAAATATTTGTCAGTAAGCATTTTGTACCAGGGCCCTAATGTTTACACAAGAAACATAAAAAAATTCTGAAATATGTTGTTTTTAGAATGCTTTTACAAGCAGTAGCAAGAGGTTCACGACCACTCCCAGGACCACCATACGATTTCTACCAATCACTGGAAAAGAAATAAATACTATTATTTCACTTGCACAAGTGCATCTTATGGAACACTTGGATGGAGTACATAATTATGTGATTCATGGATGTTCATGGATTCATGGCAAAGGTTCTATTATTATTTTGCTTTTGCAAGAAGCAGTGAACAAGTGTTTAACACAAATGGAGATGCAAAAATCGTGGTGTTTAGTATTACCTCACATCAATGCTATTTCAAAATGAGACTGCCCAAGAAAGCTCACAGAACTGGTTCTGAGCTTAGGTTGTTTTTGAAATTAGAAACGTCTGTATGTGGCCAGCAATGCATGGACTCTTAAGTTAAAGAATAATGCAATTCAAAAATCTGACAAAAAGGTCAGTTTCTGAAAAAAGTACTGTACTAATTAAAAATGGAATGTTCATCTTGCATGCTGTCTTTGCAAAAAAGTGAAATATAATCACAAGGTGATGTCTGTGTTGGAATTTCCTGCAAACAGTCAAGGAAATTGCTGTCTGTCAGCATCTTTTTACATGAAATGTCAAAGAGAAGTGGATAAATTTGAAAAAAGCTCTGATTTTCTAGCCTGCATTGCAGCTGGACATGTCAAAAAATCCTCGGTAAAGTCTGTCTGCACAACAGCTCCGAAAAGCTTGATCTGATATCCTGCAGGTTTGCAAGGATCTGTATTCATTTCTAATTGGCCCCTAGTTTCCTTCATGCTTTGTTCATGATCAAATTCCTGCTAACAATAATTGTATTCTTCTTATTGTTCATCTATAGGACTATGGCTGATTTGTCCGTTTATTGTAACTTGTAAATGAGTCATGAAAAGTAAAGCTTAGCTCTTTCTCGGCTCTGGACAAAGATTAACATGACCATAAAAGAAGAGTCATGATTCATATATCTTACAACAGTTTTACCGATTCCAAAAACAAACTCATGTTTACTTACCATAATTACCATCATGATAACATGCTAACATGCCACCATACTACCATGAAAACATGAAAACATGTTACCACTGACATTACCATGACAACATAATAAGATGTTACTATATTATCATGAAAACATGATAAAATACTACCATGATAACATGTTGCCATGTTATAACTGGTAACAAGATAAAATTAAAACATGTTAGCATATAACCATGATAACATGTTACCGTATTACCATGTTAGTATGGTTACATGTGTTAAAATATTTGTGGCTTCAGGGGAAGGGAGAGAGGGCGTGTTAGAAGGGGATTTGGAATTTGGGTGTGGCATGATAACACATTACTATTAATAATGGTAATTGAACTGAGTGGAGTGCAATTTGGTCTGAAATCATACGCGTGATTTCAAAATCGAACGAGCGAGTAGCGCGAGTTCGATTTGAAATCACAAGTATGATTTCAGACCAAAATTGCACGACACGAAGTTCAATTACCACTTTATTACATCCATTTTGAAATCAATTTAATCGCCCCATAAATGCAGGATTTTAGTCAGCACCAACATTTTATTGATCCAGTAGCCGGTTTGTAAAAAAGCGGAACCGGAAACGCTTTTACATCTCAAAAACTTACATGTCATGTTATGTGTCAAAAACTCAGTCGAGCGTAACAAAGGAAAAACACGTTTCATTCAAGGAAATTCACGCAGTTCAGATACAAAGTTCATTCAATTCAATTCAAAGCTCAATCATTTCAAAATTCAACATTTCAAAGTTCAACCGTCGTCATCTGACTCAATGATGTAAGCCCTTCGTTTCTTCTGTGGTTGTGGTTGAGAAATTGCCTTCGCATTGAGGATTTCTTGTGAGTTGTGAAACTCCCTCGATTGCACGATGCTCAGTGGATAGTTTTCTCCTTTAGTACCGTTCAATGGCACTCTGCATGATTTTAAGGGATTCTGGCTCGTAATCATTTCCGTCCTTTTATTTGACCTCGGCAGAGAACTTACTCAGGACCTTGTCACGTTCTTCCGGCGCCATTGTTTGAATAGTGACATTTTCAAGATGGCGGGACAGGCAGCTTGTGAAGACATTCATCGATTTTTTTGTGGAGCGGGATGTATTTTTATTCACAGCGATAGACTTGAGCTCTTGCATTGCATCGCTTGAAACTAAAGGAAACCTGGAAACATCTACTTCTTGTGCTGGTTCTGAATTTGCTGTTGTGTGGTTGTCGTTTGTTTCTGTTTTGATGGACTCAGGATCACACGGATCTTGAGCATATGTTGAAGAAAAATCGCCAAAATATTCGTCAAAATAGAAACCAAAAGTTGGAAACTCCCCTTAATAGGTCTTCAGCCTGAAGAAGCTCATAGGGGTCATTCAGAAACTGTAAGTAATTGAATTATCCATTTTTTTTTTAAAATTAAGCAGACTTTGGGAAAAAAAGTTGCAAAATTCACGACACAATTGCTTTCTTTGTATTTCATTTTCCTGCAATTTGATTGGTTACTTTAAACAAGCCTTGAAATCTGATTGTTGTTTTGTTTTAGTGTTCTTTTCTTATTGGCTGGCAAAAAGATGCGATTTAGAGTAAAAAATAGTGCGATTCGTGAATAAATCGCACTGCTGAGAGCCAATCAGATTGCAAGGATCACCAGTGATTTCAAAATGGATGTAATAAATATTAGTACCATGATACCATGATGGCATGATACATGTAATATATAGATTTAGGCAGGCCTAAAAGCGGAGCTCCCATTTATCATTAGCAAATAAGTAGCCACACTATTTCTAAGCTTATACAGTGGTACAAAATAAATTAGTGTTTAATCGCTCATGGACAAACTTTTAAGTATAAAATATCATACATGTAAAAACCTCTCATGGTTTTGTTGACGAAAGCGATGTCAACATATTTCGAGGTAAACCGAAATTGACGAGTGCACTTTATTGGGTTCCCCATGTACGCACGTAGGAGCACACAACAGATATCTTTGTAAAACTTTTTACAACGTTTACTGTACACTAATTAATACACCTTTATGAGTTATTCAATGTAAAAAGGACCTTGATCTTGTTTTGATTTAATACAAAACAGTAAAATCAACTCAAGGCAAAAAAAGTACAGAAAAACAAAGTAAATCGCTGCTAAACACAGTAAACCAAATAAACTCACACCACGGCAAACTGAGAAAGTCACCGCAGCAAAACAAACTCTGCAAATTGATGGTGCCGGTTTTGCAAGTCAGATTTTGTGTAAGAATTCTGACAGTTTGTGATAGTGGTGCACGCTAACTTGGAATAAAGCTTACAATGTTGTTTTGAACCGTCCTCTGTCTTTTCGCTGCGGTTTGAGTTAATAATCTAATTCTGTTTTATCGTATGCGTTGCTAAATACCTAAGGGAATTTTACGCAGAGAATTGATTCAATTTTCTTCATTTCTGGTAAGCAAATATGCGGTAGGGAAAGCCCGGGAGGTAGTCTGAACTCACTGAGCCAAACACGGGTAACTCGCAACGAAATCGGCGAAATATATAATTATTGGTTTACCCGTACAAGATTTCAAGATCATTTCAACGCACTCGCTGATAAGAGAAACAAAACAAATGCAATCGAGTATCAAAAAGAGCAGTTGGATAATAGATCACTTAAAAATATCTTGGTGTGCAGTATCGCTGAATAGTTTTACTCGTTTTTGTTTGCAGGATTTTTACAAATCGAAATCGTGATTTTGATCCGTGAAGCTTAATAATTTAATATTGTTTTCAAAATCCAATAATGAACATCACAGTTAACTCGACTAACTAAAACACCAAACAATTAGTCCAAATGAAATATTTAATAAACAATGTCTGTCTAAAATGTACAAACATGAACAAGTTTGAGAGCAGCATTAATTGAATTGTAAATATTTACGAAAAGATGCGAAACCGACACAACTTCAAATTCGCTCTTAATGAAGTATAAACAGATTCTCATGCACAACAAAAAAGACTAATGCTTAGTGCATACATTTACGTTTGTTACCTCATGTTTGGAGAAGGCTTGTAAATTCTGCAGGGCTAAAATTTCAAACCAGCACAATAATATCGGAAGCGAACACGCCACTCGTTGTAAGCTTACTCCAACACCACCGACATATATTAAGTTCTTACAGTGTTTTGAATTATCGGCGAAGATCGATCTCTCCTTTCCTTTCGGTGTAGCTGTTAGGTCTGTTAGCAGTCTTTTGTCCATCACTTAGTGAACTTCACCGGCTCTGAGCTCGCTTTTATTCCAGTTCAATTAACTTTTCAGCAGCTTTTCAGCCAAGGTCAGCCGCACTGCTTCAATTCTCGGTGTTTTCCGATGTATATCATATTCAAGTCGGCAATTATTTCGGATCATCCCGTTAAGCAGTTGTCCTAGTTCATTTGGTATGAGGTTTCCATAAAGTTGATGAGTAAATAGAGTGAGAAATATTCACGAAGCACTATGTTTTCCAGCATGCTCTCTTCACGTCTTTCATTCAGGTTAAAAGGTGAACAACGTACCAACTATTTTAGCGCCTTTTCATCCAATCGCTTCGTTTAAGTTGCAATGTAATGTCCAGATCATACGAAAACGCGAGAAAAAACAACGTGAAGTGACACAGTGTTTTAACAAATTTCTACAACAAATAAGTTAACTCTCGACAAACCAAAAAATGTTTTTGTGTTACTGTTTGCCAGAGAAGGACTCCAAATCAAGGACAAAGGCAAACTCGTCCCCAGCCCTAATCCGTGCGTACGGACGTACGGACGGACGTGACATCCAAATTTTCTCGGCTTCATGGGTTACCAATTTCTATAGCAATGGTGCTCCGCCTGCGGGCGCCTTTGGCGCCCGCGGGAGCTCCACTATAATGTACCATATTAACCATACTTACATGTTACCATATTGCCATCGTACCACAATAACATATTACCATATTGTATGGTTCTAGAAAATATCCATACTACCCCCACAGAAGGGATTGGAAATTCCGGGGAGGAGGGGGGGGGGGGAGGGGGGAGGGGGGGGGTTCACAAAGGCCCAAATATTTAAAGCAATGTATGAAGCTAAGTTGGAATTTCCGAAGGGGTAGGGGGGGGGGGGTCATAGGGCAAATCCCTTCCATGGGGGGTATGGATATTTTCTGGAACCACACATTATCATAATATCTCTGCTCTGGCCCAACTGTCACCCCATTGTACTATTTGACCAGTCCGTAGAGGTTTTTGCTAAAAATCACAACAAAAGTGATGCATCATTATTGTTACCTTTTTGGAAATGTGTAAAGTAACGACTGACCAAGCTCATATGGAATAAATCAGCTATTCAAAGTTGCAGTGGTGATGCATCCAAACTTGTGTGGGAGCCACTTAAACCCTACAACAAATAAATCATATCAAAACAAAATAAATAACTAATACCACAACAAATAATAAATTAAAATAATTGTAAAAAAATGTAAAATCTGTATTTAATGACCTGTCAGGCTGAAGGTTATTCCCAATTTCCATGGCATTAAGTGGAAGTATTCCCTCCACCCCCCACCCTGAATGGATTCTTAATGCCTAATCCCCTCCCTGGGGTGGTTTGAGATGTAGACCATTTCTACTGTGTTGGAACGGTCTGGTATAAGTGTGAAAACCAATCAGAACCATGTTCAAAATCTGAACTTGTGGAAGTGAGGTTATTAACCATGATCTTGAATACTTAAAAACCCTATGGAACTAAGGGCAGACTTGTGAAACGTTCAAGGAATGTTAAGTAACTTTATGCCACAGGAACTACAAGGTATTCTAAACACTGTGCACAGCATGTCTGGTCACAAGAATAAAACCTCTGCACATACTATCAAAATCACAAGAGTGGTTAAATGCATTTGCTAGATTTTGTTTGGCGCTGCGTAAATCTAGATCGCGTGTATTAAAAACTTTTACACAATATGTTACTCATCAGGAAAGACAACACAAAGCATGTCACTTATGATCATGAATTTTTTCACGGACAAGAGGCAGGTAAATTGAAGATTTCTTGCCGTGTTCACTCCTGTTTGAAATGAAGACCATAAAATCAAAATCATGCCGTAATTATTTTGCTCCATCTGTTGCCATGAAATTGATGCGAGTCACGTCCTGGGAATTCGCCAAAAAAAATACTAATTACATCGCTGAATGCCATATTGTGTGGTTCCAGAAAATATCCATACCCCCACCACGGAGGGAATTGGAAATTCCAGAGGGGTGGGGGGGTCAAAGGCCCAGGAAATTCCGGAGAGGAGGGGGGGTTGTTAGTGAATTTACGTTTCCAGATGGTCAAGTTCGATGCCATGTCTGAAAATCTTAAACATAGAAAAAATAGCAGTCTAGGTTTTCGATACATGACCATATTACATTTTAAACAGGTTTTCTTCTTCCTGAAAGCACAGTGAAAGCTAACAAGTTCGCAGAAACCCTCCATGTTTGTTCCACGAACGTGACCGCCATTACTTGTTACCAGTCCACAAAAAATTGTCACGTGGTTTGACCGAAATGCACTGGTGACTAGAGTTGTTTGTTTCTCACGTTCGATCGAAAGAAAGTCGTCCTTGTTTGCGAACATTTGTCTGTTTATTGATGATGAAAATAGTGTAACAATTTCCGAAACCCAAGAATATCTTGTTCTTGTTATTTCTGGCTATTTGTTTGCAATTTTCCGGGTCAATTTGGCTTTCTCTGCGAGCGTGTTTGCGATTTTGTGATCACGTTTACGGTGAATGTTGTCAACAGTTTTCAATCCATGTTCTAATACATTTAGCGGTTTTCTTTTGGATTGGAATGAAAGGGGATGGATTGTTATACATCAAGGTAATCTTACAAGTGACTACCAGATATTTTTTCTACTTACATTTGAAGAAATTACTTCAACAGCATGTTTCGTTAAGATGGTTCGATCGATCGGTTGAACATTATAGCGATGTTTACAATGGAAGGCGGCCTAATGTTTAGAACATTTGCACAATTTCTTTTTAAATTGCTTTTTCCAGAGGGACAGGGGGGTATGAAAGAAACTTTTGGAAATTCCGGAGGGGAGGGGGGGTTTATTTTCCTTCACAAAAATGGAAATTCCGGAGAGGTGGGGGGTCTTAGCTGGAATTCCCTCCGTGGTGGGGGTATGGATATTTTCTGGAACTGCACATTACTGTCCACCAGTGACCACATGAAACATGAAATCTGAGAAGTTTCTATTCATTGCCAGCTCAAAACATGGAGTGGGATAGGCATTCGTGACATTCCTCAAACAATTCCATCCCGTTTAGGTGTCTTTGATTGTTGTGAATAAGCAATAAAGAGCGATATTAATAATGTTATCAGAAAATTTCTCTCAAAGAACTTTTCAGCCTGTGAATGCAGACTTGATCGTGGTTAAAAAAGATTAAAATAAACGAGGGTTGCAATCACGTTCAGTTCACCCACAAATACTCAGATCTTAGTATCAAAACTAACCAATCAAATACAAGGCAAGTTCCTGAGAGGTCCACAACTGTTTGCAACATTGTCGACTGTTTAAATTTGTTGTAAATGTATTGTTTGCGTTCTAGAACATTACTGGTCCGTTGCTAAAAAAGGTCGCTATGCATTGTTCTCGATTAACATTCTGTTTGGTTAACTTTGTTTAAAATGGCCCAGTTCGAGTAGCCACACTGTAAAATGCTAAAAATGTGACATAGCAGAAAAAAAGCGTTCACTTCTTTTGCTTTCATTGCACATATTCATACATAGCTGACATGGTGATTTTTGTAAGGAAGGGAAAGTCCATATATATATATGGGAGATTAATTAGGGATTGGTGATTGGCAACCCTGGGAACAAGGTTGGGGGGGGGGGGGGGGCAGAGTGCAGATGCAAGACAATGCAGATATGTGCTGTAATTTATTTGACTTTGGACCATACTTTATTGATAAGTATTTTGAAGGTTTCTTGGGCTTAACAGTTTCGTTTTCTCGCCCGAATTTGGGATATTGTCGCATTTTAATACCGGCACGTGTTATTCAAACCGTCCAATCATGATATATATTTCAGGTTTATATTAAGTTTATCTTTTTCGTGCATAAGAACAAATTAAGCTCACAAGAATCATTTATTTAGTAAATTAAATTTCCGTGAAGTATATAAATGCTGTTCTTACTCACCTTAAGCTTGAAATTTCATGGATCTTCAAACGTCTAGACTGGCTGCCCAAGACAGAACACCCTGCTTGCCATTCTCTCCAAACTGAACGCGCCAAACGGTCAAAACTCACCGAAGAACTGTTTGAGACATCAAAACTGTGTTGCAGCACAGTCAATGAATCAGATAAATTGTTGTTGGACGTTTTAAAATGTCCGCGGTCAATGTCCGCCATATTGGTTTTCTGTGACCATTGCCCAATTTCAAACCGAGAAAGACTGGCACTAATGTGATTCCATCCGGACGGAAGTGCCCTTTTCGCTTCTTCGTCGTGACCTTATGACTTGCCTTTTCTCGACAATATGGAAAGTAAACCAAGTAAAAAAACTACAAAAAGGGAAAACCAGAGTGAAATTTCCCTCGAGGAAATTAAAGAGAAGGTCATTTACGAGGATCCATCGAAGTGGAGCGTTGAATGTCTTCAGAAGTGCTTACTAAAACTTGGGCAAAGTATGTCTGGATCGAAGGAAATCTTGGTCAAAAGAATTATTAACCTGAAAAACAACCCACCAGTTTTAGCTAAACTAGTCCAAAGGAGAAAGAGTTCCTTCCAATTTAAATCAAGGCTCCTAGTACGAAACATTCCACCACCAGAAGCATCCTGGACGGCAGACGCAAGTCATTATCCAAAGGTAACTTGTGTTGCTTTATTTTTTTTTTGTTTGTGAACAGACAATAAGACAAACAGATACCTGTTTCCTATTTTGATTTTTTAATTTAGAACCAAAAATTCAATTTAGACTGGTACTTTGCGGACTGTAACTCAATGAAGTTTATTCAAAGAACAGCTCTTCAATGTATGATAGATTTGTTGTTTTAGGTTACAGGTGCCATGATCAAAAATTACCAAGCCCTCAAACGCCAAGGAAGCTTGGGACAGTACCGGAAAGCCCTTCGCATGTTCAACAGCAGAAAAGTTAAAACCGTTAAAGTCTGCAAAGAGGGAAGTTCTATTTTCGTAAAAGGGCACATATTTAAGAGTTTTACCCCCACAAACAATGGAGTAACAAGACCTGCAGTTGTTCTGTTCCGGGATGGTACACCTATAAAGGGCCACTGTGAATGTGCAGTGGGACTTTCAGGGTTATGCTGTCATGTTATTTGCCTACTGATATATCTGCAACACTACACCAGCCATGGAGTTAAATTTCTTGCACTTACTTGCACTCAAAAAATTCAAAAGTGGCACAGAAAGGGTGTAACAAAGCAAACTGAGCTGTGTCATGTACCTCTGTCCCATCTCCGAAATGTGCGGTCATCCAGAAAGACACTGGACAGTTCACGCACAAAAAGAAAGGTGAAAGTTTCAACAAATGACCAAGCCTTGTCTGATGAGTCATTGGAAAAAAGTGATTGGTCGAAACGTGATATCAATGGAATGGTATCTAGAATCAGAAATGGAATTCAAGAAACTGGAGTTAATGTTGAGAGCCACATCTATAACCAGCTAAAGAAATATGATGTTAAATCTGGGCTTTTTGAGCAGCTGCATTATAATTATAATTACAGATTAAAACAAGCCCTTCAAGATCACAACTATGCAAAGGACTGCTCTTATGATGAGCAAGTGCTAAAGCCAAGATTTTCTGTGACTGATTGTGATGTTTGGCATGCACCTTTGCTATTGACTGATAACATTACTGAAGATCCAAACACTGAAGATGATCAGCTTGTCACAGGAATGCTAGCCCCAGCTGAGGATCAACATGCTCCTGGTGCTTCAGTGATGAAGAATCAAACTATGTATGAACACGAATCAGTTAATTTGTATGTTAGGCAAATAGAAGGTATTGTTGAGGCTGCTAAGGGTAATCTTGTTAGTGAGGGGAACAAAAATACCAACGTTCTGTCCATATCAGTTCCCCCCCTGAAACCAGTTAATGCATTTGGCTTTAACTACCATGACATCAAACAAAATACCCAAGAATGGTTTGATCTTCGTATTGGAAAAATAACCTGCAGTATTATTGGTAATCTGATTGGACTTGCTGGGGAGAAAGAGCACTTGCATTATTTATTATGTGTCAAAAACAAAATTGATCCTAATAAAGTTAACCCAAAGAAATTTGCTAGTTTTACCAGAGGTAGACAGTTTGAAGGTGAAGCTGTTGAAGCTTTTGTAACAGCAACAAAACTGCCAGTAACTTCATGTGGTTTTTTTACCCACCCTAGTGATATAAAATATGGGGGAAGCCCAGATGGTATTGGCCCGGGTTTTTTATTGGAAGTTAAAACAAGGGTGGCAGGGAGTGATGGACCACTCATCACCATAACAGCTAGCCATCTTCTCCAGACAAATTACCAGATGGCAATCACGGGAGCAACTATTGTGTTTTTGCAATCCTATCATCCTGAAACAAAAAGCTTTAATCTATTTTTAATACAGAAAAATAACTTGCTTCTCACTGTTACAAAAACCATCATTGATCACATGATCACTGGAAGTATTATCTGTGAATGGCCTCATGAAGAGAACAAACTCCTTAAAAAGCTGGGTGAACTGAATGTTGGCAAGGTGCCAACCTTTCAAAGTACAAAACCATTGAGATCATGGGTAAAAGAAGAAGCCAAAAGAGTAATGAAAATCAACATCAATTTTTCAGATTAATAATCACAATTTTGTCTTAAAAACAGCTGTAAAGTACATAAGCAAGCTGACAAATTCTTGTTGGGTTACATTATTCATGTTGGGACAGATTCTTGTTGGGTTACATTATTTTCTTCTGTGACCATCTGCAGTTCATTTGCATTATGTAACATATACAATACTTGTACAAAATGTTATTAAAGTAATCAAATTTTAGAAACTGTGAAGTGTTGGCTTTTTATCCATCTGCTATTTATGAAGTTAACATGTCTTGTAACAATGTCTGTTAGGAGGATACTGAGATATATTTAAATGCCATTTTACTGCACTTTGCTGTCTTGTGTTTCCTTGGGACCAACAGGTTTCTTAGTCAAGTTAACAATGTGTGCCAGTGCAATCCAACAAATTCCAAGAAGGTCAACTCTCCCTGAAGGCCAGCATTTGTTTAAGATTGACCAGTCACGAATTCTGCCAATCGCATTTTCATTATAAATGCGAAGGGTTGCAATATCAAAATTTAGATTTATGTCATTTTCATCATACTGACAGTTGTTCTTCAGTGGTGGCCTGTTGTGATGTACTCCCATTTCATGACACAAATCACTAATTGCAAAGCCCTTATCAGTCATAACCACCTTTCCTTTAGGGCAGTAGTCTATTACTCCAATTTGTTCAGTGAGTTGTTCATCTGAGATTGATCCAGGAAAAGCATCAGAGCATTTGCATAAGGCACCATGAGGAAAAATCCACACAGATACTTTACCAGTTGTGTGATTTTTATAATGGCTGAAGGTGAGGTTATTCAGCTCAAAATTCTCAGATTGAGCTATCCAGGTCTCTGTATTGTCCCCAAGAATTCCACAGTCAGCATATCCTGCATCAACAAAAACTCTGGGGAGGGAAGCTTCAATAAAGCCAGGCAATGGCTTCAGATTAACATCATCAAGAACACAGCGAAGGAAAACCATCCAGGCAACAAACACTCTAGAAATAGTTGAGGAACTTCCACCTACCAACTTGGCCATAATGACTAGATCCACTGCATGTCTTGCTACAGTGAGTGTGACAAGGAGTTCTGTTCTGCTGTCAAGAAGTTTATTATTTGAATCTAATTTTTCCAAACTTTGAACACAGTCTGGATACACAATCAGATGTAAGAAAGGAATCAGACATCCAAAGAGGCAGTCAAATTCATTTACAGTGAGTCCACACATGTCAAAGAACTCCTTTTCCCTGTTCTTCAAGCAGTCATAAGTAAATTTTCTCTTGTTAAGTTCGAATTTCATTTCTTTTATTTTCTGTTCGAAAGAATCTAACTCAAACTTCATTTTGTCTTGTAAGGCTGTCATTTCTTGTTGGAGCCGTTCTATTTCTGAATCCTTTTCAGATAAAGCTTTATTTTCGGAAATCAGTGTTTTAATTTGGGCTTGGAGTGAAAAGTTTTCCTTTTCCAGTGCACTTCTTGCTTTCTTTCTCTTTTTAACGGACTGCTTGTCCTTACATTCAAACAGCCTTTCCTTGGGAGCTTTTCTTTTCCGCGTTGATTTGGGCTCACTTCTTGTATCGTTATTTGCTTCCACAAGAACTCTGCGGGCGCATGAAACTTTTTTCTTCAGACTCTTGCAGGGTGTTTTCTCCATCAACGATTCTAATTTCTTTTGCTGTTCTTTGGAACAAATGACATCAGGAATATCGTCAGGAGAGAGCCTCTCACCTTTGCTCCAATGAACTGAACAGATAACTTGCTTTGACCAGTTGACATTTTCGTTCTTTAATACAGCTTGATATTTTCTCCTGAGTTCGGGATCCACTGGCAAATTGTAATACCTGACACCCTTGGTCCTCCAACTGTTTTGGCACAAGGCACTGGCGCAGTTCCAGTGCCAAACCATCTTCAAACAGCCAGCGATCGAAAAGAACAGACCTTAGAGAGCCGCCATTTTGATTCTCGCTCGTCCGGATGACTACATTTTCGATCCCAGGTCCTCTCGGTTTGAAATCAGGCAATTGGCGCCAGGATTTCGGAACCCAGGATTTCACGCGGTCGTAATCCAGGTTTGGGGCGGCGCGGGCGGGGTGGGGTAGGGGAATGCCGACGCACCGGGGTGGGTTGAGTAAAGAAAAAATAATTTAATTGATTAAGGTTTGCGGACTTCTTTCGAGGAAATGATTTGCCTTGTTGATCAAACCTCTGGATTTTGAGCTGTGCACACACGGTATTCATGGAGCGATTGCTCGACGTTCTTTTAAATTTTTCCACATGCCTGCTTTTAGAATGTTTTTTTCTTGGCAGTTCAGTTGTGCAAGGCGAGCTGGAACAAAACGGCAAGGATTTAAGTTTCTTGGCAAACATTTTCAATATTTTTAACTGGCGAGCATCCAAGTATTTTAATATACTTATTTGTACGGCGTGTTTATGATTGTTTCGTGTCGAATATATGAATTTATTCCTCCCCGTATTGTTTTGCTAATTCAGTTCTCCCATTTTGATTATTTTGCCTTATATATCGGCCGATGAACACAATCTTTAAATACTAAGTATTCGATAAATATATTTTGTGCTTTCAAACAGCTATCACGTTTTCTTTTGTGACATGGTGTGCTCCCTTCTTTCTTGAAGGCACTGCTGCTGTTCAAACTAGCATGTTGACTTCATCAACCGTTCCTGTGTTAATAAAAATACTGTTTAATGTTGTGTTCATAAAAAGTCCATACAAACTCTTCTACATTACCCACTCAACTCTGCGCAGCAATCACTATCTTAGAATTATTATTAGAATATTTTTGCTTATGTTATATCAGTAAATAGGATATTAAATTTCGTGACCACCATTTGTGGCAAGCATTATAAATTTCGAGTTTCGCTTTATCGCGAAATTCGTGAAAATTAAAACTACGTCAAATGTGAAATGTTTGAACAAATGCTATAAAGAAAATCTATTGTCCTATGAACAGGTAATTTTGAGGGCATATCAGACCGGTACCAAAGCTGGAGCAATTCGAACTCGGTAGTTCAAAGAATAGATATGCCCGGCAGCTGGGGTACAGTCGGCTTAAATGTCTTAAATGCCCGGCAGTCAGCAATTTTCACTAAAAGGTTCTTTTAAACTTTTTGAGAGCATTAGATGTTTGTTTAGAAATGCCGAGCGATTTTTCTTTTTCTAGTTGGCGAAATATCTGAACTTTGGCATACCATAAAATCGCTATGTTCTCGACACTTAGAGAATTTTGGCACAGCTATCCCGGCAGTCAGAAATATTCAGCGAATTCCTACAGAGAGCCTTTATTCGATGTTTGTTTAGAAATGCCATGCGATTCTCAAAATTATTCTGGTTTTCGAGCTTGTGCATATCATAAAATCGCTAGGTTCTAGAACATTTGTGATCAGACTGCCGGACACGGTCTCGGACTAAATGCCTGGCAGTCAGAAATATTCACATCCTCCGAGACCCAGGGGGGTTTGGTACTGGGGGCGAGCGAAAATCCAAACGGGTGAAAAAAATTCGGCGAAGAAACGTCACGAACTTTTCTTCCCCGAATTTTTTTTTCGCCCGTTACGACTTTCGCTCTTCCCCACCAACTGCTCCTGGGTCTCCGAGGATGAAATATTCACCGAATTCGAGAGAGCTTTTCACGGAGTATAAGTTAAGCCGGTTGCATGCCCCGTTTGTTAAAAGGAAAAATACCTGAGTGCAGTTGGGCTTTTATACAGTGCAAGAGGGACGTTGGAGGTCTTAGTTCATCGTTGTTCTGTGAGCAAGAGTGCCCTGCTGCTGTCCGAGATCTTTATATGAACTAAAATACAGCATAGAGGAACAGGGTGCTTTATTTCGCTGTTGATTTTCAATAGGTTTGGATGAGGCTTTCTGAACTCGGTGGATAATTCTGACAGCTTAAAGGCATTCAGACTATTTGCGACCAAATTCAGATATTTCTATAAATATATCTAGAAAACAAACGTAATTTTGGAATTGCTCGACATAATTAACCAACATATATTACTCTTAAGAAGTTTGAAAGAACCTTTCAGTGGAAATTCTGTGAAAATTTCTGACTAGCCACCAGCAGGCGTTTAGTCCTTTTAAGACTGCAGGGCATTTTAAGACTCTCCTTTTAAGTCCTTTTAAGACTGCAGCCGTGCCCGGCTCCAGGGCATGTAGCCCAATTTACCCACTCTTTTGACTCTCTTCTCGGTACTGGATTTACCAAGGAACATCATACACGCTTTCTCGGTTATTTCTCATAAACATGCTCCAAGTTGAGGAAACTATTCCTCGTCATGCATGAACAAGTAAGCAAGGCATTTTTCGTTTTGTTTTTAGTAGTCATCTCATCTTGGGCCCGGCCCACCGTGAATATTTGATAACTTAATGGGGGTTGGGTCAGCCTTAATTAATAAGAAACGAAGGAGAAAGAAAGATTATTGGTTTTCCATAAAATAACAATCACGTAAAGCAGGCACTGAAGCAAACCTGAGTGCATTGTCTTACTCGTTTGATATCTATAATTTAATTGCTGGGCAATAAATACTGGTCAAAATATCTTTAGACAAAGCAATTGTCTCGCAAGTATCTGGAGGACACAAGTTGGTGAAGAAATTAAGCGTTGTGCTACGAGAAAAGACCTTTAGTTTTCAACAATGAAGACTGCCTTTCTCCTGTGCTTTGTTGCTTTAATGGTTTGCTTTGCTGATGTTGCAGGTTAGTTCTTGGTTGGTGTTCTTTATGAAACACCGCAATTTTATCGTTTCTTGTCAGCTTTCTGGTCTCGTGATTCCCTCCCCTCCACCCAATTTGACGTTGTAAACACTGTGTATGGTTTCATATTTCTTTGAAGAGGTTAATAACAAGATAACGTCATATAATTTACTGTGTTTTTTTCGTGCGTATAACAACGTTTTCTGGAGAACATTAATATATACCTGGCAAATTAATCGGTTGGCACGAAGAATTGAAGTGCTAAACGGACAAAAAGTTCTATTAAAGCAAACACATATACATCATTTAATTCCATTAACAATTTTTCAGCGTTCGTTGCATGGATCGATCCTGGGGATACGGAAGAATACAGTGCAAGAAGTAAGGCAATTTACTGTTAGTTATTGCACAGTATCCGTTTGTTATTCCACATGACCACTCGGTCAAAATAGAGGCGACAGTTAAGTAAAAATATTGCGAAGAAGCATGCGGGTTGAAACTTCGCTGCTTTGAAAGCTTCGTCTTCGAACTACATCCATGCGACTCTTTGGAGCGAGGAGGTCTTGTTACGGACAGTCGAGTGTATCGAGCGTAGTTAGTGTACTCCGGCCCTTGTGATATTTTAGGTAAGAGCAGAAGTTCATAAGCTAGAAGTCTACATTTTCGGTAATGGGCCTTCGGATATGTCTTTCGCGAGTAGGCTATTTTTATGAACGCGCGTACGGCTTTTCCGCGAACCAGTAGCAATCGCGTTGAAGCATTTACCGATTGCGGCTTTTGATTGGCTCGCTCGTAAGTCGAGGCTGATGGTGAAAAAAATTTCGCCTCTTTCCTCTATATTTCTTTTCATAGTCCGCGGAAATGGAGGGCCCTCACAAAGCAATCACGAGGGCCAGGAACGAGTTACTTCATTGGTTCTTTAAACAATAGATAACAGGTCATAACAATGCCCCTAGCCCTGAATAACAATAGAGGTAGTGATTACAGCGGGCGAATGAAAATAGAGCTTCCAGAGAGGTAGTGTCTTACTGAATCACGACCGCGACCGAAAGCCGTAATTTGTAACAATCTCATTGCATGTGCACGCCATCATTTCTTCAAAATAAACTACGTCATTTTCTCGTGTACAAGATTTGTTCTGAAAATAGCCTACTCGCGAAAGACATAGCGCGCGAATACTAGATGTAGACTTCTTGCTTCTGGTAAGAGCTAACTAAAGTTAAGAAAAGCACTTTCAGTCCCAGTCAAGGTTTGGCTGTAAGGTGGAAAAGTTAAGCAGTCATACTTTGCACTTTCAAATTTTGTGCCAGTATTAAATTTTCTCTAAGGTACTGTTTTTTCAACAGTGCTTTTGTTTGAGTATCGTTCTTGTTTCTCTTTTTCCCAAGTACTAAGGAAAGTTTAGTAGAAAAGATTTACAACGCTGACGTTCAAATATCTCGTTATAGGGTGTAACAGGTCTGAAGGAAAGTCGAAGAACTGTTTGAACGGAGGAAGATGCCAAAAACGCACCTATAATGATGGAAGAACAAGGCTGGTCTGTCGTTGCAAAGTCCTGATGGGAAGCCATGGACATCGTGGCGATAGGTGTGAAACGCGTTTCACTTGGTCAGTTCCCGAAGTACACTAGCGCGCCCGAATACTAGATGTAGACTTCTTGTGTTAAACAATAAAAATGCAAGCAACATATAAATTCCCTTTCATATTTATTCGTTGTTATAGTGGGTAAAAAGTTAATGATAATGTTTCAGAAATATAGGTGTTGGGTACGTTATTAAGATACAATATCGAAATATCTTAGGTGCTAGGGACACAAAATTGTACTAACTTGCTCTCTGGGCTTAACCGATCAAATGTTATCTTCTCCTACCCTTGGCATTGTGTACACACATGTTGCGTTTCCAGGGAATCAATTCATCAGCGAAATATATAAATTACTTGGCTATTTGTTGCACTGGAAATTGTGCTGTGTAATTTGATTATCTTCAATGTACTTAGAACAAATCAACCGGTTTCTCGGTGAAACTTGGTTCATTCGTATTATTTGACCATCATTGCTGTTTCGACATATTTTCTAGTTCCAGCTGCGTTACCTGCGAAACTTGTTTGTTTACTCGCGAGTGGCAATCGAGATAATCCCGGTCTAACCAATCGATGAAAATCGATGATCGGAAATCAATCAATCAATCGATATCAATCGATGATGGTTAGTTAATTGATATCGATTGGCATCGGCCAATCGATGACCAATCGATAGTCACATATAAAATTTCCTTAATTGGCATCGATTGTTATCGATTGATATCGATTATCATCGATTATCGGTTTCATCGATTGGTTAGGCCGGGAGATAATGAAATAAAATTGAGATCTGGTTTTTGGAAGCGCTCCTTTTGGAATTATTCGTTTTAGACTCCATCACCAACCTCGTTCCCAGGACCTTTTCCCTAGCTTGGAGGGAAAGGGTCCTGGGAACGAGGTTGCTCCATCACTTACTTTAAGTTGCCTGTCAAATTTTTAAGTCAAACCTTGCTCTTTTTGCTGACCTTTTTCAGAGATTCTGATAGCGGTTTTTAATTACTTATTCCTAGTTCACACTTCTCACAAGAATGAGAAGACACCTATTTTCAATTAGAAAGGATTCTTTTCAATAACAAAGATGCCTCATAGGATATGTTTGTACCAAGAGCACGTGATAATTCTGTACTGGAAACCACTCCCACGAGCTGGGATGTTGCAACCAATTTCTTGTAACACCTCCGTTGTACGAAATCTTTAACAACAACTTTTGTCCGAAGCTTTAGCACTACTCTTTAATTTTGTTCTGTAAAATTGTTCTTTGTAATTTTTATATTGCTCGCGCTGTTTTATTTGGGTCATACACCCCATGCTTAATAGCGAAAACTGGAGAATAAAAAGAATTTCGGTAAAGTAAATTCTACGAAGGTCCGTGCTTAGGTGAACTTCTGCGCAGACGCACTTGTGTAAATAGTGCACTGCGCATGAGTTTACGTAAAAAAAAAGCTAAAAAAAGTTCTCACTAAATGAGTGTTAAGTGCCTTTAAGTGAAAGAATCAAGCGAATCCTTCTGAGCAATTTCAACATCTTATCTGACGACCCACAAACAAAAGAAATATTTCCTCAGCCGCCACTGGTAGCCTATCGCCGCGATCGCAACGTCCGAGACACCTTAGTGCACACCGCTGACCGTAGCCAACCTGGTCCACACGTGGGAACTTCTCCTTGCACACACAACCGCTGCCGCACATGTGATTACATTTCTCGTGACAGCACCCTAAAGGGCCCCCAGTGCGCAATTACCATCAAGGATGCTTTCACATGTCAATCGTCTGGCTTGGTATTTCTATATGCCATCTCTTGCCGCCGTTGCTCCGCCGTCTGCATCGGCGAAACAGGCCGGATTTTTAGAGAACGCTTCCACGAGCATCTCCGCAGCATTGAGAAAAGCCTGCAGGGATTTCCTGTCGTGGAGCATTTTAATACAAATGGACATGCCCTGCAAGACGTACAAGTCCGGGGGGTCATGCTCTGCGATGGAAACAAAAACCGCAAACGCCAGGAAATGCGCCTAATTTTTAAGCTGGGCACAAGTCAGCCACACGGTCTGAATTCGGATTTTAAATATCTTTAGATTGTCGCGCGCTCTTATCATGGCGCAAGACAGCGTAATAACTGAAATCTACTGAAATCTTGACTTCCACTGATGAAGGGCTAAGCCCGAAACGTCTGGAACTTTAAACGTTTTCCAATGCACTTAACGGCCATCTATCCCCTACACCTCTAGTGGCTACTTACGAGAACCATTCTCGTAAGCGGCCAGCTAGCTCCAGTTACGGACACTTTTTTCGCGTCCCCAGGGTGTCCGCTTACGAGAGCTTCGACTGTATCTCTCATTCTGGAGAAAAGAAACCATTTCAAGTCAATCGCGGCTACATTTGAATGACGCACGCGTCAAAAGCAAGAAGAAAGCGAATTTTATTGGCTTGCAAAAACAGTTTGCAGCTGGCTCGCAGAGACGTGAATCCAAAGTTCAAACGTTTAAATCTTACGATCAATTCGTACCGCTTCTTTTCTGTGGAAAACTGGATACGGTTCAAGATTACTTTGAAAAAACTCCTGAAGTGATGCGAAGTTCGATAAACAAAGAAGAACAAAAAGAACGCGTTGTCCGCGAGCAACTTGAATGTGGAAAACTTGAATTAAATTGTGAAGAAACAACCGGTAAAAACCTCAGAGACCGCCGTCTACTTTTAAGCGCATTGTTGTGTCGTCCTGAGAGGTGTTTGGTGAAGCATTCCTGTTGAAAAATGAGTACACTATCGAACTTATGTCTGTGATTTCAAACTAAACTTCATCCGGCCGTTTTCAAAATAATAAGCGGACGTCGAAGAGATCGTCAAGAACAGCAGCAGGTACGTTGTTTTGATTTTGAATGTTTTGCTCGTTTACTCTCGACAAAACTCTTTTAATCTTTTTCATGCATTCAGAACTCGCCTTCTCCACCTTTCGGCAGGGAGAAAGTTGTAAAGTTTCTGACTTGTGTGATACTCGGGGTGCTATACATATGCTACATCGGGGACACTTTTAGTTTCTAAAAGTTCTGAAAAATCTAGTTTGGAGTTTGTAAGACCCTGTTCTCTTCGCTTTTGTTTCTCAGAATTTTTGTCCGAGTGCAGATGTTTTCAAAGTAGCTTTCAAAATTTCTTTGTAACAAATTTTTGTTAAACAAAACATCAGGAGAACTCTCAAATTTCGCGGGCCGTACTGTAGAATATGGCCCGTAAAATTGATAAATCCCAACGCGCGTACTATCTGAGAGATATAATAAATAAAAATATTTAATGTATATAAATGTATAAAAATATAAAGCATATATAAAAATTTACAATATTTAAAAATATATAAATATGTATCAAATATATAAAAATAGTATATAAATATGTATAAAGTATATAAATATGTATAAGATATATAAAATATATAAATAAAAATATATATAAAATATATATATAAATAGTATATAAATATGTTTAAAGTATATAAATATGTATAAGATATATAAAATATATAAATAAAAATTATATAAATATAAAAATATATAAATATATATATCAAATATATATCAAATATATAAAATATATAAAAATATATATATAAAAGTATATAAATATATAAAAATATATATAAATATATACATCAAATGTATAAAGGTATATAAATATATATAAATATATATAAAAATACTGTATATTAAAATATATCAATATATATATCCAATACATAAAAGTATATAAATATATAAAAATATATAAAAGTATATAAATATGTATAAGATATATAAAATATATAAATAAAAATATATATAATATATATAAATATAAAAATATATAAAAATATATAAATATATATATATCAAATACATAAAAGTATATAAATATATAAAAAAATATATAATATATATAAATATAACAATATATAAAAGTATATAAATATATATAAAATATATATATTCTATATAAATATATATAAGATATATGAAAATATATATAAATATATATAAAATATATAAATAAAAATATATATTAAATATATAAATATATAAAAGAATATATAAATATATAGGATCATTATCAGTATCTGGTCAAAGTACCTTATGTAATTTCCTTAAAAAAAATTACCAAAATGACCTTATGTAAATCAGATCTTTAAAATCGCCAGTTTTAATCCACTGTCATAAAAATAGCAGTTTTTTTTAATACCCCTTAAAACTGCCAGCTTTAAGGTTCCTTATTTAGATTCCTTAAACTGCCAGCTTTAAGACTCCTTTCAACTGCCAGTTTTAAGACTCATTGAAACTGCCAGCTTTAAGACTCCTTAAAACTGCCAGCTTTACAATTCCTTAAAACTGCCAGCTTTACGATTCCTTAAAACTGCCAGCTTTAAGACTCCTTAAAACTGCCAGCTTTACGATTCCTTAAAACTGCCAGCTTTACGATTCCTTAAAACTACCAGCTTTACGATTCCTAAAAACTGCCAGCTTTAAGACTCCTTAAAACTGCCAGCTTTACGATTCCTTTAAACTGCCAGCTTTACGATTCCTTAAAACTGCCAGCTTTAAGACTCCTTAAAACTGCCAGCTTTAAGACTTATTGAAACTGCTTAAAACTGCCAGCTTTACGATTCCTTAAAACTGCCAGCTTTAAGACTCCTTAAAACTGCCAGCTTTAAGACTTATTGAAACTGCTTAAAACTGCCAGCTTTACGATTCCTTAAAACTGCCAGCTTTAAGACTCCTTAAAACTGCCAGCTTTAAGACTTATTGAAACTGCTTAAAACTGCCAGCTTTACGATTCCTTAAAACTACCAGCTTTACGATTCCTTAAAACTGCCAGCTTTAAGACTCCTTAAAACTGCCAGCTTTAAGACTTATTGAAACTGCTTAAAACTGCCAGCTTTACGATTCCTTAAAACTGCCAGCTTTAAGACTCCTTAAAACTGCCAGCTTTAAGACTTATTGAAACTGCTTAAAACTGTCAGTTTTAAGACTCCTTAAAACTGCCAGCTTTAAACTGCAATTTTAAGACTCGTATTGCCAGTTTTAGGACTAAGCTTGAAGCACTCCTTAAAATTTCCTTTTTTTTAGACTCCGTAAAACTGCCACATTTAAGATTCTTTAACATATTGATCTTGTAATTGCCATTTTTAAGACTCTCTTTGAAAGCGCTTTTTATGTATTGTTTACAATCCCATTTTTTAAACTCCTAAATTGTTTAAGACTCATGAAAGTCTCATTGTAGAGATTCGGTCAAAATTGTGTGAATGTAATTAGAAGTCCCAATTTAGATCCCTTAATAGGTCCTATAGGCATGCAAAAGACAAAACACCACGGCAGATAAAAAGTTTCATTAATGGTTCATTTATTTCCTTATATCTCTGAAGGAACTTGTCTTAAATCGACTTTTAATTACTCACTGGCTTTCATGACAGAAAGATTGCCTTACTCTCAATATAACTCTAAGAAAACAATTTGACCTGTAATTAAAATGTCATTATTTTAAACAATACTCTTTGTTGGAAAAATGTAGTGAAAAAAGAGAAAGAGAAATCAACTAGTTCATTTGAGGCTCCAGCAATTCCAACTTTGCTGTTATTTTTCGCACACCGTCCACCGGCATTTTCAAAGGATGTTTGGTCAGTGTTCCCTCTGTCAGTTCCACGGCACGCAAAATGTACATGTGAACCTTTCCGTCCGATGATTTTACAATGAAACTGAAAAAAAAAAAGACAAATAAAGCGTAAGTTTGGCGACCTTTACTGATGCGACGTGTACCATTATAAGATTGAGATCTAGTAAAAAGAAGGGTAACAACAAAATTTTCTCGATCTTCTTCATAGGCCAGAATTTTCTTCACAAATTGTAAAAACCGGCCGCCATTTTTTTGCATTCTCTACTCATTTAGATTAGATTAGAGCTCTTGATTTCCATCGCATGATTTTTACGAGGGCGAAGCCATGCAGAACGTTTTTCACGCGCTATAGTTCACCACTAAAGTTTTCCTATTTTTATTGGTTTTAATTTCTCGAGTTACGTGATAACGCCAGTGGACGGAGTTACTATCAGTCCTATTGTTTAAGTGGAAATCTAATCAGATTCGTGGATTTCCAATAGAACACGGCAGTTTGTCTACCTAAACAGAATGGATAGTGACTAGTGTAGCCAGTGGTACTGATTTAGTTAACATTATTATTTTTTTATCAATGACTACACACCTTAAATCCATGTGGATTGGTTTAACTCCTTGACTAAACTCCAAGGCAACAGCCTTGTCATTTAGCAGGAGACGCCACTTCCTGTCGAACTTATGAAATTCTGGAGAACATAGCAATCCACGAGTTTGAGGTAAATTCCACTGAAATACCCCCACTTCTCCAGTCTTTTTTACCTCCATGTCAAGCAGTATCTGCTGATATGAATGCACACAAAGTTAAATTCATTGCCTTTGGCCCTCTTTAAGTATGTGTGTTTACAAACTGCTATAACCCAGCTATCAATTTCCGCGCCCGCTAATTGGACAAAAGACATTACTTGGTATAAGAACCGACGTAACCAAGCGAAAAAGATCGATAAAATCAAGCGATTTTTATCGTTTTTTAACTGAAATCAGTATAAATCGTTAGAAATTCGGTAAAACTAATGTCCTACATTAAGTTTACTGTTCAAAATAGCATTGTGATTGGCAGAAACATGCAACCGAATGATTTTTCAAATCGTAATATTTTATGTTATTAAGAAAAACTGCTTGTTGGTGGCTTTTTTGGGCCTCTGTACCATCTCAGACTGAAACTACTATGATTTTACTGGGATTTATGCAGAGATATGACTTATAATATCCCCGAATTTCTAACGATTTCTGCCGATTTCGGTTTAAAATAGATAAATCAATATAGTCTCATTTGCAATCTTGTTTGATATTTCACTTTATGGTCGTGATGAAGGATGGTCGGAACTATGGTGATTTCTCAAAATAGTAATCATATCCAAGTAACCTCACCTTCTTCTGCACTTCCCAGAGAATGTTGATTTTTTCTTCTTCTAAAAGATGGAAGTGACGCATCTGATCTGCAGATATATGGTTCAGTACTTCTCCTCTCCTGATGATACTGTGGCACCCTTTAACAGCACATTCTGTCGCCACAGCACTGCATCGTAGCGTGTGTGTCGGGATGAGAACCCTTTAATGAAAAAATATATTTTTCATAAAGTAATGGCTTTTTTTAATTCTTAAAATACTAAACAGTGATGCTTATCCAACAGTAACCATTGCCAGCCATTTTTCTTTGGAGTATACCATCCATTTAATTTACATTTTTAAAGGAGGAGGGCGAAAATCTATGGTCAAATATCGTAAATGATCTAATAAACGGCCACTCTCAAATAAACGCCTCGTACCTAATACGCGCCCCCTTGAGGTACAAAGTTTGTATTACACGCTCACCTTTAGTGAACGCCCCTTCCCCCCACCAAGAAATGCCTCAACCACCGAAGAGGCCGACAATGTCAAGAGGTTGGTTCCGACGACGGTTAAGACATTGATATCAAATTATGAACATCTGCGCAGATTGGATTAGTCTCCTACTAACAAACTTTGTTTCCTATCTTACTCTGCGAGGAAAGTACGCGTCTTATTTGGCTTGTTGACGTTATATTATAAAAGTGAAATAAACGTCTCGTATCTATTTAAAGCCCCTACTGGCACCCCTAAAATGCAATAGACGCCCTGGGCGTTTATATATGTTAAGAAATGCGAGTCACCAAAGGATAATAAGGGTGTGTGTTAAATCACTTTCCGTACAATCAGCCAATTATCATGTTTTTCTCCAAAAAATTTCCCTACCTCTACTTTGTGTCCCCGCGCTAATCAGCGTTATGTTCTTAGCAGTATACAAAGGATGCGCAATACAATGCAATGCTAGTTTTCTGTGGTATGCAAAGATTCTCCTTCGGAAAAAATATCATGCGTTGCTTGGGTAACATCCTGGGCAATATGGTGTTGGCGTGCATCGAGGAATGCGCGATAGCGAGCTAAGATACATCTACGCGATCCACGCAACGCGCGATATTCTATTGTCCGGGGGACAATGGGTGAGTAACTTGACAGTGATGATGTTAGGAATAACCCCTCATGTCAAGAAGAACGTGGTTGCTTTATGCTACATAAAGTGCACTTGTGTTAAGGTTACCGTATACCTTCAGATCGACAATTTTTCCCGAAATCAGATTTTTACATCCAAGTAATAGTCCAAGTGTGATCTTTCATTTAAAAAAAAAAGTTTTGAAAAAGAGTGAATATCGGCGGAGAAATGAGCATATTTCGTTTTTGACCGGAAGTAAAAATTCTTCTTTAGAGTGACACCCATATGACGTGTATGCACTCAACCGAGACGGTTATCACGGGAAGTATCACGAGAGCCGCCATTCTCGCGCACTGATTGGCCTTGTTATTCGAGAAGGTGTTGCAAGCTTCATGTGGGTGGCGTTTGTTTGCATTGCAAGATATTTTTTTGAGCGCTGTTTTCTGAAATTAATTTTTCGCTTTGAACGCGACACTTTAAAGAGCTACAACTCCAAAGGAATTTGCCCCTTCTACGTCAAATTTGGCGAGCAGCTAGTTTAACATGTTAATGACAAAAACGTGTCGGCGATTTTTTTATTTTTGTATACTTTTCATACTGGAGCAATTTTTGTATGATCACTCCCGTGTGTTTTGGCCCTATTTGCGAAATGTCTTGACAAAATGCCGACACGTTTTCTTAGCGCTTGGGGTCCGGAAACCAAAGAACAAATCAAATTAGCGAAATACTAAATTCGCTTTGGTTTTTATAGATTGAAAGCCAGCTCAATAAGCTTTAATTTGATATAGGGTTTTAGCTGCCCACAATTTATTCCGACTGCGCTATATCGTTTAGACGCGAGACACCCCCAAAGGTATACGGCGTGAGACAACTTCACGATCAAATATCGAATATCGAGGCCCTTTGAAGTTTTTCCAACGCGATACGAAGTTTTCTGATTATTCATAACATCCATCGTTCCTGTTCATTAAGCTATTTACTTTATGTGCGTCATGAATGTAACAACACATCGATTCTTCGGATTTGATCCCTCAGTCCTAAAACTATGCAAATGAATCTCTATTGCATTAGATTTCATGCTCCCCGCCCCCAACACTACTGTGCCCTCCGTTTTGCGCTGGCGTACAGTTTTATATAAGTCCCTAAAGCATTCGTTGATCGTAGAGAAATGCAAGCAAATCAAGAATATGAACAATCTACCAGAGTTACCTTACGTACATTTCCGATAGCCCGCGAACGCGTCGGTGTGGATTTCAAGTGCGAATGGTTTATAAAGCACCCGGCAACAACAGAACCGACGATTTTAGCCGCCAAGCGGCAAATTCATGTAGTAGATTAATTATAAACGCCTGCAGCTCTTTTCCCTATCTTTTAAACAACGATTTTGATAAGAAATGAATTATTTAGCATGTAAACTAACCTTTTAACGTTTTCCCCACATTTAAACGGACAGGGCTCTTCTTTGAAGGCGCAAGTGGTGGCGACGTGGCTTTCTTGGTCCTTCTTTTTGACCGTTAACCCACAGGCACAGACGACATCTCTGAAGAGGCATTCCTCCATGTGCTGCATGCAGTCTTTCCTCTTTACCGGTAGACTGCATAAACTGCAGTCAACCGGTAATAACACGCACCGTCGCACGTGGTCTGTTGCCGTGTTGAGTGTAAACTTTGCATGGCAATGGACACAGTCGCCCTCCTCCCTTTCTAAAACTGAATTGGCTAACAGGTTTTTAAAAAACCCCGTGACGTTTTGATGACACTTTTGGCATTTTTTATCACGGCCGTGCGCTCGGAATTGTTCGACGCAAAACCCACAGAAACTGTGGCCACACGGTGTTGCTACCTCGGCGTCCAAAATAGGGTTGTCGCTGCAAAAATGGATAAACTTTGTAAGAGGTCAACCTAACCATTGAACTGGATTACGCGCAAGCCGGCGACTTACCAAATTTCACACAATAACTGACTTCCCAAGTCAGCCTTGAAACGGACATGTTCGAAAACGTTCTTCGATGGAGAAGCCATGTCTTCGGAACCCGCGTGTAATAATGTAATAAGTTAATACTAGTTTAGCATAAAAAGAATGACAGTTTGTCTCTGTAACAGCAGGGGGGATTACTTGCCACTTATAACGGAAATCAATTATTGGAGCACCACGAGAGTCAGTAGAAGGAATGAAGAAGACATTTCTGTTTAAGAAAACTGTTTTCGAAACATCATGCTTGAAGAAAGCTTGTAATATTTGGTCGTATTCTGCTACTCCGGTTTGTTTTTTATTATTAGTAGTACTGTATCAGGCTTTGAAGCGAAGGATTGATTAGTAATCCTGGTGGTCTTGATAATCAGCTGCTTCAAGTTGAAGAGGTTCGTAATTCGCTGGAAATGTTTTGTTGCAAGGAATGTATATGCAATGTCTTAAAGGACTCTGCATTCCCACGAATTATAGTTCCCAGAGATGACAGGGAATGCGCGCGCTCTAAATGTTCTTCGCGCCAGTTTTGTACGCCATTAGCAAAACTAACGAAAGCTACTGGGCTCGAAAAAGTGAACTCCCTGTGAAACTCCTCAAGCACGCAGTCTCCTTTATAACCATACCAGTAAATTGTAAACCTCACGATTTCAACGAGTTAAATTTCATCACAGTGGAAGGAAGCTGAAGTAGGTAGTACCAATTTAGAAGAACGTGAGGATTAGGATGCAAGAGAACACTTATCGTCCAATTTTAGTTCCCACCCTGGCTTTTAAGGTGATAGAATGTTCGTTTCAAATTCAACTGTTGGCCTTTCTAAAGGAAGTCAAATTTCTATCAGTTTTCAATCCGGTTTTCGTAAGTAGCATTCCATTGAAACTGCGGTTGTCTACCAGGTTGTTTACTCAGTTCAAATACATACAACGATCCACGTTGTGATTGGCGGCCCAGTCATCTGTGTGGATTTCTAATCAAAGGAGGAGCACCCTTTGTTAATACTTTCAATATTTTAAGCATTTCTGTTTAAATACTTTACCGGGGGGGGGGGGGGGGGGTTGATGCAATACAGCCATTTGTGGAACGCTCCTGACCCAGTGTAATAACCCAATTCGATCTGACACGGTATTCCTAAAAACGAAAATCTGCTTTCAATGTACTAATAGCAGCAAGTTTTAAATTTTTTTTTGTCTTTGAGGTAGCAAGGAGGGCATTCCAGACCTTGACACCACTCATGAAGGCAAAACTATTCTTATAGTAATTTGTTCTGCATTTGGGAACTTCAAGGTCGTAATTAGAAGATTTCAGACCGAAATTGTTTAAGGCGTTATTAGAAGTGAACATTTCGGTAAGGTATGGAGGTGCCTGGTCGTTAACGATTTTAAACATCGTAATGGCCTTGTGAAATTGTCGCATCGAATGTGAGTCCCGTCTACTGAATTCCTCAAAAACCTCTCTAAAAAACTTGCAATACGTAGCACCAGTATCAGACGCTCTCAGATAATTTAAATTTTATACCATCATTAAAGCAATTAGAAAGTTATTTAACAGCTGGAAAGACAAGGATAATATAGTTAAACGGCTCGCTCTTACAAACATTGTAGAGATTGGTGCGTTAAACATGGCGCACAGTGAGTCTCTCATTGACACGCAAAGGATAGTATGTATCAAAAAGTATTTGGGTGATTCAGGAAAATTATGCTGAACCACTATCTCCTAAGCGTCTGGGGTAGTTTGCTTTTCCATTGTAACTTCGAGTACACAAAATTGCGAAGAAAACGAAGATCATTGGTACCCATAGAGAGGCTCATGATTGCCTTCCCAAATAAAAAAGGCGATGAGTAACAATTCTGCATTGGTGTTTATCAAGATCAACCATTTACTAAAGACCAATTCTCCTCTGTTTATTATCCAACACTCCTGCGTAGAGTACAAAAAACGCGCTAAACGAGTACAAATATCACACGATTTTTGTACTCGTCACATTCCCCCCCCCCAACGCGCGATAAATGAAAAACCGTGGAAATTCAGAATTTGAGGGGACTGAAAACGTTGTGGTTAAAAACAATTTACTCATATACTTGGATTTTCAGCTGCGATATTTTTGTAAAATACATTATTATGAAAAAAAATATACTAGTCGGTATAATAGGAGACACTGACATACAGTGAGTCCAGTGTTTACAAGCAAAGAGCAAGCCTTCTCCCCTTCAGACGGCCAAATTCTAAAACCACATTGTCAATGTCGACATCCTTGTAAAAAAAAGATGTAAATGTTTATAGTGGTCATGCGCTTCGAGATAGCTAGTTTGCAGGCATGCCACTGAAACATAGGAAACAAATAATTTTAAATGAACATAACATTATTAAATATCCCCACTGGCAGGAGGCAGACCATTTGGCTATATACAAAGCGTGACCGGGGATTTGATCTCGGGACGACCGTGAAACAAATCCAGCTAGTGGCAGGGTGGAGGGCTTGAACCCCAGCGCCCTAAACCACTCAGCCACGCTGCCTCCTCATGCTTTCAAATGTGGAGAATTGCCAGGAGGACAACCTCCCTGAACTCATTGTGCTGCAAAGAGGATTTTTAATCTCTTCATTCCGCTGAAGCTTCGTTCAGCAGCGCAGATTGACACATTCAGAGCCACCTTAAATTTTCGAAAACTTAAGGTGGCTCTGAAACCGCTCCATAATAAAAAATGGGGGTCACCGGACTCGTTTGTGAGTTATAAGCACTTAAAGGGAAATTTAAGGGTGTTTTTAACAGGTAAAATTGTTGCTATAGTAACCAGTGACGTCATGAAAATGACCACAACTTATTCAGCAATGATTGGACATTTGTTTGATATCATTATTGTAGCAGCAACTGATAAACATTTGTAGTACTGACCCATCAAAGTTTAAGAGCTTGAAATTGCTGGAAACCGTTGCGAGCCTCCTGAAGTATACCTTTCGATGACACAGATAGCGATGGCTGCAGCACATGGTTCGACTGCAGAGCTTAAGTTTCCCGAAACGGATAACTTCTTGGTATTTAATAGCGGCAAAAACCGATTCAAGTGGACCGGTTCTGTTGGACAATTAGAATCGTTCATATTTCAAACAACGGGACTTTCAATGCGACTTTCAACTTTTATTTAAAGGAAAAGACCCTGCAAGTTCAAGAACCCATAAGAAATACTCTTCTTCGGTCTTTGGTCCACTCGTTTCATGACTCAACCGCAGATGAAACGGTCTTTGTCAATGATGCAGAAATCTCGCCTGTCGAGCCAACGCCATCACTGCTTAAAAGCGACGGCATGTCCACGTAACCTACAAGGGCTGTCCAAGATGATGTCGTCCCGTTATTGTGTGATTCTAGATATATTCTACCTAATGTCCTTCACTTTTACCTGCCTTGTTTTGTAACCAACTGTCTTCAAACCGCACGAAATGCTGTCTAAGAAATCCTATTTTTTAAAAATTTCCTGGAGGAGGATACCCCCCACATCCCCCTACGTTCTCGCGCCTGCGGCTCTCAGAATTAAATGCCGGAAGCGCTCATGCCCACCCCACCATGCAAAATTCCGGATACGGGCCTGTACAGGTCCAAGACCAAGCTTCTGATTTCCAAGAAGTAAGGTCGAGAAAGAAGAAGAAAAAAACCAAGAGGCTCCAAATCTGCCCAAGGGCAACAAAATGCTACTGATATGGATCTAGAACACGTAGATAGAACAATAATAATTGGAGACTCTATTATCAAAGGGCTTCGTAATGATCGCCGGGTAACTTGGGTTTAATGCAAATATCTCGTTCGCGTTTTAAGCAATTGGAAAACTGGTTACCCATCCCATGAATCTATGTTTTGCGGTGTTTTGTAAATTTTTGGTTGATGTTTGCATAATGGGCGGGGTATGGTTTTTGGGAATGGCACTTTTTTTTGTTTCTATGATAAAGATTAGATCTTTACAAGTGTATCTGGATACCCTAATTCCGGGGGTTGTTAGGTAATGGTTAGAGTAAAGTTAATGTACTAATTTGTTTTTACTGCAAGGATTTAACCTTTAAAATTGTTAAGAAAATCTTAATTAAAGACCGATTCTATATATGGAATAATGTTTCTCAACCCTAATTTCAGTCTAGAAATTTTGATGTTTTCATTGTCAAAGATTAGAGTTCTGCAAGTGTCTTGAAATCCTTCTCAATTTATGTTGTTATTTCGTTCTTTTCCTCTTGCCGGGAGCTCGAGAGTAGAGAATGTCTATTGCATCTTTGCGTGCGAAAAATAAGAGCTTCTAATTCATACTTTTCTCAGTACGTTTACTGACCATGGATGGTGTATCCTTACGTTTATCTTCTTCTTCTTGGTAGCCAAAACTTAGAAGCATTGGTATTTGCATATATCCGCGGAGCACTTCCCGTTACGTATTCTTCCACGATTCTTTGTAAAAACCGCTTTGTAATGGACCATTACGGTTGCCCTCCGTAGTCGCTAAATTGTGCTCAGTAAAAATTTGTAAAGTTTGACACACTTCTGGAAAGTCCGATCCACGTTTAGCATAAAACATGACGATAAAAACGTATACAAATAAAAATGGAGGTAACATATACATAGATAAATACTAGCTACATGGTTGAAATTAAAAATATGATATAAATAATTCTAAGAATATTTAACAAAAACCTATTACAACCAGAGATAATAGTTTAGTGAGCTCAATTAGAAAATAATTCTCGGTACAATTGACAAGGAAAAAATTTTAGTCTGCTCAGAAAGCCTGTCATTCTGGTCAGGGGCACAGTGACAGACCCGGTAGAGAGTTCGCAGTTTTAATGACAAACGCGAGCTAAAGTGGCGTATAAACGCGCGCGGAAATCGTTACATTTATGTTTGTATCCGTTTGTAACGTGCTGTTTGCCGAAAAAGCCAATTCAGGGTGAATTTCTCTAACCACACGTTTCAAACTGCGGTACCACAGCTGGCCCAACGTGCCTGAGCCGACACAATCTTTACCAAATCAGTATATGTGTGAAGCAAAAGTCTAGTGTCTAGGGTGATAAAGCAAAAGCTCGTTATTTGCGCTTAGAAACTTGGTGATGAAACAACATTAACGGAAAGTTTCGCAGTCTCGAGGAGCCTTACAGCTAATCTACATATACTCTTAAAAGGCTTACTTTTCGAAAAATGAAATTGTGTCGGTTTTCTGGTCTTCCCGTAAACTTTTCATTTTCGTTCAGTCGCTCTTGTTGTAAATTTACCAGTATTTTCCTCGCAGCGTCTAAAATCTATATCATAAAGCTAAGAAAGCCTAAGCCATGTTTTATACTGTCATAAAACACGACGGGCATTTGAGAATACAATGGAAATATTTTCTATTTATTTGTTAATTGAGCTAATTCTGAAACAGAGAAAACATTAGAACAGAACAGTCTCGCCTTCATCAGAGTCAAAAACACCGAGTCAACGCAGCATGAACAAACTAAAATCCTTGACTGACAACTTCAAGTAAACGCGCGTGCTTTAATTAGCATTGAAGCAATACTGAAACACCGAGTCAATGCAGAACATTCATGTTTTTGGTTTCAAAGATCTAAAAAACTCTTTTAAACAAATCTTCCACGCTTCAATAAAGGTGGCCGAACATAGTTTTTATCGCCCGCTCTACGGACCTTAGACTTGCTCCAAGTCGCTCGTTTGATGTGCAGGAGACTGCTAGATACAGATACAGAGGGCGCGCGCGGGCTTGAAAAACAAAATGACGGCGGATCGCGGAACAAGCTCGTTCTGAGCCATTCCTCGATTGTGCGCGCTACACACGGGCTAAATTCCGCGCGGTCTTTTGCGCGTGATTTCAAAACGACCTTATTCAAGCAACTCTATTGACCCAAAGAAAAAAAAAAAACGGGCGACTTGGGGCAAGTCTATACTGACCTTTTCTGATACGAGTCAACGCGCGCACAAAAAAGGAACGAGGCATTTTTGTTAAGGCGGGGTTTTACCTGAATTTGAGTAAAATTTTATGAGGTTTAAAGAAGGGATAGAAGAAAGAAAGTTATTTTTGAAACACCACCAAACAGTTGACCCAAACGCAACAGCATCCCAGGCTGTCAGGGGACTCTTTGGGTGTAATCTACTAATTTTTAACTTCAAATTCTAATTTTAAAATCTCATCAAATCTTCACCATTTCGTATTTCTCTAAATTTCACTAATCCATTGAGAAAAACTATCTCCTCCCAAATATCCCCAAAAATCACCCACAATTTCACTCGGGGGTTTTCGACGTAAAATAAGGCTAAGCACTTCAGGTAAGTTTGTTACCTTTCAATCTCGATCTTGTCTTTTTTAACTTCAATAAACTTCACCGACTCTAAGTGCAATTTCAGCGTCTCAGCATAATATAGTAGTCTCGATGATAGCCGTCCCCTTGCCTCGTTCGACTTGCACAAGGCGTATAATTTCTAGAAAAGCTATTGCTTCGGATCTTCCCGTAAACTTTAATTGTTGTCACAATTTTCCAGCATGAATAGACGATTTAAGAGGAGATTGTAGAGAAAAACAATTCGAAGTAAAACTCTCTCGCTCGCTTTCCTTGCGTGTTTCATTCAACCCAAGGAGTGAACACCGAGCCACAATTTCTCCCGCCTCCTCATACTATCACTTCGTTTACATCAAAACGAAATGTCCAGTGGATTTATACTTCAGTAAAAAGCAATTTAATGAAACAAATATTCCATTCGCCCTTGTTGGATACGGGTGGTTATAGCCAACGAGGCGCGAAGCAATCGAAGAAAGCTGACGAAAAACATGATTTTTATATGGTTTTATAGCCAATCAGAGCGCGCATAGATTCCTATCTACTGTATATTATCATGCTAATTAAACACGCGCGTTTACTTGAAGTATTCATTCTGTAATAAAGGAGAGACTTTTCGTTTTAATTAGAGTTTTCTCTGTTTCAATGCTAAACCACGCTCGTTTTAAGTCTTTTAATAGTCTTTCACGTTGGCTTTTCACTGCTTTTACAGTCGAAGCTCTCTTAACGGACACTCTCGTAAGCGGACAGCTCTACTTACGGCCGCCTTGTTTAAAACCCAGTGTTAACTCCCATACAAACTCTGTATTTTTACATTCTCGTAAGCGGCCGCGGACACTTTCAGAGATTACGACTTAGACTTTTTCTTTGTTTTTAAGCTCCCGTAAGGGGACATCCGAAAGAAAAATCCTATTAACAACCTCCCTATCTTGTTTTTATCAATCAACTTCACATCGCCGTTCGCCACAATGATTTTCCAGTAAATTCAGTACCATATTTCAGTGTTTGTTTTGTTGTCATCCACGTCCAGTTACAATACGATATTTATTGTTAGCTGGGCAAGCTCTCATAAGCGGCCATCTATCCCTTACACCTCTAGTGGCCACTTACGAGAATGGTTCTCGTAAGCGGCCAGCTCCAGTTACGGACACTTTTTTTCGTGTCCCGAGGGTGTGCGCTTACGAGAGCTTCGACTGTAGTCTATGAATGATAATACCCACAGAAGCCATATTTAAAACGCGTGCAGGGAGTTGCAAAGCTGATCTATTCGCCATTTTAGCGATAAAAATAACGCGTATAGAATGTGCATGTTATCAGATGAGGTAACATTTAAGTAGAATTTCACTATAATATTTTTTTGCTATTTTATACTTTGTGGAGCGATCTAAGCATTAATCATGGAACGAAGTGACTTTTTTGTGGAACGAATTTTAAACTTTTCTTTGGAACGACCTGACTATGGAACGAAATGACCAGGTACCCACCAGCTTTATCTGTTCCTCAATGGCAGAATCAAGTTGTTTCTGGATGTGCTGATTTTACTTTAATAATATCTAAAAACTTACTCGTACAGATTTGCAATACTGAACCATAAAAGTACGACTCATTATTTTTATGGATATAATTATGTTGAAAAACACGACGTCATGTGCCATTAAATGTAGTATCAAGGTTGCAATAATCAGCCGATAATCTGCATACAGTTCTGCAGCATGTCCCGTCTTGTAAACATAGATCTAAAGAGGATAATATTGAGCAATCACAGGAATAATATTCTCGAACACGGTTCCAAGCCCACTCCATTGCCTCCACATTTCCTCATTTAAAAAATCTTGTATATCAGCACGACGGATACCTTTCTCGCGTTTTACGTGATACTTCAGTTGAGACCACGTGGACTCGACTTCTTGGGTATGGACTCCTGTAAGAGGATCCACGAAATTATTTTTGTGAGCAACTGTTCTATGAACGGTAACGTTTGGAACGTAGCGTGGCAAATTTCTATACGCGCCCCAGTCGTCAGAATGCACCTCTGATCCAGGAAGAAGAACCCTTTGTAAAATTGGTACAAGAGTTGCTCTGTCCCGTCTGGGTACTACCTGGAAGTAACCGCGGCATGGTGTATATTCTGTACAAATTAGGCCAAAAACCCAAACTTCGTCTCTTGCTCTCCGCCCCCGTTGGTACTGAAAAAAAGATTGAGCAAAAGATATGGACATATTAAACACTTTATCAAGTGATATTAAACAATATCACAGACAGGTGCGTTTTACATAAAGAAGTGGCGAGTGAGGGTGCAGCGGGCGCCTTAGTGACACGGTTAATGAAAACGTTATAGGGGTGAAAATTGTAAAAACAATTGGTTTTTTTAAAAAAAATGGGAGAAATCATGTTTTAAATTTGGATTTGTAGAGCACAAACAGAAATACGCCAGTGGATCTTGACGTGAAAATAACGAATTATAGTACGACATACATAAACAAGTGGCATAACTTTTCTGTGGAGATGATATCAGTACTGGATTTTATAGCGTATAAAAGTTACCTTAGATTTGTGATTGAACTGACCTTCGTCGCATTTTGTTACGTAGACACGACCTCCGAATGGAACAAATGGACGATCCTGTATGTTTCTCCCACAGTAATGCCTCAGTAATGCGTATATATTTCCAACACGGTGTTCTTGGTCAAACTAAGCATCTGTGCAGCAACCGTCCGAAGTTCCCGAAGACTCCAAAGATATATGCATAGAAGGATCTTTCCTAAAAAAATTCGAGGAAACTCTGCAAAGAAACTTCCAGTTCGCAGAGATTTTTTTCTGCGACAGGTGGGGCACCTCCTAAAAGAAAAATCGAAAATAAATTGTATCATCATGATCATCATCACAATCACTTTTCTTACATCGTATATTAGTTTCCCTCTTCGCAAGTTGTTGAGAACTGTAAATCAGGGCTTTTTTCGCGTTCCAATTGTCTTATTTAAATGGAACTCTAGGGTTTTATGAACGGACATTTATTCTTTATTCTACATTGAGGGTGGTAAGGGGGGGCACGTTTCACAAAAAATAAAATAGCCTTTCATTTGCTCGACGTTCTTTTAAATTTTTCCACATGCCTGCTTTTAGAATGTTTTTTTCTTGGCAGTTCAGTTGTGCAAGGCGAGCTGGAACAAAACGGCAAGGATTTAAGTTTCTTGGCAAACATTTTCAATATTTTTAACTGGCGAGCATCCAAGTATTTTAATATACTTATTTGTACGGCGTGTTTATGATTGTTTCGTGTCGAATATATGAATTTATTCCTCCCCGTATTGTTTTGCTAATTCAGTTCTCCCATTTTGATTATTTTGCCTTATATATCGGCCGATGAACACAATCTTTAAATACTAAGTATTCGATAAATATATTTTGTGCTTTCAAACAGCTATCACGTTTTCTTTTGTGACATGGTGTGCTCCCTTCTTTCTTGCAGGCACTGCTGCTGTTCAAACTAGCATGTTGACTTCATCAACCGTTCCTGTGTTAATAAAAATACTGTTTAATGTTGTGTTCATAAAAAGTCCATACAAACTCTTCTACATTACCCACTCAACTCTGCGCAGCAATCACTATCTTAGAATTATTATTAGAATATTTTTGCTTATGTTATATCAGTAAATAGGATATTAAATTTCGTGACCACCATTTGTGGCAAGCATTATAAATTTCGAGTTTCGCTTTATCGCGAAATTCGTGAAAATTAAAACTACGTCAAATGTGAAATGTTTGAACAAATGCTATAAAGAAAATCTATTGTCCTATGAACAGGTAATTTTGAGGGCATATCAGACCGGTACCAAAGCTGGAGCAATTCGAACTCGGTAGTTCAAAGAATAGATATGCCCGGCAGCTGGGGTACAGTCGGCTTAAATGTCTTAAATGCCCGGCAGTCAGCAATTTTCACTAAAAGGTTCTTTTAAACTTTTTGAGAGCATTAGATGTTTGTTTAGAAATGCCGAGCGATTTTTCTTTTTCTAGTTGGCGAAATATCTGAACTTTGGCATACCATAAAATCGCTATGTTCTCGACACTTAGAGAATTTTGGCACAGCTATCCCGGCAGTCAGAAATATTCACCGAATTCCTACAGAGAGCCTTTATTCGATGTTTGTTTAGAAATGCCATGCGATTCTCAAAATTATTCTGGTTTTCGAGCTTGTGCATATCATAAAATCGCTAGGTTCTAGAACATTTGTGATCAGACTGCCGGACACGGTCTCGGACTAAATGCCTGGCAGTCAGAAATATTCACATCCTCCGAGACCCAGGGGGGTTTGGTGCTGGGGGCGAGCGAAAATCCAAACGGGTGAAAAAAATTCGGCGAAGAAACGTCACGAACTTTTCTTCCCCGAATTTTTTTTTCGCCCGTTACGACTTTCGCTCTTCCCCACCAACTGCTCCTGGGTCTCCGAGGATGAAATATTCACCGAATTCGAGAGAGCTTTTCACGGAGTATAAGTTAAGCCGGTTGCATGCCCCGTTTGTTAAAAGGAAAAATACCTGAGTGCAGTTGGGCTTTTATACAGTGCAAGAGGGACGTTGGAGGTCTTAGTTCATCGTTGTTCTGTGAGCAAGAGTGCCCTGCTGCTGTCCGAGATCTTTATATGAACTAAAATACAGCATAGAGGAACAGGGTGCTTTATTTCGCTGTTGATTTTCAATAGGTTTGGATGAGGCTTTCTGAACTCGGTGGATAATTCTGACAGCTTAAAGGCATTCAGACTATTTGCGACCAAATTCAGATATTTCTATAAATATATCTAGAAAACAAACGTAATTTTGGAATTGCTCGACATAATTAACCAACATATATTACTCTTAAGAAGTTTGAAAGAACCTTTCAGTGGAAATTCTGTGAAAATTTCTGACTAGCCACCAGCAGGCGTTTAGTCCTTTTAAGACTGCAGGGCATTTTAAGACTCTCCTTTTAAGTCCTTTTAAGACTGCAGCCGTGCCCGGCTCCAGGGCATGTAGCCCAATTTACCCACTCTTTTGACTCTCTTCTCGGTACTGGATTTACCAAGGAACATCATACACGCTTTCTCGGTTATTTCTCATAAACATGCTCCAAGTTGAGGAAACTATTCCTCGTCATGCATGAACAAGTAAGCAAGGCATTTTTCGTTTTGTTTTTAGTAGTCATCTCATCTTGGGCCCGGCCCACCGTGAATATTTGATAACTTAATGGGGGTTGGGTCAGCCTTAATTAATAAGAAACGAAGGAGAAAGAAAGATTATTGGTTTTCCATAAAATAACAATCACGTAAAGCAGGCACTGAAGCAAACCTGAGTGCATTATCTTACTCGTTTGATATCTATAATTTAATTGCTGGGCAATAAATACTGGTCAAAATATCTTTAGACAAAGCAATTGTCTCGCAAGTATCTGGAGGACACAAGTTGGTGAAGAAATTAAGCGTTGTGCTACGAGAAAAGACCTTTAGTTTTCAACAATGAAGACTGCCTTTCTCCTGTGCTTTGTTGCTTTAATGGTTTGCTTTGCTGATGTTGCAGGTTAGTTCTTGGTTGGTGTTCTTTATGAAACACCGCAATTTTATCGTTTCTTGTCAGCTTTCTGGTCTCGTGATTCCCTCCCCTCCACCCAATTTGACGTTGTAAACACTGTGTATGGTTTCATATTTCTTTGAAGAGGTTAATAACAAGATAACGTCATATAATTTACTGTGTTTTTTTCGTGCGTATAACAACGTTTTCTGGAGAACATTAATATATACCTGGCAAATTAATCGGTTGGCACGAAGAATTGAAGTGCTAAACGGACAAAAAGTTCTATTAAAGCAAACACATATACATCATTTAATTCCATTAACAATTTTTCAGCGTTCGTTGCATGGATCGATCCTGGGGATACGGAAGAATACAGTGCAAGAAGTAAGGCAATTTACTGTTAGTTATTGCACAGTATCCGTTTGTTATTCCACATGACCACTCGGTCAAAATAGAGGCGACAGTTAAGTAAAAATATTGCGAAGAAGCATGCGGGTTGAAACTTCGCTGCTTTGAAAGCTTCGTCTTCGAACTACATCCATGCGACTCTTTGGAGCGAGGAGGTCTTGTTACGGACAGTCGAGTGTATCGAGCGTAGTTAGTGTACTCCGGCCCTTGTGATATTTTAGGTAAGAGCAGAAGTTCATAAGCTAGAAGTCTACATTTTCGGTAATGGGCCTTCGGATATGTCTTTCGCGAGTAGGCTATTTTTATGAACGCGCGTACGGCTTTTCCGCGAACCAGTAGCAATCGCGTTGAAGCATTTACCGATTGCGGCTTTTGATTGGCTCGCTCGTAAGTCGAGGCTGATGGTGAAAAAAATTTCGCCTCTTTCCTCTATATTTCTTTTCATAGTCCGCGGAAATGGAGGGCCCTCACAAAGCAATCACGAGGGCCAGGAACGAGTTACTTCATTGGTTCTTTAAACAATAGATAACAGGTCATAACAATGCCCCTAGCCCTGAATAACAATAGAGGTAGTGATTACAGCGGGCGAATGAAAATAGAGCTTCCAGAGAGGTAGTGTCTTACTGAATCACGACCGCGACCGAAAGCCGTAATTTGTAACAATCTCATTGCATGTGCACGCCATCATTTCTTCAAAATAAACTACGTCATTTTCTCGTGTACAAGATTTGTTCTGAAAATAGCCTACTCGCGAAAGACATAGCGCGCGAATACTAGATGTAGACTTCTTGCTTCTGGTAAGAGCTAACTAAAGTTAAGAAAAGCACTTTCAGTCCCAGTCAAGGTTTGGCTGTAAGGTGGAAAAGTTAAGCAGTCATACTTTGCACTTTCAAATTTTGTGCCAGTATTAAATTTTCTCTAAGGTACTGTTTTTTCAACAGTGCTTTTGTTTGAGTATCGTTCTTGTTTCTCTTTTTCCCAAGTACTAAGGAAAGTTTAGTAGAAAAGATTTACAACGCTTACGTTCAAATATCTCGTTATAGGGTGTAACAGGTCTGAAGGAAAGTCGAAGAACTGTTTGAACGGAGGAAGATGCCAAAAACGCACCTATAATGATGGAAGAACAAGGCTGGTCTGTCGTTGCAAAGTCCTGATGGGAAGCCATGGACATCGTGGCGATAGGTGTGAAACGCGTTTCACTTGGTCAGTTCCCGAAGTACACTAGCGCGCCCGAATACTAGATGTGGACTTCTTGTGTTAAACAATAAAAATGCAAGCAACATATAAATTCCCTTTCATATTTATTCGTTGTTATAGTGGGTAAAAAGTTAATGATAATGTTTCAGAAATATAGGTGTTGGGTACGTTATTAAGATACAATATCGAAATATCTTAGGTGCTAGGGACACAAAATTGTACTAACTTGCTCTCTGGGCTTAACCGATCAAATGTTATCTTCTCCTACCCTTGGCATTGTGTACACACATGTTGCGTTTCCAGGGAATCAATTCATCAGCGAAATATATAAATTACTTGGCTATTTGTTGCACTGGAAATTGTGCTGTGTAATTTGATTATCTTCAATGTAAATCTTACTTAGAACAAATCAACCGGTTTCTCGGTGAAACTTGGTTCATTCGTATTATTTGACCATCATTGCTGTTTCGACATATTTTCTAGTTCCAGCTGCGTTACCTGCGAAACTTGTTTGTTTACTCGCGAGTGGCAATCGAGATAATCCCGGTCTAACCAATCGATGAAAATCGATGATCGGAAATCAATCAATCAATCGATATCAATCGATGATGGTTAGTTAATTGATATCGATTGGCATCGGCCAATCGATGACCAATCGATAGTCACAAATAAAATTTCCTTAATTGGCATCGATTGTTATCGATTGATATCGATTATCATCGATTATCGGTTTCATCGATTGGTTAGGCCGGGAGATAATGAAATAAAATTGAGATCTGGTTTTTGGAAGCGCTCCTTTTGGAATTATTCGTTTTAGACTCCATCACCAACCTCGTTCCCAGGACCTTTTCCCTAGCTTGGAGGGAAAAGGTCCTGGGAACGAGGTTGCTCCATCACTTACTTTAAGTTTCCTGTCAAATTTTTAAGTCAAACCTTGCTCTTTTTGCTGACCTTTTTCAGAGATTCTGATAGCGGTTTTTAATTACTTATTCCTAGTTCACACTTCTCACAAGAATGAGAAGACACCTATTTTCAATTAGAAAGGATTCTTTTCAATAACAAAGATGCCTCATAGGATATGTTTGTACCAAGAGCACGTGATAATTCTGTACTGGAAACCACTCCCACGAGCTGGGATGTTGCAACCAATTTCTTGTAACACCTCCGTTGTACGAAATCTTTAACAACAACTTTTGTCCGAAGCTTTAGCACTACTCTTTAATTTTGTTCTGTAAAATTGTTCTTTGTAATTTTTATATTGCTCGCGCTGTTTTATTTGGGTCATACACCCCATGCTTAATAGCGAAAACTGGAGAATAAAAAGAATTTCGGTAAAGTAAATTCTACGAAGGTCCGTGCTTAGGTCATTCTCGTCCCCAGAGCTACTCGTTTTATTTGTGCCGTTACGAGTAGCTCTGGACGCAGGAATTAATTCGAATTTTTTCATTGGTTGATGAAGAATGAATGCGCACCACGAAACAAAATTTTACACTACTACGCACGGCACTCTGCTTCCGGACCGGAAATTAACAGGAAAAAGATTTCTTAGAAAACTTATGGCGACCGGCAATCGATGAATCACACGAAACTGTTATCGATACGTGGCTGTTGTAAAGAAGCAGAAGATGACCTGTGTGAGTCCCTGTGTGAGCTAGGTTTCAAACGTTTAGCATAGTTTCTATTTTAGTTTTCTTTTATCTGTTATTTTAGTGGAACATCTGTAAACTAGCTATTCTAGCTAAGCATGTTTCCCACTTTAAATAAAGTATTGTATTGTATTGTATTGTCAGCAGATTTAAAATCTGTCTTCGATCTTCCAAACTGCTGTAGGCGGTATGTTTTTAAAAACTCGTGTTTTGATTTTGCCATTGATTGCCGGATTTCGTGGAATATTGAAGCCTTGAGAGTCTGACAAAGTTTAGACATTCAACAGAACTCTACTCTATCACGTCTCCCAAAATCAAAATCCCTTTTTCTGCCCCCATACAATGTTGAATGTTGTTCTGTACACTCTGTTGTCGTTGCATGGTCTTGATCAGTTGATGTTGCAAAAGCGTTTGTATTGATCTTGAAATTGTTTCTATTATCGTGCAAACTTGTACTGTGGATTATATATATTACCTAGAATGCTTACAGAATTACATTGTGCAATATATATCGGATTGTTAAGGTACAAAAGAAAATAGATTATGCTATAAGTATGTTTATCAGCATACTAGATTGAAGATTTATGTGGAACATATATACAAAAACATTTCTTACATGTTCAGCAGACCACCACCATCATTTCAAGACTTTCAACTCAGTAAGCTTTATCAGTGTTAAATAAAAAAAAATATACAGCTGTGAGTTGAGTGTTCATAGTAAGAACAAGGAATATCAAAGTGCACGGTAGTTGTTAAAAATGTCCAGGGAAAAAAAAAAAAATTTTTGGTTCCATCATGGAACCACTTACTTGTTTTCCAACATTGCTTATACTGTGGAGGTGTAGTTAACACAGTTTATGTCTTCAAAGACTGTGGGCATCTACAGCAACTGGCATAATTTGGCCTTTGCACCACTTGGCATAAAGGGGGACAGGTGAAGGAAGGAAATTGGCATTGTTTCATTTTATATTCATGTATATATTTAATAAGATTTAAAACAAACAAGTGCTCTTGAGAGTAACCTTGACAATTCTAGAGTTATTAAAGGCTGCATTTGTCCCAGTGACCCTGTTCACCTTGATTTATTTAGTGCTGCATTGACACATTAATCTATATCTGATGTCAAATCAGGTCACTTACAAACCTCTTTGCGATTCTCCCAATATTTGAGATCAGATGTTTGCAGTGGAGTTGAAGCACAAAAACTGAGAATAACCAGACCCTGTCAATTGCAAGCCTAGGGCATAGTGTTGCATAATCTTTTATAGTAGTGCTGCCTTATGACCATTCATAATATTTATGGGGAAAGGGATGGCTCATGGGTAAAATGGGTCAGGTTCCCCCTATCTTTTCTCGCAAAATAGAAAATTCATAGGTTCACCTTTCCGAAGTGAAGGGGCATTTTTTGTCCCCTGCATTTCAGTGTATTGATAACCTAAGAAATAAGAAAGTGGGCTCTGGAGTAACATGAAGACTTGCGTTGGCATCTGTGGACAGATGATTATTTTCATTTAATCTAACAAAATGATACCAAATGTTTCAAAATATATCCTGTTAAGACTGTTAACCCTGTTTCCTCTTAAATAATTTTTACAACAGCAGCTCACTACAGATTTAAGAATTTAATTTTATTATAAATATTTAAGTATTTGCTGTCTCAGTATTTAGGTGGAGTGCACACAATTTTTTATAAATTGCCAAGTAATATTGCACTGGCATACAAGTCAAAATTAATGAACATCTGTCAGAAAGGTTTTGCAGTTATGCATCAGTCAATTCCAGCAGTGCCCATCCCCCCCCCCCCGGGCTAACCCCCGGGCATTAGCATTTCTTTGGTAAATTCCCCGGGGTGGGGATGAGGGAACCGGGCAAATGCCCCGCTCCCGGGTTGATTGTTTTCAATCTCTCGATAGGTGATCTAAGAAAATAATATAAGTTGTTGCTTCTTGACAATGAAGCAATATCTAAAATTCAGAAAATATACCTTTAAAAACATCCATGAACATCCACGAGCTTCTCTAGTCCTTCATGGACTAGCTAATCTGCAATGTAGTCCACATCTTGGCCTATAAACGCCTCCATCACGAATACGCGACGCACTCCACGGTTTCGAAACCACGTGTCAAATGCCCGGGGGTCAACCGGAGGTACGCAAATGCCCCACCCCCGCGACGGGCAACATTGGGAAATGCCCCAGGGTTGCCCGGGGGGGGGGGGGGGTGGGATGGGCACTGTTGGAATTGACTGATGCATTACCAAGTGATTGTTATCTCAAGTGCCCCCTTCAGGGTCATCCTGAAAAGGTAGAAAAAAGTCAAGTTCTTGAACTGATTTCTCACCCATTCCTATGCACAAGAATTATTCAGTACAAATACTGACTCCTCTTCATTGTGAGTGGTCCTCGTTCCCATAATTTATTGAGCTTATAAGTTATAGCCAAGTCTGAGTCCTAAATCTTTTGTAGAAAAATATTTTTGCATGAAGTATATGGTTTAAAATATCACTGGCAAATCTGAAGGAGGTTCTAATTCTTTTGGGGTGATGAAAAATATTTTAACATTTTTACCCATATTAAAAAACACACAGAAAACAGATCCACTTTCAACCCCTCCTCCTTGAAATTAATATTTCCCAGTTTGATTTTTCCCCTCACTTTAATTATAAAATTTAAAACATAAGGAAAGAAAATCAATCTTAATTCAAAGGGAAGGCATTCTTGTGGAACTACGAATCACACTTAGAAGACAAGATTTTCAAATGCAATGCCATTACACTGATTTTATATTTTCTTTGCAATATCTTTAATTTACAGTGCTAAATCTATCCACTCAATTAACGAACACGTCTAAAGTGGCGTTTCAAAAACACTCGCAGGCGACTGAGATTGTCCGTTTTTAAAAATCTTGTTATATGGAACAGTACGACTTTCTAGAATTCAACATCAACATACAAAATTCATCTGACATTTGTACTTCTTTCATACCTGATTATAGAAAATTGGACGTTTCGACATCCGTTGATAAAACACAAAAATATTCCGCTTCTGCACGGCAACGACGACTAAGGCAGCTTTCTGTTCACTTTTCAGATCGCTTTGACTCTCGATCGTTCAGCATAAATGAAAATCAACGACTCTTTTGATCGCTTTGTTGACATCTTCTCACGATCAGCCATTACAATAAACTCTCTCCCCTCCCCCTCCCTCAGGGTTAACATGTGAGCATGAGCAGTTGTGTTGAAAGCTACTACACATGCGCTAACGGATGTCAGAAAATTTCTGACATCCGGTAGTGGCTGCGTCCAGAGCCTTCCGTTTCGCCGACCACGTGACCAAAAGAAACGGGGGCTCTGGGGACGAGAATGTGCTTAGGTGAACTTCTGCGCAGACGCACTTGTGTAAATAGTGCACTGCGCATGAGTTTACGTAAAAAAAAAGCTAAAAAAAGTTCTCACTAAATGAGTGTTAAGTGCCTTTAAGTGAAAGAATCAAGCGAATCCTTCTGAGCAATTTCAACATCTTATCTGACGACCCACAAACAAAAGAAATATTTCCTCAGCCGCCACTGGTAGCCTATCGCCGCGATCGCAACGTCCGAGACACCTTAGTGCACACCGCTGACCGTAGCCAACCTGGTCCACACGTGGGAACTTCTCCTTGCACACACAACCGCTGCCGCACATGTGATTACATTTCTCGTGACAGCACCCTAAAGGGCCCCCAGTGCGCAATTACCATCAAGGATGCTTTCACATGTCAATCGTCTGGCTTGGTATTTCTATATGCCATCTCTTGCCGCCGTTGCTCCGCCGTCTGCATCGGCGAAACAGGCCGGATTTTTAGAGAACGCTTCCACGAGCATCTCCGCAGCATTGAGAAAAGCCTGCAGGGATTTCCTGTCGTGGAGCATTTTAATACAAATGGACATGCCCTGCAAGACGTACAAGTCCGGGGGGTCATGCTCTGCGATGGAAACAAAAACCGCAAACGCCAGGAAATGCGCCTAATTTTTAAGCTGGGCACAAGTCAGCCACACGGTCTGAATTCGGATTTTAAATATCTTTAGATTGTCGCGCGCTCTTATCATGGCGCAAGACAGCGTAATAACTGAAATCTACTGAAATCTTGACTTCCACTGATGAAGGGCTAAGCCCGAAACGTCTGGAACTTTAAACGTTTTCCAATGCACTTAACGGCCATCTATCCCCTACACCTCTAGTGGCTACTTACGAGAACCATTCTCGTAAGCGGCCAGCTAGCTCCAGTTACGGACACTTTTTTCGCGTCCCCAGGGTGTCCGCTTACGAGAGCTTCGACTGTATCTCTCATTCTGGAGAAAAGAAACCATTTCAAGTCAATCGCGGCTACATTTGAATGACGCACGCGTCAAAAGCAAGAAGAAAGCGAATTTTATTGGCTTGCAAAAACAGTTTGCAGCTGGCTCGCAGAGACGTGAATCCAAAGTTCAAACGTTTAAATCTTACGATCAATTCGTACCGCTTCTTTTATGTGGAAAACTGGATACGGTTCAAGATTACTTTGAAAAAACTCCTGAAGTGATGCGAAGTTCGATAAACAAAGAAGAACAAAAAGAACGCGTTGTCCGCGAGCAACTTGAATGTGGAAAACTTGAATTAAATTGTGAAGAAACAACCGGTAAAAACCTCAGAGACCGCCGTCTACTTTTAAGCGCATTGTTGTGTCGTCCTGAGAGGTGTTTGGTGAAGCATTCCTGTTGAAAAATGAGTACACTATCGAACTTATGTCTGTGATTTCAAACTAAACTTCATCCGGCCGTTTTCAAAATAATAAGCGGACGTCGAGGAGATCGTCAAGAACAGCAGCAGGTACGTTGTTTTGATTTTGAATGTTTTGCTCGTTTACTCTCGACAAAACTCTTTTAATCTTTTTCATGCATTCAGAACTCGCCTTCTCCACCTTTCGGCAGGGAGAAAGTTGTAAAGTTTCTGACTTGTGTGATACTCGGGGTGCTATACATATGCTACATCGGGGACACTTTTAGTTTCTAAAAGTTCTGAAAAATCTAGTTTGGAGTTTGTAAGACCCTGTTCTCTTCGCTTTTGTTTCTCAGAATTTTTGTCCGAGTGCAGATGTTTTCAAAGTAGCTTTCAAAATTTCTTTGTAACAAATTTTTGTTAAACAAAACATCAGGAGAACTCTCAAATTTCGCGGGCCGTACTGTAGAATATGGCCCGTAAAATTGATAAATCCCAACGCGCGTACTATCTGAGAGATATAATAAATAAAAATATTTAATGTATATAAATGTATAAAAATATAAAGCATATATAAAAATTTACAATATTTAAAAATATATAAATATGTATCAAATATATAAAAATAGTATATAAATATGTATAAAGTATATAAATATGTATAAGATATATAAAATATATAAATAAAAATATATATAAAATATATATATAAATAGTATATAAATATGTTTAAAGTATATAAATATGTATAAGATATATAAAATATATAAATAAAAATTATATAAATATAAAAAAATATAAATATATATATCAAATATATATCAAATATATAAAATATATAAAAATATATATATAAAAGTATATAAATATATAAAAATATATATAAATATATACATCAAATGTATAAAGGTATATAAATATATATAAATATATATAAAAATACTGTATATTAAAATATATAAATATATATATCCAATACATAAAAGTATATAAATATATAAAAATATATAAAAGTATATAAATATGTATAAGATATATAAAATATATAAATAAAAATATATATAATATATATAAATATAAAAATATATAAAAATATATAAATATATATATCAAATACATAAAAGTATATAAATATATAAAAATATATATAATATATATAAATATAACAATATATAAAAGTATATAAATATATATAAAATATATATATTCTATATAAATATATATAAGATATATGAAAATATATATAAATATATATAAAATATATAAATAAAAATATATATTAAATATATAAATATATAAAAGAATATATAAATATATACAGTTTTAAGGAGTTTTAAAGCTGGCAGTTTTAAGGAGTTTTAAAGCTGGCAGTTTTAAGGAGTTTTAAAGCTGGCAGTTATAAGGAGTCTTAAAGCTGGCAGTTATAAGGAGTCTTTTAGGAAACGTAAAGCTGGCAGTTTTAAGGAGTTTTAACGCTGGCAGTTTTAAGAATCTTAAAGCTGCCACTTTTAAGGAGTCTTAAAGCTGGCAGTTTTTAGGAATCTTAAAGCTGGCAGTTTTAAGGAGTCTTAAAGCTGGCAGTTTCAATGAGTCTTAAAGCTGGCAGTTTAAGGAATCTAAATAAGGAACCTTAAGCTGGCAGTTTTAAGGAGTATTAAAAAAACTGCTATTTTTATGACAGTGGATTAAAACTGGCGATTTTAAAGATCTGATTTACATAAGGTCATTTTGTTAATTTTTTTTAAGGAAATTACATAAGGTACTTTGACCAGATACTGATAATGATCCAATATATATATCAAATATATAAAAGTATATAAAAATATATATAAAAATATACAAATATATATATCAAATACATAAAAGTATATAAATATATATAAAAATATATAAAAGTATATAAATATGTATAAGATATATAAAATATATAAATAAATATATATACAAAATATATATAAATATAAATATATATAAAAATATATAAAAGTATATAAATATGTATAAGATATATAAAATATATAAATAAATATATATACAAAATATATATAAATATAAAGATATATAAAAATATATAAATATATATATCAAATGTATATCAAATATATAAAATATATATAAAATATATAAATATATAAAAATATATATAAATATATATATCAAATATATAAAAGTATATAAATATATATAAATATATATAAAATATATCAAAAATATATAAATATACATAAAAATATATAAATATATATCATACAGATGATAAGCAACTTCTCTTTCAGACAAAGATTGCATCGTTTGCTTGAGCTGTTTTAAGATGAACAAGATGAGATGATTATATAAATATCAAATATATAAATATACACAAATTTATATAAAATATATAAATATATATATATCAAATATATGAAAATAAATATCTTTAGGTTCAGTGCCGGTTCTTGTTCCATCTGCAGTGGTTTTGAGTTTAACGTCTCCCCAATGTACTGCGTATTGTTCAACAATTTTAGATGCATTTACCGCTTAACTGCGCGAATATCTTTAGGTTCGGTGCCAGTTCTTGTTTTTGTTTGTATCTGGGTTTTTTTTTAAGAAGTTCACTCCATCTGCAGTGGTTTTAAGTTGAACATCATATCTCTGTGCTCTTGGCATCCTATCAGGCCAAACTACTGCGTATTGTTCACATAAAATGTTCTCTGTAGATGTAATAAAAATATACATAAAATGTCTAAAAAAAAATATGAATACAACTTCGATGGATCCTCCATGAATACTATATTCTTGGTTTTCACGTAACGTCATCAAAATTCTAAAATCCAGAATCGCAAGACCTTTTGAGATTTTATCCTTCACTGGCTATTAGACATCCTTAATATATATCTTTTAGAAGGTTTCAAGTTCGATAGCAGCCGCCGTCTTTAAGATAGAGCATTCTGAATTTCGGAATTTCGATAGCAGCCGCCGTCTTTAAGATAGAGCATTCTGAATTTCGGAATTTCACACCACACGACATCAACATGGCCGCCAGACGTCTGTCACGAGTGCTTTAAAAAAACTCCTTGGAACCTCCATTGACACTCCACGGAACCTACATGGAACTTCATGGAACCTTCATGGAACTTGTCACGGAATTTCTATTTCTTGATTTTGTAATTAGTTTTGTTCCCCAGTATATTGTCTACATTTATTTTATTTTCGCTGTTACGTAACGTTTATTCTCTAAAAGTGTAATATGTTAGTTGTTGCGTAATTATTTCTATAGGACCTTTATTGTAATTTATTGCTAGTTGCTAATTGCAAGTCATCTCTATTGTAAATTAGTAGTTAATTGTAGGTTCACTTGCGTTTCATATATAACGTTTTGTGGCGAAATAGTGGTGAGAAGGTTTTTCGGTGTGTGCAGTAACGAACGTTGTGGCGAAGAAGATCAGTTGAAAAGTTGGAAGAAGCACTGTCACTGCTGAGAAGTCATTAGCAGAAGCTATCCTTAAATTCACGACAAAGACTCGTTTGTCGGGGAAAAAGCTTGGTGTGCGAGGAAAACACGGTTACGAAGTAAACCAGAGAAACGGACTGAGACGGAGAAACGAACGGAGACCGGAATAACGAAGTGAGGCGAATTTACGGAGTGAAAACCAGAGAAAACGGACTGAGACGGAAAAACGAATGGAGTCCGGAATAGCGAGGCGAAGCGGAAAACGAAGGTAACTGGCCAGAAGTGTGAAACAAGAGAAGAGCGTTGTTGTGCGGTAGGAAATTGATATTTGGTTGTTGTGTGTGATTGGTTTCGGTGTGTGATTGGTTTCTTTTTGGGTTCAAGAACAAGGACAGCAAAGAAACGCAAGGAGAACACGAACTAAAAAAAAACATTGCTTTAAACCTGTTACGTTAGTTTTCATTCTTGTGTAATTAATATTTTTCTTTTATTTTAACATTTTTTAGAGCGTGGTTAACATTTAGTAATTAGTTCAATTAAGTATAGTGATATTTAGTGCTATCTTTTTTTTGTATTAAATGTTTATTGTTTTACTTTGTTGTTGCGTGTTTCCTCGAGTTGCTTATGATGCGTTAAGAGGGCCCCGTTATCGTGACTCGGGTTGCGTCACAGAACTCCATGGACCCTGCATGGAAACTCCAACTTTATGGAACCTCCATGGAACTCCATGGAACCTCCATGGAAACTCCATGGAAAATCCAAGGAAACTCCATGGAAACTCCATGGAAACCCCATGGAACTTCATGGAACCTCCATGGAATTTCCATGGGAACTCCATGCAAACTCCATGGAAACTACATGGAAACTCCATGGAAACTCCATGGAAATTCATGGAACCTCCATGGAAAATCCATGAAACTCCATGGAAGCTCCATGGAACCTCCATGGAACTCCATGGAACCTCCACAGAACCTCCACTGCACTCCATGGAAACTCCATGGAACTCCATGGAAGCGCCATGGAACCTCCATGGAACTTCATGGAACCTCCATGGAAACTCCATTGAACTCCATGGAACTCCATGGAAACTCCATCGAACTCCATGGAGACTCCATGGAATCTCCATGGAAACTCCATGGAAACTCCATGGAAACTCCATGGAACTTCATGGAACCTCCAAGGAACTCCATGGAACCTCCATTGACACTCCACGGAACCTGCATGGAACTTCATGGAACCTCCATGGAAACTTCATGGAACCTCCATGGAACCTCCATGCAACTTTATGGAACCTTCGTGGAACTCCATGGAACCTTTATGCAACTTTGTGGAACCTCCACGGAACTCCATGGAACCTCCATGGAAACTCCCTGGAAAATCCAAGGAAACTCCATGGAAACTCCATGGAACTCCATGGAACTTCCATGGGAACTCCATGCAAACTCCATGCAAACTCCATGGAACTTCATGTAACCTCCATGGAAAATCCATGGAACTCCATGCAAACTCCATGGAACCTCCATGGAGCCTCTATGGAACTTCATGGAACCTCCATGGAAACTCTATGTAACCTCCATGGAAACTCCATGGAACTTCCATGGAACCTCCATGGAACTTCATGGAAACTCGATGCAACTCCATGGAGCCTCCATAGAAACTCCATGGAGCCTCTATGGAACCTCCATGGAAACTCCATGGAACTCCATGGAACCTTCATGTAAACTCAATGGAAATCCTTGGAACCTCCATGGAACTTCATGGAACCTCCATGGAAATCCGATGGAACGTCTATGGCAATTCCATGGAACTCCATGGAAGCTCCATGGAAACTCCATGGAACCACCATGGAACTTTCATGGAACCTCCATGGAACCTCCATGGAACCTCCATGGAAACTCCATGGAACCTCCATGAAAACTCCATGGAACCTCCATGGAAACTCCATGGAACTCCATGGAAACTCCATGCAACTTTATGGAACTTCCATGGAAACTTCATGGAACCCCCCTGGAAACTCCATGGATCTTCCATGGAACCTCCATGGAACCTCCACGGAACTTCCATGTAACCCCATGGAAACTCCATGAAACTCCATGGAACCTCCATGCAACTTCATGGAACCTCCATGGAAACTTCATGGATCCTCCCTGGAAACTCCATGGAACTTCCATGGAAACTCCATGGATCCTCCACGGAACTTCCATGCAACCCCATGGAAACTCCATAGAACCTCCAACTTCATGGAACCTCCCTGGAAACTCCATGGAACTTCCATGGAACCTCCATGGTACCTCCACGGAACTTCTATGCAACCCCATGGAAACTCCATGGAACCTCCATGGAAATTCCATGGAACTTCTATGGAACCTCCATGGAAACTCCATACACCTTCATGGAAACTGTCATTAAAGATGTGTTTGAAGGTGATATGTGATCTTCGCAGTGAATTTCCAATTTAAGCAATTGGAATGAAGAAGCCTGAAAAAAATCAGGGCTTCAACGGGATTCGAACCCGTGACCTCCGCGATACCGGTGCGATGCTCTACCAACTGAGCTATGAAGCCACACCACCTCGCTCCCAATGTGTGGCTTCATAGCTCAGTTGGTAGAGCATCGCACCGGTATCGCGGAGGTCACGGGTTCGAATCCCGTTGAAGCCCTGATTTTTTTTTCAGGCTTCTTCATTCCAATTGTTTAAATTGGAAATTCACTGCGAAGATCACATATCACCTTCATATATATCCGCAGTTCATATATGAATTATATACTACACGTCAAAGATGTGTTTGTTGTTCATCGTGATGTAAGATAGGGGAGATGAACGTTTAATCGTTTGTCTCACGATGGAATCGCTTTTAAGTTGTTGTTCGCGACGTTTCGACTGCAATACTGCTAGTCTTCATCAGGCGATGTGGTCGATTGTTTACGTGTCGCTATTTGTAGCACGTTGGTTCGCTGCTATTGGTGCATTTCGATCCTCATTATTATTCCGACTGTTAGATGTTGTTCCCTCATAGCACCGCTTTGTAGTGATCGGCTGTTGTGCTTTTTGATCGTAGGTATCCAAGCTTCAGGAATTTCGATTCCACTTTCTCTATTGAGATGTAAGCGTAAACAAATGTGCTACAAAAAAAAGTTTCGAAATGCCCCTGCAGTCACTATTATTAATCTCGCCGCTCCAGCCTGTAGGGGAGATTTAACTGAAGTTATGAGAATTGTACATCGTGAGGTGGCTCACTGTCATCAAGCAAAGACGCTTGCAATTGGCGTAACACTCGAGAGCAGGCTTATCAAATTCTACATAGAACATTTGATGAAGAGATAGTAAAAGAAAAGGTTCGCTAGAGGTGGGGTTGAAGGTGTAGTATTTTTTGAAAGAAACTGAAAATCTTTTTTTTTTCGCATTTTTCGCATTTAAAAACAAAAAAAAAATCTGTTTATAGTCATCTGCAGTAATTGACCAGATCCAAATAAAGGTTATTTAGCTATCTGTGCGAAATACAAAAGATTGTGATTTTTCTTTCAAATAAATGCTTTAATGTATATCGCTAATTTCCCGAAGAGATGCCTTGAAGAGGATTTTAATTAAATGGGTTTGTCCTGCGGAGTTTGAAAAGCTTTCATTACGTACATTTGTTAATGAAAAATCGTGTTTTACATCTTGATCTCAGTTTATGCTTTTTTTCCATGCCATGAAGAGATCCGGAGACCTAAAAAACAACTCAGTTCGGAGTGGTAGCTGGTAATGGGCTCTTGACGAACTGGTCGGTAATGAAAGTCAAACATATTTTATGTATTGGGTTCAAAATTAAACACAAATCAATATCCCTCACCTCGGATTTTGTTCAACGTTGGATGCAGTTCACTGTTAGTAGTCAAAGAGCGTCTCTGTCAACCAGTGATATGGTCAAAACATAGAGGTCGATGCTGAATCTCTGGAGAGTGCATATGGACTGTTCTTTGCGTGCAAAATAAACGGATTTATTACAAAACTATTGATTACAGTAGAACCTCGATTTAACGAACCTCTATATAACGAAGTCCTCGGTATAAAGAACGATTTTCTTCAGCCCGGCCAAAATTACAGTAAAATGTATGGAACAGAACCTCGATATAACGAAATCCTCGTTATAGCGAACACAATCCAGAAGCCCAACGTAAAATTTACCTCGATATAACGAACAAATGTCAACATGTGACGAAAAATGAATGCGAAACAGACTAAGAAGGATGGAATTTCTTTAAATCCTCCAGAAATTCACCAACAACTACATCCCAGATATCTTTATACTCATGGTAGCCTGGAATACAAGATCGAAAAGAATACGTTGTTATGCTCACGGCTGTCCGTTGAAAATTAATCATTAACTATACCTCGATATAGCGAATTTTTTGATTGTTTTCTCGAAAATTCGTTAAATCGAGGTTTTCGATATAACGAACCCTCGAAATAGCGAACAAATTTCCCCAGTCCCTTGGCACTTCGTTAAATCGAGGTTCCACTGTATAATGATGGTTGCTAATTAAGCTACTCTGTGATCTATCGGCAAGAATTTGCAATTGAAATTCAATAGATTGTGATTTTCCTTCTGCGATTGCAGTGAGTATTGTTTATATTGTTAATTGTCTTAATTGCGTATTCCTAACCTGAACTTCGGAAAGCTTTTCCTCGATGCTAGAACTAGTGAATTCACTTTGTCAGGAAAATTGCTTTTTAGTTTTACTTCCGGTTAATTAAACCGACCTCACTTAACCCAAAGTGGCAAGCGCAAGTTTGGTTCTTCCGAGAATTTTCGAATTTTCTCAGCCTTCCCAGTCACCTAATTTCTCCCATTAGCTAACCGCGAATTGGAAGTTCAAAATGGCCGCCATAAAACAAATCTTATTTGATGTGTTGGTTCCATGTGACATTGCAGAACCTCGAATTATCAACATGAATAGTAACCTACGTGAAGCCGTCTCAAACAGGAGACGGCTGCAAAATAGCCACAAATGGGTAAATATCTTGGATCTTGAATAAGGGTTGCTTTCAAGTAATTATTATTAATTTTATCTTAGAAAAAGTTTTTGATTTTGTAACCATCAGCATAAGGATCGTGGCCACGATTTTGAGGACCATAGCAAGTTTATATGGGTAGCTGGCGCCGAAGCGAAGCCAAAGTTAAAGACAAACTTCCACACGCTTAGTCGTTCCTTACAACAAAAAAGTCTCGTATGGAAGGGAAATGCCAATTAACGCGGTAACCATAATCGCGGAGACCGTAATCGCGCTGACTGCGAATAGCGGTTACCACGAATCGCGGTAACCGGGAATCGCGCTGACCGCGAATCGCGGTAACCAAGAATCGCGCCGACCGCGAATCGCGGTAACCGCGAATCGCGCTGACCGCGAATAGCGGTAACCGTGAATCGCGCTGACCGCAAATCGCAGTAACCGCGAATCGCGCTCACCGCGAATCGCGGTAACCGTGAATCGAGCTGACCGCAAATCGCGCTGACCGCGAATCGCGGTAACCGTGAATCGCGCTGACCGCGAATAGCGGTAACCGTGAATCGCGCTGACCGCGAATCGCGGTATCCGTCGTGAATCGTGCTAAACGCGCTGACCGCGAATCGCGCTGACCGCCAATCGCGCGGTAACCGCGAATCGCGCTGACCGCGAATCGCGATAACCGCTAAACGCGCTGACTGCGAATCGCAGTAACCGGGAATCGCGCTGACCGTGAATCGCGGTAACCGCCAATCGCGCTGACCGCGAATCGCGGTAACCGTGAATCGTGCTGACCGCGAATCGCGCTGACCGCGAATCGTGGTAACCGTGAATCGTGCTGACCGCGAATCGCGGTATCCGGGAATCGCGTATTTCAAAGATGAGTTTCTTTTTGTTGGTCGCGATGTCAATAACAAGCGAATCTTTCTGTTCCTCTAGCTCTGGTCTTTCTTTTCGAACAACGGTACCAAGTAGCTGAGCCTCAAGAACTGGTAAAACACAAACACACACGAACTCTTTATTAAATAAAGTAAAAGCGAACAACGTACCGCCCATTAGGCAAATTATCACAAGCCCGTGCTAATATTTCTCGTCGGTGTATTGTAGGATATTCCGGCACGGTGTACACTGATATAAACGCTTGATTAAGTGTGTAATTTTAAAGGGACAGTTTCACGGTTCGGCGCATGTCCATATTATATATTCGCCTGTGCACGCTTCATTGCAAGGCCCGCTTTTTCATTGTTTATGAACCAGTCGGAAGCGAGTTGCCTAATTTTGCATGCAAATAGCCATGAAATCATCAACCGTGGAATAAATCCTACGGGCCAAAACTAAATTCAACGGTCCACTAAGCTTGTAAAATCCACTAAAATCTTCTCACAATTTTGGCCATCCGTCATTTTGGTACGTCTAATCATAGTATGTGATTACTGAACTACATGTGAGTGGGGTTTACTAAGCGATAACATTGATAAAAAGCGAAAAAAGTATTTTGATTTATGGACATGCGCCGAACCGTGAAACTGTCCCTTTAAAAATCTTTTCTCATTTCAACCGGGAGAAAGTGTCGTTTTGGCAAAATTCCCGCCTCTTATTCTTCAATCAAAGAAAAACAATCGAAACGAAAACGAAAATGCGCAACTGGAATACGTTAATGCTACTTAGCAACATTACCGCGCGCGCAGTCAATTCTGGGAGGTGGACGCCGAATTCCTACTGTGATTGAGGGAGTAACTGCTTTTGTTTTCAATTTTATTTTTTTAAAATATTTCAAAGATGAACACATCACTTTTTATCTCTTCTTTGAGGGATGCAGTTTGACGTGAATTTTGGCGTTTCTTACGAAATTTGACGAGATATTGCACGAGTATATCTTCGAAAAAAATGTCGTAAACTGGAGGGCAACCGAAAAGTATTGAAATCTAAAATATATAAAGTGAAACCTGAGCAACGGAATCACGTTTCTTGTTTTAATTTGATGAATTGTTATGGAGTTTTAAAAGAATATTTCGTACAGTAGAATCCCGATTTTTGTTTGTCTTGAATATTACTTCTCTGTAATTTTACCCCCGCTTTCTCGAACGAATTCTCGTTTCCACTGGATGTTTTAGAAATCGGGATTTTACTGCAGCTTCTTTCATCAACAGAATAAGCGAACCAACCTTGTTCTTTAACAGCAAAGTTGACAATGGTCGTCTTGGTGGATATCTCTGGCGTGTAATGAGGGTTGCTCAGTTTGGTTGTGATGTAGAAATGGAAGTCAGGGCTGTACTCTACTTCCTTGTCACCAAGTCGAATCAACCAACGTCCACCTGAAGAAATGTGATCAAATATCAGTTAATCTTATCCGCCCTAATTCTAGAACAGTATTACTTGTAACATTCTCGCCGAACTTTGTACATTTTTGTTTTATGCTAATTATGTTGACCGCGGTCCACAGGGACAGTGTTCGTTGTTTGTGCATAAATTTAGTGATTTTTGAACAAAAGGTTGGCAGTTCGCTTGGCGATAACGGTCACGTTTATGTTACCTTCGATCATTAGGCTATTTGTTTGAATTTTCTTCAGTTTGCGCTCACTGCTATCATTCGGAAAAAATTCTGTAAGTTTATGTGTTTGTTCGTTTGCTTTCGTTCATTTTTTCTAGGGTTGATATTAATTTAATTGTTCATCATCAGAGAGGTCAACTCTGATATGCCTATCTATGTAAACAGAACAAATGCTGGATAGGCATATCAGAGTTGACCTCTCTGATGATGAACAATTTGTTCGAAATATGCCGTGTTACGTACTATTAATTTAATGTTTACTTTGTTGTTGTTATTTGTTTCAGTCAAACTCGTAGTTGTAATAATGTTTGTACGAAAGATCGTAAGATGTTTGGAGTACTGAATGGTTATTCCACCGCCATATCAAACGCAATCACGACTAATTGATGGCATTACTTGTGTATAGTAGTCTGGGGCCTTGTGTCACTTCCGTGGGAATTTCATGATCATTTTAGTTTCTTTGCCGAAATGTAAAGTTTAGAGCATGCTGATTTCAAAAAAGTTTGTCACCAATTTTTTTAACCATGGTGACGTCATTTTTATGCAAATGAGATATGACGTCATCGACAATCATTTTTAGGGCTTGACTGGGACCCAAAATGAATAAATGCGGTCAAATAAATCATATTTTTGGTCACATTTTCATAGATTCAGCCCACTTACCTCAATTAAACATATCATTTTGTTTTTTTCTAACGTTGCTTTTATTTATGCTAATTAGTGATGACGTCATACACTGACGTAATATTTTAAAAATGAGGGACTAAAATCGGTTGCACGCGGTTGAGAATTTTGGCAATAATCATTTTTGTTTTGCCAACCTACATAAATCTTTTATGAACTGAATAAATTTTAAATTTTACAAATTGACAGTGATGTCATAAGTTTCTATTAACGGCTAGAGAATGAGATAGACATGTTCTATGAGGCATCAGCTAATGGTAAAAGACGCATTTCTGTTTTTAGCAAGTTTTTACCTCTGTCTCAAAACAAAAAATCTACAGTCAAGAAAGAAGATCCTCCTCGTCACTGTCTTCTTCTTCAATAGACAATTTCTCCACGTTTCTGTTTTCACACTTTGTTTGAAAGCAACCACACATGTCTGTACATTTAAGGCTATGTTTCTTGCATGAACAGCTCAAGGTAATGCAGCTTCCTCTGCAACCGCACATGATCAGTTCCAGGACAGCCTTAGGTGCAGGAAGTAGGGTGGTTGGAACAGCCTGTAGTCGGTTTTCATCTTGGCGCCATCCGTGAGATGTTGGCGAAGGAATATCTGGGCATGGGGTACCACATTCCTTCCGTACTAAGGCAACATAGTTGGCTCGTTTAATCGTCTGCTCCAGTGCAGCCTTCGTTGGTGGCAACTTCTCATCTGCATACTGCTTCTTGCTGAACAAGAACCATCGCATTTCCTTCACGGTCGTGATATGGGTTGAAGGTGCGTAGAGATGGCACATGTACAGCTCCAGCCTGATGGCCACATCATCTTGAACGTGCGCCGAGCCACCAAGGCTGGCAAAGGCTTCTAACACTTGTTTGTCAGCTTTCTTTAAAGTATTCCAGCACGAGACTTTAGACTTTCCACATATGGTACCCGTTTGATCACATCCAGTGAATGCGTGGAATCCAGGCAATGCTGCCACAAGATGATCTCCTAGCGAGTCGTATAGGGGACGCAGTGGAATTGACCGACGCTTGTCACCGGTGCCAACGACCACTGATGTTTCATCGCATAGGCTTGCAAAGTTCCAAAGCGCCAGCACCAATACATCTGTGTCGGGGCTGTGGATACTGAGCGATGTTGCTCCTCTTTTTGTGGCATCGATGGCATGCAGAAACATGCGCGTGTCTGCTTCTTCTTGAGTACTGGCGAGGTGTTCAACTGATAACTTGTTGGAATAACATTCATGCTTCAGGGTTACCACATAGGACTTCGGGGAGTCTTTCTTACACTCAAGGATATGAGATGCAAAATAGACGGACAACGATTACTTGTTGACATTACTGCCTACCAACTGCTTGAGTGTGATCTTTTCAATGACAGCATCATCTGTGATTTGGTACGTCATCGACGTGTTGCAACCTTGACGAAACTGACGAGTTCCTTCCTTGAGAGAGTTCGGAAGGTCATAGCGATCAAAAATGACATGGACCTCGTCAGATTCAAGAGACCTTCTGTCAATGATCTCTAGGAAATGAGTGGCAAGATCTCGGCCAGTGCGAACCCATGCTGCCTTTCCCATCGACTGAATGACTGCCATTCCATCAATGACGATAACGCTCCCTGTACGCCGAGGTTGCTCTTCGTTTCCGTCAGACGATTTTGGAGGAACCAAATTCTCCAGGATACTCATTAGCTTGCTCTTGCCAATGCAGTGGCGAAGGTTACCATCCGAGCTGAACAGCGCTCTTGGAAATGTGGCCAACTCAAATTCACTAATGCTTTCCTTGAGGTCAATCTCAGGTCTGGAAAGAACTACAACGAGGAAACGGGCAAAAAGAGCCCTGTCATCTTTTAGAGCAGCAACATCTGCTGCTGTGTTGCTCTTTTTAGGTGACTTTGCCGTCTTCCATGTCTGCAGGTTTACTTTCTTCATTGGACTCCAAATGCTAAGTTCACGCTCTACAATCCTTTCTTTCACAAACTTAGAAAACAGTTCTTGGCCAACTTGATCACGTGTGAGAACTGCATCTTTCACCTGGTCCGGCATGACAGCTTTGGTGATAATATTGACCAGTTCCGTTTCCTCGTTAGCAAATGGATTATTTGCTTTGAAAACTTCTTTCAACTTCTTTACATTTTCATCAAAACGGGCAGTCACAGCCGTTGATAGATCGTGGTGATGCGTCGAGCTGTGCGTTTGTATGCCTACCAAGGCTTCTGCTTCCGCAGCCAAGCGACTCAATTCTGGTGCAATAAGAAACCATCTTGCCAAAGCGGCTGGTTGTTGGGTCAAACCCTTGAGGCCTCCAAGGATCTTCATTGTTTTGTTCTCGTGCTCAATTGCATGAATGGTCTGGTCCTATGGCACAAAACGGGATGTCGTTCTTGTTGACGCAGAAGTTTCCCTTCATGAATTCTTCATGCGCGATTCGCGGTCGGCGCGATACGCGGTCAGCGCGATTCGCGGTCAGCGCGATTCGCGGTCAGCGCGATTTGCGGTCAGCGCGATTCGCGGTCAGCGCGATTCGCGGTCGGCGTGATTCGCGGTCAGCGCGATTCGCGGTCGGCGTGATTCGCGGTCAGCGCGATTCGCGGTCGGCGCGATTCGCGGTTAGCGCGATTCGCGGTCAGCGCGATTCGCGGTCGGCGTGATTCGCGGTCAGCGCGATTCGCGGTCGGCGCGATTAGCGCGATTCGCGGTTAGCGCGATTCGCGGTCAGCACAATTCGCGGTCGGTCGCGATTCGCGGTTAGCGCGATTCGCGTCAGCGCGATTCGCGGTCGGCGCGATTCGCGGTCGGCGCGATTCGCGGTCAGCGCGATTCGCGGTCAGCGCGAATCGCAGTTAGCGCGATTCGCGGTCAGCGCGATTCGCGGTCAGCGCGAATCGCGGTTAGCGCGATTCGCGGTCAGCGAGATTCCCGGTGACCGCGATTCCCGGTGACCGCGAGTCGCGGTCAGCGCGATTCGCGGTCGGCGCGATTCGCGGTCGGCGCGATTCGCGGTCAGCGCGATTGGCGGTCAGCGCGATTCGCGGTCGGCGCGATACGCGGTCGGCGCGATTCGCGGTCAGCGCGATTCGCGGTCAGCGCGATTCGCGGTCAGCGCGATTCGCGGTCGGCGTGATTCGCGGTCAGCGCGATTCGCGGTCGGCGTGATTCGCGGTCAGCGCGATTCGCGGTCGGCGCGATTCGCGGTTAGCGCGATTCGCGGTCAGCGCGATTCGCGGTCGGCGTGATTCGCGGTCAGCGCGATTCGCGGTCGGCGCGATTCGCGGTTAGCGCGATTCGCGGTCAGCGCGATTCGCGGTCGGCGTGATTCGCGGTCAGCGCGATTCGCGGTCGGCGCGATTCGCGGTTAGCGCGATTCGCGGTCAGCGCGATTCGCGGTCGGCGTGATTCGCGGTCAGCGCGATTCGCGGTCGGCGCGATTAGCGCAATTCGCGGTTAGCGCGATTCGCGGTCAGCACAATTCGCGGTCGGTCGCGATTCGCGGTTAGCGCGATTCGCGTCAGCGCGATTCGCGGTCGGCGCGATTCGCGGTCGGCGCGATTCGCGGTCGGCGCGATTCGCGGTCAGCGCGATTCGCGGTCAGCGCGAATCGCGGTTAGCGCGATTCGCGGTCAGCGAGATTCCCGGTGACCGCGATTCCCGGTGACCGCGATTCGCGGTCAGCGCGATTCGCGGTCAGCGCGATTTGCGGTCGGCGCGATTCGCGGTCGGCGCGATTCGCGGTCAGCGCGATTCGCGGCCGGCGCGATTCGCGGTAAGCGCGATTCGCGGTCGACGTGATTCGCGGTCGGCGCGATTCGCGGTCAGCGCGATTCGCAGTCAGCGCTAATCGCGGTTAGCGCGATTCGCGGTCAGCGAGATTCCCGGTGACCGCGATTCGCGGTCAGCGCGATTCGCGGTCGGCGCGATTCGCGGTCGGCGCGATTCGCGGTCAGCGCGATTGGCGGTCAGCGCGATTCGCTGTCGGCGCGATTGGCGGTCAGCGCGATTCGCGGTTGGCGCGATTCGCGGTCGGCGCGATTCGCGGTCAGCGCGATTCGCGGTTAGCGCGATTCGCGGTCAGCGAGATTTCCGGTGACCGCGATTCGCGGTTGGCGCGATTCGCGGTCAGCGCGATTCGCGGTCAGCGCGATTTGCGGTCGGCGCGATTCGCGGTCAGCGCGATTCGCGTTCGGCGCCATTCGCGGCCGGCGCGATTCGCGGCCGGCGCGATTCGCGGTCAGCGCGATTCGCGGACGGCGCGAGTCGCGGTCAGCGCGATTCGTGGTCGGCGCGATTCGCGGTCGGCGCGATTGGCGGTCAGCGCGATTGGCGGTCAGCGCGATTGGCGGTCGGCGCGATTGGCGGTCAGCGCGATTGGCGGTTGGCGCGATTCGCGGTCGGCGCGATTCGCGCTGACCGCGAATCGCCGTTAGCGCGATTCGCGGTCGGCCCTATTCGCGGTCGGCGCGATTCGCGGTCGGCGCGATTCGCGGTCAGCGCGATTCGCGGTCGGTGCTATTCGCGGTTAGCGCGATTCGCGGTCGGCGCGGTTAGCGCGATTCGCGGTCGGCGCGGTCTGCGGTTACCGCGAATCGCGGTCAGCGCGATTCGCGGTCAGCGCGATTCGCGGTCGGAGCTCTAAAAGAGAATGAAAGAAGAAAATGAAACTGTAAACAATAAGCCAGGAACAGAAAGAAGACGAAAACGACAGAGGGAAGCTAGCTCTCAAACTGATGAAGAAGACGACTACGACTCGGACCAAAATGGCGGCCCACATGAATCCCTTCGATGGCGAGATGAAATAACGCAAAATATTAACAAACTCTTGGATATTCTTCCTTTGTTCGAAGATCTCAAGGAAGAGCTGAAGACGCTAAAGGTGGAGAGTGACAGGCTGTGAAAATCGCTGAAAAAAACCGACAGCGAGATGAAGACTTTGAAAGCGACGCAAGAAAACATGGCAACCGACTTGCATAACATTAAAGATCAGCTAACACTCTCACGCTCTGGCCAGCGAGTTGATAAACAGAAATGCGTCACAATGTGACTGTATTTTAGTATGAATTTGCACGAATAATTTGCTATATCCGTGGTAAGTGCGTGCATCTTAGAGGCCGGGTAGCAGCTCTCTCAAGGTCTCGCTACTCCGGCCCTCAAAAGAACAATAGGAACAATAGGAAGGAACAATGAGGAGGAACAATGCTTCGAGTCCCCAAAATAACAATAGCAACTGCTACACTAGAGGACCAGTGGAATTACAAGCTTAGAAGAGCTGTTACACTTCTGGACGTAAGGTCGAAACGACGACATCAATATATATATTTTTTAGTTTTTTATTGCCACTATTTACATGTTTCTTACTCCTGATTCAGTGAAAGTATTATGTTATTAAAACTATCGAAGTGAATCGTCTTATTCCACTGACTTTATAGTGCAACGGTCAGTATCCCAAATCCAGACGATCTATGAATGTTCGCCTATTAAAAAGAAATCGACGCAAACCGCAAGCTTTGATTTCTTGCTTTCTACATTTTAAACGGTTGTTGTGCGCATGCTTAGCTCTAAAACGGAAGTCAGTTGGAAGCCATTCTCGTCCCCAGAGCTACTCGTTTTATTTGTGCCGTAACGCCGACCACGTGACCAAAAGAAACGGGGGCTCTGGGGACGAGAATGGTTGGAAGCCGGAAGAAAACTGATAAACGATACGACATTAAATGCTACATCAGCCCCTGAAAAGGTACTGTTCTAGGTTCGCGCCGTATGTTTATCATCTAAAACACACATTTCGTCTGGTAAAATAGCTTAATTTAGGCCTTGTGATTAAGTTCACTTCAAGCAGGCAATTTCGTCTGCGTTGGGAGAATTTAAGGCCCAAAAGTCGGAAGCAGAGTGGATGCTTGCAATAGAATCGATTGAAAATATCGGAGCCGTTCTTGCTGTCTATAAAATAATCCACCATGGCCAACTTAAGGCTTCTATCGATTCGAATTGTTGTCCAAATTGAAAGTTGTTGCATGTAAGATCGCAACACGGCGGGATAAACCGGTACTAGACAATTAAACGATGCCACCAAGGAATTAACGGACTCAAAACCGCTTTAAATCGCAAAATACCACGCAAACAACAAAACGCAAGTTAGCTATATTTATCTGGTTTACAGATGATCAAAATTTGGGATCAAAAGATGCAAAATTCAGTATTTTATGGAACATTTCTCTTGATCAGTTGAATCTAGCCGAGGTCAGATCAGTCGTTAATTATAAGCTTAGTTCCCACTAGCAACATAAGGATCATAAGCATAAGCATAATCATAAACATAAATATAAGCTTCTTATGGTCTAGTGGGAACTTCCGCACTTAAAACTCAAAGAATGGTATTCCAATGCGTGTCTCTGTTAAAATGAACCGACCCGAAAGAACTGGACCTAGAATTTTATTGGCCAAACCGCAATGACCCAGTTGCGTCATTATGCTTCTGATTATGTCGTTATGATTTTCGCGTTCCCACTATAAAGAAAAGCAACATAGTCATAGTCATAGACATAATCATAATCATAAGAAAATGGTCGATTATTTTTTTTATGATTATGATTATGTTGATCATAAGGGCGCTTATGATTATATGTTTCTGGACCACTAAGGCATAAGCGACATAACAGCGTTATGTTTGTGCTTGTGATTATGATTATGATCGTTATCATGATGTCGCTAGTGGAAACTAGGCTTTACAAATTACAGTGAATGTACGAGAACAAAAAGCGTATCGTGACGCGTACGTCACGCAGCCTCAAACACAGAGGATAGTCTGCCTGTGGTAACATGTGTAGCTGTTCTTTCGGGAGTCCGAGAGTCTTAAAACAAAATGGCGGCCGCTGAAGAGAATTAATTCAGGGATAACTCGATGCATTGGGATAACGTCGTTTGCCCTTTTCGTCCCAAGGGTGACGGGTGGTCTTACATAAAATAAAAAATAATAAAAAAAGATAACATTTTTCTAGAGAATGAATACTTAGAATCTCTGAACATTTGCGAAACGTGTTTTCAAAATTATTTAGCTTTGATTGCCCTTGATTTATGTTTTAATTCTACGCACTATTAGTGACATTTTAACATAGCAACGCCCATAGCAACGGTTGTTTATACGGTAGTTCTTACAAACAGATTCGTTTCAACACATTTCAATTAAACTTTACGTATAAAATGAGAAATTTGATTTTCTCTTATGCTTGGCTACCATTTAATGTCTTGCGTGTGCTTGGGTAAAAAGTATATGAAAGTAGCTCCGTTGACAGTGATATAAACGGTCCACATTACTGCCGGAGTACTGGATTCCTCGTAAGTTGATTTGATCACAGGATTAAAAATTTTCTTCTGGAAGCGGCATGTGTTTCAACTTTGCCAGGGGGATCTAAGGAGACCGAAGCCTTCTTCTGAAACTTGGCGTTACTAAGGAGTCCCTTGAAAATTCTCATTCAACAAGCGTTTACACGAACTGGGCAGTAAGGGCGATGATATTTCCGCGCAACCATTGCGTTCACACGAATAGGTATTTCAGCTGCCTCAGAAGAAGTTCCTCACATTGATATATTTCTGCAAAATGGTGACTTGAAATACAGTTTGTCGTATTTAACGTCTGCAAGTTAAACGCAACTCCCACGGCGAGAGACCGTAGGCTCGAAAGAAACAAATAATCAGCTGAAGCGATCAGGCCTTTGGCCATCTCTAGAGTCGATATGTGGACACTACCAGTATACATGAACTCTAGTGTAGCCGCCATAACAGACTCGCTAAACATCTCCAACTGAATAACTCCTTCTTTGGACTCTTTCATGTGGCTGTTCAGTAGCTTTTGAAAGAAAGGACTTGCCTCTGAAAGAACTTGTCTGTGAGCTTTGAGTTCAGCTTTTCCATTATCAACCATTAGGGTAACGTCACATGGCTGATCGAGTGTTTCTCGTGGCTTGAAAACGTGTTTCAAACTTTCTTCGCGTGGAGCACCATGCTGGTAATTATGACAATGTTGTAATAGGCCTTCCATCTAAAATCACGTTTACCGCTGCTGTTCGGCAAAGGTTTCTTTCTTTCTTCATAACTCTTGGCGCCCGTAACAACGAACTTTGGCCTTCGCTCCCTCCTAAAAGAGGGGACAGCAAGCCACTAATCCATGAAAAATGACATAAATACACATAAACTACAAAATAAGCCAAGCTGCAAGAAAATAGTGTTTTTTTTTTCGCTTCACCAGTACGTAATACCTTAATAGAAATTGCTTACCTGAACTCCAATGTTGGTCCTTTCGTGTACTGCTTTTGTGTATATTTTTTAAGTCTCTCTCACAGCCGAATTGCTCCGCTAAAAGAAAGATGGCTGTCGTTTGCTTTACTAGGTCCAACAGATTAGTTCTGAACGCGTATGTCATACACTTTCTACAACGACAACATTTTGATCGATAATTTAAAACAGACGAATATACCTCAAAGAATGTCGAGTTAAGAAATGAAATACAGCTATTTCAATTACATGTAACGTTGTCAGATTGTAGCTTCAAGCCTACGCGACAAGACCGAATGTTGGTCTGGGCATTTACTGGAATTTGCATAACAGCTGGTGTGGAGGAAATCTACAAGTTTGTATTTTTGCACGTGAAGTATTTGTTTTTCTTTTGGTGAGACCTTTTTGTATCTTTTCTTTCATTGTTGTGTGGTTTGGAATGTTCATCTAAACATAAGTGTGGCAAAAAAACATAAAAAGTCTCTTTTGTTATATCGTTGTATCTCATAAGCATTCAGCACGTGCGGCACCCTCTACTTCAGTCCAAACAACCTATCGGTCTTGTCGCGTAAGCTTGAAGCTTCACTCCGAAAACGTTCATTGAAATAGCTGTATACCAATACTCACCAAAGCGAAATGGTATCGGATACCCATCCAGATATTAGTGCATCTTCACTAACCTCTCCAAGCAAACATTTAACGAAAAAAAATCTTGTGCTTGACACGAATATTTCTCTTCGCCATGCCGAAACTTTGACCAAACGAATTCAGTCGAGAAGTCATGATACGAATTTACAAACGTATGAGCGGCAAACTCGATAAATATTCGACAGGAATTGACTTCAAAGGATACAGTATGGGTTGCAACTCTTAAAATGCTGACAAATTGCGTAGAAAATGGGCATGGAAGCGAAATAAACTGAACTACAGGCCACTATGATATTTCCTCCCAACTCAGGTAATGTAATTTGTGTTGATCTGAATTAACATTAATTAATATTTTGCCCACACGTAACAGAAAACTGGGGCGAGCGTAGTGCGTGAAGGCTCATGGTTTGACGGTTTGAAAAGAGCCCGTTGAGAAACTTGTGACATTCTACGGTCAGCCTCCCTCGGCGACACATTTCGTTGTTTAGTTCGTTTTATTATTTCTTACTTCGTTTTCGTAGAATTATTGTTCTTTGATTAATTTATTTCAGTATTGTCATTTTAAGGAGCTTATAATGTAAACCTTAAAACCCCAAAGGTTGCGCCATAGCATTGGTTGGGGGTACACGGTCCCTATTTTTCCCATAGCGGTTTTGGGTTTACGTGTCCGGCTGTGGCGCCCGTAGGTTATCGATGTATCTTTATCCATTGCTGTATCGTATTGTGTCAATAAACGCTTATCTTGGGCCTGGCTGACCGACGCGCCCATGCCTCATAGCCGTGTCGTGTTTTTGATTGTGGAGTGAAGGCAAAATGTCCGATTTTACGCTAACACATCCTCGTTAGCAATCTCGTTCACAGAGCCCGAGTCTCCTTGACCAGCGGTCTGGAAACGCAACGGCTCTGGGCGATTCAAAAACCGGAACCAGGAATTTTTTGTTCCGGTTTGAATGTGCGCGTGCGTCAGAGATTTTGGATGAAATAAACAAGTTTTCAACAGCCAATCAGATTTGGCCGTCTTTTTTCCCGCGCTTTCAGTTAAGCCCAGAGGTCTCGATCCCTGGCATAGACCAGAATTAAGGATCACGGTCTCTGAGACGAGATTGTCCGATTTGAAGTCCGAAAATATCGGACTTCCGTTTATGGAAGACTCGGGGGACAAGATTGACGCTATAACTGGATGACTGACATGCGCAGTGTCTTATTTTTTGTGAAATTTACTTCGGTCAACCTTAGTAGCGTAGCGATTTTCTTTAAGTCCCTATTATTTCATAATGCAACGGTCAACAATCCCAAATCCAGAAGATTTATGAATGTCCGCCTATTAACAAAAAAATTTCTTGCACCTCTTACTTCTTCCTCTTTCTTCAATCCTCTTCTTTTAAAACATGCTTTAATCTTAACGAAAAGAAGAAGGTAATTTATACGTCCTTATTTTGGAGCTTTTAATTTCCTGCCGAGTTTGTGACGTTATATAGTTGTTCTTTCTGACACACTGTAACCATGCCAACTGTATACTAGCAGTTATACTAGCAGTTCGCTGGATTGATCGATAGAAGGCTGTCAGAGTGCGCGCGCGGTGTTTCGCATATTGTAGCTGACAGTTATTGATTAAAAAGAAACCGTCCATATGCCAGCTTTCGGTTTCCATCAGCTTTCAATAGCTGGTGAGGCACGAACACCGATCTGAATATATACGGGCCTCATTTTCTTGTAACCTAATAATAATAATAATAATAATAATAATAATAATAATAATAATAATAATAATAATAATAACAATAATTAATAATAATAATAATAATAATAATAATAATAATAATAATAATAATAACAATCAAACTTTATTGAGTACTTTTCATACAAACTTGAATCTTAGGTGTATCTGGTTAAAAGAAATATACAAATGAGATAATTTCAGTAATAATAGTATTCCATTCTCACTCATTAATATGCCGCTAATTGTATTGCGTGGATAAGTTATGGGAAAAGATTGTGGCCGAGGCAATGAGCAGCTGGATGCGAAAGCACTGTGGCTGTGAACACGTCGCCGAAGGGGAGGTGGGAGGGTCGAAAATGTCTCCAGACTTCCCGGTTTGCGTATCTCTTTCGAAATGTGCCGAATCAAAGCAAAGGGATATTCAAATAAGGAGATATTGCACGTGGTAATTAAGCATTGCATCACACAACTATCATCAACAAACAGGGTTATGTAATCCACGCACTGCGGAATATCGCGTCGATCCTAGTAATGAATAATAATAATAATAATAATAATAATAATAATAATAATACGTATATATTTTTTATAGCTTTTCTTTTCTTTTATATTCTTTTGAATTTTCTTTTATATTCACTTTTTGCAAAATTTGATTTTAAAATAATAATAATGATGTAAACAAAAAATTTGATTTTACGAACAAAAATATGTAAATAAGCTTTTATGTTTTCTAAATAATTTACCTCAATTTGTGATATTATAACTTGTGTACATAGAAGTTTGGAGCATGTTAAAGCTTTTCAGAGTGTTATTATGTAGGTAGGCTATATTCAAATTTTTACTGAAATTATCTCATGGGTAAAACTAAAGGAAAAACAAAATTTGTACATTTTGTATGAAAAGTACTCAATAAAGTTTGTCAGATTAATTTAAATAATAATAATAATAATAATAATAATAATAATAATAATAATAATAATAATAATAATAATAATAATAATTGATATTTAAACAGGGTGACCCCTTCAGTCACAGGACTGGTATCAACGGGGGCCCTGCTCGTATCAAGACCTGTGTGGCAACTACAGCAACACGTTGCGCGCAAAGTGTACACGAAGAGCTATTACGCGAACGCAGAGGCGAAATGGCGACGTTCAGCCACAATGCAGGTTAACAGGTTAACCCTTTTGCCTCGTTGTGTATGTGAAATCGCTTAGAACTGCAATGACAGTAATAAAAGCTATTCATCTTCTTAAAATACGTTGCGAAGATTGTCCGCCAGTGAAGCGAGGCACGCGGGGAGTTATGGGAGTTATGGCTCGCTTCAATCAACTGTTTTTCACTCACGAGTCATATTTGAGACTTTTCAGACTTTTGAGAGAGGTGACAATGTAATTGAGACAATTTTAAGTGAGACGATTATCGTGACAATTATTATTGTCAGTGACAACGTTGCAAACAAAAAACAATGTTATAAATTTAATTTGCTGTGCTTGACCAAGCGTGTGGAATAATTAATATAAGTTCGATAAGATCTCGGTATTTTGCAAAATGGCGATTACCTCCGTAGCTTGTTATCATATGATTCTGTTGATGTAGTGCCAACGCTGGCACTCACCTGCATGACGCATGACATCAAGCGAGTACCATTCAGTTGTTCGAAGAATAGATAAAGGTATCCACCACCGGATAAATCACTACCCAGTGGATAGCGCAGTTTGTTTTGTTAGCACTTATCCACTGAATAGCGATTTAAACGGTGGGTAACGTTATCCACCTTAGCACGACTGGCTCTTGAGGCATGACATCAAGCACGCATGTATAATCATTCTGACGCACGACCCCAAGCACACTTCATTATAAAGAGATCTTTGTGCCAAACTTTATCAATTAAGATGCCAGCCACCTGAAAACACTTCCCCGGCACAAAGCGAAAATTTTAAGCAAATGTTTCAGCCACAGGACACACTCGATCATCCGTGTGACGTTACTCTGGTTGTCGAAGATGGCCAGGAATTTAGAGCTCATAAAGATGTTCTTTCGGAGGCTAGTCCGTTCTTTGAAAAGCTGCTGAGCAGTGACATGAAAGAGTCCAAAGAAGGAGTAGTTCGGCTGGAGATGTTCAGCGAGTCTGTAATGGCGGCTACCCTGGACTTCATTTACACAGGGAGGGTCAGTATATTGACTCCAGAGATTGCCCAAGGCCTAATCGTCATGGCGGACTATTTGTTTCTTCCAAACCTAAAATCTAAAGCTGAAGAAGTTGTAATGCAGAATTGGAATGCTTCAGATTGTATTTCAACGTACTATTTTGCTGTGCTATATCAATACGAAGAACTTCTTTCCAGGAGCAGACAATTTATCCTTGCAAATTTCTCAGCCTTAGCGAAAACGGAAGCGTTTTTTAACTTGTCCAACACGGAAGTTAAAATGTGGATTTCAAGTGATGAAATCAATGTAAGTGCCGAAGAAGATGTGTTCGAGATCATTCTGGCATGGATAAATCGTGACAGAGGCGAACGAAAGAAATATTTTGCCGAGTTATTTCGTCAAGTTCGACTTGTTTATGTATCGCGTGACTTCATATGTCGTGACATTGCGACAAATGATTTCGTGACAGCTCATGATGAATGTTTGGATCTGGTGAAGACTGCTTTAAAGGGACAGTTTCACGGTTCGGCGCATGTCCATATTATATATTCGCCTGTGCACGCTTTATTGCAAGGCCCGCTTTTTCATTGTTTATGAACCAGTCGGAAGCGAGTTGCCTAATTTCGCATGCAAATAGCCATGAAATCATCAACCGTGGAATAAATCCTACGGGCCAAAACTAAATTCAACGGTCCACTAAGCTTGTAAAATCCACTAAAATCTTCTCACAATTTTGGTCATCCGTCATTTTGGTACGTCTAATCATAGTATGTGATTACTGAACTACATGTGAGTGGGGTTTACTAAGCGATAACATTGATAAAAAGCGAAAAAAGTATTTTGATTTATGGACATGCGCCGAACCGTGAAACTGTCCCTTTAAAGTTAATTGACTCCAAAAACTTTGATGAGCACTCTGCGCCGCCAAGGAAGTCCCCTGCCATAGTTGTGTGCAGTGATAAACATATTCTTTGTTATTTTCCCCGTGAGGATAAATGGTGTAGGTTAGGCGATAGTTTAACGTCACAAAACCGGAAGCAGATAGCTTCCCCTGCTCGAGGCAAACTGTACTCTGTTATTCCATCACTTTTAACAATTTCACAGGTCTCTATGCCACAACTGGATCGCTTTGATTTCTCCTCTAACACTTGGATGCCATTACTGTACAATGGAGAAAGAGGTTTAAAACAAATTGTTGTCAGAAACGGTTGTGAAATCTATGCTTTGGTAGCTAAACAATGCTCTGAATGCGAGGGAAAACGTAGTGGTTTCTGTTGGTGCACGTGTCTAGATAGTCGTTCTAAATTATGCTCCTTTTGCAGAATAAAAGCTACAACTGCCTGCCAGAATTGTTATGGTGGAAAGTTAGACGTTTCCTTGATTACGAAGTATATACCGGAGTTAAACCTTTGGCAAGAAATTACATCATTTATTTCAGGTTTACGAGAAAGGATTTGCCTTGTAGCCAAAGACGACTTTATTTACTTCATCGGCGGTGGATTGCGCGGATACTGGGATAAGTACCTAAGCGATGTTCACAGGTATGACCTCAGCCAAAACACGTGGGACAAAGTAGCAGACATGCAAGAAGCGAGAATGTTGCCATGTGGAGCTGCTGCACACGGAAGAATTTTCATTGCTGGTGGAAATAAAGGTTTGTCTGAAACTTGTGAGATGTACAACGAAAGGTCGAATAAGTGGCAGTTTATCGGGAGCCTGGCAACTAGAGGGGACATTTTTCGCAGTATGGTGTGTTGCGATGACAACCTGTACGTGTTGGGTGGCTACTATGGCAACAACTTTGAAGAAGCAACAGTTCAATGCTATGATCCTGACGAGAACAACTGGTACGAGAAAACTAAAATACCTTTCGACCAGTACGAGGACACGGAAATTGGCTTCGTGAGTGTATGTTCCATGGGAATTTGTAAAAATTTCCTTAGGCACCAACCGTGTAATTCGTCCCCTCACTTCTGATAAGTTACTTTGAATTCAGTGGCCTCAGCAAGGGAAAAAAAGAAACACTTCGTGATGAATTAGTGATGACTACTCAGACAGAATCGGACAATTGTGGCTAATTGCAGGCCAACGTCATATTACTGTTCAGTTTTCATTTTTCTATTTTTAGTGTGTTATAAGTGGCAAAATTTTACCGAAACTTTATCGATTGACCAACTGAAGCGGGTGGGGGGGGGGGGGGGGGGCACTACCTCTCGGAACGAGTTACTTAGGTCATAACAATTCCCCTAGCCCTGAATAACAATAAGGGTAGTGTATACAGCGGGCGAATGAAATAGAGGTTCCAGAGAGGTAGTGACTTACCGCAGTGGGGAGCCAGGAGGAGCCAATTCGTTACCAGGCCTAATTTTTGTACTTTGCTCTCGCCCATGAGAGGACGAGAACGCCTTGGAAATAAGCTGGTGTAAGCCGTACGTTCGCATTGTGTTCCATGCGAGCACAACAGTGTTTGCAATGAATAGAATTTACTGTAATGGGTTTCTGATCATTGCCTTGAACATTTTAGTCTGCGGCTTAAAAACCGTTTTTAGAATTTACCATTGTAGTTTATATATAATTTAAGAATAAATAATAATACAAGTAGATTTTGTTGGCTCGTAACTGGATTAACGGGATTCTACTAAACTTCCAAAACTTCATGTATCCGAGAAAAGTCCATAACCTCGTTCATTCGTTCGTTCGTTCGTTCGTTCGTTCGTTCGTTCGTTCGTTCGTTCGTTCGTTCGTTCGTTCGTTCGTTCGTTCGTTCGTTCGTTCGTTCGTTCGTTCGTTCGTTCGTTCGTTCGTTCGTTCGTTCGTTCGTTCGTTCGTTCGTTCGTTCGTTCGTTCGTTCGCTCGCTCGCTCGCTCGTTCGTTCGTTCGTTCGTTCGTGCACTCGTTCGTTCGTTCGTTCGTTCGTTCGTTCGTTAGTTCGCTCGCTCGCTCGCTCGCTCGCTCGCTCGATCGCTCGATCGCTCGCTCGTTTCTTTTCTTGTTTACATATATTAATCGTCCTAATATCAAAATTTACCTATTTGAAAATTAGTTCGATTTCTCAATTAATTGCGTTACGATTCGTTACATATTTAATGATATTTTTGATGAAGATTTTTTCTTTGATCAGCAAGGAATTAAACGGTTGTGGAATTTGGTATTTGAGACGAAAAAAAATCACCGATGAGCGACCAGAAAGAAAACAATTTTACCGAAAGGAATACATTTTAATTGCTGAACCAATGAAATCCTATTTTGTTTGATTAGTATAGGTTTGGGTTTGGTCAAGAGTTTTAGTTCGGTTAGTTCTTTCGTATTAATTTTAATCAGATGTACAGGAGACTCTTTTTTAGTATTTCTCGTTTCTCAAAACTCCTAACAGCCTACCTACAACTTAATGTTAGCTCTGGAATTTTATTTTGCTAGACAACTGTACCCCCATTGGGTCAACTGGGTTTTGTTATGTTTACACAGAGCAGGTAGTAAAGAAAATAAAACAGCAAATTTACTCGACCATTCATCATCATGGTTTTGATTTCTATGTTTTTGTCGCTGTTTTCTCGCCACGTTTCTCAGAACCGTTGCTTTCTCATCTCAGAATGTACGTAGCTCTGGGTTTTTCTACATAAATCAAGAAGGTTAAGAATTTAGATTGTATGGACTGGTGTTTGGTGGCTTGAGGCAATGCGGGTCTGCCATGTTTGCCTTACCGTGACCTTCCTCGTCAGTTTTCTCCACACAATTCAACTAAATGCAAGAGCATTGAATGGAGATCAGTTTGGTAGGTTGTTTATCTGAATTCTTCTAAGTGTCGAAACTAGCGAATAATATCTACGTACTACGTTTAGCTCAGTCGCACTGAGCTACTGTGAGTTGTCATCGTAACAGCGGGGTAGACAGGCGTAGAAGATTAAACAAACGGTTAGATTTAGCCAATAAAGACCAATAAAACAACGATTATAACTTTTCGGTCCGCTCGTGTAATTAATTACCTTGAAGCAAACAACTTGAATCAACAAAAGCCTTACAATTTCAAGAAACGTTTTTTATTAATTTACTGAAATTGAGAATCAAATTCTCACAGCGTCGAGGAATCTGCCATAGCCACTAAAATTGCTAAAACTTTTGGGAACTTTGTAAATTAGTTTGTCAGTCTGATCCTCGTAAAAAAATAGAGCGTTTTGTAGTAAAGAGATAAGAATTTTTTAGCAGAAAAATATTAACTGAGTCGTACAATTCGGTTAAAGTCTGGCAGACAACGATATAATTTATTTACTATATTTTCTTTTTTCACTGTGCAACAAACAGGTCGTAGTATTAATCTCGGTGGGACAATTGAAGTCTGGAACGGAGCTCCCAGTTTTCTCAAATCCCCTTCCGGGTGAAAACACAACCGTGGAGGCCAGCGTCCCTCGACGCGCGAGGAACGCGTAGTGCACGCGAGAGTTCGTGGGGCACTACATATTTCGCGAGGTGTTGTCGTAAATTCCAAAGCGATTTGAAAGACAACAGTGCTAATCGACAGTTACTTTTTTTCCTTCTTTAGTCCTTATCGAAGGCGATATGATGGTGGACAAGGCGTTTGTTAACCATACGCGGAGAATTAGGAAGCGCGGTGCCATTTTGAACAAATTTAAATCACATAATCTCTACTGGCCTGGAACGACCTCGGAAGGCAGAAGAATTGTAAGAGTCCCGTATTCACTGAACACTGGGTTCTTCAGCAGATTGTTTGGTAAGAGAAAACATCAGGGCCCAGTTGTTTAAAGGGCAGGTTCCCTTATCCGGTGGATAAATGTTTTGAATAAACCACTGGATAGTGATTTATCCACCGCCGGGATAGCGTTATCCACCCTTCAGACAACTGGGCCCAGTGCAAGTCAGATAATTTGTGATATTTCCTCGTTCAACCCGGATTATGCCATAACAAGAGAGCTTACTAGCAAACAGTGGGAGGTACAACGGCCTATTAAATGGTTAGTGTGCTGAACTCCGGATTGAGTGGTCTGGGTTCGAGCCCTGGCGGGCCGGGTCACTGTGTTGTGTTCTTTACTCTCACAGTGCCTCTCTCCACCCAGGTGTTTAAATGGGTACCAGCAAAGTTTGAAAATGCTGGGGGGGGGGGGGGGGGGGGGCGGGCACCCTGTGATGGACTAGCATCCTATCCAGGGAGGAGTAGAAATAGGCTAGTCGCTTAATGATGTGGAGACCGAGTCAGGAGCCTGACGAGTAACTAAATTCGAACGCAGGCTTCTTTTACTTGTAAATTACGCCATTATTACGCTCTTGATTCCCGATTGACTACAATTCGAGCCTGGCTAGGTGGCTATGGGCGACTGTGAATTGTTAGGACACTCTAAGAAAATACCTGGTTGTTTCTGTTCGTCACACGTTTACACCCCACCCAGTGGAATTATATAGCATACAAAGAACACGTCACGTTGCTAAGAAACGTCTCTTGAGAAAGAATTACCCGCTCAGACAATAGTCAAACCGTAAAGATTTATGGGACACATTTTTGTGATTCCAGGCACCGGAGCAGTCAAGGCCCTCAAAGAAGCTGTCGAACAGTTCAACAAGAGGACGTGTATCAGATTTGAAGAGAAAACTGATCAAGACAAGGGCTACATAGAAATTATTAAGGGCTCAGGGTAATAAGATTCTAAAAAGAACGTTCGAAAGAACGAACGAACGAACGAACGAACGAACGAACGAACGAACGAACGAACGAACGAACGAACGAACGAACGAACGAACGAACGAACGAACGAACGAACGAACGAACGAGCGAGCGAGCGAGCGAATGAACGAACGACGTAACGAACGGACGGAAGGAAGAAAGGAATGAAGGAAGGAAGAAAGAAAGGAATGGACGAATGAAAGAATGAACGAACGAACGAACGAACGAACGAACGAACGAACGAACGAACGAACGAACGAACGAACGAACGAACGAACGAACCAACGAACGAACGAACGAACGAACGAACGAACGAACGAACGAACGAACGAACGAACGAACGGATAGCCTGCGAGCAGGCTTCAAAAGAAATCGGCGAGCGAAGCGAGCCGAGAAGGGCCTGAATGATCCCAAAGAAAGGCCTGACCCACCTTTGGGTCACATGCGCGAGTGATCTGCGAGCGAAGCGATCTGGCGGGCAGGAGTCTGGTGAGGAAGCGCCAAGATAGTGACTTTCTCGTGGCTTCGCCACGCGTGTAACCCAAAGGTGAGCCTGCTCGCAGGCTAACGAACGGAAAACGGAATTTTCTCGGGAAAACGGAATTTTACCTATGACGAGCGCCTGAAATGTCTTAATCTGCTTTCGCTTGAAAAGAGGCGCTATCTTTTTGATGCCACATTTCTGTATGAGGCTTTAAATGGATACTTGAATGTGGATGTATTTCCGTTTCTGGACTTTTATCTGAAGATGATGTGCATAGGTTTAGACATGTTGATGACTACACCTTGAAGACAAATTTTGCCAGAACGACTAATTTTAAATACATTTATTTTAAAAGAATTGTTGAGATGTGGAATGCGATACCCTTAGTTATAACATGTATAAGATTATCTCCTAGTTGTGCAGTTTTTAAGTCGGGAATGAAGAAGTTTTTAAGTGAGTAATGAATACTTGATATATTTTTTTTCTTTTTTTTTATTGTTATTACCTGATTACTTATTTAGATTCGCTACATGGTGATCTGTCTCGCATGGAGTAAAAGGAAAGCACCTGCACTCACTTACAGTTTGCTTTTTATATTCATCCCTTGGGAGAGTATGACCGTGTATTTTTATAAATCCTGGCTCCGCCACATCTCAGGTTCATCTCGATTTGTTATAAAACTCATAATCATGTTTTTCCTCTTAACTTAGATGCTGGTCTCAAATTGGACGACGTAATCGCAGGCAGCAACTTTCTCTCGGCCAAGGATGCGAAACAAGAGGACGAGCTATTCATGAACTTATGCACTCAATTGGCTTTTTACACGAGCAGAGTCGACAAGACAGAGATCAACACGTTGTTATTTTATACCAAAATATTCCTGAAGGTTAGTCTAAACAAAGATTACAACAAAAACGATTAAAAATCTTTTCCGATTTTTTAAGCACAGTTTTCAATTGAGTGTCGTAAACGAAAACCAAATTATACAATAATCATTCTGGCTAATCACAATGGTAGCAAACAATCCAGCCTCTTAAGTTCCTTTAGCCTCTTGCGGTGTGCTCGACGGACTAACAAAACAAAAAGAGCTGTTCGTAGCCTAGCAACCGTTTGATACTATTAAAGGGGCTCGTCTCACAAATCTGTTTTGGAATTGCATCGAAATCTTGAAACCCCACTAATTACTAAAAGCATTAAACCTTTAAATGTATTTTTCAGAGAGGAAGTCCGAATTTAAGACGTATCGCCAAGACACGGGCAAGTTACCGTACGACTTCCACTCGATCATGCATTACAACAACAAGTTTTTTAGCAAAAATGGTGAAGATACGATAGAAGCACGCATCGATCCCAAAATGCGTCTAGGGCAGAGTGAAAGCTTTTCAGCTTTAGATGTTGTCAGAATAAACATGCTTTATAAGTGCCCTGAGCTACAAAGAAATTGTAAGTATGTATTCTTTTAACGGTCGCTTTTTATGCCTCACAAGGGAAGGGATAATAGTTTAAGTATACTCTGCCACTTAAGCATGCTCTCCACAGGACATTCCCTAAATGCTCGGTAGGTTGAGAAGGGGAAGGGGCGTGAGTACCAGGTCGCTAGCTGGCACGTAAAAAGAAAATTATAAAAAAAAAGATTTCAAACGTAATATTTTTGCCAGAAGGAAAAGCAAAATTGTGATGTAGGTATAATAGTACACGCTTTTTGCTGTCGTCTGACCTTAGAAGCTCTCCATACCTCAGCGGAAACAAGCGGAGAAGTCTCTCCGATTTTTCCGCCAAAGGGAATTTGTGAGTGTTCAACACAGGGCTGTAGACTTCTCCAAAGCTTTGTATTGCTCAGTAGTGGCAAGCACCTTCTACTTTCATTTAACATTTGACATTTAATCAATAATGTTCATAATTTTTCTGACAGTGGTGCTATACTTTGTCACTGTGTTCACTTCTGATGTGTCCTTTGCCGGGACAGACCTCAAAGTTGATGTACTACTTGATGGTAAGAAAGGGGACTCGGGCGAAATAGAATTGGAATCCACGGACGAAGTCCCAGACCCCTTTGAACGAGGAAGGTGAGACTACAGTATGTGCATTTTTACAACAGCAAATTTGCAGTTGAATTAAACTCAAACTAATGATTTTAAACCACTAAACACTAGCTAGCGTAAGCCGACATTACGTAACTCACAAAATTAAACTTACTCCCAATATTTACGTCATTCACAAAACAATAACTTACATTACCAGGACATTACCTACAGTATGAATATTTACATTACGTTTTTGTATGTACATACTGAAAGAATTACACACGTTCAATCCTCCGGCTGAAGATTGTGAATCCTTTTTTTTTTTTGTCAGCAATCAAACATTTCCAGTGATTTCTCCCAATGTTGGAAAGTTTACGAATCTGCGTGTAAGGTTGGCCCAGTCCAGTTGGTATAATTGGTGGAGACCAAATGGATGGAAGCTAGACAGGGTGCGTCTGTAGCAAAAGCAAATTATATCCTTTATACATATAGCATTACAATCACTTGGTTTTCATGTTACGTCATAAAATTCTGAAATCAAAATTCAAAAGGCCTGCTAAACTTTCGATGTCACTAGGTGTAAGATAAATTAAAAATATATCTTTTTGCAAATTTTCAACTTGGTTGTGCCCTTCGTTTTAAAAACAGAGCATTTTGAATATTTGAGTTCTCCGCCGTATGTGATATCAAGCTGAGTGCCGTGACAAAGATGTTTTGATTCAAAAAAGGCCTTTCCTTTCCATTTTTGCAGATTGAACATTCCCAATGTACTAAGTGCTGTTTATGTAAAAGTATAATAGATCATGAGCCAAAAGTAGTCCCTATTAACAGCAAAATTAAGTCCCAGATGTTTTCTCTGATATCACGGCGGCCATGTTTGTGCCCCTCGGAAGGACACAAATATGGCGTCTCCATACTGAGCTTTATAAATTTGCGTGGAAAGTTTCGGCAAATAACTCGCAAACGGTGCGCCGCACAGACCTATGATTTGGACAAATGGTTTATCTGTTTATCTTCTATAACATCTGAAATCCATAACTTCTGTCGTTGAATGGTTTCGATTTTATTTTTTTATTGCGTGACAGTGAAAACCACCAATACATTGTGGTCAAGTAGCATGCTTTTGGTTTTGTATTTCCCTAAAGAGCTGTTTTCAATGCCTGCTTTACTATTCAGACTGTTTTCGAACTGTGCGGGACTGTAAAGGTTAAGCAAAGTAAAGCCTCCCACATTCGGTCTAGTGGCTCAATAGTTTGGAATATTCAGTGTAAATCCTACCTAATTTTCATTAGACTGATTAGACAGTCCCATATAGCAAGTTAATCCTTGATTTTAATTTGCCAGGCTTCCCTAACAATTTACCTACACCTATTAATACTCCTGGGTAGAGACGAGGTATTATGAGGGCAAAAAGTATCTTGTATGCGCAGCCAACGACTCAAGCGCCAAGCTCGAATCATTCAAATTTGGCCACCTCGCCTCCTTTAACTAGCTAGCCGCCAAAGTGTTTTTTATAGAAGAAAGCTTCTATCGCACCAAGTTCAGTGCGCTGTAAAGGCTGTTGTTGGTCGGTAGCAGCATTTGCTGTGGCAAAACAATCCAATTTGAGTTCTGCAGATATATGGCCGCAATTCTGGCAGGTAAATTGTGTCTCGCCGAGAGCTGTGGAAACCTCACAACTAGCCGTGCCCTTTGCTCTTTTCATCTTCACTGATGTGCATTCATCAAAACATTATATTTTTCGTTCTCTCAGTTGTCCAAAATAAAAGGCTTATAATTGTTATAGTTAACAAACATCAGTTTCACCTTTTAGAACTCGAACGAACTCTAGATTCCTCTTCTGTTTCTCGAGATATCCGCAGCACTCTTTGATTAAATCGTCATGGCATTATTTTCTCCCCTAGGTGGAAATAGAAACTCCAAACAGGAAAAAGATACTGCTGAAGCACAATGGCTGGCTGTACCCTGGAGATCATGTTATTTTGAAACTATGAAGACGGACTGGCATGAAGAAGATGGCTGTTAATTAGTGCACTTACCTTTTACGCGAATTTTCGCTCGCGCGCGGCTCCAAAAAGTGCGGAGGCCCTCTTCTATGTTGAAATAGAACTTGAATAATCCCAAGCTACCGGCATGTCCGGCATGTTACCGTAAAAAAAGCCTACTTCCCGAACATCATGATCTATTCACAGTCGTTTCTTTTATCAAAGTTATAGCGTGCGAGTGGGCGAGAGCAAGAGTTACCAACCTCCAGCCCCTTGCGTATGCGCTCGTTCAAACCCCTACGATCCCGTATGGTGACCTATTAAATTTTTCTCTTGTTTTGGATTGGGCAATAATTTTCTTTCTGTAAAATAAATATGGACCAATTCCCAGTGTAGAATAAAAACAATCGCTGGGCAAACGTGAATATAATCATGAAGACATTACAAGGTATTATTGCGTATAGACAAAATAATGTTGTCTCTAAACGAGTTTAGTAGAATTCTACCAGTACACTAATGCAAATGCTGCAATGTGATCGGCTGAGCTATTGCACACTATCAGCCATTAGTGTGCAGTTGCCGAAGGTCATCCACAAAATGCGAGAAGACTAAAAGAAGGACATTAGCGGTTTCTTGACTTTAAAAGCTTGAAATTATTGAAAAACGGGTGCACGCGCGTAAACAACTGCAAATTTACCAAGGACAATTCAATGCGTGCGATTTTGTTAAAACGTTAAGTTCGATAATGCGTAGGAAAATAATTAGAAACCATTATTTGCGTTTATTTCAGTGAGAATTCTACTAAAACAATTAGATTATTCGCTCTCAATTTCTATGAGGTGATAGTTGATTCGGCCTGCGGCCTCATCAACTATCACCTCATAGAAATCTCGAGCTCATAATCTAATTGTTAAATATATATATATTTTTTTCAGTTCTAAAATTTTCGTTCCTGCGAGATAAACAAGCAATGGGCACAGTTTAACAAAAATCTCGGTGCAGTATATATTTTAGAGGAATGAACTCAATGAAATAAATAATGAAAATTTAACCATCATGCACTATCTTGTCTCATCAAGTAATCGTCAAGTCAGGTGACTGTAAACTATTTTTTGTAAAAAGTGCAGTAATACTTTTTAGTTTAGGTACAATTAATTATATATCAAGTAAATACAGTCTTATATTTATATATCTCAATTATTTACATACAATTATTTATATATCAAGTATTTATACAGTCTGATGATCGCTTCGTGCGTGAAACTCGACTGTCATCCTACAGTTTGGCTATCTTAATTGGTCTTAATTCGTACATCAAGTTTATATAGAAACACTACTAATGTTATTTACAAATATATTGCTAGACTCGCTCTAAGTCGTTCGTAATGATAGAGTTTTCGGTTGTCTCTAAGTGAACACAAAGGATGATTTATCCAGAGCGGAATGTTGCTAATGTCATCGCAAGCAAATTAGATCTCGCGCACGTCACGCTCGCGATTTCCCCTCGAGCGTCTAACACGCAAATCCCGCGCGCATTCAGCCTGATTTGTGAGCGATCGGCTTGGATCAAGTCTTATAAATAGCTTATCATAAGTTTTTTTCTTAAAGAAGTAAAATGAGTTGTGACAAAGAATATCAGTATCTAGCAAATTACAGAACGCTATAATAAACTGAAAACAAACAGACTAAGTGGTTCGATCTGGGTAAGTCAAAGAAATACTTCGTGGAGATCAGATAGATTTTCCTCGAAAAAACGACTGTTTTTGCCGTTTATAACCGATTGTATTATTAAAGAGTGTCTACGATTTCACGAAGCGATTTATCATGAATTGACTGACCAATCCCGCTATGCACGTCCCAAACAAAGACCTCCCCACATCACGGCCGCACACACAACACACGCGGGCGAAGCCGAATGCGAGATCCTCATCGCCTTCGGCATCGTTTTACAAGAGATCCGGGAATAAGATTGCACTCACCCCATACACTCACACAACTTGATAGTCTCCAATTATTTTGCAGCCATCTTTCCTGCCCTTCATTCCTCCAACATATCGAGTGTTCCTCGAGATAACCCGCATGTGGACAGTTAGCACCCCTTTCCTCCTCCCCCCTCCCCCTCCCCCCGGCCCCACACCCCCGCTCCTTCCTGCCTCTCTTCGTCGTCTCTTTCGAGCATCCAATCCTGCCGGTCAGCTGACTCCGCTGTATAGCGCATGCCACATTTTGCCGGCAAGAATCGCGGGAAGACGAAAAATTGCACATGGAGTAATTGAAGAAAAACTCGTTTTATCACAAAAAAACCTTGCGATGGATTTACCTCATCTAGCCACTATCTTGTCGAGTACCTTTGACCCAAACTTAAGGGAGGAGGCAGAAAAAAAGCTAAATGAGGTGAGGTTTGAAAACTCGTGTTGCTTTGGTAAAGGATTTCACTCCATCACATATCGTCCGATATTTGCGAGCGACTTCGGCTTCGTTTCTTGAATTCAGACATAATTGTTGACCAGGTTGTCAATCCTAAATCTAACCTTTTACCTAATCTATTTTTTATAACTTCGATATCGAAAAATAAGTCAAAAGGTAGGATCCGTGCGGATAAATGACTTGTCGATTGCATGATATGTTAGTCATGATTTTGTCACGATTTTGAAGATTGAAGTCCACAAATAGTTTTGTCGGTTTCTTTACGGCGTTTTCTTTCTTACAGATTCACCAGCATCCAGGATTCCTGTCGCTCTTACTTCAAGTGGTCATATCGAATGAAGTACAAATTCCAATACGGCAGTCTGGTAAGACATAAAAAAAACGATATAAATTAGTCTTCGCGTACTACATGTAAAAGCTTTTTAACTTGCAAAAGATTCCCAATGGCGTGGGCATATTTGTCTTATTACTGAAATGACAAAATTATCTGCGGCATAGTATTGAGAAATCGTTCGATACAATGTCATTGTTGTTCCGATAAGACACTTAAGTGTAGACTTTAATATGTAAGTGTATTAATTCTGCTCACTCAATGTACACGTAATGGACATGTACGAATATATTGACGAGGAAATAAAGTATCAAACTAGTAATATGAGGAACTTTATAACGTATTGTAAAGTAGATGGTCTTGACAGAACTTTATAGAAATGAAGTTAACAATGTCAGTGAAACATTATACAAGAGCAAAAGATAAGTTATGCTAGAAGTCAAGTCTTCTTCTTGCCAGTTTACTGACGACAGGGCTTAAAATGAATTGTTTTGCAAATATATATCACTGATACAAGTAACAGGCAGAATAAGATTTTTTAAACGGGAATGTCTCAACTCTCTTTTGCAAATGATTGTAGAACTTACTTGCCCGGATAAACTTGGCCTTAGTGATGACAAACACTGCAGACTTTCAAAACTTAAAATCTTATAGAGTTGCCCAGTGCTCTTATTAATCAGCACCTATGGCCAAGGAAAAGTGTTGGATACTTTGCTCAAGGAAGTTGGCTACTTCCCCCCCCCCCCCCCCCCCTAAATTAAAGTAATTTAAGAAATGTTCTTTTAAACAATCAGTTACTCTACTCAAACCAGCTGAATATGTTTACTGAATTTTTCTTTGATAAAATTTCACAAATAAAATTGCTTGCTATTCTTTTCTGATAACTTGCATTTTTGCAATGAGGGTAGTTTTCTTTCCTGTATGATTGCTGGGGCTGCATTCCTTATGATTGCTGAGATACAGACCAGAAGTAGACCAGAAGTCATGATCTTGGCAATCATAGTTGCAGTGATTACAGGATAGTAGTAACAGCCGTACTTGTGATTGCTACAATTGAATAGGAATTCTTCAAATAAAATTAATCTAGATAGATAAATAAGTTTCCAATAATAATTTAACTGTGAGTGGCACAGGGGCCTAATGGTTAGTGCATTGTAGGACTCTAGACTGATCAGCCGGGGCTTGAGCCCAGGGTCAGTGTTGTGTTCTTCGGCAAGACACTTTTATTACCATCACAGTGCCTCTCTCCACCCTGGCTCCAGTTGTTCAAAGGATGGATAACACTATCTACCACATAAATCACTTAATTATATAAACTGCAGTGGTATAGCGAGTGGTAGCAAAATTATCGAGAAAAATGGTATCAAACATGTGTGGATAGAAATGGTATCCACACATGTGTGATATCATTTTTTACCAATCAGCTCACAGAGTTTGCCATGTTACAATGCTCAATGGGCCAAGGTTTATCGATATTAAGTCGAAACATCTTCAGATCTTCCTCGGCAATCTTGGGGAATTTTTGGAAAACTTCGGAACATGTTCGGAAACATTCATATGACTACCGGACAACATTTTCAAAATCTTCAGAAATCTTCGGAAAATGGTCGGAAATCTTCGGAAAATCGTCAAAAACCTTGTTATTAGTAGGTTTATAAAATAAACAGAACAATACATGGTTGCTTGGAGATATGAAATTTATCTTCTCGTGCTCAAATCGATATCTCACTCGTTCGCTGTGCTCACTCATGAGATATCGATTTTGAACACTCGAAGATAAATTTCATATCTCAGCGCAACCATGTATTATCCTCTATATCCACTGGATAGTGTAGTGTGTATACTCCTACCTGCTGGATAACGATTTATCTGGTGGATTGTACTATCCTTTTTGAACAAACAGGCCCAGGAGTATGAACGGGTAACAGTGAAATAAATGCTGGGAATAACCCTGAGATGAACCAGCAAGTAAACTAGAAGAGAGTGAAAATACTTTCAGTTGCTTTATGCTGTGGAAACTGGGATCTATAAATGTAAGAAATGGCTTGATGGGCCACCAGGCTCAAACTTTGATAAACTAACTATTTGGTTAACATGATTGCATTTGTAGGTGTAATTTACCTTAAGAATATGATTGCTCAGTACTGGAAGGACAGGGAACCTACAGAATTAATTGACGGCGCTGCTCCATTTGTTATTCCCAAGCAAGACAAAGACACCATCAGAGACAATATTGTTGAGGCAGTTATTCATGCTCCTGAATTAATAAGGTAGGGGCTATTAATATTCAATTTGTCTCTTATTACGAGATTTGAGGTGTTTATCATATCTATTATTCTGATTTTGATTGATGCAATCTGTACACGCCTGTTTGTGTTGTAATTGGCACGTGGGTGTCCAATTACACTGGTCTTGTTACAACTTTTTGTAATTTGATACCTGTAATAACATCTGTGCCATTTGGGCCTTAATCACATGCACCTACTTGATGGGTTCTTTTCTGCTGTTTTTCTAATGTTTTTATAATCAATTAAACATACATTTGACTTTTCCACATAAAAAGGTTTCTCAAAGACTTCTCTCGAAATTTGTTATTGACACAATTCATTAGGAAACAGACCTTGTCTGATATAATTCAGAGAGTCTCTCCCTCTGCTTCTGTCCTGGGCTACCCTTTCTACTGCAAGCTTTTAGCCAGGTGGCCATCCAGCCATCATGTAGACAGCCACTATTTAGGAGAAAATATGTAAATAAAACATATATCTTGTTGATTTGCAGTCAGTGATCTCATAATAGTTTGAAAAGAATTACTTGATTCTTAAGTGATTCTGGAAATACTTCACACACCATCTCACCATCACTTTATAATATTTCTGCTTTAGTTTCCCGTGGATCCCTTATAGGCAAAAATTGGGCACTATTTTTCCATTCGTATATTATGTGTTAGTGTGGTCCAGGGTATGACGCCACAAAACTCCTCATTTTGCCCTTCACGCCCCTTCGCCAGGAGATACAGTAGATCATAAAGGGGTATCTGTTTTCATCTGGTCCAATTTTTTTCAAATTCTAGAATTCAGCTGACTGTATGCGTAAGTCAGATCCTGCGGCATGACTTCCCAGAAAAGTGGCCAGGAGTGATTGATAAAGTGAATGGATTTCTGACTGGCGACAATCAGGCGACCTGGATGGGTGCACTGCTGACTTTGTACCAGGTTGTCAAAAAATATGAGTAAGTTGAAGATTGTTTACTGCCACAGTGTTATTGCAATGCTGCAAATTATTATTTTTTTGCTGGAAGGACATTTATCAGTATGTCTAACCAAGTCACCATTTTGGTCAAACAAAACAAAAATGTGATCGGACATGTCATTTCATATTGAACTTTATCTTTGATTTAAAATTGTCGCAACATAAAAGTACATGATATTGAGTCATGAAGCTCAGCTGTCTTTGCATGGATGCCGCAGTGGTGAGAGTGCTTGTCTCTGACCAGTGTGACTCTTGTTTGAATCGCAGAGGTGGTGTCGTCTGTGCATTGAGTTTGTTGTTGTTTCTTGTCCTTGCTGGAGGAATATCTTCCAGGTTTTCTGTTTCTCCATACTCCTCAAAACCAATAATTTTATATTACATATTACAGACATAGATGATTTTATTTACCTTTAAATTACAATTTTAATTTCCATTTTTTTAGTTGTACATGTAACTCTGTTACTGTATACATTAGTAATTTTTGTCAACTGATTGCACCTTTTTTAATATTTTCAATTGTTAATGCTAACACCAAGTAATGATGTGTTTATTCGCTGCCACGCAAAATAATTTCATTCACTCTGTCAATGTTAACTCCTTTAGGTTCAAAAAGCCAGAGGAACGTCAAGTTCTTCACAGTGTTATGCAAGTCCTGTTGCCTGTGTTATATCAAAGGTTCACATCTATGATAAAGGATTCTTCAGAAATGTCTGTAGAACTCCAAAAACAAATCTTGAAGATATTTTTTGCTCTTATTCAGGTTAGTGACAAAATAAATGATAAGTTTACATGTGCATGATTTGTATGCTTAAATCTGATAAAACAGTCAATGTGGAAAAAGTGTCTCGTCTTGCAAGAGGGTGGTAGCTTACTTTTGAGCGGAAACTGAAAGTACATGTATGTAGAACTGACAAACATTAAAAACAAGATATTTCGTCAAGTTTTTTGCCCTTTCATTCCTTGTCCACTTTCATTGCACTTTTGATCATTCTACTTTTTCTTGCAAATGCCAGTGAGCTAGTTCAGCTTACTAGCTATCTCAACATGTCTGGAATGTACATGTAATGGTTGACATTTTGTTTCCTTAGTATGTCCTTCCAATGGAATTAATCACGTCAGATTCATTTGGCAAGTGGATGCAAGTCTTTCAATCTGTTGTGGATAGAGAAGTACCACAGGTTAGAAGGTTTAAACTAGACAGTTAGAAATACAATTTATCTTGCAAGAATGTGTACATTTACAGTGTTTTGTATTGCAATGTCTTGGACCTCCTGGTAATGTGGACCAAAAGTCGTTTTTATTGGATTGGCTTCACTCTTAGTATCTAAGTTTAGTTTTTTATGAGTAAAATTTTTCGATTCCCCCACCCCCCCCCCCCCCCCCCCGATTCTTTGAAGATTGAAATCAAATTGTTAGTTGACTCATCTACAGATTTTAAAATTAAACAAAAAGGTAAAGCATTAAGTCTAGTGGCCCATAAGGCCAGAGCTTATCCCGGTTTCTGTAGCATTAAGCGACTAGGAGTATTTCTACCCCCCACCCCCCTGAGATGAAATACTAGTCCATCGCAAGGTTACCCCCCAGCATTATTTTCCTGGTACCCTTGGTACACCTTGGTTGAGAGAGGCACTAAAGTAAAGTGTTTTGCCCGAGAACACAACACAGTGACCCTGGCCGACCATTTTAAACTACCATCCATTATTTTAATGCAAATTCTAAATTTAAAGATAAAAATATTTGGCCTTAATGCCTCTCACTGACACTAACTGCTGGTGGTACTACCTTCTATTCTATTTTTCAGTGTGCATTGGAAGGTGATGAGGAGGAGTTAGCTAAGCTTCCTTGGTGGAAAGCAAAGAAATGGGCTTTACATATTCTCTGTCGGTTGTTTGAGAGGTAAAATGCTATTTTTCAATGGTAGTGAATCACTGGCCAATTAAACTGTAAATCAAAATTAATGCTACATTTTTGGTCTGTAGATATGGTACTCCTGGCTCAATAACAAAAGAATACGAGGAGTTTTCAGAGTATTACTGCAAAAGTTTTGCAGGTAAGTCAACTCTGACAATAATTGACAATGTACAACACTGTACATGATTGAACTATCCAACTCCGTTACAAATAACATACTCTACAAGACCGGTCTAACGGGTTCAGCATAGGCCTTTTATTCCTTCTGCTGTGTAAAAGATTTAAAAAATGGTGGAAAGTGAGGATTAGGGACAAAGAAATATTGGGGTCATTTGTTTTTCTTTTTACTTACCCTACCAGCTCACCAACATACTGCAAGACTTACTCAGGGATGTAGATAATAGCTGGAAGCCAGGAAAAATACCGGGTTGTTGGCTTGATTTTCCTGGCTTGATTTCCCTTAGAGGGATGGTGCCTTTGGCACCATCTTCTGGGCCTATGGCACAGATAAGCGCCTATCAAGTACAAAATACCGATTGTCAAAATTTTTAACTACATCCCTGCTTACTCCACACAAAAATGTCTAATAACTAAAGATCTATGTAGGTATATTACAAAATTTTGGAGTGTTGTTCAAAAGTACATTGTAATTGGACATTTTCTTCATTTAAACATTGGGCTTCTTTTGGGTTTTGTAGTCAGTGTGACACAGATTCTCCTTAAAGTATTGGATCAGTACAGACGGAAAGTGTTTGTGGCTCCACGTGTACTCCAACAGACAATAAACTACTTGAAAAATGGGTTAGTAATGAGCAAATTCATCATACTGTGATCTATGTGTACTTTTTCAATGGGTAAAGAGCTTAGTGGGAACGAGGCTCAAAAAAAGTGCCATCCCATTTTCTGGGACAAGTAGACTGATTTTCCTGCTGGGCAAGTAACTTTTCGTTCTCACGACCATGACAAGGGTCCAGACAAGTCGTCTGCTAACTAAATCATGACAAAGGTAAACTAGACCAAGCAAACAACCGCCCGCAGCAAGCAAAATTTGAGAGCTGCTTAATGTCTGAATTCAATTTTTTTTCCGAGCCCTGGAGAGAGCAAAATTACAAGTTGCATTTTACCTAAGCTAGAAATGAAGCTGGTGCAAAATTTTATGACATTTTACATGGCAATTTAACCTTTTTTAATAAGAAACATTTTGTACCATTATTTAGAAAGTTGATTAATCATTAATTAATTTGATTAGTTGTTGTGGACTACAGTCTATGAACATCTGAAGCATGACACCAGTTTATAAACTTTCAAACAAAGACAAATATTTGAAAATCTCAAAATATTTATCATAATGTACCTGAAATATTGGTGCATTTAGTTGATTAAAGCAGATACACTAAGACACTTTTACTTTTAAGTTTTCTGTTCAAAGAGTATCTGGAGTGATTGTTTTCAATTGGGAAATAATGATTTTGTTTCAGGATCTCAAATTCACTGCACTGGAAAGTAATGAGACCTCACATCCAGGTAATTGTGTTGTTTCCTTATTTGATTATATTGGGGACATTGCGATTAAGAGTGCAACTGTAGAATTTCAATCCAGGTATGTTCCCAGAGCTCTCACTCCTTTTTGCCGACCAGTTAAAAAGAGGCTGTTGGTATGAGACTGGCGCGAGAATAGTTATCAATGTGATAATCAAAAGCAAGCACTAGGTTTGAAACGTCATACTCGAAATCAGTCTTATACCTGTACCCAGATCTGAAGGTTTCTTTTGTCTTTTTGCACCTGTAGATAGTTGTAATAATTTCTATTGGTGGATATCTCTTTGTATTTGAATGAAACCTATGGGCTCCAAGTTCATCAGAACACACCGCAACTCATAATAGAACACTACTGTTTATACTATATGCATAAACAGTACGTGTAAGTTATCAGGACTGATGAGACTTCATTTTTAACTTTTTGTAACAGGGAATAATCCAGGAAGTTGTGTTTCCTTTGATGTGTTACACCCAGGAAGATGACGAGCTCTGGCAAGAAGATCCTTACGAGTTTATAAGAGTTAAATATGGTGAGGAAACAAATCTAAGCACTGGTGGCAAAAGAGGAGTCTATTTTCCGAGCCGCTTTCCGCCGGTATTTAAGTTGAAATAGTAAATGAAATCTTTCCTCCTTTTGACAGATATCTTTGAGGACTTTGTTTCACCAGTAACTGCTGCAGCGACTCTCCTTCACACTGCTGTTTCAAAACGAAAACAAGTCCTTGATCCTACCATGGTGTTCTGTGTACATGTTCTGAACCTGCCGGCAGATCAGCGGGACCCACGGCAGAAGGATGGTGCTCTTCACATGATTGGAACATTAGCTGATGTGTTACTTAAGGTATTGTTTAGCATGGTGTGTCAACTGCACTAGCTTGGGGAGCCCGCGAGTGGATGAACCAGGACCTCTATAATGGCAGTCGAGAGAAGAGATGGCGGGAAGCGGGATTCCCATGGCGGTGATAACTGGGAGATATCAGGGAGAAATTGGCATCCCAGTCAAAATGTGCCGCCAACCAGCGATTTTACCATCTGTAACAAAATACCTGCTGCCTACTACACATTTTTTTGCTATAAAATCAGTCACAATAAATTAATGTTAAAACAACAATTACTTTGATCTTGTTTTGCTTTTATTATGAGAAATATAAACCAAAACACAACAACAAAGTTTCTCTCCGCTCATAAGATAGCCACATTTGAAAATTTGCAAACCATTGAATGAATTTGCGACATGTACTATGCTAATGGTTGTGTCTCTGGTGATGGCTTACTGAAGAAAAGTCAATATTCTAGTTGCAAATTAATTATTTTAGCTACAAATATTGCTCTAAATAGATGTGGTTGTGCTGTTGACATTAAATTTACAGTACAAGTTTTCTGTAGATGTACAAATGCCCTTGGCACCCAAGTGGCGCCCAAACCAGCTTGAGGCCTCTGCTGCTGACTACCCCATACATCGTGCCTCAAAAACCAAGGCGGAAATTTTTTTGCAACATGGTGTAATATTTTGCAAACGAAATAGCACCAAGAGGCAGGAACTACTAAGGGGGTGGGGGTGGGAAGGAGGAGGAGTAAAAAGTATGGGAAGCAGAAGACCCTTTGCCCTTCTCCCACTCCCCCCTCCCCACTGTATTAAGGACAGTGTGCCCAACCCCACAAAGGCATAAGGAATTGCTATTAATAACTTATCACAACCTTATAATTATTTCCCAAGACTGCTTACAACTGATATTGTAAGTTACATGTACATGTAAATCACGTTATTTTAAACTTTGTTGTCCCTTTTTTTGTTTCAGAGAAAAGTGTACAAAGTGCAGCTAGAAAATATGTTAGTGCAACATGTTTATCCTGAGTTTAACAATTCACTGGGATATCTTCGAGCCAGAGTAGGTGGAACTGAAGTACACATTCAGTATCTCTTTGCTTTCAGATATGTTAATCAGTTTTTGTGTCTAGTGCGAAGCACAGACACTATGAGAAAACGCTAAAATCCTCTGGTAAGTGCTTCATATATGGCAAATTATTACGTCATACGAATAAAGTTTCACTGAGGTTTCTCCTACATGACACATTACATGAAGCATTCTTTACTGGGTACCAGGAGGGTAATATCGATAATCACTCGTAATCTCTTCGTGACCCGAAATAAACAACCAATGACAATTGGAACCAATCAAATGTGTATTAGTAGAGACGACAATTGCGCCATCACCATGTGCTTTCCACGACAACTGCAAGAAAACTGATTACGACGATTTGCTTTTCGTTGCAAAAAGTGGAGCTGGTCCAACAGCTTAAAGAGAGAGTAGTGATACGTGTGTGATACGAGTTGTCCTATCGGCAAGTTACCTTTTAGTTTCTTACTTTGTGGTGAATTTCTTAAGTCGTATTTTCTCAGTATGCCACAGCTTTCGAAGTATGTGTCAATCCGGCCGAATGAAAGGTTTCGAAAGGTGCTTCAAAGTTGAAGATCAAGGTACTTGGCGCCGAGAGAATCTCCATGCTGCAATTTTGCGACCGCTATTTCAAGACACAAATGATGACAAAATAGATCTTACTTTATTTGAAGATGCAGCTATTCACTATGCTAAGCTTAGTACTAGTGATACTGTCGAAGTAAAAGGTCTTTCTCAAGCAGACATAGAATCTACACTGTTTTCTTCGCCACTCATCTGTATAACTTATAATCGACGAAGCAAAGTAGTTGAAAATGTAAGTCAGTAGACTGCCATGTTATTATTGATATTAGTTCCTCATTTTGTTGTTGTTGCTTCACAAGTTGGATGAAAGCTACTAAAATTTACACAAACTGTTCGTATATCTTGTATATTACATGTACACTGTAGAATGACAAGACAAGAATGACAACAGAATGTCAGTCAGTAAACAGCCACGTTATTATAGTAATTAATTCCTCTTTTTGTTGTTGTTGTTAATTCACAAGTTGGATGAAAGCTATTTGTTAGTTACAAAAACTGTTATTTACAAGTAGACTGGCAAAGCAAGAATGAGGTTGAAATAAAGTTGTGTTCAATTCATTTCATCGTTGACACTGTGATGTTAAAAATAACAAATTCATAATAGTTATCACTACTTCGAGAAAAATGTCTGCAATAATTTCAACCACACCCCAAAGCAGACCAACCTCTACTCCTCCTTACTTTTCAATATCACCTTCAACACATTTGTTAGTTCAGGCCATTTTTCTTTGCTACATTGTTGGAGCTTCACATTATACCCCAGCCTCCACTCCTGTACTCTATGGCAGATAAATCCTAATTGCATTCACGAAGTCTAACGCAATCCTGTATAATCATATACATATTACTCTATTACCCTGCACTAGACACATGTACGCATTGCGGACCTATTTTTACGTTTGTTGTCCAGGCACTAAAAATGCATTTCCGACATTCACTCTTAGTACAGGTCTTAATAGTTACAATGTACATGAAGTATTTTTTTAGCTCATTGATACAGGTGCAGTTCCAGAAATATCCATACCCACCCAATTGAAGGTCAATGGAAATTCCAATGGGGTGGGGGGTCTCAAAAGCCAAAATTTGTAACAAGCGTATGGGGCTTAACTGGAATTTCCAGAGAGGTGGGGGGATTCAAACCAAAGAACCTTCCATGGGAGGGGTATGGATATTTTCTATAACAACACAATTCAGGTTAATCAAGGAGCCCAAAGGTTCCTGAACTTTGAGATCCAGGGCACCCAGCATAAAGCTTATATGAAAGAAAATAGGATTATCTGGTCGCCCAAAGGCAAAAGTTAGTCGCATGAGGCACCCGGGCAGCTTTAGAGCACAGCCCTGTTAATACTCCGATCCCTTAATAATGTGCATTGTTTTATTTTTTGTAGGCATGCTGGGTCTTGCACAGTTTTGGAGACATAACCTTTAAAGAAGAAAGAAACCTTGCCACAGCTGTGAATTCCGCTCGTATTTGTTTAACAGAAGACAGCGATCCTCCCGTCATAGTTGAGGCAGCCATTGCTTTGCAGTTTCTTATAGAAAAACAGGAAGCATGTAAGTTCAACAACCTTTGCTTGTGGACTTCATTATTACACACACGTACAATTGTATCTAATCAAGGAGGATGAAACTTGGTTTTCATGCTAAACCCTAGGATGGTTTGATGGTTTAAATCATGTTGTCTGTGCATTTTTATTTGTTGCTCAAAATTAATGACCATATGTTGTGTTTCAATTTTATCCTTGGTTCATATTTATTTTCCTTTGTTTTTGGGGTATGGTAATGTATGATAATGAGTTTAAATCTTTGCTTCGTCAAGATGTTTGCATAATATAAAAATGTCTACATGTGAACTTATGGAATATTAATTTTTGTATTAAAGATTTGCCAATATTTAACCTTTGCAGCTAAAAAGTATATTGAACCACATGTACGACAGATCATCTTGCGTAAGTTACATGACTTGTATTAAGTTCTATATTGATAGCATTTAAATAAGCACATCTCCACCTTAAAAAATTGTATCTATGGCCACTTACATGTATATGTACCGTCAGCCAGAACTGACCAGCCAGGCTGGTGTATTCAAGAATGGAATTCTGTTGTTAGGCCTGTTCCAAACATCGCGCTATTGCTGTGCCAAACTAAATTGAAGAATTAAAAATTTTCGACTTAAGGACGTTCGCGCGAAAATTTTCTAGTCGATAGATTTTTCTAAAATTTTTACTGAGGACGGATAATGAGTTACTTGTGTCAGAAATACAAAAAAAGTGGGGGTCACCGACTTCATTGAAAAATTGGCGCACGTAATTTCGCACGGCTTTCAAGGTTTGTAGTTTAAATTATCGATGATGAGAAAACGGAGGCAAACGATCTTGGTGATATTTTGAAGAAGTGCGTCTGTTGCGTAAATAATTTTAAGTGTTGCCATCTTTTATGCAAAACTTAGCCCTGGAAGAGGCATTTTAACCCATCGTACGGCAAAACGAAAAGATCGAAAAGCGGAATTCGAACGTGCGTGGGGCAAAAAAAATCAACCTTTTAATCGATAGATTTTTTTCATTTTCTCACAAAACGTAGATAATCGTTAACAAAAATGATCTGTTAAGAAAAAAGTAGGGGTCACCGACCATTTAAGCGAGCAAACTGCAAGCGAAGTTATCGCAACGGCTACTCACCCTATATGTGGTTGGAAAGTTTCCTCAGCGCGCGCGCTCGATGCATGACGTGGCCTAGCGTTGCGACAGGAATTACGTGCGCAGTAAGGATGCGCATAAACAATTAGCGCGAACGTCCTTAAACGCGGCGACAGCGCAACGTTTGAAACCATTCTGTTCGGCAGGCTGAATTAAGTTCGGCACGACTACTTGGCATGGCAGGGCTTGCCGTGCCCCACGACAGTAGCACGACTTGGCCTTTTTCCAAACAGTGTGCTTTTGTCGCGCCAAACTAAATTCATAAATTACTTAAATGTATTTTAAGCTATTTTGCAGCTTGCAGTTTGTTTCTTTTGTTTTTGATATAATTTGAATTTGGCGTGACCTCATTAAATTCGACATTTGAAACCACTGCCTTGCCATTGCCATGCCACTGCCAGGCCAAATTCACTTGAGTTCGGCACGGCACTAGCACGATGTTTGGAACAGGCCTTAGTCAGATTTTTCCTGTCAAATCAGTCACGGCATAAAATTATACACTATGTGGTGGATTTTAGCAAAACTCTTGTGAAAAAGTCCCATTTCCTATTCAAAACCACTGGACCAGCCAGCCAGTTCTGAATTATGGTAAGTGCCCTATGTAGACAAGAATTCAAGGTGTATTGATCATATTTTCCTCAATTGCACGATTGTCTTGTCTTGTATTCCAAGTAAGAGGTAAAAACCTTTCCTTCTGTTTTACAACTTCTAGAGCTGTTGAAAGTGATACGTGAAACAGAGAATGACGATTTAACAGGGGTGATGCAAAAACTCATCTCCACATACGGAGATCAAGAACAAGTAGCAAGCATTGCTATAGACATCGCCAAAGATCTGGTGAGATAATTTGGAGTTGCTTTGTTTCAATGTAACAAGGCTGATTCTTGACCATCTCATTTTTGTACAGATGAATTCTGTGACAAAATCACGTTGTTTACACAGGCAGACACCTTTGTTCAGCTGTTAGATGGTGACGATAGCGACGAGAAAGCTGTCACTGCCATGGGAATTCTGAACACATTAGAGACAATGTTGAATGTCATGGAAGGATCTAAAGAGGTATGAGTGTGTTACGTCTTTGGTAATTGAAATTGGTTTGTTTGTTTTGGTATTATGCTATAGTGCTCAGTCCTTCCTGCTGCTGATTTATGGACTTGTGACCTCATGTAAAAACACACACACTAATGGAATTCTTGCCATTTCTCAATCTGTTCAGAAAAAATCTCTCTGCTTTTAAGTTACAGCTTAGGTCATCTGTTCAGAAAAAAAAATCATTTGTTCCAATGGATTGGCGGGGTCATCTATTCAGAGAAAAATTCCTCCTATTCAAAGGTTATAGACATCTATTCAAATGGCTGAGTAATGCATTTTCACCTACCTGTTCATACTGCCCTACCCCAATGTTGTTGTTAATTAACTTGAAGTTCATAATTGAACTTCACAGGAAGGAATTCATCAAAAGTCTCATGTTTGCTGGTCATAATTTACAAACTCAAGACAGTTTTATTTGTTTCCAGATTGTACACCAGCTGGAACAAGTGGTGATCTCTTTAATAGCAAAAGTCCTGGAGCTCTCTGTGATGGGTAAGGATTAAACTTTGTACATAGGTTGCAGTTACACTGAGGAAATGCAGTAAAAATATGTTTGTAGAAAAGTTTATATTGTGTGGTCCAGAACATATCCATACCCCCCCCCCCCCCCCACGGAAGGGATTTGCCCTATGATCCCCCCCCCCCCCCAACCTCCTCTCGTGATTTCCAATCCCTTCTGTTGGGGGAGTATGGATATTTTCTGGAATCACACATAAAAAAAATGATACTTAAACTAGTAAATCATTTCTTTCAAACATGCGAGCATGTAGTCCTGGAAATTTGGTTACTTCTCTCCATGACACTGTGTTGGCATTGTAAAAAGGAATTATTCATTAATTTTCATGTTTATGCTTGGGAATGAAAATGGCAATTTACATGTACTTCTTGATTCAACAGAGGACAGAGATGTTCATAACTCTTATTTTTGTTTGTGTTCAGAGTTTTATGAAGACATCTTGTCCATCATCTGTACCTGCACATGTTTTGAGATCTCGCAGTCCATGTGGACAGTGTTTTATATGCTGTACGAGGCTTTCCAAAGAGATGCCTTTGACTATTTTGCAGGTAAAGTAGTTGCTTTTTTAAAATGGTCAGTATGATCTATTCCACACAGGTTGCTTAAGACATTTCTGATCATAGTTAGCAGTATGGGACCATGTGACAGGGTTTTCAAATGGAAAAAAGTATCAGGAGGAAATTTGAAAATAGCCGGAGCACCAATGCGCCGCACTAGCGGCGCATGGGCGGCAAAGCCGCCCATGGGGAGGGTGCGGGAGGGGGTTTCCCCCTCCTGCAGGGGGGGTATGGGGGGCCTCGCCCGGAAAAAATTGAAAATCTGCATGCTCTGAGGTGCATTCTGGTGCAATCTCAGGACCAAAAAGTTAATTTTTAGGTCGTTGTACACTTTATCATAACCTAGAGTTTTTCTTAAATCTGACTCATTATCGGAATCAAGAGTTTCTTGAAAATTATGTTTACTCTTACATATTACAATGCTTTTCCCATGTTACATATTACATCCGAATAAAAATTGACCTCTTTCCCTCATCAGTACTTCATTGACCTGTTATAACATGAATCAACTTTTGAAATTTATTTTTGCAGTCAGAGTTTTCCTACTTATTGAAAATAAAGATGAACAGTTTCATGACCAACGCGTTAAAGAAACCAAGCATAGTTATTTCGGCCTCACGTAATGAGCTCGCGAATACAAAATTTGAGTGAAAGGCGGAGGTTTAATTTTATTTTTTAGCGCTACATACAAGCTCCATAAATAATGCATTGTTAGCTAAATTTCAATCGATTAGATAGATCAATTTTATTCCGCGGGCACAACTGTTTTAACTGTTGTTTAGTTATCAAAGTAACAATGCTCTGATAAACAAACAATTTCACTAAAACTCCACGAAAACAAAAGGTTGAAAAATTTTATGTTAAGCGAGCCGTAACATGTGGCGCGACATAGTCGCGACTAGTCTGGCTGTGTCGGCTCCGTATAAAATTAATTTTCCGTAAAGAACTGTAAAACATTCAGTTTCATCCGGTTTACTAATGATGAAGACTTGAAATTAAACTTTAAGACTCACAAAAATCTTAAAAATTCCTTGGCTTATATCAAAAGTTAAATTTGAACAAATTTGTGTCGGCATAAAATTTATTTAATCGCGAGAGTCTGCCACTGTTCACATTCACGATACGGCGCTTCACGAAACCAAACGTTGAATAAATAAAAGCATCCCTTATATAAAATTGCCTTGTTGATAATAAATAATTCAACCTAATGCATCAGTCAATTGAAACCCCGGCCCCCCGACCCCCGGGACTTGGCGGGGATTTAACGCGTCCAAAGCCGTGATTTAACGCACTTTTAACGGCACGTTGGCCCCGATGGGCGGTGGATTTAACAAATTGTCAGTAGACCGGGGCCGTGGAGCAGTGATTTAACAGAACTTTAACATCAAAAATAAAAGTGGACTTTTGCATCTAATAAAAGTAAAATCGGCATATTGAAGGCCAGCTTTCGCTGCACATGGAAATTGCAGCTTAAGAGGCTGGGGCTTTTAATGATAGGACCGAGAACAGGTGAATTTCAAATAGACCAACGATATCGATTTAAGTTACAGTCGACTTCCGATAACTCGAACCCTCGCTAACTCGAACCTCGCGCTAACTCGAACGAAAATCGATTTCCCCTGGATTTCCGTCATACATTTTCTGTAATTTTACCCTCGGCAACTCGAACTTCCCGCTAACTCGAACCAATTTTCGTTTGCCTTCAGGTCATTTTCTATATAATTTTACCCTCAATAACTCGAACCATGTCTGTCAATACGTGCCAAGTCAAAACAAGCAGTGTACTGTAGTTAGTCTGAAATGTCATCCGTCCTCTCTTCCTTACCCCCCAGAGGAGGGGCGCGGGCGGGGTAAGGAAGAGAGGACGGATGACATTTCAGACTATACTGTAGTTCAATACATTGATTTTATCTTGAAATAAAAACGAGTCACGAGTCAAACCGGCCTCCGAAGCCCCACTCAAAATATGAACTGTGCCCCTGGGACTGTGCCACGCTGTTGACGTGCTGCAGACGTTCAGTTTTTTTGTGGAGGTTGATAACGATTCTTTCAAAGGCCGTACTTATTCTGCTGCTCTGCTTTGTTTCACGTTACGTTACATTGCGATATATACGGCTAATTTTAAAAATACATTGTTCCGTTATCACTCGACCTCTTTATACTATAATCAAATTTTATTAACTGAAAATACAGACTGTATGAATAGTAAAACACCAGTTTCTCGTTATTTTTGATTGCTCAGTCTCAACTCCCGATAACTCGAACCGTTTTCATTTTCCCTTGAGGAAGGTTGGAGTTATCGGGAGCATGGCAAACACGTAAAACAGTATATATTCGATATTAGATATGTTTATCATTTTTTACTGATGTTTTTTAATAATAAAGTTTGTCATTCATTCGTTCATTCATTCATTCAGTCGACTGTATTTCTCCATTTGGTTCGGATGGCCCCGCTATGCGGGGCTTTTAACAGACGTCTGGACCCCGGGGGCGGGGAAATAAGCCGTTTTTTAACACTTGGTAAGTGTTAAATTCCCCGCTAAGTCCCGGGGGTCGGGGGGCCGGGGGGCCGGGGTTTCAATTGACTGATGCATAAGCGATACAATATTGTTTTCAAGCAATGTTTCATTCATAACAAGCACCAAAACTGATTTTCTGATCGACTGGGGGATTATAAACAGAAACCCGGCGAACACTAAACAATTTGCATTTTAAAAAGTGTTTCATACCAGCAATCTCCTTTCTTTGATGTTTGAACCCAAACTGGGTTAAAAGCGGCTGTGATGTCTGCCTTTTCATCCGGTGACTGGGACCATTTTCTTAAAGAAAGCACCATGTACAAAGTTCTCACGAATTCACATTCGCTTACGCAAGAAGAAACTAGTCACGAAAAGGATCAAATGTCAGTCTTTCGCGGGAAAACGCAAATGGTTCCCGGTCCACGTTGAATGCTGTTGAATAAAAGAGCTATGATTTCTGATGCTGGAACGCGATCAATGGGCAAGAGCAAAATACCCATAGGAATCGCAATTTTTTATTACTATTATTTTTTTAATTTTGACTTCCAAAGTACCCGGCGCTAACGCTCGAAGTAACCGGTGACTTGCGTCGGGCGCCAGCTACTTTTGAAAACCCTACCATGTGGCGCATTAGAACCTACTGGTCTAGCTCTTTACGAGGTTCTCTCAGTGGTCATAGTATCTAACCAGTGTGCAGTTAAGGACATGAGTATGAATCTCACTGAGGACTCAGATTTTTCTTTTTTTTTTCTCCCACTGTTGTGACAATGGAATTGACATCTTCCTCAATCCAGTTCTTGTGTTTAAACTATTTTGCATCTGCTACAGAAATGTTGCCCTGCTTGCACAACTACATCACAGTGGACACGCCCGCCTTCTTAGCGAATCCTAAAAACCTGGAAGTCATATACAACATGTGTAAAAAGGTATGTCCATGCAACTCTGTTCTGATTGAAGTATTAAATTTCTTCTCTCCATGTCATAAACTGCTCAGGAAAACCTGGCCAGGAAATACATGTAAAAGATTCCTCGAGTGGCCATTTTGGATCAAATTCCCAGTGAGTTTTTCTTGTTGCTGCATAAATTTATTATCATTATGTAGTAGGTTTGAGTTTTGTTCTTGTTCTTTTATCTCAAGATGATGACTGATTCGTCCGCACAAGAGGATCAACAGTGTAATGCGGCAAAGTTGTTGGAAGTGACAATACTTCAGTGTCGTGGCCACATGGATCAGGTACTGTGCCGTCTGATTGATGGTGAAATGTAATGTAAGCGTAACTGTACACTTTTTCATCTAAAGAGCCTAGCACAAAGTTATTGGCAGCTTTTGGTGTGGGCTTTGCCGAGACTTAGGGAATGTCTCTCTTGTTTGGTTAGAATTATTTTTCAACTGGAGTTATTTATTTAATTATTTGTTTGTGTGTTTATCTTAAAGTGGCTTCCTTTCTATGTGGAAGCAGCATTGGAGAGATTGACAAGAGAGGTGAAGGAGAGTGAATTACGAACAATGTGCTTACAAGTGGTAAGAAAGAATCCAACAGTTATACAAACAAGTTTGTGTAAAAAATGGCCTAGCTCACCATGAGTTTTTCGTAGCTTAGTGGTTAGAGTGCCCAACCAGTATCTGGGAGGCCATGGGTTCCATTGCCGTAAGGGACTCTGATTTTTTTTTTGTCCCACGCTTGTGACAACTGAACATAACATCTTAATCAAGTTTGATTTTGTTGAACAATTCGTTATAATTTATATGAGAGCTTAATAATGTAGCTGACTTTTGTATAAAATAAAGTGTCATGGAATGTGGTTACTTAAGTTATTAATCTCAAAAATATTAATTTTTCTAGAACGCCCCCAGGTGGACTTTGTCTTACTTTGTGAGAGTAAATTGCCTTGCACAAGGGAAAGACACAGACACAATGGCATGTGTTAGAGTTGAGAGCTCATAAAGCTCTAAAACCTTATTCAACAATTTAAAGGCTAATCATTCCAATCTCTATGCAATATAATTGCTTCAGAGGTAGAAAGTTCCTCTTTTACTACACTTATAGCAGACTAAAAATAATATATATTTTTTTATATTTTGTGATTGCAGGCTATAGCAGGATTAATATACAATACTCCCCTGCTTTTAAGCATACTGGACAAACTTCAGTTTCCCAACACTAACGAAACAGTCACCGCACAGTTCTTCAGCCACTGGGTTAATGACCACGACTGCTTCTTTGGGTAAGCTGAGAAAATAACAAGTGCTGCTACCTTTGTTAAGTTGGTAATTTTCACTGCAACATTTACCAAAAACACGACCATAACTTCCTTAGCCATGAATCTTGATCCCTATAATTATGTTCAAAAGTACCGTCCAAGCATAAGCATCGGCACAACTTTATTTAAAGTGGATCGATGATTCAGGAAAAAAACCGGAAATCGCCACAGGCCGAAAACTAATGACAAGTGTACAACACGAATCGTTTCATTTATCGTTAATCTTTGTCTGCTTGGCCATTTGGTATTCTTAACAAGTCTTGTGTTTAGTTTGTCAATTGTATAACTTCGCTTGTTAGATTATAGCGTCATCTCCACAACTGCTGTGTGACTTAAATTCTTCTACTTACTTGCTATTTGTTTGTCTGCAGTATTCATGATCGTAAGATGTTTATATTGGGATTCTGCGCACTCATGGATCTTCCAAAAGAGATGCGACCACAGGCACTCTTGCAGTGCTCGCCCCAGATTCTCCCGGCCTTGTTAGTTCTATTCCAAGGACTCAAAAGAGCGTATGAAAGTAAGTCCCAATTTCAAGTACATGTAGTTCTTTAGTACTGGTCTACATGAGGCACGGTGGCACTGGGCTCCGGATCGAATGGTCCGATTTCGAGCCCTGGCCGGGGCACTGCGTTGTGTTCTTGGGCAAGACACTTTACTCTCATAGTGCCCCTCTCCACCCAGCAATCCTAGCCAAAAATAGTTGGGACACTTTGAGTGGGTCACGTAAACCCCTCCCCCCACAACAATGTTGGAAAATATTGCACTTTTGTGAACTAAAAGACCAAAAAATCACTGATTTTCAACATTGTAAGTGGGGGGAAGGGGAGATCGTGTACAGTGGTCCAAGATTATTGTCTAGGATTGCAGGTGTATAAATGGGTACCGGCGAATTCACTGCTAGGGGTAGCCCTGCGATGGACTAGCATCCCATCCAGGGAGGAGTAGAAATACTCCTAGTCGCTTCATGCTACGGAAACCGGGATAAGCTCCGGCCTAATGGGCCACTAGGCTCGTATACAGACTTCACCTACCTGCATGAACTTGTTATAGGACAAGTAGTTGACAGACATATACTTTTGAGTTGATCATTTAGTTGTTAATTATAATTGTTTAATGTTTTCAGACAGAGGTGATGATAACGATGAGAATGACGATGATGATGAGGGGGAATCAGAGGAAGGTAACCTGCAAAGTTGTTGTTTGTGCATGCGTGTGTGTGTGTATGTTTGCTTTGTAGGTGAACGTCACTGCAAGCCAAACTGTCATAAGTATGACTTATACTGGGTTTTAATTCAATGCTTTACTTTCTTAGATGAACTGGCTAGCGATGAGGATGAAATCAACGAGGATGACGTTCAGTATATTGAAGGTCTTGCACAAAAGGTACGCTTTCGATTTTAAACTTACATAAGCTTCTAGGACCCATAGATTGACCTTTTTGCTATTAAATTAAGTTACACCTTCTGTGGAAATCAATCCAGCCGTGTTTTGATAGTGGTGTGAATTACATCAAGCATTTGAATTTGATTTGAAATGTTTTGTTCGCGTGCAGGCGGCCGACCATTTAGATGATGACGATGATGTTGAAGATGAAGAAACAGCTCTTGAAAACTTCACCACGTCTGTGGACAACGAGGAAACTGATGAGTACATCGCCTTTAAGACTTCAATGCAAGGTAACTATGACCTTGCTTTAAACAATGGCGCTGCCGTATGATCTGATTTAGCCTAAACACTGCTTGGAGAGGAAAATTGCGTGAAGACCCCAAACGAGCGTCTGTGTTGGAGGCCAGTTGTTACCGAATGTCGTTTGTAGACAGAGAAAGTCTCCATAACAAAGATCGCGGTATTCCTCCTTAAGTCAACAAATTATATTTTAATCCAAAGGTGTCTCACACTTACAGTTTATCAAGGTAGAAAAACACCCAAAGAGATGATACTAAACAAAAACGGGACAACAATGGTTACGATTGGGGAAGATCGATGCCGGTTACCGTTTGTCTAACTGCTCTTTGTATTGTGTTATTAGCTTTGGAGGGTAGTGATCCTGATTGGTACTTGGCACTAACCAGTGTCTTGACGGACGTGCAGGCCAAATCATTACAGGAAGTGTTCCACCTGGCCGAGCAGAGGAAAGCTTCATTAGGTGAGGATCGTTTCCCCTGAGTAAGGCTACCAAAGTGGGGGGGGGGGGGGGGGGGGGGGTGGGTGTTGGTTGGTGGCTCAGTTAGCTGGTGTGTCGGTGGGTGGGTTGGTGGCTAGGTGGGTGGTAATCAGTCGGTCCGTCGGTTGGTTTTCCATTGGTCATTCATCGGTCTGTTGGTTGGTCCCTTGAGTAAGGCTACGAATCTCAGAAAGTATTTTTGATCGGTTAGTAACTTAGTAGGCGGGTGGGACGTCAGTTGGTTGATGGCTAGGTGGGTGGTAGTTGATCAATTGGCTAGCCTGTCGGTTGTCAGTCTGTTGTCATTTTATTTTTCTTACAATGTTTTGTTATTCTTTGTTTACAAACAGAATCCAAGCGAATTGAGCAACAAGGAGGATACATGTTCACCAACATGACTGTACCGAATTCCTTCAACTTTGGACAGTAACCCGCACAGCTTACTGCTGCACGTCTTAGGTGAACGGACTTGAGACTAAAAGCTTGTGTCCTACGTCTAACCAGATGAAACCACAGTCAGAATTCGTCGTGAAACGTTATTTGCATTGACTTCAGAGTAACATGTTTGCACGGGGTGTTCGTGCGTTTTGCATTGGTGTGAATTCCGTGATTACGTGATGCTTCATCCACGCCCGAAACAAAGTGTGTGACATTTGGTGCTTTGGCGCGAGCAAAGAATACGAACAAAGAAGTCTTCATCACACTTCCAAAACTAGTGATTGTTAGCAGTTTCTAATCGCCTACTTTTGCTGTACATAATTGTAATTTATTTAGGATCGATTTGTGTTGTCCTAGAAAAGCATCCTCTTTGATTTACTGTATGAATAATAGAAACAGTGGTTTGCTTTAGCAGAATTGCAGGCTCTACAACCAATCACAGGCTGTTTTTAGTAGTTGGGAAGGAATTACTTGACAAGCCAAGATCATTGAACTTTTGTATTTCTTTTTAAGCTTTGATCTGCTACAAAATATGGTGCTGTGGTGCTAAGGTCTGTGTTTGTTAAAAGCAATCAGTCGAGGGAACAAGTTTCAGTGTGACTGCGAATACGGCTTGAGCCTGCAGTTTTCGTCTAGGAAGTTGCTAAGCAACTGAGTACTCGCGTTATTTTGTGATTGGATAATAACAATCGAAAACCAATCGGAAACTAAACGAATGCTTCAACGAAGATTTGCTGAAAACGGCACCTGGTTCCCCCGACTGAATTTAGAATTTGAGCTGGTGATTTTGGCATAGAAATTTATTTTCACTGATGAAAGAGACGGAGAAATAGGTCATTTGCATTGTGATATTATATTTTAAAAGCAAATATCATTCTATTGGCCTGTATTATTTAAGATTTTTCATCTCGGTGAGGTTAAAAATTGCTCAATTACAATGAGAGCTTGAAAAACTGAGATTCTGGGTAGCTGCTATTGTGGTACAAATCAGTTGTTAGACATCAAGGATTAACAAGACAGATAAGGTTACAAAATGCTCAGAATGACAGTGGATAACTATATTTTATTAAAAGAGCAAGAAAATGCTTGTGTTTGTCGTTGTTTAAGCGGCGCTATAAAGCTATTTAATAACCTTCACGTCTTGTTACTTAGAAATACATGCGCGATTTCTCTTTTTTCTCCAAAAAACGTTATTTTAATTACAATGTCGTCGAAAAGAGACGAGTGAAAAATCGGGGAATCGACACATTTAAAAGCATTAATATACTGGCGAACGAAAGTATACAGCCCATTTCTGATGATTGCCGATAAGAGCGTTCGGATATTTGTGCTTGCCAAAGTCAGAAACTAAGTTTTCAGTCGGTCTAATAAGGCTTAAAACCCACCGAGGGTGGTGTTAAGCTTGCTTTTACTTGTTTAGTTGGACGAGCTGTTTTCAGCTTGCAGTCTATATCGTGTTATATTTCATAAGAATCTGGTGAATCGTGCAAGTATATCATACGATTCCTTCTCGACTCTGCGCTCTACAAAAATTACCTTCAGCGTTTCCCTTACCCGCAATATCAAACTTTTCACTAAGTGTGTCATGCTCTTGTTTTCTATTAAATAAAAAATAAATCACTTTATTTAAGTGTCAATGTGTTTAGCACGGCTGTAGTAATTGAGGACACTGTAAATAGTGAAACAAATATTATAAATGAAACAGAAAGTTGTTAAAAATCCCAACTGGCAGGAGGCTGACCAGTTGGCTATATACAAAGCGTGGAGGAGTTGAATTCGGGACCACCGAAGACAAATCCCATCTAGTGGCAGGGAGGAGGATTTGAACCCGGGACATCCGGATTACAATTCCAGCGCCCAAACCACCAGGCCACGCTGCCTCCTCTTATTAGCAGATTCTACCTCCATTTCACAAGAATTTTCTACAGATTCTTCAGAAGTTTAACGCCTCGTAGAAGACGTCTTTGGTAGGAATGGAAATGCGACGTTTTCAATCCTTCGGTGGAAAAGCTACCCTTTGTCAAGTCCAGGCTTGCATCGTTTGGTTTAAATGCCTTCATTTGCCTTGTCTTCTCCTTGATCGCAAGGATGACGGCGTCGACAAAGTCAGGAAATATGTAGATAGTATGTAATGAGAACCACGATGATGGCGGCTGTTAAGAGCGGCTTGCTGTAAGGATCACCTATACCTATGCAGGATAGAAAAATTCGATTTTTCAAAAATACAACTTTGAGGTTGTTTGGATATCTCATCAGTGGCATCAATGAGTAATCGATGGATAATCAGTTGATAAGTCATTGGTTATTGCCGATGATAAATGAGTAATCGATAGGCCACAAAATTTCAGTCGTTGGTGTCATCGATTGCAGACCATTGCATTGATTGTAAATATCATGGCGTGGCTGCAAATAACATTTTACACGATTGAATATGAAGAAAGAAATAAAACAAAGCGAACGTGAATGAAAAAGTGAAACGCATTTGAGGAGAGCACCGTTTTGATTGCCTAAGTCTAAAGTACGAGTAATCGTTCAGTAATTAATAAGCCACAAAATATTTTTTCTTCGATTAATCATCGATTGCTCATTGATTATCGGCAATAATCAACGACTACAGTAATCATCATCACCATCGGTCACTAATTGATATCATGATTTCGCCAGACCCTTTTTTTCTAAACATCGATACATTGTCAAAGATATGTCCGATGTCCCAAGTGTTTTAGTGAATCTCAATGGCCCCTGGTCCCACTGATTTGTACATTTCCTGCAAAAACCTATTATGCTAATTAGCCTTTTACAAGAAAGAACCCATTTCCTAACCTGAACTCGATGGCGTTAAATTCGGACACAAATTTGACAATGACGGTCGGACTTGAGAAGTTGATGATCCGGTTTGCTCTTGAAAACTAGTTGCCATTTCAGACTTAGCGATTACAACAAGACTACCATGGTCCATGGATACACTGTAGCCAGTAGTAAACTTTGCTGCTCCAAGGGAATCTGTTTGTGGAGTGTTCGGTGAGTCGCCAGTACTTTGTATACGATCTGTGGATGCACTGTAAGTTCCCTTTATTGTTCTGAAGGAATCCGTTCGTAGAGTCTTTGATGAGTTGCGAGTACGTTTGCCGTGTGTTTGTCCATACATGCTGTGCTTTTCATGTAATGTGCTCCCTGCCGTCGAGGTTGTTGAATAATCTAAAAGAAAAAGATCTATTCAGTTGTTGTGTTTTGGATCAAGAGGTTAAGATAGGTCCCACGTATTGTTTGGATTCAAAACCTTACCTTAGGAGTGTTTCGTGACCCCCCCCCCCCCCCCCCCCTTGTGTCCCAGTGATTTGAACATTTAACCCAAGAAATTCTCTGTCTTAACGTTTATGGCTATTTAGCCTTCTAAAAGAAAACCTATTTCCTAACCTGAACTCGATGGCGATAAAGTAGGAGACAAACTCGACAATGACAGCCGGACTTGAGAAGTTGATGATCCGGTTTGCTCTTGAAAACTGCTTGCCATTTCAGACTTGGCGATTACAACGAGACTACCATGGTCCATGGATACACTGTAGACAGTAGTAAACTTTGCTGTTCCTAGGGAATCTGTTTGTAGAGTCTTCGGTGAGTCGCCAGTACTTTGTACATGATCTGTGGATGCACTGTAAGTTTCCTTTATTGTTCTGAAGGAATCTGTTTGTGGAGTATTTGATGAGTTGCGAGTACTTTTACCGTGTGTTTGACCATACATGCTGTGCTTTCCATATAATGTGCTCCCTGGCATCGAGGTTGTTGAATAATCTAAAAGAAAAAGATCTATTGAGTCGTTGTCTTTAGGATCAAGAGAGCTGATGTTGTCTTCCAACTGACCTTTAAAGATGTTGTATGCACAACGAAATCCATGAAATTCTTTATCACTATCCGACTTGAACCGTATGCTCATATTTCCATCCCGTTCAAATGTCAGAGAATCATTCAGAATACCGCAGTACCTTCCCATTACTGGAGAGTCAGTTGAAATGCCCGCCAGTATCTCAATGTAGTCAAAAATGCAGCCTTCCTTGTATTCCAAGGCAATTTCGTCACATTCAAGAGTGATTTGCATCGCGGGGTGGAGCTGTATCGTCCACAGACAGTCCATATAGTTAGGGTAGTTGTTAGGGTAATTTGGCGGGGTGATGAATCCACTGGTCTGATTGGTAAGTACTTCACAGTCACCTGAATAATGAAAAATAAACAGGGTAATTTTTGGATTGAGAATACAATTCTTGTACTTTTCATGATCATGATTTTGTAAAGGCACCGTAAGGAATATTGTACAGGGAGTTCGCCAATTCCATCCCAGACGAACTCAACTTGAGTTATGGTAATGAAATTTATGATGTATATTATCCAAAAAAGGTTTATTAATATGGTGATGACTTGTTGGTTGTGACACTTTTGGACTGACGTGACGTCGTAAATTACAAAATCCACCATCTTGCAGTTCAAGATTTTTCTCTCAGAAAAATGTCAGAAAATTGCCAAAGTCTCTAAAATGGATTCAAATCTTAAAAGTCGGGATCTACATAAAATGTATGTAGACATATCAATTGAACGTTTTCTTTACTTACCAGAGTGATTCAACTGAAAGCCTTGTTTTGAGGCATCAGTGACGTTATCAGAGACAAAGTGCAACAAAAGCTGAGTCCCGGATGAAGTGATCTCTGTGAACCCTAATGTCCCACAGTACCTCGCGATCAGCGGAGACGCCATGCTGCCTCCATCTCTGATCTCTAAGTAGTCTGTGTCGCATGTTGTCTGTCATGGGAAAAGTTACATACCATATAAGGACCGTAACCGCATGCAATCAGACTCGGGGAGTATGGGCTGCTGACAGTGGTCATCTATATGCGCTCCAACATGGCAGTGAAGCGCCAGGAAATTTTTGGGCAAATGGGTGACAGGAACAGAATTTGATGTGGTTCTTGGCTTACACAAGAATTTCTCCTAAACTTAGAGTTGGATATAAAAGAAACACGTAATTGATGGCATGTAGCACTTTTGATCTCTTTTCTATTCAAACCTCCGACCTTTTACAAACTTTCAAACAGCTGCAAATTTTATACTAAATCATCAGCGCCAACAAATAGACAACAAATAGCAACCCCTTACCATATCTCTGGTACCTATTTTGTACTTCAGTCACACCTCCTTGTGCGCCCACCTCGTAAGCGACCACTCTACCAGAATATCAAAAGTTTGCTACTCAAATAACTATTAATAGCTAAACCTTTCATAAGCTACCATCTCTCTTATGTGACCATGACCATTTTTGGGCTGTTTTCAACCACCGGTAAGCGACCACTTCGCATGATCACACTATGATCATGCACTACTCAATATTTTATACGGGGGGTGGGAGCTCCGCCGTGAAGCCCATGGTACCCTTTTATATGCCATTTTTGACAAAATGCAACTCTTTCGTATGTCTTCGATAGAAAATGGTAGCTCTTTTACATACCTGCATTTCTTTTCAGTCCTAATTCGTCGCTTGAATAAACCCTACCCCTTTTTACACCTACAGCCTCGAAAACGTACCCCTCTCGGGCGGAGCCTCCACGTATAGTCCACTGTAGGGAATAAACCGGAGTACCCCCTCCCTCCCTTAACCGACTCTCGAGGTTTCAGACATTCGTCCCTTACCTGGAGATTGAAAATGGTTATTTTCACTCTATTTCCGGGCGACACAGACTTGATCCATGTAAGATTAGAGTTCGGAGGATACGTTGCAGGGTAGTCTGGCGAGGTAAGATAGCCTTCCCATTCTGATATTAGCACTGGCTCTGCCGCTGAAATGCAATAAAGCGAACGTATGAGCAGTGGAAAATAAAATAAACAAATAAAAGTAAACAAACGAACCAATAATAACTGAACGCATTGGCGTCAATTAAAATAACGCCGCCACCCACCCTTTTTTTTTTAAAAAAAGATATGTTTGGTCTTGAAAATATCCAAAAGAGTACGGTTCTTACCTTGTGATGACTTGAACACGAGAACGCTTAAAAAACAACAGATCAAAATATAACCCTAGGAATAAATGAGAAAAAATTTTTTGTTTGCACATAGTTTCTCTACGAGAGAACAAAACTCTAGCCTATAATTCCAAGAGTTTCCACTTCCTGCTTTTCCTTAGCCTGTCTGAACAGGCGTTTTATCGGGTCAGAGTGCGGAGCGCGAGACGAAAACTATATTATACAAAAAGTCGAAAAAGTTCAAATCAGTCAACCTCTGATTATAGGGTACTTTCGTTGATTATATGCACCAAACCTTAGCTTATTTAACACATCATTTTTCACTGATTAGAAGCGCTATGATCACCAGCAGCTACTGAACGCCATCATGATTAGATTCAGTTAAAAATTTGCCTTCATCCTACTTGGAATAAATAATTATATTTTCTTTTACGTTGCTTGTTGCTCAACAATGAAACGCCTTTGTGCCGACAGAAAGGAAAATTGCCATAGCTTTCTCTCCTTTGCCGTCCATCGCCTCAGAGTGAAATTGGTTGTTACATTCAGTTTGGCAAAACTTCGTTTGTAATGCATGCATACGTGCTATGTTCTTTGATGCTATGTGTACTTTGCTGGTCTGACAGTACAAAGGCGTATTGGAACTACAATAACTATAGCACACAAAGTGCATGAAAGTAGTTGCCACTCAAACTAATGCTGTGAAGCTATAGTAAATGAAAGATATTTAACCGTGAGTTTCATCAATCCTCATCAATCTTTATTTTATTACAAAGTCTTACAACACAGGGAGACCACAATATTTGAGGACATGAATAAATTAATAAAGAATATTATTCACGTGGTTTTCTGTGTTGTTTTTCTTATATGTACAGTCAGGCGTCAATAAACGGATCTGAAATATGCTAATTTTTTACCTACAATACTATTAGTATTGTAGGTAAAAAAATTAGCATATTTCAGAGCCGCTCGCGCACTTGAGCAGCTCTGCACACGACAGCGGTGCTGTCGCGTTTATTGACGCCAACTGTACGTATAAGAAAAACAACACAGAAAACCACGTGAATAATATTATTCTTTATTAATTTATTCATTTCCTCAAATATTGTGGTCTCCCTGTGCTCACAATTTAATTATGGTCTTCCTTAGAGTCGTATATTTACATAAATCACACTAATTAACTATATCAATTGTAAAAATACTAATAATTGCCAATAATAAAGTGGCTTACTACAGTATTTAAGAGACTCAAGAGCGCGCGCTACGATTTTCTGCCTGTCGTCAATATTGCTCGCGCGGATAAAAATTGCGCGAGCAACTCTAAAAAAGCACAAACAAGTTTCAGCACTTAAATCGCGTTAAACCAAATTGAAATTTCCATATACTTTCAGAAATGTTTTATTACCTAGGACTGAAAAGAGTTAAGACCAGGAAGGTTGATAAATATCCCGGTAGAGGAGTTCTAATTTTGTCTTTCTTTATCGCACGCGATGCATTGCGTCACACGAGCGCGCGCTAAATGAAAAGGTATACGCAATTCGGATCCTGTCGGAGGTTGTGCAAACTTTTTTTTTGACATCAAATTACTCAAAAACCTACCGTACGACCCATAATGAAATTTTCACAAATTATTCATAGGGTTGAAACATGTCCGCGGCCAAAATTTAAGAAAAATCTGTAAGACCGATTTCGAGCTATTTTTAAAATAGCGAAAATACGACATTTTCCTATTTTTCGAAAAATCTATCTTACAGATTTTTGTTTATTTTTGCATGAGTGTTCAATCAAAGGTAATTTTTAATTTATGAAATTTTGAGGTAGGGTCATACGGGTAGATTTTGAGTAAAACGCTATGGAAACTGCTAGTGCCCAGTCCCCTCTTAAGCACTCGGTTGCTTATTTTGGCTATCTTTAGCACCTATATGGTTGGAATGTCGCATATGATGGTTGTATACTGTAACAAACAGTAATTAGAGACAGGGAAAACATTTTTGAGCATTTAACAAAAAAGTTCAAAGTTGGGCAATTTTATCCCTCAAAACTGTAGTAAGCCACCTTAAGGAGATTTTAAAAGCGTTTGATCGATGCTCAAGTCTACGCTCTTGTCTTTTAAGACGTATGTCTTATTACTGTGATCGCAAAAATGTGTCTGAAGTAAACTTCACTCGAACCTTCAAGGGAAATTGAAAATGGTTCGAGTTATCGGGAGTTCGAGTTATCGAGAGTTGAGAAAAAATGACCGAAACTATGTAAAAAACGGTATTCACTGTATTTGATTCATAAACGAAATTTAATTGTATTCCTTCCCATTCTTTTATACGGTTCTGAAATTTGGGGAGCTTATGATAATATGAACTTCAAAAAATGGGAAAATGACCCAGTAGAAAGACAACATACACAATTCTACAAATACTTTCTTGGCCTCAATAGAAGAGCACCTAATGTGGTAGCTCGTAATGAAACTGGACGTCTTCCCTTAAAGTTGAATATCTTATTAAGAATAATCAGAAGTCCATAACTAGAAGTCTACATCTGGTATTGGGGCGCGTGCTATGTCTTTCGCGTGTAGGCTATTTTTAGAAACTGATGTCTCGCGAGAAAATGACGTAACCCACTATTTCGACACGATTGGAGTTCTAAGTTGCGGCCGAATATTTTGGAAAGTGGCAGGTGAAATAAATCAAATCACATCAAAACACTTGACAGGCCATTCTCTTTAATTCTTACATTTCGACAGAAGTAATATCGTAGATAGTGATTTCAAACGTCTGTTCAGTGGCATTTGAAGGCGAGTGAAAAAGCAACCCGTCGCCGGGTTTCAGTAGACAAACTCTCAAAACAAACAGGTCGACTTTTTATAATTTACGAGAGAATTTATGAACAGAAGTTCCCCAAACTTTTAGTAGTTAAGTGTGTCTTTATTTTGTACAGCATATCCTCGTGTTAAAATACTGAACAACATACACAACACAATAGCTGCACACTGCGAAGTGCCCGAGAAGCACAACTTGAATTAAACTTTTGACGGATGTGAATGAAATCATCATTGTTCGATGAATTAAACTCGTATTTCTCATTACCTTAGTCAGTCTTTTGTTTTCATGCCGTCCTTATAATTCCAAAAACATGCGAAACTCGCCAAACTTGTCGTTTTCTCTGAATGTTGTTCTCAAACGAATCAAACTTCATTCTGTTCATTCCGCGCTCGATGTTGAGCGCTTCAGGGACCACGGTTTTGTTTCTCAAAATAGCAACGAACCTGTGCCAAAATGCACTTGCTCTCTTAATGCCTGTCTTCATCTTGAGAGTACCATTAATCTTTAGTGTCTTCGCATTTTGAATTTGACTCGGAATTAGTCTATCTTGCCCGCTGCCATTTCGTATTCTGACTCCAAAACACTGAGGTCCTCTCGCTTATTTGGATGCTCCGAATTTTTACAACTTCGATGCTATCGTCATCGATGAAAGATGGCCTGATGATTCTTGTCCGGACGATTTAATCCTCACAAAACGGAAATTACGATGACCAACAAACAGAAATTTCGTAATGCCGTTCGCTCGAGTTCACTCGTCCTCTGCAGTTCTGCTTTTCTTCAAAAATTTGTTCAACCAATCAAAGGCGCGAATTAAAAAATACTTCAATGTGATTGGCTACTTGTTCGCGGCAAAGCTGTTCTAAAAATAGCCTACACGCGAGGAGCGCGAGGTACACGCGAAAGACATATCTCAAAGCCTATTACCAGAGATGTAGACTTCTAGTTATGGACTTCTGGAATAATTAAATTTTGGATACACCTTGAATCTCTTCCAGAAAACAGTATTGTATTATTGTATAGAAGTCGAGTAAAAATGGAACAATACATTACTCCCGAGATTACTGTATAAATCAGAACGTAACGTAACGTGAAACAAAACAAAGCAGCAGGAGATCAGAAGTACAGGTACTGGGAACTTTGCAGGTTTCAAAGAGAACAATGTTGGGCCACTACTACCGAGTTCATGTGATTGACTTTTTCGAGAAATACGGTGGTCATAATACGCCCTGACGCTTCTCAACTACCCTGTTACTATCGATTATCCTTGAAAGTTTTCTAACATTGGATTTGAAAGAATCGGTATCAACCTAAACCAAAGTAGACTGAACACGTTTTGTGCAAAAAAAGAGACAAAGAATTAATACACGGCTGCTTCAAAATAAATTCAATGTTTTGGTCTACAGTACACTGTTTGCTTTGACTTGTCACGTATTGACAAACATGGTTCGAGTTATCTAGGGTAAAATTATATGGAAAATGACCTGAAGGGAAACGAAAATTGGTTCGAGTTAGCGGGAGGTTCGAGTTATCGAGGGTTCGAGTTACCGAGGGTAAAATTACAGTAAATGTATGACGGAAATCCAGGGGAAATCGATTTTTTGTTCGAGTTAGCGCGAGGTTCGAGTTAGCGAGGGTTCGAGTTATCGGGAGTCGACTGCATACGAGAATCATATATTTAGTTACCTACCCTTACAAGGAGACAAAATTCTGCCGTTCGTCGTAGATCGTTAGACATTTTGGTGGGTTGCTTTTACGTTGGAAGCCGATAACAGACACTCCAGCTGGGCGAGCGACACATTTAATTAATGATGAAAAAACTAGCTTATTGACAGTTCATGCATCGGCGAAATCAAACGTAATTGGTACATTAACCACAGCAGCAGCATCGAGCCGTTAAGTAATTTCCAACTTTCACGAAAGACCCGGGTCTGCAAAATTAAAAGTGTTTTTGATGACATGGTAACTATAATAAATAACTGTCCGAGCCGTAAAACTAGAAATATCAATGGCTTCACCGTGGATGGGTAGTTTGGCCTCGTACGGAGAACATTAAACCCATTTGTTTTCTATTTTTGCGGCCATGCTCTCTGACCATGCTTTTGTTTCAAGATTCAATGAAAAGAGACACAAATTCTGTGGTTTTCAGCACCCTTGATCGAGATAAAGTTTCCTAAACTAATTAAAATAGCAGGAGGCCTAGACTTGAATAAACTATATGCAATCGTCACTGTTTGCGTCTTTGCGATAAAATACTTAAAACTTCCAGATAACAGGTTTACTGGGAAGCGGCATTCAGAAAAGACAAAAAGCAATTTCGTCATTTTACGCAAACGAATTCAATGCTATTTAGTGCACATTCCATTTCAACGAAGCCGTTGAAAGTATTCTAGTAGATAACTGACGAGACTCATAAGTTTGTTTTGTACTTCGTTCAGTGAAGCATTGAAACTGTAGCCATGGCAAAGAAGACTTGGTCAAACGGGCGTGGGAACCCAGGTTGATATAACAAGATCACAAAAAATTAAAAAAAAAAACAATAATAATAATAAATGCTTTATCTGAAAAACAGCGACTGACACTAGGATGCGAGAACTAACCACGTAACCTGCAATTTCGCGTGTTAACCACGGCGAGGATGACAATAGCGCCTTTTCCCCAATCGCCGCCTTTTAGCTCTTTTCCACACTGCTCTCCAACTTATAAACCAAGCACCCGGAAGACACTTGAAAATGGATAACAATATTGGTAAAATTAACTCGGATATTTTGCAGTTTTGAACTGAGTGGCCGACATTCTCGAAGACCGTGACTCTCTTCACTACCCGACACGGAACAAAATTTTTGGCCTTTTCTCTGATATGATTTACATTTAATTCGTTGAAATTTATTTGCCTTCTACCATCCCTTACAAACATTTACATGATAATCAAATAATTCTTTATAAGGCAGGAGATCAAGAAAGCTCTGTTGAGCTTTTTAAAAGATCCCCGCAGTACTATTACAATATTACTACAGGGCCGTAGGCAGGATTTTACTTGGGTGGGTGCGAGCACCAGAAGCATAAGCGCCTAGGGGGGGTCCGGGGGTGTATTCCCCCGGGAAACTTTGAAAAATCAAGTCGTTGAAGTCCAGTTTTTCTGCATTTTGAGAGTCATTTTAACCCTCCCTTCCAGATTAAGCGGACCTTTGCGGCGCGTGATGTATCGCACCCCCCCCCCCCCCCCCCCCCTGCCTACGGCCCTGTTACTATGTTATGAAATACAGAAGGTGGCATTATACGATACTGATTTCATAATTTTCATATAATTGCTTCAGAGGTAGAAAAGTTCCTCTTTTACTACACTTATAGCAGACTAAAAATAATATATATTTTTTATATTTTGTGATTGCAGGCTATAGCAGGATTAATATACAATACTCCCCTGCTTTTAAGCGTACTAGACAAACTTCAGTTTCCCAACACTAACGAAACAGCCACAGCACAGTTCTGGGTTAATGTCCACGACTGCTTCTTTGGGTAAGCTGAGAAAAAAACAAGTGCTGATACCTTTGTTAAGTTAGTAATTTTCACTGCAACATTTAACGGCAAAAACACGACCATAACTTACTTAGGGCCAATACGTCGATTCAGGAAAAAACCGGAAGTTGCTCGCCGGCCAGAAATTGTAAAGTTTTTATTAAGCGTATCGGGAATTTCGAGTGGGAAAACAGCATTTCATTCACAAATTAGCCACGAATCTTGATCACTATATGTTCAAAAGTACCGTCCAAGCATAAGCATCGGCATACTGACTTTATTTAAAATGGATCGATCACGCACGTTTACATTAAAATAAATGCATCTCAATATGCCGATTCAGAAAAAAAAAACGGAAACCGCCACAGGCCGAAAACTAATGACAAGTCTGTAGTTCGTATAGTGTGATCGTCCGGTTGAGAGTAGTTTTGAGAAGAACTGTTGTTGGTGACTGACGTTTCGACAACCTGTGCGGAAGTCATCTTCAGAGTGAAGTGACTTCCGCACAGGTTGTCGAAACGTAAGCCTCCCTATGGGTATTTCCGAAGAAATAGAAGACGCGAAGATCACCGAGGTAAAAACGAAGATCTCAAGATTGAAGCGAAGATCTGTAGTTGACAACAATTCGCTTGATCAAATTAAACACTCAGATATAAAGCTGTCAAAACTTGTAAACCCTGCAGAAAATATCTGTAATTTCTGATTTTTGGCATTTTGACCACATTTCACTGCGATTTTGACAACAGTAGGTTACTGTTACTGCCACGAAACCACGTGAAGCCATTACAAGGCTGAAAACGACAAAAATACTCCATGTCAAAAAAAACCAAGACTGCAAACTAAATTGCGAAGAAAACGAAGATCATAGGTACCCATCTGAGAGGCTCAAAAGTCAGTCACCAACAACAGTTCTTCTCAGAAGTACTCTCAACCGGACGATCGCACTATACGAATTACTGATACTCATGGGTTCAAACCATTTACTATAATGACAAGTCTACAACACGAATCGTTTCATTTATCGTTGATCTTTGTCTATTTGCCCATTATCGTAATTAATCAACTGATTATCCTTCTGCTAGTTGGTATTCTTAACAAGTCTTGTGTTTAGTTTTCTAATTGTATAACTTCGCTTGTTAGATTACAGCGTCATCTCCACAACTGCTGTGTGACTTAAATTCTTCTACTTACTTGCTATTTGATTGTCTTCAGTATTCATGATCGTAAGATGTTTATATTGGGATTCTGCGCACTCATGGATCTTCCAAAAGAGATGCGGCCACAGGCACTCTTGCAGTGCTCGCCCCAGATTCTCCCGGCCTTGTTAGTTCTATTCCAAGGACTCAAAAGAGCGCACGAAAGTAAATCTGAATTTCAAGTACAGGTACTTCTTTAATACTAGTCTACATGAACTTGTTATAGGACAAGTAGTTGAGATTCAGACAGACAGACAGACAGACAGAGTGACTGACCGACTGACTGACTGACTGACTGACTGGTTGGCTGGCTGGCTGACTTCAGGACAGACAGACAGACGGACTGACTGACTGACTGACTGACTGACTGACTGACTGACTTACTGACTTACTGACTGACTGGTTGGCTGGCTGGCTGACTTCAGGACAGACAGACAGACAGACTGACTGACTGACTGACTGACTTACTGACTGACTGGTTGGCTGGCTGGCTGACTTCAGGACAGACAGACAGACAGACAGACAGACAGACTGACTGACTGACTGACTGACTGACTGACTGATTGACTGACTGACTGGCTGGCTGGCTGACTTCAGGACAGACAGACACGTATATTTGAGTTGATCATTTAGTTGTTAAATATAATTGCTTAATGTTTTCAGACAGAGGTGATGAAGACGATGACAATGACGATGATGATGAGGGGGAATCAGATGAAGGTAGCCTGCAAAGTTGTTTTTCATGTGTGAATTTATCGAATGTGTGTGTATGTTTGTTTTTGTAGGTGAACGTCACTGCAAGCCAAACTTTCATAGGTATGACTTATATTGGGTTTTAATATCAAGTGTATGCTTTACTTTGTTAGATGAGCTGGCTAGCGACGAGGATGAAATCAACGAGGATGACGTTCAGTATATTGAAGGTCTTGCACAAAAGGTACGCTTTCGATTTTTCATAAGTTACAAAAGATTCTAGGAGCCATAGATTAACCTTTTTGCTATTAAATTAAGTTACACCTTCTGTGGAAATCAATCCAGCCGTCTTTTGATAGTGGTGTGAATTAAATCAAGCATGTATATGATGTGAGATGTTTTGTTCGCGTGCAGGCGGCCGACCATTTAGATGATGACGATGATGTTGAAGATGAAGAAACAGCTCTTGAAAACTTCACCACGTCTGTGGACAACGAGGAAACTGATGAGTACATCGCCTTTAAGACTTCAATGCAAGGTAACTATGACCTTGCTTTAAACAATGACGCTGCCGTATGATCTGATAAACAAAAACGGGACAACGATGGTTACGATTGGGGAAGATCGATGCCGGTTACCGTTTGTCTGACTGCTGTTTGTATTGTGTTATTAGCTTTAGAGGGTATTGATCCTGATTGGTACTTGGCACTAACCAGTGTCTTGACGGACGTGCAGGCCAAATCATTACAGGAAGTGTTCCACCTGGCCGAGCAGAAGAAAGCTTCATTAGGTGAGGATCGTTTCCCCTGAGTAAGGCTACCAAATAGTGGGTGGGCTGATCAGTGGTGGGGGGGGGGGGGGGGGGGGGGGGGTGTTGGTTGGTGGCTAAGTGGGTGGTAGTCAGTCGGTCGGTCGGTCGGTCGGTCGGTTATCCATTGGTCATTCATCGGTCTGTTGGCTGTTCCCTTGAGCAAGGCTAAGAATCTCGGAAAGTATTTTTAATCGGTTAGTAACTTAGTAGACGGGTGGGACGTCAGTTGGTTGATGGCTAGGTGAGTGGTAGTTGATCAATTGGTTATCCTGTCGGGTGTCAGTCTGTCGTCATTTAGTCTTCTTACAAAGTTTTGTTATTCTTTGTTTACAAACAGAATCCAAGCGAATTGAGCAACAAGGAGGATACATGTTCACCAACATGACAGTACCGAATTCCTTCAGCTTTGGACAGTAAGCCGCACAGCTTACTGCTGCTAGGTGAACGGACTTGAGACTAAAAGCTTTTGTTCTACGTGCAAGCAGATGAAACCACGGTCAAAATTCGTCGTGAAACGTTATTTGCATTGACGTCAGAGTAACATGTTTGCACGGGGTTTCCGTGCGTTTTGCATTGGTGTGAATTCCGTGATTGCTTGATGCTTCATCCACGCCCGAAACAAAGTGTGTGACATTTGGTGCTTTGGCGCGAGCAAAGAAAACGAACAAAGAAGTCTTCATCACACTTCCAAAACTAGTGATTGTTAGCAGAGTGATTTTCTAATCGCCTACTTTTGCTGTACATAATGGTAATTTTATTTAGGATCGATTTGTGTTGTCCTAGAAAAGCATTCTGTTTGATTTACTTGATGTATGGTAGAAACAGTGGTTTGCTTTAGCAGAATTGCAGGCTCTACAACCAATCACAGGCTGTTTTTAGTAGTTGGGACACAGGCTTCCCAAGCTCAAAAGTCGTCTTTTTGATGTGTTTTTGAGAGCCCTTCGGCGGCCGACTCTACATACGTGGTGTATGCGACAGCTTGTGTATATAGAGAAATGTATGGGAAAATCACGGATTCTCTAAAATCGGGTAAATAGCTATCTATTTTGAAATTAAGTTTACCTATCTCAAATGTGTCGCTTACTTGTGTCTTGTGCCGAATTTGAAGCCATTCCGACGCCATTTAGCCAAGTTATTCGAAGTCGTTGTCTCCCCTTCTAAAAAGAAGGAAGGCAGACCACTCCATCGATCTCACTCCACAAATCGCTCTCTCCTCAAAAGCAAAAGTCCCGAATCGCAATAAAACCAACAGTTCCATAAAGCCCAATAAATTTCACTCCACATACGTGTGCTTCGGCGGTCGAAAGTCTCGTAAAGAACGAGAAATTTTGCTTTAAATTCGCTATTCGGCTTTCCAGATGTGCTTTTGACCGACCCCGCGCCAACGGTCGTTACTCATCCTCAACTCTGATTGGTCCATTTGAACTAAGTCACGCGCTGACAATGAGGATGAAACCAGATACTTGTCGTTGAGTAACGACCGTTGGCGCGGGGTCTGTACAGGCCCGCAAATGATCCCGGCCCGCAAATGGTCCCGGGACCGCAAATGATCCCCAAAGTGGACCGCAAATGATCCCAGGACCGGAAATGATCCCCAAATTGGACCGCAAATGATCCCAGGACCGGAAATGATAGCCTCCCCATAAAGGATAGAAAAGTGTGAACTCACGAATTTGGACAGTGGATTTAAAATTACATAATCCACAGCGATTTTAATACAACAGTTAATATATAGATTTAGGCAGGCCTAAAAGCAGAGCTCCCATTTATTAATTTATTTTGCTCGAGTTAATTACAGTCTTACCAAATAAGTAGCCAACTATATTTCTAAGCTTATACAGTGGCCCATATAGGTACCAAATAGTTTTAATCGCTCATCAGTTAAACTTAAGAGCACCTAAGAAACGGCCGATGAATTTTGCTCGAAAAATAGATCGGGCTGATTTTAATATTATAAGTACAGGTTACCAAACCATAAATAAAAATGTATTTCTTTTGTTTCAGTATCCTTTACTTTCAAAAATATTCACTCGCGAAGTTTGGTCGGCGGACGACGTCAAAATCGGACCGAAACATGCTGTTTCGAAAAGAGCCTCAAAATTTATTTTCGCAGCATGAATCGAACTAAATCCACCATTAAAGTGAAGAAAAATACTTAGTTAAGGACTCTAGCGGGATAACGATCGAAATATTTAAAAGTAAAACGTCGAAATTATTATTTGACTGTACTGCACTAAATCAACAATAGCAATGTGACTGATTTGTAGAGAATTAATACTCGAAAGTGGCACCAGGTCTAAAGTTTTAATACCCCTATATCACACACATGAAGGATACACTTCAAGTTTACGGGGGAAATATTTGCGGCCCGTGCGAATTCGTATTGTAAAAATTCGTTTAAGCCACTTTATTATTCCACTATTGCGCCATTTTACCATATTAGGGCAAAAGAACGCGCAAAATATGCCACGGTATTATACACTGTAGAACAGGGCAAAAATATGGACTGAAAGCGAAGCGACAAAATGGCTGAAGCAAACCTTAATTTTAAGTGGAATAATAAATCCCTTATTCGATGGTTTAAAATATAATACGAGCGGACATTTTGCTCATTGCTCGTATTTTTCCTCGCCCCTTCGGGGCTCAGAAAAATACTACGCAACTCGCAAAATATCCGCGCGCATTATATGTTAAACCATCGAATAAGGTGTATGTAATTTCTGCAATTTTTTTTCAATATGCGAATTACTTACACCACAGTTTTACATTTATTTATACTGCTCATTTAACAAGGAATTAATAAATTACAAATGTGTCATTATCTCCGCATGTAGAAATCTTTTGCGCTTTCCCATGGAAGCACGTGTGTGCAAAGGACGCAAGTAGTCCAAATAGTGTGCAAGAAAAAAAAATTAGTGGTTTATAATTACACAGCAGAAGCATCTTAACAGATTCCTGTTCATTTTTGCGGTCCAAATTTATATAGTTACGTGTACTGTTAATTTTGTTATGTCGCGTAGTATGTTCACCTTCGTGTACGGTTGCTTTCATGCCTGAGGTTCTTGCCTCTTCACTTAGGACAGGAGCACATTACCCTGGAGCCTTCATCTCCTTAATGGGTCTTGGGCATGGCGAAAATGCACCTTGAGCTATTTTTAGCAATGCTTTTCCCGCGAAATTGTGATGTCATTAGCTACGCCCTCAACCCGCCCCCAATTTTAACCAATGAGATTACATTCAACCAGCTCACTGAAAACACAATTTAATTCAAGATGGCGGAGTACAGCAGTGACTCCAGTGAGGAGGGTTCTTTGACTTCTTTGTCAAGTTCGGAACTTTCCGAGATTTCTTCTAGTAGTGAAGCTGATGACAGCGACGAAGAGGTCGCTGAAGTCAGATCTCAGCGAGTGAGTGCGAGTAGGCGGCCGCAGAGCAAGTCTGCGAAGAATCCGAAGCTGCGTAAGAAGACAACAGATAAACGCACCACGGTGAAAGCGCTTACCAGGGACGAAATGGAACAGTTGTCTTCATGGGTTTTTTCTGTATCACAAGCTAAAATAGTTGAATTGAACGTGAACTGCGTGAAAAACTCCTAATATCGCCCAGAATTAGGGCACAATGCCGTTTCGCTAGCAGTTTTTCCTTTAACACATCTTTGACTAAGGTGCATTTTCATCCTTTGAGGTAACACAAGTATCGTCGGATGGCTTCGAAACTTTCCCCTGTTTACTGGATGATCAATTTACAGTTTCTTCTGTCCGTTTCATGACTAGTGGCCTTCACAAACGGGTGTAAATTTTGCGCGGGTTTGTAATTTATACCTCAATTGCATTCGCTCTCATGATCAGCTTTAAAGAACTGTATCATGGGAAAACTTTCGAGATAAAAAAATTTGGAATCCTGGAACCTGCAAAGAAAAACTGAACGGTGGAACGTTACTTCCGATTTTTCTTCAATTAACTATCATCCGCCATTTTTTTTATTCGGCACTGACCAATCAGCCGCGGACGTTCACGGAAACATCTTTTCGCGGGAGAATGATTCTAAAAATAGCTCAAGGTGAAACTACGCTGTTGACCCATACCATTACTAGATGGAGGCTCCAGGGTAATGTGCTCCTGCTTAGGATAATTAAATAAAACCTCCATAGACTTTTCTTGGAGTCCACGCCATTCTATTTTTCAGTGGTATCACTTGCAGTAATCATTTCCGGTTCTGGGATCATTTGCGGTCCCGGGATCATTTGCGGGCCGGGATCATTTGCGGGCCTGTACAGGTCGGTCACAAGCACATCCGGAAAGCCAAATGGGCGAATTTAAAGCAAAATTTTTCGTTCTTTACGAGACTTTCGACCGCCGAAGCACACGTATGTGGAGTGAAATTTATTGGGCTTTATGGAACTGTTGGTTTTATTGCGATTTGGGACTTTTCCTTTTGAGGAGAGAGCGATTTGTGGAGTGATCTCTGGCCAGCGATCGATGGAGTGGTCTGCCTTCCTTCTTTTTAGAAGGGGAGACAACGACTTCGAATAACTTCGCTAAATGGCGTCGGAATGGCTTCAAATTCGGCACAAGACACAAGTAAGCGACACATTTGAGATAGGTAAACTTTATTTCAAAATAGATAGTTATTTACCCGACTTTAGAGAATCCGTGATTTTCCCATACATTTCTCTATATACACAAGCTGTCGCATACACCACGTATGTAGAGTCGGCCGCCGAAGGGCTCTCAAAAACACATCAAAAAGACGACTTTTGAGCTTGGGAAGCCTGTTGTTGGGAAGGAATTACTTGACAAGCCAAGATCATTGATCTTTTGGATTTCTTTTTAGGCTTTGATCTGCTACAAAATGTGGTGCTGTGGTGGTAAGGTCTGTGTTTGTTAAAAGCAATCAGTCGAGGGAACAGGTTTCAGTGTGACTGCGAATACGGTTGAGCCTGCAGTTTTCGTCTAGGAAGTTGCTAAGCAACTGAGCTGAGTACTCGCGTTATTTTGTGATTGGATAATAACAATCGAAAACCAATCGGAAACTAAACGAATGCTTCAACGAAGATTTGCCGACCTGGTTCCCCCGACTGAATTTAGAATTTGTGCATGTGATTTTGGCATGGAAATTTATTTTCACTAATGAAAGAGACGGAGAAATAGGTCATTTGCATTGTGATATTATATTTTAAAAGCAGCTATCAGAACTCATTCTATTGGCCTTTATTATTTAAGATTTTTCATCTCGGTGAGGTTAAAAATTGCTCAATTACAATGAGAGCTTGAAAAACTGAGATTCTGGGTAGCTGCTATTATGGAACAAATCAGTTGTTAGACATCAAGGATTAACAAGACAGATAAGTCTTGGAAATGCTCAGAATGACAGTGGATAACTATATTTTATTAAAAGAACAAGAAAATGCTTGTGTTTGTCGTTATTTTAGCGGCGCTATATAGCTATTTAATAACCTTCACGTCTTGTTACTTGAGGAAATACATGCGCAATTTCTCTTTTTTCTCCAGAAAAAGTTCTTTTAATTAGTGTCCACGAAAAGAGGCGAGTGAAAAATCGGGCAATCGACACATTTAACTACATTCATATCTATTGGCAAACGAAAGTATACAGCTTTGTATGAAAATTTATGCTCTTGCCGTCGAGAGAAACCCAATTTCTGATGATCGCCGATAAAAGCGTTCGGATCTTTGTGTTTGCCAAAGTCAGCAACTAAGTTTTCAGTCGGTCTAATAAGGCTTAAAACCCACCGAGGGTGTTGTTAAGCTTGCTTTTACTTGTTTAGTTAGACGAGCTGTTTTCAGCTTGCAGTCTATATCGCGTTACATTTCATAAGACTCTGGTGAATTGTGCAAGTATATCATACGATTCCTTCTCGACTCTGCGGTACAAAAATTACCTTCAGCGTTTCCCTTTCCCGCAATATCAAACATTTCACTAAGTGTGTCATGCTCTTGTTTTCTATTAGCAGTTTCTACCTCCATTTCACAGGAAATTTCTACAGATTCTTCAGAACCTGAGCTTTGCTCTTTCTCATCGTCGAGGTGCACGGAAAACTCGATTGCTTTAGTCGCCTCCGTCTCAAAGAAGGCATAGTTAAGCGCCTCCTCGTAGAAGACTTCTCTTTGGTAGGAATGGAAATGCGACGTTTTCAATCCTTCGGTGGAAAAGTTACCCTTTGTCAAGTCCAGGCTAGCATCGTTTGGTTTGGATGCCTTCATTTGCCTTCTCTTGTCCTTGATCGCAAGGATGACGGCGTCGACAATGTCCGGAATGTGTAGATAGTATGTGAAGAGAACCACGATAATGACGAATATTATGACCAGAAAAGGAACCAAGTGCCACGGGAACTGCAAGCCTGGTGGGGTGACTGGAGCATCCGTTGGATGGCTTGGGACTGAGTCAAAAAAGTAAGAGCAGTTTAGCAGAAGGAATTGTCTTGTCATTTCTATGCCTAAACCACCCCTTTAGCTCACGATTTGTAACACCCTTTAATCCCAAATATTAATACATTGCCAAGCGGACAGGGTTTAAGTATAAAGACAAATTCACGAACTCAAGCTCTCCCAGGTTAAGATTTGTCCCAAGTTTTGTCCGGATTCAAAACCTTACCTTAGGAGAGCTTCGTGAAACACCCCCTTGTGTTCCAGTGATTTGAACATTTCCCCAAGAAATTCTCCAGCTGTGTCTTAACGTTTATGGCTATTTAGCCTTCTAAAAGAGAACCTATTTCCTAACCTGAACTCGATGGCGATAAAGAAGGAGACAAACTCGACAATGAAAGTCGGACTTGCGAAGTTGATAATCCGGCTTGCTTCTGAAAACTACTTGCCATTTCAGACTTATCGATTACAACGAGACTACCATGGTCCATGAATACACTGTAGACAGTAGTAAACTTTGCTGCTCCAAGGGAATCTGTTTGAAGAGCCTTCGGTGAGTCGCGACTATTTTCTTCATGTGTATGATCTGTGAATGCACTGTAAGTTCCCTTTATTGTACTGAAGGAATCCGTTCGTGGAGTCGTTGATGAGTTGGGAGTACTTTTGCCATGTGTCTGATCTGTGGATCCGTCGTCCTTTCCCTCACTTGTCAGGGAATCCGTTTGTAGAGTCTGGGATAAGACGTGAGTACTTTTTTGACGTGTTTGATCTATATATGTACTGTAAGTTCCCTCACTTGCTCTTAGGGAATCCTTTTGTGGAGTCTGCGATAAGACGTGAATACGTTGTCCATGTGTTTGATCTATGAATGCACTGTAGGTAGAAGTTACCTTTGTTGTTTTGAAGGAATCCCTCTGCAGAGTCTTGAATGAGTCGTAGGAACTTTGCCCATGCGTCTGATACATAACAGAGTCGTGAGGCCAAAACGTTCTGCTTGATCCACAACACGCAGGGGTGGCTCTGGTCGCCGCTGCTTGCACATCGTGAGTGGACAGGAGTTGTTGCTGGTTTGATTTAGTAAAACTCTGAATAGTCAGTTGAGTTACAAATCTCATGTAAGATGTTGGCAAGGGATTGATTACGTTGGACGGGTTGAGGACCATGCTGTGCTTCCCATGTAATGTACTCCCTGCCGCCAAAGTTGATGAATAATCTAGAATAAAAAAGGTATCATATTCAGTCGTTTTTAGCATCGTTCGTTTTGTCTAAACGCTGTCTGTTTGTTAGATTCTGGCATTGAGAGAGGTTGCCTGTCCGTCTGACCGACTCTCTTGTCTGTCCGTCCGTCTGTCCGTCTGTCTTTCTATCTGTCTGTCTGCCTGCCTGACAGTCCTTATCCTGACCAAGTCCTAGCGTTATGAGTTGTCTGCCTTTCTGTTTCCGAGTCTGTCTATCTGTCTGTCTGTCTGTCTGTCTGTCTGTCCGTGAGGCTATCGGCCGGATCGTTTGGCCAGTCCTTCATTCTGATCTTGGCATTACGAGTGTGTTTTTGCCAAATTCCGACGTCAAGACATTGGATCAGTTGTGTCTCTTTCTGATCCTGCGGCAACAACAAAATTAGTAATAATAACAGACTTGGCAAAAAATAAAAAATAAATAAAGCTATGCAATGTTGCCCAACATAGCAAGCTCTTGCGCATAAATATTTTAATATATTTTTAATATACCTTTTGAATCATCCATAACAGATGCTCAAAAAAATCTAGTGTGTGAAAATGTTACCTGAAGTCCTCGATAACGAAGAGAACTTAGTGCCGATGATGACTGTCTTTTCCAAAAAACCCACAGTGGCCATTATGGACCTGTTCCAACTTGGAATACTTGAGAGGGCAAGCGTATTATTGGACGTGCCATCTACAGATGTACTGAAATAGGCATTTCTGATGTTACTTTTTGAGTTAGAGTAGAAATGGTAATTCCATGATTCCCATGATGACTCTTCATTGTGGTGGCTGTTCAATATTGATGCTTTTGATGGTGAAGGAGTAGAATCAGTTGCGTGTGATATGATGCCTGCCAGACCGGTTTGATTGTGCATGTAAACCAAGTTAAGTAAACTAGCGTATCGCGTTTTTTGTATGGGTTCTTGGTGGAGACTGTCGACAGCTACTGAACTGGCCGGTGTGCCTGTCACTAACGAATCCTCGTGGGGTAGGTTGGTGAGATTTGATGCTTTATTTGTGGAACTCTGGGAAATCACCAACGGTGATGGCTTCATCTGAGACATTGGTAGGTCTCCACTAACTGACAGTGAAGAGTGCAGGGAAGCACTTGTTTTTCTGGTTAATCCGACCTTATTTAGGGAGCTGTCTCCGTTAGTAGCATAAATTGCGTGAGAGCTTTCTATAGATTGGCGCAGTTGAAAAATCGTGCGAGAAATCACGAAAGCAGAATAGCTACTCGTGATACTTGATATACTTACAGGGGTGAGTCCTGGTTGTCCAGATGCATAAACGTTATCTTCTATTAACTTACTATTCACTGGAAGAGATTTGCTAAGAGCGGGCCAAGGTTGTGTCTTGAAATTGGACACAGTTGGATACCAAATCAAGGTAGATATACTCGTCTTCCCTGCATTGTTTGCACTGTTAGTACGGGGGATGGTTCTGTCACTAAGAAAGGAACTGCTTAACATCTTCAGTGCTTCCAGTGTGGAATACATGTTAGTTGTTCCTTCTAGTGTAACAGTATTTGCGATTCCTTCTTGGGATGTTGGTAATGCTGAAGAGGGTGTTCCTTGGAATTTACTCAAAGATAGTGTGCCGTGGGATTGACTTCTCAACGAAGACAGAGAAATGCGGGATTGACTTGGAGCTAGTGTGACATGTGATTGACTTGAAGACAGTGTGACACCGAAGTTGTTTGATGATATTGTGACGCTGGTTGGACTTGGAGGAAGCGGGGCGAGAGGTTGACCTGAAGATAATGTAACACGAGATTGATTTGAATATTGGCTTGAAGATGATGTGACACTATAACTCCTTGAAGATACTGTAGGTCGACTTGGAGGCAGTGTTGTAACGTGGAACTGACTTGAAGATAGCGCGGCACTGGCTTCACTCAAACGAGTAACGTGGTACTGACTAGAAGGTAGCACGGCACTGGCTTCTCTCAAACGGGTAACGTGGAACTGACTTGAAGATAGCGCGGCACTGGCTTCACTCAAACGAGTAAGGTGGTACTGATTAGAAGGTAGCACGAGCACGGCACTGGCTTCTCTCAAACGGGTAACGTGGAACTGACTTGAAGATAGCGCGGCACTGGCTTCACTCAAACGAGTGACGTGAAACTGACTTGAAGATGGCGCGGCACCGGCTTCACTCAAACGAGTAACGTGGAACTGGCTTGAAGATAGCACAGCACTGGCTTCACTCAAAGATAGTATGCCACCAGAATGACTTGATGACAAAGTTGGGCCTGGCAGTAGCGTAGACCTGGAGTGGAAGGAACCTGTCCATGAGCTCGTCTCTGCTGTTGATGAAAAAGGACAAAGATTTATGAAGGTATTTGAACGACGGTACAGTTACAATGCATATATAATCCACTTTCAAAGGTTCTCATTTTGCAAAAGGATTGAAATGAATAACTATAGTAGATTACCTGGAAAAGAAGCTAACACGCATTCCGACGTCTCCCATGGGTCTCCAATCTCTGAACAGTTTCTGCCGCCAAATGCTGGAGGGGGATTCGAACAACTTCGAGATCTGTTCCTGACCCCAATGCCGCACGTCACGTTACACGCCGACCAGTTGGACCAGTTTGTGTAGCCGCCATCAACCAGTGCTGCAAGAGGAACAGCGTGTCATCAGTTGAATTTTGATGTATATGCTATATAGTTGGTATATAGATTAACAAACAGCCGGATATTTGGTGATTTTTGCATCTTTTCAATCATGAGTTACAAACTGAACCATTATCTGAAAATTGCTTTATACCCTTTTGGCATACCTTTATCAGTATTGACACTTTATGACAATCGATAGTACCTTTAATGTTTTTATTATAATTTCCTTATATTATATGTGTTCTATTACCATTGTATATCAACCAGTGTCAATTCCTATTTAGATTATCTTTGAGCAGGACCGGAAATGTTTTAGAACCCAATGGCTCATAAATGTAAAGCGTAAGGTATGACGTAACGTGGGTTATTATATACCGTACCCTTGAAAGTTGGCCGGTCGCATACATGGTTAACTTTTTGTAATACAGATGCACAATCAGGACAATGACCAGGTCTAGAACATCGGACTTCTGGATACAATCTCCACTTTGTCATTTGACGACTAATTTTATACCCGACAGTCCATATTTCAGTTTTACACAAAATCAGTCAATACTTACTGCAGTTCGATATTAAACAGCTCCGCCTCTCAGTATCTGCCACGTCACCACACATCAGCTCCAGTCCACTGTCAGGCAAAGGATTTACGCATGTCCTGGATCTAGTCTGGTTTCCATGGCGACACGTTTGGGAACATTCTGTCCAGCTGGTCCACTGCGTCCAATATCCTCTGACTAACGACAGACGGAGCGAGCACATTCATCAGAGACTATTCTCCTTTCCCAGAAAACTCTTGGGTCAATTCTTCCGCACCAAGACGTCAACTCTTGGAGCTTTGAGGTGGGTGTTTGAGGTAACATACACCTCGTTCGTCAGTTGATCCTGACATTTCCTTTTATGCACGGCTAGAGGGTAAGCTCCAGTGATGATTATATGCAGTGCACAATAGTCAAGTTGTGAGAATGTGATCCGATCATAATGTGTTTTGCTGGCAAATTAGCAGTGCTTCCTGTGTTACCTCGGCTTATTATCCTTGACAGTGCATGCATTAATAGGTAGCAGAATTTGACTACAACAAACGGCTTAGTACAGCGTGATCGTTTTGTTTGCAAAATCAGCACAACAACAAAAAATAAATTTTCGACTAGAGTCAACTATCTTGACACGACACCATATTCTTAGAAAGACATGCATGACAATGAGTAAAAACAAATAATTAGAGCTTGTGTTAAAAGATTTATCAAGGTCCCGAGGTCCCTTCTTGCGTCAGACTCATAGGCAGCAAAGCAATTGTTAAAGCTTTAGGCTCCTCGGCGAAAAAATTGGAGCTCTAGCCACCTCCCCCCTCCCCTTTGGGACCCTGTTTAAACAAGAATTGATGTTGTCTGCCAACTGACCTTTAAAGATGTTGTATGCACAACGAAATCCATGAAATTCTTTATCACTATCCGACTTGAACCGTATGCTCATATTTCCATCCCGTTCAAATGTCAGAGAATCATTCAGAATACCGCAGTATCTTCCCATTGCAGGAGAGTCAGTTGAAATGCCCGCCAGTATCTCAATGTAGTCAAAAATGCAGCCTTCCTTGTATTCCAAGGCAATTTCGTCACATTCAAGAGTGATTTGCATCGCGGGGTGGAGTTGTATCGTCCACAGACAGTCCATATAGTTAGGGTAGTTGCTAGGGTAATTTGGCGGGGTGATGAATCCACTGGTCTGATTGGTAAGTACTTCACAGTCACCTGAGTAGTGGAAAATAAACAGCACAATTTTTCGCGTCAGAACAAAATAATTCTCACTTGTACTATACGTCTTTTTTACCGGCACCATGAAGAATATTGTACAGGAAGTTCGCCCATTCTTTATCCTCAACGAACGACTTGAGTTATGGCAATGAAATTTATGGTGCATCCAAAAACGTTTATATATGGCGATGACTTGTTGGTTCCAACACTTTTGGGCTGAAGTGACGTCATAAAGTACAAAATCCGCCATCTTCATCTAAATGGATTCAAATCTAAAATTCCGGTTCTACATAAAATGTTTTTAAACATTTTTCTTTACTTACCAGCGTGATTCAACTGAAAGCCATGTTTTGAAGCATCAGTGACGTTATCAGAGACAAAGTGCAAGAAAAGCTGAGTCCCGGATGAAGTGATCTCTGTGAACCCTAATGTCCCACAATACCTCGCGATCAGCGAAGACGCCATGCTGCCTCCATCTCTGATCTCTAAGTAGTCTGTGTCGCATGTTGTCTGTCATGGGAAAAGTTACATACCATATAAGGACCGTAACCGCATGCAATCAGACTCGGGGAGAATGGGAGACAGTGAACGTACTAAGTGCAAAGCTTGATAAAATGTTGACACTAGTCATGTTCATGCACTTCCAACATGGCAGTGAAGCGCCATGATATTTTTGGGAAAATGGGTGACAGGGAAAGCGGAACTCGTTGTGGTTCTTTGTTTACACAATAATTTTTCCTAAACTTACAGTTGGGTATAAAAGAAACACGTCATTGATGGCATGCCGCACTTTTTTATCTTTTTTCTATTCAAGCCTCAGACCTTTCTTCAAAACTTTCAAACAACTGCAAATTTCAGTATACTTTATCATTAGCGCCTAAAAATTAGCAGCCCCTTTCCATATCTCGGGTACCTATTTTGTACTTCAGTCAAACCTCCTTGTGCGAACACCTCACTTTACTCGAATACCAAAAGTTTGCTACTCAAATCACTATAGTCAAACCTTTTATAAGCTACCATCTCTCTTATGCGACCGTGACCATATGAGGTTTAAATTTCCTACTGTTTTCAACCTCCGGTAAGCGACCACTTCAATACTACTCAATATTACTCAATATTTTATACCCGCCGCGATGCCCTTGGTACCCTTTTATATACCATTTTTGACAGAAAATGCAACCCTTTACCTTCGATAGGAAAATGGTACCCCTTTCACACACCTACAGTAGAGATACTACGTCTATTTTCAGTCTTAATTCTTTTCTTGCATAACCCCTTCACTTACAGCCTGAAAAAGTTACCCCTCTCGGGCGGGGCCTCCCCGTTGAGTCCACTGCAGGGAATACCCCCTCCCTCCCTTCACCGACTCCCAAGGTTTTAGACTTTTGTCCCTTACCTGGAGACTGAAAATGGTTATTTTCACTCTATTTCCGGGCGACACAGACTTGATCCATGTTAGATTAGAGTTCGGAGGATACGTTGCAGGGTAGTCTGGGGAGGTAAGATAGCCTTCCCATTCTGATATTAGCACTGGCTCTGCCGCTGAAATGTAATAAAGCGAACGTATGAGCAGTGGAAAATAAAAATAAAACTAATTACATCTTCCTCCAATCCCAGTAATTCCACCATTAATCCCCTCTCTCACTAATAATTCTCATTTGAACGGACCCCGCCGCGGCGAGTAGCGTTTACTGCGTTGTGAAAAATAAATAACTATTACAAAAGGAAAAACCTTCATTTTTGGCATTTATCAAATCTGACTGAATGCGCTGAAAAAAAAATTACTGAACGCATTGGCGTCAACTAAATTGCATTCTTTTGAAAAAATATAAATTTTAGTCTTCAAATATCTGGCATATGTAATTAAAGTTGCAATAAACTTAGCGCCCGCTCTGAAACTACTTGAAGAGTATGGTTCTTACCTTGTGATGTCTTGATTGCGAGGTTACTTAAAAAACAACAGATCAAAATACAGCCCTAGGAATAAATGAGAAAAAACAATTTTTGTTTGTAGCTACAGTTTCAATATGCGAGGGCAAAAATCTAGCCTATAATTCCTAGAGTTTCCACTTCCAGGTTTTCGCTAGCCTGTCTGAACAGGCGGCTTATCGGGTCAGAGTGCGGAGCGCGAGACGAAAAATATATTATAAAAAAGTCGAAATAGTTCAAATCAACCTCTGATTATAGGGAATTTCGTCGATAATAATGCACAAACCTTAAATTTAACTCAATTTTTACACGTTAAAACAGCAATAAAAATAAAAACAAATAAGCATGATAAAAATACTTAATTTTCAACGATGAAGCTCCTCTCACATAGAATGGTTTTTAGGGAGGTCCACAAAAAAAAGAGAAAGAAAACTACGTACAAGGTTGAAAATTTAAAGTTAAAAGGTATTAAATATATAAAATTGCAAGTATAATGTTAAGAAGTACTACAGTTATATCAACCGCTACTGCATGAATGCCATCAAATCATAGGTTAAAAATTTGCTTCAGAAAAGCTGGAACAGGAGTTCTTTCTTTCAAACTTTTCACAGTTGATTCAGTAAGAAATTATCCAAAGCTTTGATGGAATTTATATTCGTCAGTATCGTTTTGAGACATACACTACAAGTACAATAAGTTTTCACTTGGTCTCTGATGTAGTTTCTTGTTTTCGTCTTTCGTTTACAGGCCATCTGCGTTACAAGATCGTATTTAACGTAAATTTTCTTAAAGATAAAGGGAGTAAAGATTTCCTCTTATTTCATGGTGACTTCCATGTCCAAATGAATTTACTACAAAGGATTTTTTTTTTACACTCGGTGAATTTTCCAAGGTCAATAAAATAAACATTCTCAACGTGATAAAATATCGTAAAAATACTTTTCTACCACAGAAAACCACTATTTCACCTTTGTGGTTGGAGAACCGCCTTCCTTCTCTTTTCCCACAGGGTGTTTCATTCCTTGGATGATTAATTTTCACACCATCTCCTCAAAGTATTTTGTATCATGTGAAAAATAATTCATTATTACCTTGCCATACAAAAAATTTCCGCCTTGAAGCACCAACAACTTATAAATACTTAATTTGCGGTGAAACATGCGAGATTATTCAGGTGCGAAAACAAGCTTTTGTTTTTCTGACAAAGTCTTAAATCTTGGTAAATCGGTGGATTTTTTTCGCATGAACAGGGAAAAGACGACAAAAGCTAGACGCGTACAGAAAATAGTGGTTAAAAATCGTATTTTCAGTTATACCATTTAGGGGTTTCTTTTCCAAATTTCACAATACCGAGCTCAGGAGCTGGGATAACGCTCACTAAAAGCACTCAACGAATGACGAATAATGCTTTCACGCATTTTACTGATTTTTTTCTTTAACAATTTTAATTTTTAAAAATCTCTAGCTAGTAAAAATGCTCGTGTCTTCTTGATTAATAAATAAAATAAATAAATGTATGATAAATGTGTACGGGTTTAACAAATTAAAATGAACGCGTTTTGTTCAGATTTTGTCCAACTGAATATATTTTGCTGTATTATGGGCTTCGATTAAAATTTACTGAAAGAAAATTTTTTAAGGTGGCTCTGAACCACTCTGATAGAAGTTTTTTTTTTTTTTAACTTTGCCAAAAGTTGTATCATGACATGCTGATTAAAACTCAATAATAAAATATGGAGGTCACCCAGCTCATTTTTGAGTTATTAGCACTGAAAGTTAGAATAAAGGATGTTTTTAGCAGGTTGTACTATTGCTATGGTAACAACTAATGTCAAGAAAATGATCACAACTTATTGACCAATGATTGGGTATTTGTTTAATACCACTATTGTAATAGCAGCTGATAAAGAGTTGTAGTACTGACCCATCAAAGTATAAGGTCACGAAAATGCTGAAAACCGTTATTCCGCAAAGCATTTTTAATAGTAATCTTTGTCCAAGGAACACAGAGCGCATAAAAAAAGAATTCGTGAGTACTTTACTATTTAGTGAGCAATTAAAACATGTTTAAAAACTTAGATGGAAATTTTTTAACGAAAGTTGCGACAACTCGGCAGATAGCGAAGCCAACCAGAACCAATAAATTAAGAGAGCTCAACTGACAACTGTGGATTATTTGAGCCAATCAGCATCGACTAGAGCAAATCTTCCATTATCAGTGGTTGCCTTAATGACAGTACCCTTGGAACAGGATGTTTATTTAACGATTTTTAATTGCTGGTATTTTCGAGAAGTTTGATATAATTAGATCACAAAAATTAAACAAAAAAAAATAAATAAATAATGAATGCTTTATCTGAAAGACAGCGACTGGCAAAACACAGGATGCGTAAACTAACCGCGGCGTAACATGCGATCTGGCGTTCGTTTTCGCAGGTTAACCACGGCGAGGATGACAATAGCGCCTTTTCCCCCAATCGCCGCCTTTTAGCTCTTTATCACACTACCCCCTTCTAACCAAGCATCCGGAGGACACTTGAAAATGGATCACAAAATTAACTCGGATTTTTCAGATTTGAACTCATATCAGTTAAAACGTCGGTTCAGAAGAAATGGGTGGCCAACCGGAAGCCAGTGGAAATGTCTGATAATGGCCTCTTGAGCACTTGTTGTAGATTGTCTGATATTTAATTCCAGTCAAAATAATTCATCACGAAAACGGAACACATCCGTTTTTTTGAGGTCCTTTCTTATGCGTCACATGAATAGAAACGTACTTTATATCATTACGAAAACGGAACACAAAATTGGCATCCGTTCAGTGAGGTTCTTTCTTTCGAGTCAAAGGAAAAGAAACGTGCTTTATATCATTAGTGTTCATTCCTTCGATATATTAACGACTTTGAAAGTGGTGGTCAGACTAGCTCATTGTGATTACACAAGGCTGGTCTTCAAACTCCTGTATCGACAGATTTGTGTCTGCGAGAAACGTTGGTTTTTAGTGTATTTTGCAGTATTAAAGGGGCTTGAACAGCGAAAATTTGTGTTTGTGTCGAAGGAAACCAAAGATAATGGTCCATTTTTATTAACAATTGCTATATTAGAGCACCTGAACTGGTAACAAGCGTCTTTGGCTGCGGATGGCTACGATGGAAATTGATTATAACTTGAAAAGTTGAGGCTAAACTTTAATTTTCAAGTTGTTTCCGCACGTCTTCGAAAAATTGATTTGTAGCTGTAGTTTGATTTCTATCCACAATTAAGGTTTTATCTTCCTTTAGCTGTTCAAAGATAATGTTTTTCATGGGTTAAGTTGACTACCACTAATTTCAGAACAGTGAAGACCAACAATCTGCAAAATACCCGTGCTCCTCAGGCTGGAGCTTGACCTGGTTTCCGTATCATTTAGCGACTAGGAGTATTTCTACTCCCCCCCCCCCCCCCCCCCCCCATCTGGATAGGATGCTAGTCCATCGCAGGGTACCCCCGCAGCATTTTTAAAATTCGCCGGTACCCATTTATACTCCAGGGTGGAGAGAGGCACTGTGAGAGTAAAGTGTAAAGTGACCCGGCCTGCCAGGGCTCGAACCCAGACCGCTCAGTCCGGAGTTCAGCAAACTTACCATCAGGCGGCTGTACCTCCCACTGCTTGCTAGTAAGCTTTCTTGTTATGGCATAACCCGGGCTGAACGAGGAATATTACAAATTATCTGACTTGTACTGGGCCCAGTTGTCTGAAGGGTGGATAACGCTATCCCGGGTGTGGATAGATCGAAGAAAAGCAAGGCTGATTGAACAGTTGGGAACTATATATATTTCCAATATTTCGGAAGGCACGGCCTTCCTTCTTCAGGGTGTTGGTTTAAGGTGGGGGTACACCTGAAGCCCGTTTATCCACCGCGTAACTTGGGTTTAATGCGAATATCTCGTTCGCGTTTCAACAATCGAAAAACCCTCTGCTCATTTTACAAATCTATATATAGCCGTGTTTTGTAAATTTTTAGGTGATTTTTGGGAAGAGATATAGTATCAAAATTAGAATTACAAGTTAAAAATTAGTAGATGGTCACCAAAACAGTCCCCTGACAACCTGGGGTGCTCTTGCGTTGGGGTCAACTGTCTGGTGGTGCTCCAAAAATAATTTTCTTTCTTCTTTCCCTTCTTTAATCCTCTTAAAATTTCACTCAAATTCACGCTAACCCCCGCCTTAATAAACAACTGAGCCCTGTTTCCTCTTACCAAACAATCTACTGAAGAACTCGGTGTCCAGTGAATACGGGACTCTTACAATTCTTCTGCCTTCCGAGGTCGTTCCAGGCCAGTAGAGACTATGTGATTTAAATTTATTCAAAATGGCACCGCGCTTCCTAATTCTTCGCGTATGGTTAACAAACGCCTTGTCCACCATCATATCGCCTTCGATAAGGACTAAAGAAGGAAAAAAAGTAACTGTCGATTAGCACTGTTGTCTTTCAAATCGCTTTGGAATTTACGACAACACCTCGCGAAATCTGTAGTGCGCCACGAACTCTCGCGTGTACTACGCGTTCCTCGCGCGTTGAGGGACGCTGGCCGCTCGCGCTTGTGTTTTAATTTCCGTTCCAGACATAGCTCTGTCCTTCAATTGTCCCACCGATATTAACACTACAACCTGTCTGTTGCACAGTGCAAAAAAAATGTAGTAAATAAATTATATCGTCAGGATCGTTGTCTGCCAGACTTAAACCGATTTATAGGACTCAATTATTACTATTTTTCTGTTAAAAATTCCTTATCCCTTTACTTCAACACACGCTATTTTTTTTTTTACCAGGATCAGACAAACTAATTTACAAAGTTCCCAAAGGTTTTAGCAATTTTAGTGCTATGGCAAATTCCTCGACGCTGTGACAATTTGATCCTCGATTTCAGTAAATTAATAAAAAAACGTTTCTTGAAATTGTAAGGCTTTTGTTGATTCAAGTTGTTTGCCTCAAGGTAATTAATTACACGAGCGGACCGAAAAGTTTTTTATTGGTCTTTGTTGGCTAAATCTAGCCGTTTGTTTAATCTTATACGCCATTCTACCCCGCTGTTACGATGACAACTCACAATAGCTCAGTGCGACTGAGCTAAACGTAGGACGTACATATTATTCGCTAGCTTCGACACTTATAAAAATTAAAAAGTAACCTACCAAACTGATCTCCATTCAAAGCTCTTGCATTTAGTTCAACCGTGTGGAGAAAACTGACGAGCAAGGTCACGGCAAGGCAAACATGGCAGACCCGCATTGCCTCAAACCACCAAACACCAGTTCATAACATCTAAATTGTTAACCTTCTTGATTTATGTAGAAAAACCCAGAGCTACATAGATTCTGAGATGAGAAAGCAACATTTCTGAGAAACGCGGCGAGAAAACAGCGACAAAAACATAGAAATCAAAACCATGATGATGAATGGTCGAGTAAATTTGATGTTTTATTTTCTTTACTACCTGCTCTGCCGTAAACATAACAAAACCCGGTCGACCCAATGGGGGTACAGTTGTCTAGGAAAATAAAATTCCAGAGCTAACATTAAGTTGTAGTTAGGCTGTTAGGAGTTTTGAGAAACGAGAAATACTAAAAAAGAGTCTCCTGTAAATCTGATCAAAATTAATACGAAAGAATTAACCGAACTAAAACACTTGACCAAACCCAAACCTATATAATCAAACAAAATAGGATTTCATTGGTTCAGCAATTAAAATGTATTCCTTTCGGTAGAATTTTCTTTTTTGCCGCTCATCGGTGATTTTTTTTTCGTCTCAAATACCAGCCAAAATCCACAACTGTTTAACTCCTTGCTAATCAAAGGAAAAATCTTAATTAAAAATAACATTAAATATGTAACGAATCGTAACGCAATTAATTGAGAAATCGAACTAATTTTCAAATAGGTAAATTTTGATATTAGGACGATTAATATATGTAATCACAACTATAACAAAATTCTCGAATCTGATTGGTTCTTAGCACGCCCTATTTTTTACCAAATTGGAGCGCGCGCGGCTAAAGTGTCCAATAACAAAGTGTCCAATAACAAGGTGTCCAATAACAAGGTGTCCAATAACAAAGTTCGCGTGCTGCACATGCGCGCGCTCTTTATTTGGTTTCTTGTTGTGACTAAATACTCCTTGATATTCCTAAAACCTTCAGCTTCAAGAATGGCTTTTTTACCTCAGTGATGATAAGTCCTTAGTAGGCTTCGCTTTATCTAAATTTTTTCTCGAATTTTGTTATACTTATGATTAATTGGTAACAGGACTTTGTGTCGTCCAATTCTGTCTGTAATCATACTCGTGATTAAACAAATCGGACTCCCGCTACGCGGTCGTCCGATTTTGTTAATCACTCGTATGATTACAGACCGAATTGGACTCCACTCAGTCCTATTACCATTACTAAACAAGAAAAGAAACGAGCGAGCGATCGAGCGAGCGAAGTAACGAACGAACGAACGAACGAACGAACGAACGAACGAACGAACGAACGAACGAACGAACGAACGAACGAACGAACGAACGAACGAACGAACGAACGAACGAACGAACGAACGAACGAACGAACGAACGAACGAACGAACGAACGAACGAACGAACGAACGAACGAACGAACGAACGAACGAACGAACGAACGAACGAACGAATGAACGAGGGTTATGGACTTTTCTCGGATACATGAAGTTTTGGAAGTTTAGCAGAATCCCGTTAATCCAGTTACGAGCCAACAAAATCTACTTGTATTATTATTTATTCTTAAATTATATATAAACTACAATGATAAATTCTAAAAACGGGTTTTAAGCCGCAGACTAAAATGTACAAGGCAATGATCAGAAACTCATTACAGTAAATTCTATTCATTGCAAACACTGTTGTGCTCGCATGGAACGCAATGCGAACGTACGGCTTACACCAGCTTATTTCCAAGGCGTGCTCGTCCACTCATGGGCGAGCGCGAAGTACAAAAATTAGGCCTGGTAACGAACTGGCTCCTCCTGGCTCCCCACTGCAGTAAGTCACTACCTCTCTGGAAGCTCTATTTTCATTCGCCCGCTCTATACACTACCTCTATTGTTATTCAGGGCTAGGGGAATTGTTATGACCTAAGTAACTCGTTCCGAGAGGTAGTGCCCCCCCCCCCCCGTCAGTTGGTCAATCGATAAAGTTTCGGTAAAATTTTGCCACTTTTAACACACTAAAAATAGAAAAATGAAAACTGAAGAGTAATATGACGTTGGCCTACAATTAGTGCAATTGTCCGATTCTGTCTGAGTAGTCACCGCTAATTCATCACGAAGTGTTTCTTTTTTTTCCCCTTGCTGAAGCCACTGAATTCAAAGTAACTTATCAGAAGTGAGGGGACGAATTACACGGTTGGTGCCTTAGGACATTTTTACAAATTCCCATGGAACATACACTCACAAAGCCAATTTCCGTGTCCTCATACTGATCGAAAGGTATTTTAGTTTTCTCGTACCAGTTGTTCTCGTCAGGATCATAGCATTGAACTGTTGCTTCTTCAAAGTTGTTGCCATAGTAGCCACCCAACACGTACAGGTTGCCATCGCAACACACCATACTGCGAAAAATGTCCCCTCTAGTGGCCAGGCTCCCGATAAACTGCCACTCATTCGACCTTTCGTTGTACACCTCACAAGTTTCTGACAAACCTTTATTTCCACCGCCAATGAAAATTCTTCCGTGTGCAGCAGCTCCAAATGGCGACATTCTCGCTTCTTGCATGTTAGCTACTTTGTCCCACGTTTTTTTGCTGAGGTCATACCTGTCAACATCGCTTAGGTACTTGTCTCGGTGACCACGCAATCCACCGCCGATGAAGTAAATATAGTCGTCTTTGGCTACAAGGCAAATCCTTTCTCGTAAACCCGAAATAAATGATGTAATATCTTGCCAAAGGTTTAACTCCGGTATATACCTCGTAATCAAGGAAACGTCTAATTCTCCACCATAACAATTCTGGCAGGCAGTTGCAGCAGATGTAGCTTTTATGCTGCAAAAGGAGCATAATTTAGAACTACTATCTAGACACATGCACCAACGGAAACCACTACGTTTTCCCTTGCATTCAGAGCATTGTTTAGCTACCAAAGCATAGATTTCACAACCGTTTCTGACAACAATTTGTTTTAAACCTCTTTCTCCATTGTACAGTAATGACATCCAAGTGTTAGAGGAGAAATCAAAGCGATCCAGTTGTGGCATAGAGACCTGTGAAGGTGTTGAAAGTGATGGAATGACAAAGTACAGTTTGCCATCAGCAGGGGAAGCTATCTGCTTCCGGTTATGTGATGTTAAACTGTCGCCTAACCTACACCATTTATCCTCACGAGGAAAATAACAAAGAATATGCTCATCACTACACACTACTATGGCAGGGGACTTCCTTGGCGGCGCAGAGTGCTCATCAAAGTTTTTGGAGTCAATTAACTTTAAAGCAGTCTTCACCACATCCAAACATTCGTCATGAGCTGTCACGAAATCACTTGTCGCAATGTCACGACATATGAAGTCACGCGATACATAAACAAGTCGAACTTGACGAAATAACTCGGCAAAATATTTCTTTCGTTCGCTTCTGTCACGATTTATCCATGCTAGAATGATCTCGAACACATCTTCTTCGGCACTTACATTGATTTCATCACTTGAAATCCACATTTTAACTTCCGTGTTGGACAAGTTAAAAAACGCTTCCGTTTTCGCTAAGGCTGAGAAATTTGCAAGGATAAATTGTCTACTCCTGGAAAGAAGTTCTTCGCATTGATATAGCACAGCAAAATAGTACGTTGAAATACAATCTGAAGCCTTCCAATTCTGCATTTCAACTTCTTCAGCCTTATATTTTAGGTTTGGAAGAAACAAATAGTCCGCTATGACGATTAGGCCTTGGGCAATCTCTGGAGTCAATATACTGACCCTCCCTGTGTAAATGAAGTCCAGGGTAGCCGCCATTACAGACTCGCTGAACATCTCCAGCCGAACGACTCCTTCTTTGGACTCTTTCATGTCACTGTTCAGCAGCTTTTCAAAGAACGGACTTGCCTCCGAAAGAACATCTTTATGAGCTCTAAATTCCTCGCCATCTTCGACAACCAGAGTAACGTCACACGGATGATCGAGTGTGTCCTGTGGCTGAAACATTTGCTTAAAATTTTCGTTTTGTGCCGGGAAAGTGTTTGTAGGTGGCTGGCACGTTAATGAATAAAGTTTGGCACAATGATCTCTTTTACATGAATGAAATGAGCTTGGGGTCGTGCGTGACAGAATGATTGCAAGCGTGCTTGGTGTCATGCCTAAAGACCCAGTCACGTGGATAACGTTATCCACCGTTTAAATCGCTATCCAGTGGATAAGTGCTAACAAAACAAACTGCGCTATCCACTGGATAGTGATTTATCCGGTGGTGGATAGCTTTATCTATTCTTCGAACAACTGAATGGTACTCGCTTGATGTCATGCGTCGGGTGAGTGCGTTGGGACTACATCAACAGAAACATATGATAACAAGCTATATTGTAGGGAGGTAATCGCCCGGGGGGGGGACTCCCATATGAAATGGACGGGGATGCTCGTCGGAAATTTTGAATTTAACCCCTAAAAGAGACCAATCTGGGTGTGGCCGAACGTTATGCAGACCCCTAAAAGAGTAAATATAACGAATCAAAATTCTTTCTTTTTTGTTATTTCTTCGCGTGCAACCCTAAACGAGACCTTGACGGCTAAAAATAATGACATTTTGCCCAGAGCACCCTAAGCGAGACCAAAATCCGAAATTTACACCCCTAAACAAGACGACGAGCATCCCCGTCCATTTCATATGGGAGTCCCCCCCCCCCCCCCCCCGGGGGGTAATCGCCACTTTGCAAAATACCGAGATCTTATCGAACTTATATTAATTATTCCACACGCTTGGTCAAGCACAGCAAATTAAATTTATAACATTGCTTTTTGTTTTCAACGTTGCCACTGCCAATAATAATTGTCACAATAATCGTCTCACTTAAAACTGTCTTAATTATATTGTCACCTCTCTCAAAAGCCTCAAACAAGAATCGCGAGTGAAAAGAAAGTTGATTGAAGCGCGCTATAACTCCCATAACTCCCCGCATGCCTTGCTTCACTGGCGTCCAATTTTTGCAACATGTTTTAAATAGATGAATAGCTTTTATGACTGTCATTGCAGTTCTAAGCGATTTCACATACAAATGAGGTAAAAGGGTTATTCTGCATTGTAGTTGACCGACGCGCTCGCCTCCGCGCATACTCAGCTTCTGAACAAGTCAATCACAGATCACAGGCTCGACGACATTCGTGAGTACTTAACTATTTATTGAGGAATTAAACATAATGTTTAAAAACTTCGATGTAAATTTTTAAACGAATGTAATTTTTTTTAAAAAATTAAAATCTTACGTTGATTACTCGGCAGACAGCGAAGCCTACGAGAACCATTTATTAAGAGAGTTCAACTGACAACTGAGGATTATTTGAGCCAATCAGCGTCGACTGAAGCAAATCTTCCATTATCAATGGTTGCCTAAATGGCAGTACCCTTGGAACAGGATGTTTTTTTAACGATTTTTAACTGCTGGTATTTTCGAGAAGTTTGATATAATTAGATCACAAAAATTTAAAAGAAAAAACAAACAAAAAATAATAAATAATGAATGCTTTATCTGAAAGACAGCGACTGGCAAAACACAGGATGCGTGAACTAACCGCGGCGTCACATGCGATCTCGCAGGTTAACCATGGCGAGGATGACAATCGCGCCTTTCCCCCAATCGCCGCCTTTTAGCTCTTTATCACACTGCCCCCTTCTAACCAAGCATCCGGAAGACACTTGAAAATGGATCACAAAATTAACTCGGATTTTTCAGTTTTGAACTCATATCAGTTAAAACGTCGGTTCAGAAGAAATGGGTGGCCAACCGGAAGCCAGGAAAATGTCTGATAATGGCCTCTTTAGCACTTGTTGCAGATTGTCTGATATTTAATTCCAGTCAAAATAAGTCATCACGAAAACGGAACACAAAATTGGCATCCGTTTTGAGGTTCTTTCTTATGCGTCACATGAAAAGAAACGTGCTTTATATCATTACGAAAACGGAACACAAAACTGGCATCCGTTCAGTGAGGTTCTTTCTTTCGAGTCAAATGAAAAGAAACGTGCTTTATATCATTGGTGTTCATATTCCTTCAATATATCGAAGACTTACTCACTGTGATTACACAAGGTTTGTCTTCAATCTCCTGTATTGACAGATTTGTGTCTGCAAGCTAAGAAACGTTGGTTTTAAGTGTATTTTGCAGTATCAAAGGGGCTTTGCCACGGATTTTAACAGTTTTGAGAAGGGAAAATTTATATTTGTGTCAAAGGAAACCAAAGATAATGGCCCATTTTTTTTAACGATTGGTATATTAGAGCACCTGAACTGGTAACAAGCGTCTTTGGCTGCGGATGGCTACGATGGAAATTGATTATAACTTGAAAAGTTGAGGCTAAACTTTTCAACGAATTTAAATTTGCAAGGACCACCGTGACGAAATAGAAGTACCGGATCCTCTAAATGTAGAAGATCTAATCAGCTATAACAAAATAGTAAACGAAGAAAAGCAAGGCTGAATGAACAGTTGGGAACTATATATATTTCCAATATTTCGGAAGGCACGGCCTTCCTTCTTCAGGGTATTATCGTATTTCCTATATTTTAAATTTGTAACGTTTAACTTTTAGAGTCATTCTTTGTAACACCCTGAAGAAGGAAGGCCGGGCCTTCCGAAATATTGGAAATATATGTAGTTCCCAACTGTTCAATCAGCCTTGCTTTTCTTCGTTAAACTTTTCAAGTTGTTTCCGCACGTCTTCGAAAAATTGATATTTGTAGCTGTAGTTTAATTGATTTCTATCCACAAATAAGGTTATATCTTCCTTTAGATGTTCAAAGATAATGTTTTTCATGGGTTAAGTTGACTGCCACTTACTTCAGAATAGTTAAGACCACAGATCTGCAAAATACCCGTGACAGAGCTCCTTTAAACTCTACGTCACGTTTTTAATAAAGTGGGATTATTGATAAGTCACTTGAAAACCGCCAAAGATGCTCGGCTTTTAGAGAACGCGCGTAAGCCGGATGAAATCCCAAAAATTTGCCGAAAAAAAAGATATTGGCTGTCATACACACTTGGTAATAAGCTTGCTTAGCAGCTAGAAGAATAACTTGTAAAGCAGGTTACCGCTAGACTAAATAATAATTACGAATAAAAGGAAAAATCAGACACTGTTCACTCGAAATGATAAGGCGTTTTATTAATAAATTCAAATGCTGATAAGGTTTTAATAACGATATAAGCCACTTGAGAAGCAATGAGATGCTTTGGTTTTGAGTAGCCATGTTGAATGCACACTGTTGATTATCAGCCGACGGACCTCTACTATAAAATCTGAAAGAAAAAAAAAACGAAAGAAGGGTAAATTTTCAAATAACTAAAATTAGCAAACGAACATCTACAGTGCTTATGACATAAACACAAATTTGAAACGTCGTTGAGATCATCGTTCTTTAGTCATGTTTAGTGATTTCCCTTTGTTGAAGTAATCGACGTATTTTTTAAGAGATAAGATAATGTATATAAGACAAGCTAAGACAAGACCAGGAAATAACAAACCTGACTTCAATCTTAGTTCTAAAATGACCACGAGGCAATTATTTTCTCTCGTTTGGGGCAAAAGATGGCTTGTTATCTAACAGAAGTGGTGAACACACACAAGAATGAAACGATTGTTTCCACAACGCGAGCTTCGTTATCGCTGCTTTGAAACTAAATCTCAGTAATTGGTGTATTTGTATAAGTGGCCGACATTCTCGAAGAACTTGACTTTCTTCTCTACCCGACACGGAACAAAATTCTTGGACTTTTCTCTGATATATTTAACAAAGAATAATGCCTTAACAAAATAGGGATGTCTTTTTAATTTTGCGGTTGCTTTGCTCGGCCTCGTTTTATGGAACCAAGCCGTTACATTCTTCTGATAACAAAGACGACACAATTGTTGTATGCAAGTGTCTGTAAATCTAGTCACGCCAATTATCTGAGGTATTATGCTGTGAGCCAATCAGCGCGCGAGATTGAGCTGATAACTTTTGATCCGCGTCACTCTAGTTCCGATTGCTCTTTTGCATATGGAGGTCAAGATTACAAAATACTTCAGCTTCTTCTAGTTTCACCGGCTGCACACATACAACAATCAAGAAATATGTCTTCGTATTCAGAAACCACAAGCGGTGAGTGTCGATATGCTGTTTGTCGAGTTGTAGTTTTAAAAGCTTTCAGGGCAAGTTTACAGTTCGAAAGTGGAAAAATACGCCGCATAAACTCTCGCTTGTTTGCATGCAAAACAGTAAATGACCCCCAAGATCTTTCGTTGAAGGCAGTTAACAGATAAATTGTTTATTACTGTGCCTATCGCTTTCACTTGACCCGAATGCTAAAAGTAGACTGTGAAGTTCGATTTTGACCGTTTACCCGCATTCTTCTCGCAATCTTCCACAATCACTGAATACCTGATAAATGTCATTGTAATTTAATACCGCTGTAATTCTAAATCGTTCTTTGAATGTATTTAGAGAATTGTTGACAAAAAAGTGTTAGGTTTGAAGTATTTTACTGGGTGCATTGGAATTTAAACGCTTGTAACCGAGAAAATTCCTTGTTTCTAAACAGAGGAGAGGAGAAGGAGACGACGAGAAAGAGCTGAACAAGAGAGCTCCGAGGATATGGTAAAATGGCATATTTTAGTAAACTATGCATGCTGATCATTGCTGCATGGTAGCTGTAAGCTTCCTCTTTTTTGCAAGTTTTATTCTTTTTTGCGTTCATTTTGGTTTTCTGACCAAAGGACCGTCTCTGGAAATCGATTTCAGCCAGCTATCTTACGGAACAGTTGTTTGGTGTTGAAACAAGTAATAAAACTCTTAATTATTATGTACATTCCTTAGGTGTGTCAATACCAAAAGCGACACGAAAACGTGCATGTCTCGTATTTTGAAGCTCGATTTAAAACCTCCAGGAAATTCCGGGTTTCATTTGTTCGCTGGACAAGATTGCTTTGTCAACGACAAAATCCACGTACCACATATGCAGTTTGTTTTTTGTGATAATCTTGTTTTAATGATCTTATCTCGCTCGATGGCTTGCTGCAGGCTGTAATTCAATACCTTCGTCATAACATCTTATCGAGATCGCAACAAACTACATGTAGTCTGAATGAAAAATTCATGTTCACTTGATAGATTTTGTCATTTTACAAGAAAACGCTGTCTTTCGACTTCCTCAAATTGCAATCTTAAAATTTGTCATTTTTCTTGTCAATTTAATTAGTACACTGTACAATGTTATGGGCTGCTGACATTGTAGAACAATTTTGATACAATGATAGGTTTCGTCTCCATATACATTTGCTCAAATTATTATATCCAAAATGTAGCAGGCTAAGTGATGAAGCAGGCTAAGTGAAGTTTATCATGTACAAAAAAGAGCTTTGAACCAATATGTTAATTTTTCTCCCCTTTTTTGTGGGGAGGTGGGAGGGGGTGTTAAATGAATAAAACCAAATTAATGTCAATTACTCAGGTGCATGTAAACGTTTGAAATTTTCCAACTCCATGCTTGGGAAAACAATGGTAGTTTATTGCTGGTTTCGGATAAAGTTACACCTTTTGGCTGTTTGTATGTAGGAGGTACAGTGTATGTACTTTTAGTATGTATGGAATATTCAGTTTATGAGAATGACTGGTTTTATAACACTAATAATAGATAATAATAATGACAACCCTCCAAGTTAAGACCATTTTAAAATTTTGGAGCTGGCGACTAAATTGGAACCGAAGTTGCCAGCCTGGCGACTAAAATTGAGAAGAAAGATTGAAAGCGTGAGCTTAATTTAGCTACTAAAATTTTTCACTGGTGACCAAACTTGAGCAGTCGGTGGCCAAATGGCCACTAAGGAAAAAAAAAAAGTTGGAGGGTTGAATAATTATAGAACAGGCCAAATACATGCACAAATACAGTATAGCCAGCACTAACAGACATCACCAATCCTTTGATAAGACAGTAATCAGGGTTCTTATTAGAAGGCAGGAGCCAAGTACCAGTATCAGGGTACACAGATCCCTGCCTATACTTTCAAATATTGAACATAAACAAAGTTACTCCAGGCCTGCAGTCTTTTCTACCTGCATACTCAACCATGGGCCCCCTCATACTTAAAAACTTAAGTGGAAACATTATCATGGTCCCATGAGCCACAAACAAATACTACATTTTTAACCTCCCCTAAGCAGACATGTCATCTCCCATATAATTTAAAGCAGACACTTTTCCTTGTCCCAAGGGTTTCAGTAATTACGGTAGGTTTGACTGTAGAGGGTGGTAAAGGGGGGTCGTCGTCATCCCATTTCACGTACAACTTTTAACCAAATTCACATGTCACATATCCTCGAAAGAAAAAATTCATGAATCCTGCTTCTTTTCTCGCTATTTTCACGCGTCACAGTCTTCTTTTCTCACTATTTTCACAGGTCACGGTCTATTTTTTCCGTTATCAAGTGTTGTGCATAAACCCTTTGCTACCCTGACTGTACTTTTAAACACTGATGGCTTTTTAGTGTTTTCATACAAGTAAATCATAATGTACACTGTACTTTGACAAGCTAGCAAAATGGTTGTTACTTGCATGATTGTAAGTAGGTCTGCAGATATTGTAGAATAAATCTCTTTTTTGATTACTTACAAATTAAATTATTTTTGTCAGGCACTGCTTGTATGTTAAAATTTTAAAATTGTAGCAGCTTTAACCTTTCTAGAAGATGTACAGTAAAAGTTATTTTTTAAAAAAGGCATTTCACTAGTCACAAGATTGACAAACAGAATTTGCCTTGGCTTATATGTCAAGCAGAAAAACCAGAAGCAATCACAGAATATTAATTCAGGGTTTTCAATAAGGGCCGGCAGCCAGCAAAACTCGCCGGCTAACTCCACATGTTTTCGTTACCTACTTTGAAAAACTTACTCGCATTTTACGAATTAGCATGATAAATAATTTGCCACAACATAAACCGTGGATCAGCCAACATTTAATTCGTTTTTCACAAAAGAAACTTGCCATAATTCTTGGTTAAAATATATCGACTCAGGGCTCGAAATTGCGACTAACATTTCATAACAATTCTGCTTTAATCACGAAAATAGCGACTACATTTCTGTGTGTTGACAATGAATAACGGATATTTCCTCAGACATTATAGTTATAAAGTATATCGGAAGATCTTTGCTTCTAAAACATCTTAAAACATCCAAAATAGGAAAAGAAGTTAATCCATCCTCTACCTTTGCTGTAAACGATTCCATCGCATCGGAAAACTAGCAAAAAGCTGACCATGTTTGAAATCGCCCTATAATGGTTTGCAAGCCCTTGAGCATGTCATGTATGTCTCTGGATTGTGTCTCTTGTTGATTTTGTGTTTGTTTTAAACCAAGTGATAAGATTGTTTTGTTCCCTTTGAGTATTTATGTATTAAGTCCTTTTTTGAATTAAATTCCTAGAAATGATTTTAAACACTTTTGAACAAGGCCCTATTTGATTTTGCAATCTGGCAACTAAAAATTTGCGTTTGGTGACTATTTTGTCTGCAAGATAATTAAAACCATTGAATAAAAAGCTGGAAAATAGAGCAGGTATGGTTCTGTCAAAAATGACCTAATTCTTGCCCCAGAATGCAGGAATTGCACTCTTAGAGGCTCAGATTTTAAAAGTTTCCAGGGGGAGCACGCCCTTGGACCCTCAGAATGTCGCGCCCGTAGCGCAAGTAACCCCTTCGCCGCCTACTTCTCAATTTCTGCCGCCTACTTTGATTCTTATTGAAAACCCTGTTAATTGGCACTTAATTTTTTTTACCATCCACTGAAAATTATCTTTCTTCCAGACAAATTTATTACATAAAATTATGTGATGCAAGAATTGAAAATATTCACAATGGACACATTTAATTATGGCCAAATCCCAGCAAGAATTAGGAGACTGGGAAGATCATCTCCAGTTCTCTCATGTCCACTTGACATTCATTCCAGCCCAGGCTTCCACAGGTTATTAAATATTTCCAAATATTTTTATTTTTTCTAACTGAATGTCATACATTTTTTCAATGTTTTTTTTCGTTAATTTAATAGCACATCAGAAGTGATTTTTAACAACCCTTCTTATAAATAATGCAAATTCACTATTTTTTGATGCTATCAAAGTGTTAGGTAGGTGAAGTGTGCATACGAGCCTAGTGGCCCATCAGGCCAGAGCTTATCCTTGTTTCTGTAGCATAAAGCAACTAAGAGTATTTCTACTCTGGATGGGATGCTAGTCCATTGCAGGGCCTTTACCCCCAGCAGTAAATTTATACAGCTGGGTGGAGACAGGCACTTGCAGTGCCCCACCCAGGGCTCGAACCCAGACAACCCAATCTAACCACTAACCATTAGGCCAATGCGCTTCCCAAACAGAAGTCTTATACAGTGAATTAAAAACCTGGTGCAGCCTTTCTTAGTCAGCTATAACATGTAGCATAGCCCTTGCATCCTCATTATACTTATACATTGTACGTTTACCATTTTGAAAATCATTCATGATCCTACAGTATGTGACGAAAATTCACCAAGATCTGCGCTACTACATTGCTATTTGCAGCTTGGCACAGACAGAGGGAAAGAGTACTACAGGATCTTGTATATAGTACATGTAAATACAATTGAAGGATTTTGGCACATAGTAGAAGCATAAAATTGCAAAATAATCATGTTTGACTCGTGTTTGAGCTTCCGTCATGAGTAATACCAAGTATCATCACAATTTTCCAATCCTAAATACTTACAAACTTAAGGTGTGACTGACTTAGACTTGAACAAGGAAACATTTTGAAGGAAAACTTCATTGATTTTATTGCTCGCTTGCCTTAGCAAGGCAGCGCATTATTCTGGTAATCCTGTGTATGTTGGGTATCCTGTTTTGTATATGCGGTTCGGAGCCAAATTTTGGATGGCAGATTTCGCACATGCGGTCTACGATTCTGTATATTTTTATTATGTCATACGATTGCGTGAATTACTGTTTGTCATAGGATTGCGTGAAGTAGTGTTTATTAAAAGTATACAGTCAGTAATTGTTCCATGTTTAGGGAGATATGTAAATGTTATTGTACTATTCTACATGTACCTATGAATCGTGTTGAAAACTGAATATGCTGTTTTTAAAATGCTTCTTTGTTGTTAGAACCGAAATTTGCGCCGAATTTCAAGCAGCACTACAAAAGTGCATTTAGTATATTTAGTCGGAAAAAGGTCCATATAACAGCTTACAATGTAATGTTACAGAAAGTTAATGCTTCCGATGTTTTGTGGGAAACAGCATCTGGTAAGTTCTACAATTAAACCTTCAATACTATTCAACTTTTAATACCCTGTTGAGCACCGTTTTATTGTTGCGCGTATTTAAAGCAAAATTTTATGCGATTTTCCCACTTTTGCATGCTGCTGCGGCGTATGATTGTTGAAATTCCTAGTTTTAATTCTTCTCATTGGTGGCAATGCATTTCTTTTCTAGCTAGCTTAGAGAATTTAATACTACATCAACTACTGACTTTCAGAAAGCATTCCGTGCAGTAGGTCACTCAGTTTATTGATTTTAAACTTCTCTCTACTAACTGGTGCAAACCCTTTGAATATTAGCTTATCAGAATTTGGCAATACATCAAGAAAATGTCCAGATTTCAAAAGTTACATTAATTTTATATTTCATACAGGAATGCCAATATTATTTCTTTAATGCTTTGGTTTTATTTAGTATCTCATCTTTTAAAATTATACAGTAGCTACACAGTTGACATTACAAAGATAAATATTCAAAGGTTCTGGGTCATGCTTCATTTCCTATTCAGTGTTTTCTGTTTCACTTTTTAGATGAATTTAAAGCTTATTTTATGGTTTTTGTAAGTTAAAAACGTTTTTGAGTTTCCGATAAATTGAAACAATGTAAAAATGGCAATGTGATCATGAAGAAAAACATATTATGGACCACAGCTGTGCTATTCCTTAGCTTGAAGAGCTGCCCATTGAAGCTACAAGAAAAACCTTCTAGATCTTTCTTGGACATTATTCTTTTTGCATAAAAGCACGTATAAGAAAAATATTAGAAGCACTAACCTGTTGTTGATTCGTTATGTATTCATCCTTCAGTTGATGTGGATTTCTCTTCTTGTTGCCTATTTGGATCTTAGAACTTCTGCAGTCAGCCCTTCTTTAGGAAACAGCTCTGAATATAAGTGCTTTACGTATATTTGACTTGCACAGCATGCTTCTTCCATTCTTTAACATGCAGGCATATATACATGTAGTACTTCTGTTAGGCAGTGCTTGTTAACAGGAAGTTTTTTTTGCTTCTGTGGGAAACTTTCTGGAAGAAATAAGGAATACACACCTGTATTAAACATGGTTCTTTAGGATTTTCCTTCTTCTAAAGATGATAAAACAATTATAAAATGATTTTTTTTTCTGGTTCATTTTTGTAATGACCCTTAATTGTTATCACAGTCCTCAACTTGTACAACCCTCCAGTGACTTCATGTGATTCCTGATTTAAGCATTAGTGAGGCAGTAAAAATCAGACTTGCAGCTGTAAATATAGTGTTTCTAGTGTACATGTTGATCTATTGCACAAGTTACTGAGCTGTGACATGTCTTATCTAGCAGAGCATACACAGGTCTACATGTTTGTGTAAGTACTCCAACGTCAATCCCTTTCTATCTATGATTTTGTGTTTGTTTAGCTTTCACATGTTCTTTAAGAATCTGAATCAAACAGAAGTAAATATTTTAATATAGTGGCATGTGCAGCTTGATTTCGAATTTCACAACCATATCTCAGTGATACAGCCCTGCATGTACAAAGTAAGGTTGCCTGCCAACTTTCTTTTAGCAATATAAACAGATAAAAAATGTTGTACCTGAACACTTCTGTACATATTGTACACTTCTTTGCTTGGACAGGCATCAGTTTGTTTTCTTGTATGTGATGGAATGTGCTTGGTTGACCTATCTCCATGTGTTTAATTTCCACTCCAGAGTTGCGTGATACTTGTCAGTGAAAACAGCAACCAAACCCTAATGTATACATTTACATCAATGATGGCAGCAGGTCTCATCAGTGTCGCAATTTGATCCTTGGTCACTCTGTTTTAAATTTTGAAAGTTTGCACTTCATTACAACAGTTGTAAATGCACTCTGCTGTTATTTCAGTGACTGACTTTTCACATGAAAGGTTTTTAAGGTTCATTTTCAGGCAAAAACAACAGTGTAACAAGTTAAGACAGCCAAGTTGTGATGTAAAATGTCAATTAATAGCATTGATATGTTTGTGTTGCCCCATGACAATTGGATAACCATGAACAAAGAGCAATTGATTGAAGCTTGTTCAACAATAAACTAAAGCTTGTTTTGTTGTTGGGGACCTGGGGCTGATGGAAATAAGAGATAGCCAAAGAAAACTAATGAATGTATGGCACAGATTGTAAGCATTCCAGAGGCCAGTTAATCAATACATTAGCAGACGCCTTGGCTGCCGTTCTGTACTACTGTCCTGAAGCTCTCTGTCCTCTGCACTTCAATTTGCTGTGTTCTTCACAGAGCTCTCTCACCAAGTCAAGCTTGTCATCTTGAGTGTAGTCAGTTCTGTCATTTTAAGTCTTCAGAAACTAAAATGGAGGTAGGGTGACATGATTTTTTTGTCTTTGTCAAATGTGAAATTGTGATTTACGGAGCAACATGACTACTCAATGGAGGCTGGGTCACTCCCATGAACTGATCTGTTTTCTAATTCTATTCCGAAGTTCTTCATGTGCACGATTGCATGAGACAAATTGAAGCTCTTCTTTCTAAATGTAAAGGCATTTTATTCAGTAGACATATTATTGCACTAAAAATTGTAAAGCCATCGTGTTTCTCTAGTAAGGCTGGTCAGCTCACTGAGCCTTCATTTATGTAAATTATTTTGTTTACACTGGGATAATCTGTAGCTCAGCGTTTGATCACTGCTAACATGCCACAGAAATTTGCCCTGGAGAATAGTTTCTGATGTTGTTTTGGCTGTGTTTATAACTTCCATCTGTGCAACAGATCCCATCCATAAATATCTATTTCTTGTAAGAGGACTGAACACTGTATTTTTCTTGTTGTGTTACAATGGGGCTCTACTTGGTTAATTAGCATAAATCTGCTTAGCTGAGGCAATCTGTGCTAGAAATGAATCTCAGAGATTTCTTTGCTCTTAAGCCATGTTCTTAATATTTATTTTATTTACGCTGTTTGTGTCTAGCCACTTTTGACATGTGGATGTTACAACAGAAAGGCTCCAAGCCAAATGATGAAAGCTTAAGATAACTGCTGGGTGCTAACCCTGGAGTAAATTAGCATTTTGCTCACAGCAGAGTTCCTATTATGGCTTATATTCAACTGTGTGTAATCTGTGAATGTCTTGGAGTTTCAATCTGCTTCTTTTGTTAAAACCCCTTGCATGCATTTCAGCTCTTGCTGCTTACATGTATCTGTCAAAACTACAGGAAACTGGCCTCCTTTCATTTCCCAAAATGTTTGTGTTGCATAAACATTCTTCAACAGAAGGGTCTCTGTTTCCTCTTGTCAGAAATTACAGCCATTTTTTTGTTTCATTGAAACCTTTAAAATGATGTTTGACTCAGTCAAGGGCTTGCAATGTGAACATTTTTTGGACAAAACAATAATTACAGGCTTTTAAACTTTTCTCTATATTTGGTCATAGTATTTGATGCAGTGGCTTTTTAACATATTCATTCATGCAATGAATCAGCTAAAGGGTCATGCCACATAATGACCCCACCCAATTCTACAGAAATTCCTGAAATGTTTTCTCTGAGCTCTGTGGCTTATCTGGTAGATTTTAGCCACAAAATGTTTATGGAGTGTTTTAAACATCTAATATTTCTATTCTGTACAGAGATCCATTGAAAACAAACTCTTAATAATTCAATAATCTGCATGCAAACTAAAGCATTGAAAAGTTAAAAGATGAAGCACAGTATTTGTAGTGTGACACTGTTACTCTCTATTTATATGTTAACCTATTTTGAAACATTAACTGCTGTTGACAAGAAACCCATGAACTCTTTACATTTCTGTTCTGTTGTTGTACTGAAAACATTAAGTGTTAAACTTTACGTTAGATGGAATATTTGCTTTATTGGATTTGGCTACTGGTCATTTGAAAACATAAGACAGATATTTCAAGTGCTCAGTGACTAATTTGCATGTATCTCTAAATAGTAACTTTAATTAAATTAATTTTAATTTCTAGAGCTGCAGTGTATTTAGTGTTGAACCAGTTTATGATAAATTTCTTATTTGGACTTAAAATGTCTCCATAAGTACATTTTTGTACATGTGCATGTGGTGCTTTTAGATGAAATTATGTACACAGAAGAGTGCATTTTTGATGTTTTGTTTTTCTTATTTTGGATATCAGAATTTCATGGCAGCCAAAACAAATTTGTTCTAATTGACAGCCACTCTAAATATGACAGTTTCTCTGTATACTTCTGTCATTTGTTGTACAGTTTAACTTAGTTGCCAGTGCCCTTATTTGAATGTCTAAAGGGTGATTTACATGATACAACTTTCTCGCATGCAACCAGCTTACATCATAATTGCAACATGAATCACCCCTTGTAAATCAACCTACCACATCCTTACAACAGATGCATGCATGTGTAAATGGTCCTAAGTCGTGTTGTAGGCCTGTCATAAGCTTCATGCATGTGAGAAAGTTGTAACATTTAATCACCCTTATAGCTTTTGATCATGCAAATGTGAGCATCTTTATATACTCCATTAATCACAGCAAAATTTCTTGCTGGCGTGCACATTTTTAACAACACATAATCATGAATTTGAATCAAATTAAACCACATAAATGTACATGTAAAATGTGGATCAAATATTTGACAAGTCTTTTATTAGTTTGCAATAAATGCGAGAGTGAAAATAACATAATTATATGTACAGTAGGCGCTGGTAACTGAAACTGATTCATCTGTTTCACTGTGATGTTGTTTGCTGTCAAGATGCATGAAAAGCTCAAAAGAGGACACTGTACAGGGGTTTCGAGAACTTTTTTTCATAAGTGGCTGTTGATGATAGAATAGGTGACTGTGACAACAAAAGGGGCCTTAATGCCCCCTACCCCTAGGTGGTGGGGGTGCTCTCTACTAGAACAAATTTATTTGAAATCTAGAAGCTCAGAAACGCATTTTCCAGCATTCTGGGCATCAAAAAGAGTGCTGTTTATGATAATTTTTATTTACCACCAAACAAGGGTTTTGGAACAAATGATTAATTTTTAGATGCATTGGAAGCACTTGTTATTGTTTTTTTTTTCTTTTTCAAACAAAATAAAGTTTTAATTTTTGTAGAAATCACTTGAACACACAAGCTTTTTATTTCACTAGACGCAGTATTCAACAGTTATTCATACTTTTAACTTCCTTGTAGGACGAAGCAGCAAAGAGAAGGGAAGCCCGCAGGAAAGAGCGCGAGGCGCGTCGTGCAGAAAGGGATGCAGAAGATGCTGCTGATGAAGAAAAGAGGAAGAGGGAGAGGGAAGATCGACGAAAGAAAAGAGACACAGGCAGCAAAGGTACAATATATCCATTAGTTATTAACATATATACAGTATGTAATGTAAATTTGATATCAAATTTATTTATTATGTAGCCAGGGATCCATATTCACAGTTGTCCGGTCATCTGAGATGACTAAAAATTCAAACAGACAACCAAAACAATACTATAACTTGTCCTCTGGTTGAATTAGGTTTCACTCTACCAAAACAAGAACTTGTTGTCCATTTGGAACTTTTAAAAACAGAATTTGAACTGGCTTTCATGATAACATCATAATTTTTGGCCACTATCTTAGATGATGCTGTATCTTACCATGATAGAAATCATTACAGGCTCTCTTGCAGGCTCAATTTTTGAGTTGTCAACCACTGATATTTCTCTGGCCTCAAAGCAGTGAAAGAAGCCTTACTAAACATCTGTGCCTGCATCGTCTGTGAAGTCCACATCACAAACTGCAACAAGGCATAAAGTTATTACCCAGAGAAAATAATGTGTTTGTAGATACGGCTGCTGCCCTCTTTGTCTTGAATCCATCACATTTCACAAAACCTTTGCAAACCATGTAAAGGAAATGATAACATAAACAGTTATTGTAATTCTACATGTAGTAATGATATTCTTTCAAAAACAAATTGAAAACTGATCACATGGAAATAATTTCCATTTACATGTTATTCTGTTGCCATTCTTCAATTTTCAGCAGGCAAGAAAAATTTGTCCAGGGAAAGTATGTCACCTGGCATACTTGCTCAGCTGACAACTTGAAGAAAAAACCAATACGGATCCCTGTGAAACTACAGTGTACATGTACATGTACATGTAGAGATCATGTTGTACAAGCTTTGTAAAGATGGGATGATGGAAGCTCGTTTTCTTGTTTTTTTATTTTTATTTTTACAGATGAAGCCGCTGAGGAGAGTGCATCAAGCCGTCGTCGTCGTGAAAAAGGTTAGCCTATTGTTCCTAATTGCTCATAATATTTTATTATTCTTATTGTCAATAGTAGAACTTTTAGATTATAGCTAGGGTAAAAATAATGAGAATTAATAATTTTAGTAGTCTGGGATGGGAATTAAGTTCCCCCCTGCTGTAATCCTCCCAAGTATATATCTATTGTATTATTTTATGTTATTTCCTTGTATATGTATTATATATTATTATTCCATCATTGTGCCATTTTACCACATAATAGGTCAAAAGAACACGCAAAATGTGACAGGTTATTACACTGTAGAGCAGGAGAAAAATTAAACGGACAGAAAGCGGAGCAACAAAATGGCCGGACTTAATGACCCAAACTTTCTCTAATAATGGTGGAATAATAAATCCCTTATTCAATGGTTTAACATATGCATGCGGACATTTTGCTCATTATTTGCATTTTTCCTCGCCCCTATGGGGCAAAATATCCACGTGTATTATTATAATGTTATACCGTGGAATAAGGTGTATTTGTGGTTTGGGGAACTATTACATGAATAAATAATAAATATAAATGATTATGTAGTTAAACAATTTAACAAGGCATTGTGCTTTAATTTGTAACCCAGCCTACATATAGTACATTCAGGTGTGCAGCTGTCTCCACCTTTGATATCCGTTGGCCTCAGTCATCTTGGCAATCCTGTTGTTAAGAAGCATTCATGTCCTTTATACAGTGTATTGTTCTTAACAAAAGCTACTACATTAGGCCTGTTCTTAACCCTTTTGCTCAACAGAGGAGGAAGACAAGAGAAAGGCAGAGGCGGAGGCAGCAGAACAAAGGCGACGAGAGGAAGAAAAGCGAAGAGAGGCAGAAAGGCGAAAGCGTGAGGAAGAAGAGGAGGAGGAAAGGAGAAGAATGGAGGCAGAGAAAAATCGACTGAATCAAGATCATGTAGACGCAGATGAAGGTGACGAGGACGAAGAGGAGGAGGAAGAGGAAGAAGAGGACGAAACCATCCTGGACAGACTAAATCCCCAGAAAAAGCGTAAGTACACGTATTTATGCATACATGTATGATGTATGATGGTTTTCATAATTAGACTTCATGAAGATTCTAACAGCTGCCGTACAACGTGTTCTAGTAAACTAGTAGTTTTAGCTACAGACCCCAGTTGTTCAAAGAGATTTACTCAACTAGTTTTTACTGAGAATACAAATTTAAGAATTTTTGGTTGCTGAAGCTTTTGAACAACTTTTTCAACAGAGGCAATTCTTGAAGGGCTGGCAAATGAATTGCGCCGAATAGTTGAAGAGCGTGAAGCAAAGAATGTGCCAGCCTCCCAACAGGAACTTGACGAAATTGACCTCAAACTGCGCTCCCTTCGAACACAGCTACGAAAAGCAGAAGAGAATTCTAATCAGCTTGCAAAGCAAAAGAGAGAGCTTGAGGAGAAGATCAAGAAGAATACAAATGATGTAAGATATTTTTAGCCTTGTTTTATATTGCTTATTATTTTTCCTGAACTGAATGGAGCAATCGTATTGGTTAAACAGGCACCACAAGGTCTTTTTTCATTTCTAGTACTCAAATTTTATCTGGACTGTTTGAAGTGCTGGCCATTACCAGCAACCTTTTCTATGCAAGAACAATATTATTATGAAAATCTTGCCAACCAAACTTGCTTGGTTCACTGGTGGGTCTCAACTTTGTTTGGGCATACATGTATTAACATGGAAAAGAACTCAGTCATTCAGATGCCTAACACGTCTGCTAAAAGCTTTTAGATGTTTCCTAGTCAACAGTTGGCTTGCAAGTAGCCTAAATAGCACTCCACTTAGCCAGTTATGTACATGCTTGCAGTTAGCCTTCATATTGGGATCAGGGATTTCTGGCTTGCATATTGTACACACTCACTAAAATTGGCCGGCAGTCAACTGACAATCAGCCTACAAATGGCCAACAGATGACTGAAGGTTTTTTCGGAAGCTGTTCTTCACTTTTACCAATGTTTCGGCAAAAGTGAAGAACAGCTCCCAGAAAAACCTGTTTGCCAACTGTCAGGTGACTGTTGGCCAACACATTTCACATGCTTCAACATAGACATGTCAGCTGACTGTTGGCCAATCAGCAATATGTCAGTGATGTGTCAGTAACATCTCAGTCAGTAAGCTGTCAATATAAAACTGTTTGTCAACAAATCGGTATTTAAAGTTGTCAGCAAATGAAGCTTGAGGAAAATTTTGGTTTTGAAGGATACTTTAGTTCAGAACAATCTTTGGCAATATGGGAGCTTCACAAATGCAAGTATTTCAATCCTACAAGCTTGGTTAAGAACAATTTTGTTCCTGTATCGCTGTGTGTTACTTTTAGGGACCCCATTTACTTGCAAGAGCATGTGAAAATTATGATGGTAAATACAAGACAGAAAAAATACGCTTGTAAAACATCAGCTGGCTTGAACTTAAGCATAAGTTTATATAAACTGATTAGCTTACATGTAAATTTTTGAGAAATGAGAATTTACATGTATGTACGAGGCAACGAATATCAATAACCTTTTATAGATTGAAATATTCCTACTTGTTTTTAGGTCAATAATCTTCGTACCCAAGTTAAGAACACGGAAGAGGAGAACAACCGCTTAATCAAGGAAGGAAAGTAAGTTTTTCTGTTTGTAGAATCAGGTAAAATGCTAATTAACTTATACAGTAAACACCCGCATATAAGAACACACAATTTCAGAGGTCAGACTGATTGTGTTCTTATTTATCGGATGCTTAGTGAAAAATCAGCCTCAGGATGTTCTTAAATGTTCTTAAATTTTTTTTAAATTCAGTTCTCTATCAATACAGTAGTTTATAGTATTGTAAAGGCAAAAAATGTAATTCATGATATTAGATATTCTGAAGAGAACAAAGGTGCCCAAAACTTAGCTAATACCATTGGTCAGCAGGTGTGTTTATGGTAATTTGTGTAATTTTGACACCCTTCTCATTTTATAAGAACATTATTTTTTTTCCAGGCTGATATTGTTCTTATAAAAGTGGTGCTTTATTTGCCAAATTTCAGCCTGCTGTTCTTAATCCATGTGTTCTTATATGCGGGTGTTTACTGTATTGCACAGACGTTGCATGCTCGGTGCGAAATTTAAGCTTAGATAGTTTCTTTTGAACATGAGGCAATTTTAACTAGTCGAGGGTATTTGAACGAAATGCTGTGGTCTTATTGTAAAAGTTGCAAGTAGCTACATATCCTTAATGATTAAAATCGAACTTTAAAAACATAAACTTACCTCAGTAAAGTTGGAGATAAAATCCGTGTTTGCTCCCCAAGTTGTCACGTGACTTTCCGTGGCGGGAGTTTGGCGCGTGCACCTCGTGCGCAAGCAGATTTCGTGGGGGTAACCCACAGGGTAGTCTGTAAAACTAAAAAACAAACAAACAACAGCAACAAAAAAACAATTTCTTATTGTGATGCAATTTGTTTCTCTTTAGGAAAGCGGCTCCACAAAGAACAGTGGTAAGTCTTGTTATTACGGTACATTTGTTTCTCGATTTTCCTCTATTGACTATTCAAAGGTTGTTACAGTGATAGCAGAAGTCCATAACTAGAAGTCTACATCTCTGGTAATAGGCTTTGAGATATGTCTTTCGCGTGTACCTCGCGTTCCTCGCGTGTAGGCTACTTTTAGAACAGCTTTGCCGCGAACAAGTAGCCAATCACATTGAAGTATTTTTTAATTCGCGCCTTTGATTGGTTGAACAAATTTTTGAAGAAAAGCAGAACTGCAGAGGACGAGTGAACTCGAGCGAACGGCATTACGAAATTTCTGTTTGTTGGTCATCGTAATTTCCGTTTTGTGAGGATTAAATCGTCCGGACAAGAATCATCAGGCCATCTTTCATCGATGACGATAGCATCGAAGTTGTAAAACTTCGGAGCATCCAAATAAGCGAGAGGACCTCAGTGTTTTGGAGTCAGAATACGAAATGATATGGCAGCGGGCAAGATAGACTAATTCCGAGTCAAATTCAAAATGCGAAGGCACTAAAGATTAATGGTACTCTCAAGATGAAGACAGGCATTAAGAGAGCAAGTGCATTTTGGCACAGGTTCGTTGCTATTTTGAAAAACAAAACCGTGGTCCCTGAAGCGCTCAACATCGAGCGCGGAATGAACAGAATGAAGTTTGATTCGTTTGAGAACAACATTCAGAGAAAACGACAAGTTTGGCGAGTTTCGCATGTTTTTGGAATTATAAGGACGGCATGAAAACAAAAGACTGACTAATTAAGGTAATGTACTTGTTTTAATATGAATAGAAATCCGAGTTTAATTCATCGAACAATGATGATTTCATTCACATCCGTCAAAAGTTTAATTCAAGTTGTACTTCTCGGGCACTTCGCAGTGTGTTGTGTATGTTGTTCAGTATTTTAACACGAGGATATGCTGTACAAAATAAAGACACACTTAACTAATAAAAGTTTGGGGAACTTTTGTTCATAAATTCTCTCGTAAATTATAAAAAGTCGACCTGTTTGTTTTGTGAGTTTGTCTACGGGTTGCTTTTTCACTCGCCTTCAAATGCCACTGAACAGACGTTTGAAATCACTATCTACGATACTATTTCTGTCGAAATGTGAGAATTAAAGAGAATGGCCTGTCAAGTGTTTTGATGTGATTTGATTTATTTCACCTGCCACTTTCCAAAATATTCGGCCGCAACTTAGAACTCCAATCGTGACGAAATAGTGGGTTACGTCATTTTCTCGCGAGACATCAGTTTCTAAAAATAGCCTACACGCGAAAGACATAGCACGCGCCCCAATACCAGATGTAGACTTCTAGTTATGGACTTCTGGTGATAGTTACTAAACTGATCTGTTGTTAATATTCGTTTTTCTTTTTCTTTTTCATGTATTTCGCATAAACAGAAGAAGACGCTTCCACCAAAGGTGCGTTAAATTTCTGCCTTAAACTGAATAACATTACTTTTGTACCAGGCCAAGTTTTAACCACATGAAAGGGCACGAGACAATCCCGAAAGGTAATCTGGGATATGATCAATACACTGTTCCTGACACTGTAGCTGTTGAACCTACTTTTGTTGCTTTCTTTTAGTAATCACAAACATACGTCCATGGTGTCTCGTGCCATGCCATTTTTTCAGATTTCCCCGAAATACTGAAGTCAAGGAACCGTGAACTTAAAACTACCCACAATACCTTTCGGGATTGCCGCGGTCGGGTTTTTTTTCCGACAACCTTTCTCGAAATAGCTGTGTATGAAAATTTGATAGACGAAAAGGGACCTGGGATTGTGCTGCCAAGCCTGACCAAATTTGGAGTTTTTTTGTTGAAGAGGAACTGAAAAACGAGGGAGTTTATAACATTTAAGAAACTTCGGGCTTGTATTCTAAAAATTCGTAAACTTATAATAATAAATGATCTTTAATGAGGTAGCCTATGTCACAAAGTGGTTTACAGAAGGGTCCTCTCTTAACAAATGCAAGAAATCAACGAAAAATTAACTCAATTTCTAAAGGATTCGATTTATACGGTTGGGTTGAAGAATAAAAGTACGTATACATGTACCTGAAAGTGTTCCTCAACGAACAAACCCTTTTGTTGAGAGCTTTCAATTTTTCTTGTTTCGTCCTACAGAAAGGAAACTTTGTAAATGTGGTGCGTAAAGCCCAAGCCGCCGCATGGGAGGAGAAATTCATGGCCATGAAGGCAAAGCAGAAAGAATCCAACAAGGTCAGTTAAAAACAAGCTGTTTTTACACTCAACTCAAGGAAGCGAGTACCATTTTCTGTCATTGTTGACATTTTCGCTAGGCCTGTGGTGATCGTCAGAGGTCGCTAAGCATCGAACCTTGTGCTGTTTACTGATTGGCCAATAGGAACGCGAGGGTTTTCCTAAAATGCTACTTGCTCCCAGTCTCCCCGTGGTTTACCTTGAATTCATTCAAGGTTTTCCTTGTGGAGGAATGTTCGGAAACTTTGCGCGTTTTAACTAAATTCGATCCAATATCAGGGATCAGTGTAGTGCCAGTTTTGGTTTCGTTGATGGGTCCAACTTCTTTTATCGCTGCAGAAAGGAACCCGAATCGACAAAACCCGAATGCAAAACCCGAATCGACCCGCTTCAGACGAATGATGTAATTTGACGAAAGCGAATTGTCGACCAAAGCGCTCGTTTTATTCTCGACAAGTACTGACGTTTCACAATGCCGTTTTTCGCGACTTCACTAGCTCGAATCTTCAGAAAATTCGAGATGTTAAAAACCTCTAACGACAGACTTTACGACGAGGAAGTTCCAATGTGGGAAAAGCCGTTGTGATGGAATTGTGGATCAGAAGAAAATAAAGTGATAAAAAAGGTTCGTTGAACGGGCAGAAAACACTCAGTTTTGTGAAAAATATTTCGAGATTGTAGCTTTTAAATCAGTCCTATCCTGTAAAGACAAAAGTTGAGCTCTTTGTAACTTGGGACAACGGATAAATATTAACACTGTAAATTTGTTCTTGGCAGATGAGCGAGGAACTCATGAGCAAAATGAACCGAGTCAAGCGCACAGACGGTCCTCTGCTCAGCGGGTTGAAGAAGGGCAAGAAGGACAAGAAGAAGGACGAAAAAGAGGCCGCTCCTGCCTGGTCGAAGACCCAGCTGAAAAAGGGAGGCAGCAAACCGTGGAGCGAAGACAAGAAGGATGGCGAGAAGAAGCCCGATTGGTCAGGACGAGTGGCTCTTAAGAAGACCGAGAAAAAGGAAGGCGGAGATCTGGGAGATAGCAAGCGACAGGATTGGCGGGAAGGCCTGAAGAAAGCTCCCAAAAGTCCTGGTGTCGAAGGAGACGCCGGTGACCCAGAGTGGAAAGGTGTGAGCCTGCGTACAACCGGCCGACATGACGAAGATGATTAAACGCAAACTTGTTTAGGATTAGGTAGTCTTGCTACGAAAACAGGTCTTCTAAAAGCATTTTTTAAAAAGCCAATTTTTAGGCTCTTTTTGTATGAATTTTTTCTATTTTCAAGCCCGTTAAGTTTTGTCCACGTAAATATGTAGTTAAACCGAACATGTAGGAGGTGGCTCAAATGTGCGCAAAAGGACCCCCACCCTCTTACCTCCATAACTCTGTCCGAAAATAAGAATTCTTCTTAAAATGCCAACGACGACACGAAGGCACTAGGCATTAGTTACACCGTTCAAGCCACGTTGCCAACATACAAATTCTCCTTACCATTCAATTTACAAAACATACAGCATTAGTGAGGAAAATTTGTTTTATTGCTGATCGTATGCGTGATTCTCATGACTATTGTGTCTAGCAGTGGGTGAAATAGTGAGAAGAATTCATATTTTGATCACTGTTAAACAGAAGGTACGATGTGTAGTTTGTGGAGTTAAAAGGGTCTTCAATCACTCCTTCCGTTCACTTATAAAACAACTCGAACTCGTCGAGTGGTTGATCGCGGCTCGATCAATGACTGCAGTTATAAGAGAGCTGAAGGAAAAACGCAAGTCAGCATGGATAAAAACAGGGAAGTTGAAATGGTATGCTCAAAGTCACAAAGTTGTTTATTTTTAGGATTGTGTAATTCATTGTAGTTGTTGTGTAATTTTCTTAGTTTCGCATTTTTATATTGCCCTAAACGTCATGAGAATTTTTTTAAAAGTTAAATCCTGTAATCGGGCTGCATAAAATGTCAAAATCATATCGTTTGTATTTTTGTTTATTTTTTTCTATAATTCAATAAAGTTCGTTTTGTAGCAAGTCACTGTTGATTGTTTTTGTCGCGCGGCAGTGTTCGGTCTTGCAAAGCTTGTCACGCAATAGCCACTCGACGCTTCGAGGAGCGTTACGTGACGAGCCACATAGAGTGACAACCTCGATTCCAGGCTCTCTGTCCTTTTACCTCAACGACAAGGGATCGAGGTTGATACAGTGAAAGCAGAAGACTAGTGACGTCATGAAATTTCGCGCCCAATTAGCAGTAAGAGATCGCGGAAATTCCTTGGCCCAAAGCTATCGAGTGCAAAGCAAGCTAGGTGAATGACAGACTGCCAGATTGCCTGTGAACAGGTTCTCCGGTCGAGGAGGGTCGCCCACTACCTCTCGGAACGAGATACTTCATTGGTTCTTTAAACAATAGATAACAGGTCATAACAATGCCCCTAGCCCTGAATAACAATAGAGGTAGTGTTTACAGCGGGCGAATGAAAATAGAGGTTCCAGAGAGGTAGTGCCTTACTGGTCGAGGATGGGGCGAAAAGAAAGCGGCAAGAGAAAGATGGGGGTTAGGGAGGGGAAAAAGGCGGAGATAGGGGGAGAGTTAATTCTCCCCCAGGCCTTTCTCGGTTCGCTACGGTCGCCAATTTCTTTGGGAGCCTGCTCGCACGAGTGCATTTTTGTCACGCTCGACCCTCTTCACACTCGTTTTGATTTCCAGCCGCTTTCAGAGACGGACTTTACTGCACATAAAAGTGGCTTTAGACTTTCGCTGTACTTTTGTGAGCGTTGGTATGCCCAGGCCCACCCCCCTCCCCACTTGGAAAATTTGAGATTCTATCTCTTCCTTCTTAGAGCATTTGTGACGAAAACGTTAACAGTGGAATGGTAAATTTGGTCGGCCGCGTCCTCAACTTCCCATCATAAGATTGCATGGTACTTAGGTTTTATACAATATTCCGTCTCGATCTGTTTCTAGGGTCCAGAATGGGCTCGCACTGCCAGGGAGCACAAACCAATAAGTTCGATCATCGGCAGACCGAAAACACCTTCCGAATCAAAACCGAAGACAAAACCGAAGCCCGAGTGGAAGTCGACTTCTCTACGAAAGAAAGACGAGCCCAAGCCCGCAATAACACCATCGGACTACTGGAAAGAAGCGAGACCGGACTGGGCCAAGGGAAAGAGTCCTATCGAAAAACCCAAATTACCAGACAAGCCAAAAGGAAAAGCAAAGGATTACTGGGAAGAAGCGCGGCCAGAATGGAGCAAAGGAAAAAGCCCTGTGGCAAAGCCAAGTGCTGAAGATCTAAAGAAGGTTGAAGAAAAGAAAAAATATGATTATCGAACTCCAGATTGGGCAACTCGAGTGCGGAGCAAAGACAAGGTGAGACTACTATAATTTCACAAACGGAAACTATCAACAACAACATAATGTTTACTGTGATTGTTCAGGTATGAGGGCAGTGTTACTCGTGACTGACGTTTCAACTACTTGACCGGAAGTCATCTTTTGCCTTTTGCCTTTTGCCTAAATTTTTAATAACTTATTTCCGTTCACCATGATTAATAGTCCTCTTCAGAACCACCCTCAATGGTTGAATTCCTTAGCTAAGCTTGCACGCCAAACAATTCACGGAATCTATTTTGACAAAAAGTCGTTCATTTTGAGAAGTGGTGTATGATTGCATCGTTATCTCGTTCCCAAAGCCTCTGATCCTCTTAAAAGGGAAATGAGGGGTCTCGGTACTGACGAGATAAAAATACAACCCTTCCCCTAAAGCGCAATAATTATTATTTCCCATACGTTAAAAAGGAGATATCCACTGCATATCCACTGCAAGGAGATATCCACTGCATATCCACTGCAAGGAGATATCCACTGCATATCCACTGCAAGGAGATATCCACTGCATATCAACTGCAAGGAGATATCCACTGCATATCCACTGCATATCCACTGCAAGGAGATATCCACTGCATATCCACTGCATATCCACTGCATATCCACTGCATATCCACTGCATATCCACTGCATATCCACTGCAAGGAGATATCCACTGCATATCCACTGCAAGGAGATATCCACTGCATATCCACTGCATATCCACTGCATATCCACTGCAAGGAGATATCCACTGCATATCCACTGCAAGGAGATATCCACTGCATATCCACTGCAAGGAGATATCCACTGCATATCCACTGCAAGGAGATATCCACTGCATATCCACTGCATATCCACTGCAAGGAGATATCCACTGCATATCCACTGCAAGGAGATATCCACTGCATATCCACTGCAAGGAGATATCCACTGCATATCCACTGCAAGGAGATATCCACTGCATATCCACTGCATATCCACTGCATATCCACTGCATATCCACTGCACTGTTTTAAAGTTTCTGCGGGTTTTTAACTTCTTTGTCCTGTTTAATTAAGGCCTCAGACGAACAAGACGGCAAGAAAGGTCTTTTGAAAGCCGAGTTGGAGAACATGTTTGGAAAACCCAAACCGAAAGTGGTCAGTATTAAATTGTTTTAAAATCATCCACGCACATAGAGACCTTCAAAAACAAAGCTATCACATTGGCGCAATCACAATAAAAGTCAAAACCGCAATAAACTAATAAGAATTTAACGAAAGCCAAACCAACCACGCACAGTGGCCGAAAACAAACGTAAACAACACAATGAAGCAATGACAAAACGATGAATCGTTCTGTTTGGTCGAGTTGTAAATCCAAAGCAACTGACCTGTATTACGATCCAACTCGGTGACGTAACCGCTCACGATAGAGCCGAGTATGCCTGGGGGCTAGGCAGATGGCTGATGTCCAAATCAGGCCCCTATTCTGTGCATTTGATTATTCTAGGGGCTGAACGGAGCACCGAGAATAAAAAAAAATAAAGATCCATCAACTGGGGAGAAAACAAACTTTGAACACAATCATTCAAATTGATTGTTGAATATTTTATTTAATAATAATACATACAGTCACCTTATTCGATGGTTTAACGTATAATACGCGCGAATATTTTGCGAGTTGCGTAGTATTTTATAAACATACGAGCAATGACCAAAATGTCCGCTCGTATTATATTTTAAACCATCGAATAAGGGATTTATTATTCCACTAATAAAGTAAAGTTTGGTTCGGCCATTTTGTGGCTCCGCCTCAGTCCATATTTTTGCCCCGGTTCTGCAGTGTAATAATTATGGGTTAGAGACTGTTGTGAGTGTTTTGTTTACAAATACACGCACGCGCTGGCCGCACAATGAACGAAAAATTTTCAATACTGCACGAGGCGTAGCCGAGTGCAGTATTGAAAATTTCGAGTTCATTGTGCGGTCAGCAAGTGCGTGTATTTGTAAACAAAACACGAACTAACAGCCTCTAACCCTTTTAATATACAATCTGAGTACACTGCACGCTATACACAATTTCGCGAACTTTGATCAAGAATTTTAATAAATAAGAATTCGGTTGTATCTAAGTAGTACAAAATTATACTGGCGTAGTTTAAGAATATCGAAATCACAGAAAGCTTTACATAATTAAATATAAATGAGGCTTCAAATCTTTCACGAAATTGTTCATAAGCTGAAAACGTTCACAAAAAAGTCAGCCATTGTCAATAATGCACGATTTTTATGCGTTATTGCCAATAATGCACTGTCCGAGTTTGCTGACGTCAGGTAAAGTAAAATCACGTGCTCGATTTTAACCAATTGCGTGCGTGGATTTTGGACAGTGAACGAAGATTGTATATTAACGTGGCATATTGTGCGGGTTCTTTTGCCTAATATGGTAAAATGGCGCAATAGTGGAATAATAAATAATAATAATCACTTGTATAGCGCTCGTATCCAAAGTTCAAGGCGCTTAACAATCCATCGCTTAACATCGCTTAGGGAGAACAAATGAATTGCTTGAAAATCTAATTTCCCTTCTGTACAACAAACAGAAAAGACGCCATTCCTCTGAAGACATAGCGGAAAGTTATCGTGCGAACATACGGTGAGTGAAATCCTGTTCCATGTATGCGCCTCAGTTTAGGAGATACATGTTTGGTAAACGTCACTCAACACTCCCCCCTGCTATGGGGTCGCCATGTAGCTCTCGTAAGGTCTCACATGAGTGGCTGAGAGAACAATAGAACAAACAACAAGAACAATGCCCCTAGCCCCCAAAACAATAGCAGCTGCTACACTAGAGGACCAGTAGAATTACAAGCTTACGAGAGCTGCGTAACTATTCCTGCTATGGATGCTAAATTAAAACCTAGCTATCACCGAAAGTATCTTCATTGCCAGTGAGTGCTTTTTTTGCTAGCACATTTTAATAACGAAATTTTAATCCTCCGACAGAAAATTTGCCGACCACCGTCGAAGCTTGCGTGTGAAAACAAAACATCGACCTTCGTCCAATCCCGTCAGACAGCTGCTATCACGTGATGATGTCCGGAGTGAGCTGTGATGAAACAAAACGAGTCACCAGGCACAAACTTAAGTTTAAATCAAGCGCAATAAACATATCAGTTGGATTAATAAGAAAAAAATCCTTATCCAACAGTTGCCAGAGTTTACGCGCGCGGTTTCGGTTGCTAAGCAACATAACGGGATATCATTCTCGTCACCAGGCTTGCCGGCAAAGAGACGCGATGGGTTCTGGTGACGAGACTTTCACGGAAAGCACGTTCTCACGAGTTCTCCAGCTATTTTGTTTGAGTTATTAAAATCGGGTTTTCCAAAGAATGTTTGTCAAAAGCGGAGCTTGTTTTCCCCAACTGATATAATACTTATACTATTGCGTCATTTGACCATATAGGGTCAACAGAACACGCCGTATACGAGAGCTATCTACAATCGGTTTTGTATCCCATTGTGGAGCTGAAAAACAAGGAAAAGTGTTATGGGATAATAAATCCCTTATTCGATGGTTTTGTAGATAATACTTAAATATATTTGTTTCTTGGTCTCAGTTTTTAAGACGCTTTTAAAAAGGATGTAAATGTGAGGATTTTCTTGCCAACTTCTGTAAAATTTTATATAAGTATTTATCAGTCCCATATAGATTGAAAAGGTTTCAAACGAAATCAGCTAGCAAAATATATAGGTCTCGATCAACGTTTGTGTTTCAGCCTGTGTACTAGCAGTTGACTGCTTTCTAAGCGCGGTAAAGATTGAAAATACTTGCACAGCCTAGATAATAGATGTTAAAATAAAAAAATTGGTAAATTTCTACGCTGTTCTCATAACTGTACACCGACGTTTAGGCAATGCTGCCTTCTTCAGGGTACAAATCCATTGAATAGTTTTGTACCCTGACGAAGGGAAACGTCGGTATAACATTTATGAGAACAGCGTAGAAGTTCACCAATTTTTTCCTTTCTAAGCGCGCGGACTGAACAAATGAACGTCCGCTTGCAGTTTCCTTCGTTCGTTCGCGCGCTTGGAAAGAAAACGGCCGCTACGCAGGCTGCAGGCTGCGTGTGTTTCAAAAACACGTCGTCAGCAATGTCAGCACTCAAAATATTAGGAAGTGTGCAAACATTTATTTATCAGATAATAAAATCTGTCACAGTGCCAGCGTTTGTGTTTCGTTATAGGAACCAGGCAGCGGGAGCAATGTTAAATTAAAGTTGTAGGCCCACACAATCAGCTCTTGATGAGAGGTGCGTGGCATGTATGTCCGGGGCATGTTCACCCGGGAACGATCAGATTCATATTAGCTCTTGCAAAACACCTTCCTGTGCGCACATCAACAACCAAGTTTTCTTTCATAAAATATACGTATACTGGATCATGACTCCAGGACAATCTTTCCGTCGTTTGATAGGCATTACGAAAATAGTTCTTCAGGCACATGTCGGGGAATGCCAAAAAATCTCGAGTTGAATTCTGTGACCTTCATACATCCCAAAAGAGACAACCTATATTAATTTGTAAAACGAGCTAAGTATGGTTCAAGTACAGTTATTTTTTCGTTAGAGTAAAGATGTCAGATTGGGATATCCTGGAAAGATAAAAGGTGTCAAGTATCCCGGCACCAGAAGAAATATAAAATAACCCGTCTATCACAAACTCTGGCATAGTTTCAATGTATGATTTATTAAAAGCAGTTGCCTTTCATTAATTATACTATGTGCGCCATTTTACGCCCCATAAAAGAGGCAATGATCCGGCCCAAGAGGAACAAGGATGTTTAAGGTTGGGGAAGTTTGAAGTTGTGAAAAATGATCTATTTTTTATAAGCTCCTATGTATTCATTTCACTATGATTAATCACATGTAATAGATCTTTATTTGTCGGGTTTGGCGCCCCATATACGCCGCATTGAAAGGTAATGAGCAACCAAAAAACTAAAAAGGGTGCTCAAGATTGAGGAAGAATCAAGATTGAAACGAATTACGAACGATAAGCTACCATAATTGTTCAAAAGCGCAGTAAGTCAATTTATAAACGCTGTAAAGCCAGTGAGCTGCATTTCCTAACTACTCGGTGTTTACAGCAACTCTCTCTGCACGCGTGGCAAAGCTAAGTAAATGCACGTGCAGATCACTGACGTGTAGCTGTGCGTGGGTACCTAGCCAGGAAGATTCCTAAAGACGGCTTTTTTTAATCTGTTTTTTTTTTTATGACTTTGTTGTGCCAAGAACATCTGCCTCAAAGTTATTACATCCGCTGATTTCAACCCCCGTCACACCTGGTGGCTAGCGCACCGCACCCTTCTATTAGCGCTATTTAGAAGGGAAATAGTCTCTCCACAAAGTTGAACAACAGGATGATATGGTTCTAAAAATATCCCTGCATGTCTTCTGCTGGGTTTTGGTTGGTTTTTTTAAGTTGCTCTATAGAATTGTCAAACTAATTGCAAAAAAAGCTCTGGGCTTTGCCAACCAGCCACAGTTAAGCTCAAGACTCTTGCCAACACAATTGTAAAAAAAAAACTTTTCTCAGCCAACACAAGAGGTTCGTAAACAGCTGCAGAAATTTCTAGAACGGCTCAGTTGTCCTTTACGAGGAAAAAGTTAAAATTAATGCCTTGTTTTGAATTTCACATGAACAATATTGTGGGAAGTGAATGTCTGTTTTCTTGGCTTTGACAATCCCCGCGCTTATCAAAATAAATAATGAATGCCGGCCCCACCTTTACATCTCGACTAGTTGAAATAATGGTTGTGTCATTTACGCTGTTTACTCGATAGCAGTGTAAAATGATAGCAAAGCCGTCGCAGTCGTTTACCTTGCAATTTATTGACCATAAAACAACATGTGGGGAAAACTATAGATCTCCAATTGTTTGAATATGAATTGAATCTTAAGTTTGATTTTAAATGCTTCAGATGGATCGTGTTGTGTGAGTTATTATTTTTTTCAAAGACAAATGCAGCCCTTTTTTTCGGCGGCGTGTTCATTGAAGTTTGTTATTTTACCATTGATTGGTTTTCTAACCAACTCGAACCTTTCAAAAGTGATCAAAAATTTATTCTTTACTATAACAATACCAATTCCAATTGAGTAGAAACGTGATGTGAAGAAAATAGAAAATTTAAGTAGATTTTCAGTTACAGTGTTTAGTTTGGGAGAGAACAATCGAGAAGCTAAGCATTTTGAATGTTAACTAGCCGTCACTTAAATTTATTAGCAAGCCTGAGTGTATTTTGTGTTACTATTTTTACAGGTGGGAGCGCATTTCGCAACCTTTCGCAACTTTCTTTAAATGTTCATAAGACCTTTTAGTTAGCTTTGTTCGCAGTGGACACGTTTTCATGGTCCATTAATTTTATCCCATGTTTTACTGTACGTTATTTAAACTGACGACTTGCAAGCCAACCATTCAAAGCAAACAGATGAAAATTTGAATTGCAGGAAACTAAATATAATTTCCTTTTCTGTCGTGTTTTTGCTATAACGCATTATTATCTCAATTTTATTACATTCTGAACCCGTACAGTTTTATTTTTTTTTATCCCAGCGCTAAAAAACACACAACTAAATTTGTTTTCTACGTGACGCTATTGCGCACGGCTAATTTCATTTTCACTACAAGGATAGCTTGTTTAAACGTTGTATTTGTATAAGAACAGCGTCACTTTTTGAGGCGCTGTCGGTTTATATGTCAACAGACTTGCTATGGCGTGTTCCTTTGAATGAAAGTCGTGCACCATGGAACTTGCAACAAAGCGAATTTTGAAATTGAGCTAAGAAGCACCCTAAAGCTTTTGGTTGCACTAAATTTTCACGTAATTAAAGTGACAAATTCAACCAGGCGATCTGTCATTGAAACGAACGATTTCCGCTGAAAACTGAATGGATTTTATGCCGCTATTCAACGCTATTCCTGCGAAAATCTTCAACGCCTGAAATTTTGTACTGTTTGGTTCTCCGTTTTGCTTGATATACGAATACAGGAAGTAGAGGTTAAAAAAGCTGTTCGTGTCTAATGGAATATACGCTGCTTTTTGCAGTGAGAAACATGAGAAAGACTTCCCCAAATTCAGCAAATTATGGCCATCGCACTTTGTTCAATTACCAATCATGTTCTCATGTATTGTTGCCCCAAAAATTGAAGATCACGTCCTCGTAAAACATCGTAGTGCTGTTGTTTACAAGTGTCAATCACTAAGCCAGGGAGCCAATCGCAAAAAAGACACCTGTTCGCTACCTCTCGTCGTCGGTTTTAATGAAATGCAGAAACTGTCTCGGTCGTCATTATTGATCAGTAAAGCAACGGCAAAACGCCGAAAGAAAATGAGCGAACCACCTAGAACAAGAAAGAGAATCGGCTGTTTTCTGGTAACAGCCTGTTTTTTCTTCTTTTCAATGAAAATGAAGAAAAAATGAGCAAGAAACTTTTGTTGTGGCTGCGAGAAGTTGACGTAAGCCCTCGATGCACTGACGTAGGTTGGAACAAATGAATTGATTTTCAGTTCCCAAACAGAGATGGACTGTCGTAAGCGAAACCTAAAAATAGCCCAGCTTCACTGGGAACTCGACAATTAAATATCTCACTATTAAGCGTTGGCTTGCGTGGGAAGACCCAAGTTGTTAAATTATGTATGTGCTGCTTACTAAGACACAGTCACTCGTCGAGTTTGATGCCAGTATAAATACAAGATCGCATCTATCGCGGTCAGTACGATTCCTATCAGCCGACAAGCAAATAACATGGAGAGTTTTAACGATAGCTGTGCTTGTGGAAACGTTTTGCCAGACAAGAAAGTCCAGTGGGCAGACAATTTAGAAGAAGTGCGGTATTTTGTGCCTCCGAACCGTCTGCGAAAGAGTTTCAAGAAAAAAATGACCAAGATTAGACGAAAGGCAAGCGAAATCACGGACAAACCGCTGCGAATTATTACGAGCATGGGAGAACTTAGCGCCAATGCGGTTCAAAATGGACTCGAGTTTATTCTCAGGCATGGACAAAGTGGCTCGTTTGACGCCGAACGTGTCACATATGAGGACTTGATTAAAGAATGGGACAAACTCTTCGAAATCAACTCCACTGGAAGCGAAGAAAACACTGATGATGACGAAGATGAGAACCTGAAGTGATCTTTAAAAGGACAGTGCGTTTTGAACTCTTTTTTCTTCGCCTTCTTCGTGGGATTATAATGATTTGCGGTCGACGCTATTTTAAGTTTTTCGCAAGCGTACTCTTGATCAAGCGATCGACCAAAGAAAATTCTCAAAAGACAGTGTATGCCCACAAAGACTCCGATACACAAAAAGAACAAAAGTTGAACAGTAAAATCGGTAATTTTATATGAAGTACAACTATATTTAACATAAACATGAACGCATTTCAAATTTTCACAGCAAGTCGCCGATGCTGATATTTATAACAAAAAAAGATTTTCCTCTACACTTTTATAACAGAAAATTTTCTTGCCAGCTATTTTATTCATGCACGACAACGTAATCAGTTCAGGAGCAACTTAGCGGCAAAACAATATTTTAATATTTAAGAAAAAGGAGGATGGAATTGTTTAAATTCGTATTTTTTAACCGTCGTATTTTTGACCATTGTGACCAATTATGTTAATTTTTAATTAGGGGAAGTGAGGAATAGCTCATTCTTATCAATAATATGGCATACGCAGTTTGAAGCATAAAACCTTTTTAGTTACAAATTAACGCGAATATTAACTTATTTCACAATCGATTTGAGCTTACATGTCAGAAACGAAATTACCTACTTTTGAAAATGAATTTAAATAAAAAAAAATAACCCAAAGACAACACATTTGCTGTTATTGTTTTTATTTTTTTCTTTATAATCTTTTTGTGGAGAACTACTTTCAAGGATGCCGCCAGAATTAAATTTAGTGTAGCAGTCGGACGCCGTAAAATAGTTGAAATGCGGTCTGCATAACCGCAAATTATTTTTAATAACATGTTATACGCTATTACATGGGTAAATCGTGTAGCCCAATCGCAAGCCTCTGCGGTCAAAATATATACATGTATTCCTGTTACCAACTGACAAATATTTTTCGTTTGGTAATTTTGAGAGATACATCAAGAAAATATTCTTAGTAATATTTTGCCGGTTAACCTTGTAAGGTGCCTTTTCTTAAATTCTATATATTAGTACATTTACAGACGAAATCGACCTTGATAACAAAAAGTCAGTGAAATCGGTTTCGACATAGTGTACGTGCTCTGTTTATGCAAATATTAACAGCAAGAGCGCAATTGAACAAAATTTCATCATTTCACTTCTAAAATCAAAATCGGACTGCGCGTTGAAGTAAACTTAGTATAAAATCAAGAATAAAATTCGTGCGAACGTTGTAAAACACCTACCTAGACTTTTAAAACACAGTTTATTTGCTCTGGACAAACCATTTTTTTTTTCACATATTCAACGAGAGCTACGCTAGCGTCCCGAAATCAAAACATGCAGGATACCTCTCGCATTATTAGTCACGTTTGAACAAGATATTTGCGTACCTGAACCTATTTCAAGAATGAACTATGTTTGCATGGTTACCGGTCGAATATTACATGTATTGACCGCAACATCGGGCATAAAATCATTTGAATTGCGCCGCTAAGCTCTTTAACAAATCTCAAGCTCTCCGCGCTATTCGCGAGTGCTCTGAACTTCTGGCCAGAAGCGGTACTATTCACTTTTTTATCTCAACGAGAACGGTTCCACGACAAAATTAGTGAAATCTGAAAAGAACGTAGTTTAGTGCGGCCAGGTTTTAATAGTTTAAGGTCTTCAAAGGACATTTCAGTTTATTTGAAACCAAGATACATTATAATTGCCGGTCAATCACTGACGAGTAACTCAGTATAATTGAAAAATTAAACTAGCCGAAAGTAAACGCCGAATAATCTTACTGTTCTAAACACTTTTAAAACTAAACACTTTTAAAACTGCATTAGTTCTGCATTGCCCATGTGTCGACTGAACTGAACATGAATGAAAAGATTGAATTTACTAACTTTAAGGTATTGTACCTTACAAGAAATTCATGGAAAGCAGACCAAAAGCAGTACCGTTAATTCTAATATTTAAAGCTTTGGATATAAAGAAATATAAAAGATGAAAAAAAAATTATTCGGAAAAGAACTAAAATTTGCTACTGAAAACTTTACTATTCATTGAAATGAATTAAGACTATGTAAATTTTGCAGGCGGAGATAATTCATTTATTTAAAAACAGAGTGTTTGTGGTCGTACAATTAACAGCTCACAGCAAACATCATTGGCGATAAAACGCCATTATACTGTCTTAGTACAGGAGTATCTAGAGATAATGCGCTTATTTGAATTTATATGAATCTGAAACGAATCGGCCGATTCGGCAAATAACATTTAAGACGGAATCCGCCAGGACTTCGAGTAGTTATTGGACAAAATTATGTACCAAAATTATTTACACCTTATTGCAAGCTTTTGTGTTACTGCTTCAAATATCTTATCAAAAGAAATCTTTTCTAACAACACCAAACATCGAAAACCGATTTCGAAGTTCCGCTGAATTCCACTAAATCGCTTAAAAGACGTGAGCTTTTGCCTATAGCTTATGAACTTTGAATTTCATTTTCTCAGGCTCTGATAAGAAATTGTTGTACCAAAATTATTTACACCTTATTGCAAACTTTTGTGTTGCTGCTTCAAATATCTTATCAAAAGAAATCTTTTCTAACAACACCAAACACCGAAAACAAATTTCGAATTTCCCACTGAATTCCACTGAATCGCTTAAAGACGATTTTACAAAATGGCTGCACGTGAGAATTTGCCTATACCTTGTGAACTTTGAAATTCATTTTCTAAGACTCTGATAAGAAGTTGTTGTCGGTGTTATCAGGGATTATTACTTACATCTTTACCTTTTATCTAGGGTAGAAAATAACGCAATAGGATTTAAATTATTCTGGTACTCGATTTTTGTCCAACTTAAATAAATATTACTCAACCTCCTGGTGGATTCCATCTTAAAGCGACTGAGATCAGTGAGTTAAAAAAACCGAAAATGAAATTTCGCTAACAGCGATATAACTGAGAAAACAGGATAAGGCCAACAGAACAGATACATTTCAGTGCGTTAATTTTATTTCTTATTTTAACCAGTTTAGTAATTTCAACTTAAAAATCAATAGATATTCGGAAGCTAATAAAAACGCTAGAAACTTCGAGAAGTGTGAAATGCCCGAAGTCTGCATCTGTCGAAGACAAACGTGGGTTGAATGAAAAGGCGACGCGAAGCTCGTTTGTTGAGCGTAGGAGGCAATGATTTATATATTCGTCAGTTTCGCCCTCCGAAAACCATTCATTGTATTAAAGAGCCTTAATTTTGTGACTACTCTATTGAAAAACTACCTCCGCAAAATATTCGGGTCTCTTCGTTGCGGTAATTAGCGATTGTGAACTTTTGTCGACATTAAGCCGAGTATTCATGAAATTTGTTTCCGGCATATGTCGGCAAAGTTCGTAAAGCATTCTGAGTGGCCTATTGAAAAACTACCTCCGCAAACTATTCTGGTTCTTTAGATAAGAATTTAGCATTCAGGCGAGTATTTACGACTGAATGAGTAATTGTGCAATAAAGCCGAGTATTCGCGAACATTGTTTTCGGCATCGCCGGTGGAGTTTTTAAAACACTCGGAGCAACGTGTTGAAAAAAAAAACTATTTCGCAAACTACTCGGGCCTTTTTCTGTGCCATTTTGGACTTTGGTCGACATCAAGCCGAGTATTCCCGAAAGGTGTTTCCGGCATTATCGGCGAAGTTCGTAAAACACTCGGAACAGCCAAACAATGTTTTGTGTTGAATAATGAACACGGTTAAAACTGAACGTAAATCCCTTGTGTGGGCCGGATCATAGTTTACGTTGTTTCCGATTATTTCCCAATTCGTTTAGTCAATTCAAAATTAGGAAAAATTGCCAACGTCATGTCGAGAGGCGTGCCAAAGTGAACTCACTAAATGTGCTTGAACTGTGTTTCGTTCGTAAAAAAAAAAAAAATTAAATTAATTTTCGGCTCGTGACACAAGACACACGGCAAAAAAAATCTCGCTATATGAAATTGTTTGTTATTTCAGCGATAGACTGGCTATCCTACCACGAAACAATCTGTTGTTTTACTTTAATTTTTTGCAGTGAATGATGAAAATATGAAGCTACAAAGAATTATCGCTCCATGTCATTAAATATTCTATTTCTCAATTTAATTCTCCAAGCGCGCAAATCTCCATTCGTTTATCTGAGTCCTCAAACGAAATCTTCTAAACCACGCTAACATGCATGAGGCATTCGTTTATTTATTTTTAAGTTTATTTTTCTCGTTTTAAACAGTTCTTGTATTTTTGGGGGGGATACAGTTTGCCACAAAATGTTGCTATTTCAAGTAAAATACCATAAATTTTAATGTGTCGTGTTGGTTTACTAAAAGCTGGCATAATAAATATTCAGTGTCAATTATCATCTGCTAGAACGTTCCATGATTTTTTCCTAAATAGGGAATCTTTCTGAATGCAGTTCACCAGCTTATGACTTTGCAAAAAAAAAGTAAAAGATGAAATCATCGACTAAGAATAATTAACCTGTCGTGTGTGGCTTATTTTGGTCATGTGGTTGAAATTTCTTCACGAATCAATTAGTCATGGCTTCGGCAGAGAATTAGCTGAAGAGGCTTTGTTCAAACTGCTATTGTGTTAATGTAAATTGCTGGAAGAGGCTAGAATTCGAGTTAGTTTGTTTCTAAAACAGCTTGATCAGTTGTCGCTTCTTCGGCAAAAATCATGAAATCTGCCTTCGGCGAATGTCGCGATCTTTCTGCGAGCGGCAAGTGAGGGAACTGAGGCGAGCTTGAATGGTTTTCTGAAGTAAGGTGGGGGTGGACATGCCCTTAATGAGCTGCTTTTATCACGTTTTACGCGACCTTCCGTCCTCTTATCAAGACATTCGATGTGAAGCAATGGTCAAAGAGAATGAATAATTTATTAACATGTGCCTTTTAAACTCAAAACGTTCCGTCGGTGTAATCAGAAATTTCAACTTCATCTTGGACTTGCCGTCGGAGAGCTGACAACCGCAATTCAGGTTATTCACTGAGCCTTAAGCCGGCTGGCCGGCAACTGATTTGGATTCAAAGGAATCGTTGGTTCTACTGTATCGCCCAACTATAGACAAATTGCTTCTTAAGTTTTGAGGATTATGCCTTTGCGCAGATCGACGAGTTGTGAATTTACGAGCTTCTCCCATGGCGCGGAATACCGCCAGGAAAGATTTAAAGAGCGACGAAGCAGATCTGCTCGAAAGAAAAGCGTTCAGTGGTCGAACGACCTGGAGGAGGTGCGCTATTTTGTGCCGCACAGAAGTCGGAGCGAGAGTATCAAAAGAAAATTCAAGAAAGTGAAAAAAAGAGCTGAGCAGTTCAACGACAATTTGAAAACCTTTCGAGCTTTCTCGAGTATCGCGGAGTCCAGAGTAAAGCGTCTGCGAGTTATTGGTCGTCACACAAACTGCTTTTCGCATGAATCTGGTTTGCAAAGCTTCGAGGAATACTACAAGCAGTTTGATCTGCTGTTTGAGATGTACGCAAGCCGAGATAGTTATTCACTAGAGGCTACTAGTACGGAAACATTGTGAACAACACTGCTCTTACGGCGGAGACTAATAATCATGAAGGAAGTTATAATTACCGAAGCTTCCTCAGTTTCAAATTCCTCATTAACTTCCTGTAGTAATGATTGGTGCATGAAATTTTGAAACCTGTCCAAACAAATACCTGCCAGGTTTCCATTTTAAGAACTTGAATGCACAGTTCAAAAAAATACCAAAACGGAGGGCATAATTTGACAAGCGCTGGCGTTTGTAATTTTACTCTTGATTCAGTTTTAGTATAAACATATGTTTTGTTCATGACCACGAAACTGGAAAGATGTTGAGTCATTACTCACATCAGCAATTTTCAGATAATTATTTTAGGAAAGCAGCCTTTAATGTTCTGGATTAACCGGGAAACGTGGCAAGAACATGATTTAAAATTGAAATTTTCAGCTTATATAATCGATATGCGAGTTTGAGGTTGCGTTGTTTAAAAATTATTCACAACCCATATTTTGCCTTTTGTCAAACGGCGATGAACCATAATGAGTTTGCGAGCTTTTGTAATTTCGCTTTATATATTTATATATGTACGGCGCCGCTGCATATATTTGCTATGTTGCATATCCTTTAAACGTATATAAAATTAATGCATATTTTTTTTTGGAGAGTCGAAGCTGGGAGAAGTGAAATTTTCGGTATTAAAGTGCGCAGTTTGGTGCCGAATCGACGCCTCTTTTTATCAGATCGCAATATTTTTAAACTAAATTATCAAATATTTATAAGCGAAATGTGCGGTTCCTTGCAATATACACATGTATATCAATTTGTCTTTTGAGGGTTCCGATGGTTTTAAGATTAAAGTTCAAAAGATAAGATCTATATACGTTGTTTATATTTTCCTCTTACCTCGAGTTGCATGCGTTAATAATTCAATTTAAACGTATATATAAATCAAGCAAACTTTTCTCACGGCTTTTACGAAGAAATCCTCCCCATTTGCGTAATAGAAGAATCTAGAGCTCGCCATAAGGCCGTCTTTTTGCGCAATTCTTATTTTTTCTTAGAATCACGCAATCGACTATCCGCTCAGACTGTGTGGAACGTAAAAATGTTACCTCTCTTTAGTCGCTGTTAATCGCGCGGGTATATAACAATCTTAACGCCCGCAACAATGTCGTAAACGAAAGTTTTGCTTTCTTTACAATTTAAACCAATCGAAAGGGGTTTTAGAATTGGTACGATCAAAAAGACCATCTTTGCAATTTTTCTTTAGGGAGCACTTTCTAGCTCATGAAAAAGATTTTCCGGCAGCGGAGAACGCATATCATTTGGCAAATAAGGGGAAATGTGGTACGCGTCTGCTTCGATCTGCACACAAAGAAACATCGCGGGCAAAATAAGCATTTTCACAGAAAGGACTTCCTGTTTTGTAGAGGAATATGCTAGTCTTATCTCGATAGGAAAGTGGTCTGGAAGCATGGAAATTTGCATAAACTTTGTCATTGTTGATATGAGAACATTAACTTTAAAAGATCGGCTTTCCAGATTAAGCGGTTCAAATTAATGTCAGACAAAAACCAGCTGTGATGAGGCATTTCGTAATAGCAGTTCACATGTACGCGAAGCGGACCTATGTTTTTAAGACACATACGGTACGCGAGTTGAGTTTTTTTTCTGACTGTATTTCTTAAGCAGGTTTTTCAGTTTTTTGCATTGGTTTGTCTGCGTCATCCAGGGCTGATACAAGACTTATCAGTAATGCCATTCTCCGTTACTCAGATTATTTGCTACTGATAACAGTGATGCGGTCATTTCTACATTTATTGACCAATCGCTGCGAGCTTACGCATTCAGTTTAGTACAGAGTCAGATCAACCCTACCGTCGCATTAATGATGACAAAAATTTTCAAACGCTCTGCAAAAAAATAAAACCATGAATTTATGAGATTTTGTTGGAAATTAGAGGCGTCCGAATATCTAGTTTCAGTTTTCAGTTATGCTTCAAAGTCAAATAAACCCCATTGTCTTTTTCTACCTTTATTTTCTTAATTACACTCCAGTTACATGGCAGTTACACATAATTTCACCGCCCTCAGTTCCATTTGCTGTAACGTACGCATCTGAAAATTGAATAATTGATGTTTCTCTGCTATTTTTTGTGCCAGATTGTTGGAGTCGATTTTCTTGTGGCAGCCTCAAGCTTGCCGCAGCGAGGCTTGACTATGGTAAGAGTGTAGTTAATGACAAATTTGTCCCGTAACGTAGATTGGCTGGAGAATATTAACGATGCAAGTTGATATTAGTTGTCCGCCAGTCAATTAAAAAAAAATGCTATTTCCATATTTTGCCTTCGATGAGCAAATCAGGCGTTTGAGATGAAACCATATTAAATTTTAAGGCTTTTGTCACTGTCAGCACAAAAGTGAATAAAACCTATTTGGGTATCCAAAAAGACAAAAAAAAAAAATTTTCATTTAAATATTCTTTTCTTTTAAAAATCTTTCAAAAATTTTCCTCACGTATCATGCAGTCGCCGCGTAGGTGCTATCCCAAGTGATAACAGTACAAAAAAATAATTTAAAGTCGTAGGTGGAAAGCTCTTATACCATTACAGCCTTTATTACCTTTATATTAATAATTGGGATTATTATTGTAAAGCTTGAGCTGTCAGCATCGAAATTGGACATTTCTCTCAGCGTTATAGCACGTTGTAGGTCGCATATCTTTAAGCAGTTCGCTGAGATTGTCATGTCACTTTGATTAAAGTACGCGCGGTGATCAATTTCATCGACGATGTAAGCATTTAGAGTTAATGTCCTATTAAATGAAGTAAGCTTCAAGTTTGTTACGTTTCATTTCCTTTAATATTTTGCATGATACTTATTCGAGATTCGCGTTTTCGCATTTTCGTGCGTTTGCGCACGTGTCAATTTGCAGCGTTTCGGCGTTTCTTTCACTAAAAGCTAGGAAGCGTCCACAGTTAATTTCCCCACTGATTTTATTTTGTCTAATGTGTATGTTCAAGAAGACATCATGCTCTAAAAAATTCCTAACACTTAATTAATATTAAACGTTTGCTAATGCAAGTGCTAAGCGCCCTGAAGCAACTTACACAATGTTACATCCATGATAGGAAAATGCATGACAACTAACATGACCCTAAACCCCAGAAGACTTGCGTGGCGGTTACTCCCAATGGGGCATTACGTGATAGTTTACAGCTGTCTGGATTCATCGAGGACTAGCAGTGGGCGGGGTATAAATAACAAATGCCCTAATTAACACGAGAAAAACGAAGAAGTGAAGGATTCTGACTTACAAAAAGGTAGCCTTTATGTACTTCCCATGGAAAATAGTACCCCTTTCTCATAAATTCAGCACAAATACTGCATCGATCAATTTCTATCATTTTTCTTACTAACCACGTTCGAGATATTTTCAAAGGTCTTTATCACTCATATTGTCCCCTACCCTGTCCTTTACCTCAACAGGGGAAATCCCTTCCCCTTTATATAATTTTGGCCTGAAAAACGTACCCCTGTCGGGTGGCTCCTCCTCATATAGTCCCCTATGGGGAGCACCCTCAGGTGTTGCATATTCCCGCGTTCCTGGGTGCACTTGTAGTCGCAAAATCACCAAGGTTTCAAATACTGCACGGTATATTATTCAGTCATTCGGTTTCAGATGTACAGTCATATACATATTCGAAATCTTTGTACAAAGATATCAACAGAAACATAATCAGTCGAGAAATGTTGGGGGGGGGGGGGGGGGGAGGGGAATAAATATTAGATGTATTCTCATACCCGCTAGTACCTCTCGAATTTTGCGACAAGAAGTGTTATTCAGTTGTTGTTGCTACGTCATGTCATACAATTAGACGTCACACAAAATTTCGTATTATAGCGAAACACTGAGCCCTGCTGGTCAAAGGGTGGTTAACGTTATCAACTGGATAAATCGCCATTTACTGGATAATTGTCGACAAAACAAACAGCGACACAAAAATGCTAGTAGTGCCACAGAAAAGAAATAAAAATGACCTGTTAATGGCCTGTTATCATTTTGACCTTGAATACGGTGTCTTTTGGGGGATTGGGCCTTACAAGAAGTCCATAACTATTATGGACTTCTGGCCTTACAAAGGGGATCAATTTTCGATGTTCTATTCTCAAATGGGATCAGGGTTAAGGAGCCTTTGCGGCACACACCTCTCCCACACAAACCCGAGGAAAAGGGACAAAAGGAACACGAGCTACCTGCAGTGGAGGCGTATTTATTGGGCGCGAGAATGACTGCATATTACGACCGCCGTCTTGGATGAGTAAGCGAGCAGAGGGCTGGAACGAGTCAAAAGTGTCCCCAAGGGAGAAATTGTTCACCCTCTATATATTGCGGGCAAAAAGAGGGTTTTTTTAAAAAACGATTGCTTTTATTTGTAGATACAAGCAGCAAAAAGAAAACAATAAAACAAACTGAACATTTTGCTGGGTTTTGGTCGCAGACATGCAAATTGACATCGGATTGACAAATTCAATTACCTCTCTTAAAGAACGGTTATGGCTACAACGCCGGACTTGGGAGCTGGCAGTGGATTATTCAAATGCTGAAATCAATACTCTAGCTAGATTGTTTCTCTCTACCCAAGTGTATAAATGGATACAGGTAAGAGACGGTAGTACATTAACCGAGATAAACTCGACAAGCCAGTTTTCGCACGTATTGTGTCGCGCGTGATGGCAGATCTCATATACGCTATTTCAGTAATCAAGTTTTGTCGTTATCCGCCAGGTTTTTTTAACCACCAAAATTTCGAATTGAGTCTAGAATCGACGGAAATAACTTTACGAATGCAGAAGCTTTCGTCATAGATCAGTAAATAGCGTATTAAAGCGTGGTCTATTCGTTGGGATTAAAACACCTGCTTGCCAATTTTATATGGATTGAAATTTCGACTGAGAAGATAAATCAAACCTGTCTTCATCGCGTTCACAAAATCATTTCATTGACAACGTACGTAAACATCTAAACCCTTTTTGAATATTTTTGGTATGGAGGAGGCAAATATGTCATTTCAAGCGGGAAGTTTTATAGCCAACAAACATCAAGACTAGATTTTGATCTAAAAAAAGTCAGATTACATAATTACATTTACTTTCTTGAAAAAGTCTAAAAGTTGAAGCTCGTTGAGACGTTAAAGCTCGAATTTTGTTGTAGAAAGATCGTGGAATTTAAAGAAGTTTCTACTTTTACTCCAAATTCTTCATTAAAATATAAAAAACTAGTCTAAAACCAGATTCAGAATATGTTCTTCATATAACACGTGCAAGAACCACGTGCAAGAATCAGGTTCACGTGTTTGTCATTTATCGCTGTACGACTGAAAGAAAAAGATCGTGTTCAATAATCATGTCCAGCTGAGTTGATCAGCTCAGCTAGAGATTGTTAGCTCTCGTCTGAAATGTTCACCTTACAAGTCTAAATTGAAATTGAGGCTTTTTAGCTCTTTTTAATATCGTCAACTGATTTTCAAGTCACGTTTTTTGCCAGATCTCCAATGTGTTTCTCCACTTTGAATAAGTAATTAATTCGATATATATAACAACATTTGCATTTTAATTTTGCGGGAGATAATTTCTTGAAGTATCCTCAAACCGTTCGATTTATATCTAAAGTTACACTTATCACTCGTGTTTTTTGCAGTTCCTTACATCAGTGCGTGTTGTTGGCATGTATTTACCGTGTTTCTCAGCTTCCTTTTTTAAAATAAAAGAGTCCACGTTAAATTCCCCATCATTCTTTTCAGAAAATTGGCATTGCAGTTCTCTTCGCTTTTTGTATTGCTGATCTAAGCAACTAGGTCTGCATGATACGGTATATCGCAGAGCTTTGAGGTAAATTCTAATGTGCAAAACCAAGTATATATGGATTGAAATGCCGACATTCTTAAAACGATAAATCAAACCTGTCTTCATCGCGTTCACAAGTTCATTTCATTGACAACGCACGTACGTAAACATCTAAGCCCTTTTTGAATATTTTTGGTATGGAGGGGGGCAATACATCATTTCAAGCGGGACGTTTTATAGCCAGCAAACATCAAGACTTGATTGTGATCTAAAAAAAGTCAGATTACATAATTACCTTTACTTTCTTGAGAAAGTCTAAAAGTTGAAGCTCGTTGAGACGTTAAAACTTGAAACCTGTTGTAGAAAGATCGTGGAATTTAAAGAAGTTTCTACTTTTACTCCAAATTCTTTATTAAAATATATAAAAAAAACTAGTCTAAAACCAGATTCAGAATATGTTCTTCATATAACACGTGCAAGAACCACGTGCAAGAATCAGGTTCACGTGTTTGTCATTTATCGCTGTACGACTGAAAGAAAAAGATCGTGTTCAATAACCATGTCCAGCTGAGTTGATCAGCTCAGCTAGAGATCGAGAGCTCTCGTCTGAGATGTTCCCCTTACAAGTCTAAATTGAAATTGAGCTGTTTTAGCTCTTTTTAATATCGTCAACTGATTTTCAAGTCACGTTTTTTGCCAGATCTCCAATGTGTTTCTCCACTTTGAATAAGTAATCAATTCGATATATATATATAACAACATTTGCATTTTAATTTTGTAGGATGTTTTCTTGAAGTATCCTTAAATGTTTTGATATATATCTAAAATAACACTTCTGTTATCACTCACGTTTTTTTGCAGTTCCTTACATCAGTGCGTGTTGTTGGCATGTATTTACCGTGTTTCTCAGCTTCCTGTTTTTAAAATAAAACAGTCCACGTTAAATTCCCCATCGTTCTTTTTAGAAAATTGGCATTGCAGTTCTCTCTGCTTTGTGTTTTTTTATGCGAATGATTTTTTTTCTTTTTTCTTTTCTCAAAGCGCGCGCGACTACGAACTGCGAATCATTAGTTCGTCCGGTATTCTATGCAGTACTTTTTATACTCCAAGAAGTTTTCAACCACTGTTTCCAATTATAACCGAAAATCTGAGAATATAACTTAACAATGAAAGCAGAGTAGAAAAAGAGAGAATCAAAATGACAACACTGAGCAGAAGAAAAGCTACCAGCTTCGCATGCATTTCTTTGTGTTAATCGAAGGACTTCAATTTTTAGTTTGAGGCACGTTCAGTAAAAAATTTGGACTGAAATGTCGATATTTATAAAAATAAATGAAATAATAATAATATCAAGGTTTTATTTCTGTAAAAGGTCAGCTCAGTATGCCAAGGACAAAAATTGTTAATGACGGGAAGTTTTGTGGCCATAAAACACAACAGTCGTATTGGTGATCTAGGCGACTAGGCCTGAAGCTATAGTATATTGCAGACTTTTGAGGTAAATTCTGAAATATGGTGGGAAAACACCCCTCCAAAAAAGGTTCAGGAAGGACTGTTGGTGGTTTAGAACGTGTACGTTGCTTCTGTGAGAATCACATGTAAGAGACACATGTAAGAATCACTTTCACGTGTTCTCGCTAATTGAGCAGTTAAAACATCTGAAAATGCTCATACTAACACCCGGTTTGTAAATGGTTTTCTTCGCAAGTTTAGCTCTCAAGGGTGTTTTCTTTTTTTAAATGACAAGTTTATAGTTTAACATTAAAACTGAGGCTATTTTCAGCTTTGTCACTTTGTCGATCCTTTGATTAGCCTGGGAACTGCTTCCATATGACACTTGCTTTAATTTATTTAAGGAAGTTTCCTTCTAGTTTCCTGAAATATTTTGATACCTACAAAAGGTTGCAGACATCGCCTAAAGAATTCATTGCAAACAAAGTTGTTTTCCCCCGGTTGATTTCTCTCACAAAATTTCCCTTGCTTTTCATTTGATATATTAACAATGGCGCCAGGCGGAATAGTTTCAGAAAACAAAGAAATTTCTCGTTTATGACTGATGTAATAAGTAAATTGCTCCTACTAGTTCATTGTATCTATGTGTGCCTGCATGGCTAAACATTTGTTCTAGTGCGATTTTAGTATTTTCGCTTCTGTATCAAACAGTTTACGGTGTTCTTATAGTAGAAAGAGGGGAATCGAAAGAATTATTTAAAAAACAGCGGTATAAGTATGCAAAATTTCATTAAGCCGACAATTTTTAATAACAAATGCTTTCAGATCACTTGCGGTTATTTGCCGGTGTGAAATAAGCCAATAGGAAATCATTTTAGTTTCAAACACCTGCTCGCTCATGAAAAATGCATTTAAAATGTTGATATGTTTTAAAATTCAAAACATCGCCTCGACCAGTTTCCGTTTTCCAAATCAGAGGTTTTTCAACCGAACAGCTCAATATAATCGATCGTGGGAAAAAAAATACGATGCATTCATTCTCATAGCCCACGAACATGCAATCGTGTTAGCTGGCAGTCACAGAAAGAAGAAAAAATCAAAATAAATTAATTCTAAAAATTTAAACAAATTGATCGAAACCTCTAGCCGGTGGTCAGGTCACGATTGATTTTAAAATCAGTTGTCGTGTTTATTTTAAGAGCCTATTATGAAAGTGGGCGATAGGGCAGGTTCATCGTAAATTTTATTTTCCATTTGCTTGGTCATGAAGACACATAGGATATTTCTGCCGTGGGCTTATATTGAGGTTGGAATACGAAGTGTTGTAAAAAAAACACCCTTAATGACTGAATCAGAACGTTCCTGATGGTCACTTTGTTGTGGCGCGTGACGAGAAGTAACAAAGACATTCGGAAGTGAAATGCAAATAACTTATTGTGGAAATTGTTATATAAAAAGGCGTAGATTCCCTGCGGCTTACCACAGTAAAATACCGGTTAAACGCAATTGAAGTATATCATTCTGAGGAAGATCTCGAGTGGCTCAAACGACTTAAGAACCCGAAACGAGTCAGACCAACAGACTATTTGTGCAACTTTGAAGACCGAAGCAGGATGGCGCTTACACCTCTGAGAAAATCCGAAAGTTGTGATCATGTCTCAACATTGGCTGCGAAACAAGTGCGATGGTCGATGGATTTAGAAGAAATCTTTTACTTTACGCCTCCTAAACCTCGCCGAAAAAGCATCACAGAAAGATTACGCGAATTTAAGGACAAGGCGAACGACTTCGCCGACAGGACATTTAGGCCGATTGGACACCATAGAAATACCCGACCTGACTCAACGCTACGAAGAGGCCACACGATAGATGTCGAAACCGACCTAAATAGCGAATGGGATATTCTCTTTGAGCTTTACAAGGAAAAGGTTATGAGTGACTGGAGAAACACTAAGATTGAAGGCTAACCTATTCGAGAGCTTTGAAGAAGGGCAACTCTCCTTTCACAGGGATTAAACCGGCAGAGAATTCACAAGGCTGCGAATTAAGGGTATGCCAAGATCTAGATGAGAAACATTAATTCAACAAAATTCGCTGACGAAGCTAATCAAGCGCTGCTCTGAAGAGATGCTGCAATGCTATCTGCTCCAGGGAACATTGATAGACGACAAGAATAGTAAGGAAGGAAGAACTTAATAAAATTTGAAGGCATGGAAGCTAAGTAATGCATTGTAAAAAATCAATGAAAAATTGTGTGAGCGAAGATTGGGAATTATGACACTGAATTATGACACTGCAATGATACAAACTAAACATTTTAAGGTAAACGTGCGGATATAAGTTTGAAACGTGATGAGGATATATTTGTTTTAAGAGCCTGAGAATATTATGCAGAGCAGCGTCGGCGAAACTTTGTAGCTTAAAATAGAACGCAATTAAGTCGCTGCGGAAAGCTGAAATGGTAGCTGAGAGGGCTTATATCAAATGCAGAATGACGAATGATATTGATGTCAGGATTTTGCTGCTAAATGAGCTGAAACGGTGCCGAATACGGTATACAAATCTCAAAATTGTTAGTTTTTCATGCAAACGTGTACTTAACCTGACTTTGTTAGATATTGCATCCAAATAACGAAACACCGAACAACCATGGTGTGCGAAAAATGATAAATAAACGAGAGAATATACGATTGTATACTTTTGCGTGTTTCATTTGGTTTAAACGCATTATTGAAGCTTTATTTATGTAAATATATAGGAAAAAGGTTTATGAAGAGACAATGGCACGGAAATACAAGAAAATATTAAAGAAATTCATTTTTAATCTACTAACCGAACCAGTTCTGTTTTTGATCGTATGTACGAAAACCGCGTTTTACATTTACTTAAAATGTAAAAAAATCATTTTGTAGTTTTGTCACAGTTCAGAATTGTCAAGAATTTATTTTTTTGTTGTTGCCATGGCCCTGTTTCTTTCTTCTTCTTCTTCCTCTTAAAGTCTTTCTTGGCTTATATGATTTGGCCTAGCCACTGAAATGTCACTTTTTATATATTTCTAAATTGCAGCAATTGCTGACTTGCGTAATATATAAACTGATATTTATATAAAAGTCATTGAGTCAATGAAACATTCAACTTCCTTGAAATACAGAACATTCTCAGTAAAAAGTAGCTGTTTAGCATCTTTGTTTTGATTTTTGTTTGTCCTTTAACATGTTTGCTTTTATTGAATTAAAAAACACACGCACATGAATAAAACACATAATACTCTAAAAATTGCGTGCATAAGGTACTTTGACAATATGAATGTTGAATGGATTTCAATTGACGTCTCATGTAAATTAAATTAAAGATTTAAAAATAGCAACATTCATGAGCAAAAGACCGAATAAAGCTGACTTTCTATAACTAACATCCAACAACATGAGTTTGCTAAAAAATCTTCGACATAAAACTCTAGAGACAAAACTGAAAAAGCTTTAAAATCTGCCACTTTTTGAAATTATTTGTAGGCCTTAAAATAGATACTTAAATTGAAAACGACTTAAATAAACATTCGCTTAAAACGAAAATAGTTTCCTGTTACTATTTATAACAGCCTAGCGGTAAATAAGTTTTTGACTGAAGTGATTCTTTATTGCATATACACCTCAGTCAAAACTAAAAGGAATATTTCAAAATTTTCTTTGTCCACTGGATACAGACATAACAAAACAGTACAATACGTACATTTTACATTTTTGAAAATTACACCTTCTTATACTACTTACGCTATAGATATCGTTATTTTGTTCCTTCCTCTCTTTATAATCAGGCTAATTTACTTTCATAACATATTGAATTAAAACTTATTGCTATTATCCGACATACGCAAGCACACTTCTAGAAGTTTCTGTCGTTTTTCACCCTGTGTGATACATAACCTTGAACTCCATCGAGATTAAAATTCATACTACAACTCAAATTAATCTTGGCCAATTGCTAATTTTTGTGAGTATCATTTCATTAAAAAAATCAAGTTCAACCCTTTCTTTTCATGTATATCTTGTGCGATTTCGCTTCCTTTCGATGCTCATTCAATGGCAGTCTAAAATATTCATCTTATCACAGTGACTTGTGTTATTGATAATCATTTCATCTGTTCATATTTATTATGTTGAAGAGTTTTAAGACGACTTGTAAAAAATATTTTTATTACATATATTTACGTAGCCGAGATAGTACAAGTATGAAATCATCGCAAAATGCGGAGGTGTAAAAAGTGCTGAAACCTCGTAAGTGCTCTGGTCGAAAAAGAGATCATTTGCTTTGCGAATAAATTTTTTATGTTTTTCTGGCTAATTTATAATAACAGGATATTAAAATCACATGTAGAGACTGTTGTGTAACAATTTATGTTACGTAATAAAGCAAGGCACGCGGCAGACTTGGTGAAGTACGTATGGAGATTCCAATAAATTTATAGACTTTTGACTTCGCCGCCCAAAACTCGTTCACTCTCGATTTCTTCGGTGGATGGCACGTTTGTTTTCGAAACCCATCTTCACCCTTTTTCCTGAAAAAAAGTAAAATAAAACGAATATATTTCTTAGAATAAATACGCAGCAAAATAACAGTAAGACACTACCTCTCTGGAACCTATATTTTCATTCGCCCCGCTGTAAACACTACCTCTATTGTTATTCAGGGCTAGGGGCATTGTTATGACCTGTTATCTATTGTTTTAAGAACCAATGAAGTAACTCGTTCCGAGAGGTAGTGGGCGACCCCAAAATAAAGGTCAGGTCAAGTGCCCAGACGAAACGACGTCAAGGCCAAATTTACATAGCACTTTTATAAACCGAATAAGTAAATGTTTACATTGTAAGTTTTTGAATGTGCACGTGGTACGCAGTTGACTGCCTGTGCATCAATTAAGAACGAGCGTTTCAAGAAATCCAAGATGTAACCGACATTCAGCTAAAAGATATCGAGAAATCAACGAGTTCAATACGTCTGCCAGAATTCTAAACGAAAACAGTACTTTTATGACATTATAGGATGAAAATAAGCTTATGGGAGGAAAAGAGTTGAACAACTCTTATATAAAGCTATTTGCACAATGGGCATATCGGAGCTCCCTGGTGCGGGTGGACCGGTGAGGGTGGGACTCTGCCGGTGACTCTGCCCCCAGTAACTCTACCCATGAGGGGGTAGAGGGGAGCAGAGACGGGGGAACATTTTGCTCGAAGTATTTTTCATTTTTTTTTTTCGTTGTTATATAAGCATGTTAAACGGCGCGATTTGACTTGTGTCCACATTGAATGAATTCATCTGGCATTGTAAATTGGACGCAAATATCAAGAAAGCACGTAAATTAATTTCCCAATTTCCCTTTCAGCTTTTGATCAAGTTTTAAAACTAGAATTAAACCATTTTATTTTTCGTACGGCGTACAAATGCCAGAATTTTTGGAATTAAGGTTTTCGCCGGTTCAATTCACGAAAGTTCTGAATGTTAGGATTCGTATATAAATTAAATTAATTGCATGACCATCTTGATTTATATGATTTGGCCTGGCCACTGAAATGTCACTTTATATATTTCTAAATTGCAGCGATTGTTGATGTGCGTAATATGTAAACTGATATTTATATAAAAGTCATTGAGCCAATGAAACATTCAACTTCCTTGAAATACAGAACATTCTCAGCAAAAAGTAGTTGTTTAGCATCTTTGTTTTGATTTCTGTTTGTCTTTTGACATGTTTGCCTTTATTGAATTCAAAAACACACTTGTGCGATTTCGTTTCCTTTCGATGCTCATTCAATGGCAGTCTAAAATATTCATCTTATCACAGTGACTTGTGTTATTGATAATCATTTCATCTGTTCATATTTATTATGTTGAAGAGTTTTAAGACGACTTGTAAAAAATATTTTTATTACATATATTTACGTAGCCGAGATAGTACAAGTATGAAATCATCGCAAAATGCGGAGGTGTAAAAAGTGCTGAAACCTCGTAAGTGCTCTGGTCGAAAAAGAGATCATTTGCTTTGCGAATAAATTTTTTATGTTTTTCTGGCTAATTTATAATAACAGGATATTAAAATCACATGTAGAGACTGTTGTGTAACAATTTATGTTACGTAATAAAGCAAGGCACGCGGCAGACTTGGTGAAGTACGTATGGAGATTCCAATAAATTTATAGACTTTTGACTTCGCCGCCCAAAACTCGTTCACTCTCGATTTCTTCGGTGGATGGCACGTTTGTTTTCGAAACCCATCTTCACCCTTTTTCCTGAAAAAAAGTAAAATAAAACGAATATATTTCTTAGAATAAATACGCAGCAAAATAACAGTAAGACACTACCTCTCTGGAACCTATATTTTCATTCGCCCCGCTGTAAACACTACCTCTATTGTTATTCAGGGCTAGGGGCATTGTTATGACCTGTTATCTATTGTTTTAAGAACCAATGAAGTAACTCGTTCCGAGAGGTAGTGGGCGACCCCAAAATAAAGGTCAGGTCAAGTGCCCAGACGAAACGACGTCAAGGCCAAATTTACATAGCACTTTTATAAACCGAATAAGTAAATGTTTACATTGTAAGTTTTTGAATGTGCACGTGGTACGCAGTTGACTGCCTGTGCATCAATTAAGAACGAGCGTTTCAAGAAATCCAAGATGTAACCGACATTCAGCTAAAAGATATCGAGAAATCAACGAGTTCAATACGTCTGCCAGAATTCTAAACGAAAACAGTACTTTTATGACATTATAGGATGAAAATAAGCTTATGGGAGGAAAAGAGTTGAACAACTCTTATATAAAGCTATTTGCACAATGGGCATATCGGAGCTCCCTGGTGCGGGTGGACCGGTGAGGGTGGGACTCTGCCGGTGACTCTGCCCCCAGTAACTCTACCCATGAGGGGGTAGAGGGGAGCAGAGACGGGGGAACATTTTGCTCGAAGTATTTTTCATTTTTTTTTTTCGTTGTTATATAAGCATGTTAAACGGCGCGATTTGACTTGTGTCCACATTGAATGAATTCATCTGGCATTGTAAATTGGACGCAAATATCAAGAAAGCACGTAAATTAATTTCCCAATTTCCCTTTCAGCTTTTGATCAAGTTTTAAAACTAGAATTAAACCATTTTATTTTTCGTACGGCGTACAAATGCCAGAATTTTTGGAATTAAGGTTTTCGCCGGTTCAATTCACGAAAGTTCTGAATGTTAGGATTCGTATATAAATTAAATTAATTGCATGACCATCTTGATTTATATGATTTGGCCTGGCCACTGAAATGTCACTTTATATATTTCTAAATTGCAGCGATTGTTGATGTGCGTAATATGTAAACTGATATTTATATAAAAGTCATTGAGCCAATGAAACATTCAACTTCCTTGAAATACAGAACATTCTCAGCAAAAAGTAGTTGTTTAGCATCTTTGTTTTGATTTCTGTTTGTCTTTTGACATGTTTGCCTTTATTGAATTCAAAAACACACTTGTGCGATTTCGTTTCCTTTCGATGCTCATTCAATGGCAGTCTAAAATATTCATCTTATCACAGTGACTTGTGTTATTGATAATCATTTCATCTGTTCATATTTATTATGTTGAAGAGTTTTAAGACGACTTGTAAAAAATATTTTTATTACACATATTTACGTAGCCGAGATAATACAAGTATCAAATCGCAAAATGCGGAAGTGTAAGAAGTGCTGAAACCTATTAAGTGCTTTGGTCGAATAAGAGATCATTTGCTTTGCGAATAAAATTTTTGTTTTTCTGGCTAATTTATAATAACAGGATATTAAAATCACATGTAGAGACTGTTGTGTAACAATTTATGTTACGTAATAAAGCAAGGCACGCGGCAGACTTGGTTGAGTACGTATGGAGATTCCAATAAATTTATATTGACTTTTGACTTCGCTGCCCAAAACTCGTTCACTCTCGATTTCTTCGGTGGATGGCACGTTTGTTTTCGAAACCCATCTTCACCCTTTTTCCTGAAAAAAAGTAAAATAAAACGAACATATTTCAAATTTTCTTAGAATAAATACGCAGCAAAAAAAAAACGGCCAGGTCAAGTGCGCAGACGAAACGACGTCAAATTTACATAGCACTTATACCGGGTAAGTAAATGTTTACATTGCAAGTTATTGAATGTGCACGTGGTACGCAATTGACTGCCTGTGCATCAATTAAGAACAAGCGTTTCAAGAAATCCAAGATGTAACCGACATTCAGCTAAAAGATATCGAGAAATCAACGAGTTCAATACGTCTGCCAGAATTCTAAACGAAAACAGTACTTTTATGATATTATAGGACGAAAATAAGCTTATGGGAGGAAAAGAGTTGAACAACTCTTATATAAAGCTATTTGCATAATGGGCATATCGGAGCTCCCTGGTGCGGGTGGACCGGAGAGGGTGGGACTCTGCAGAGACTCTGCTCCCAGTAACTCTTCCCCATGAGGGAGGTAGAGGGGAACAGAGACGGGGGGAACATTTTGCTCGAAGTATTTTTCATTTTTTTTTTGTTGTCATCTAAACATGTTAAAAGGAGTGTTTTGATTTTTTTTCGTTGTTATATAGACATGTTAAAAGGCGCGTTTTGAGTTGTGTCCACATTGAATGAATTCATCTGGCATTGTAAATTGGACGCAGATATCAAGAAAGCACGTAAATTAATTTCCCAATTTCCCTTTCAGCTTTTGATCAAGTTTTAAAACTAGAATTAAACCATTTTATTTTTCGTACGGCGTACAAATGCCAGAATTTTTGGAATTAAGGTTTTCGCCGGTTCACTTCACGAAGGTTGTGGATGTTACTATTCGTCTATAAATTAATTGCATGACCACTGTTAGGCAAGGATCATTGCATCAAATCCATTTCATTTCATCATCGGGTGAAAATGTGCTTAAGATGATTTTCTCAAAAGTAGGACAAACCATAGTCAGTTACGGGCGATTTTTCCGTGAAACAAAGGAAAAACTTGAAAAAATTAACCCGATGTTTTCAAGTTGCAGCCATTCGCATCCTGGCGATCCGCAGCCAAACACACTTAAATTATAGTCTCAGAGAACTGGTTGAATAATTTTAAGCGAAACTAAACCAGAATTTTTGGGCCTCCTGTGATTAGAATGTCATTAAGACAGACTTAAAGTCTGTCATTCGGCGAAAACGAAAAAAATACGGAATAAATAAATTCGGCATAAATTTCAGAAGAAGAGTTTCTGGAACTAACCTTCATTCTAAGGCAGTCTGTGAAGTTTGTAAACCTGTAAACTTTCCGCGCAGTCCTTCCTTTACTTTCGCGATGAATGACAACGGCCACAATTTGCCAGATTTCTTCGTCAAAGTACTTTCAAATCGTAGAATACATTTTATTCCGTTAACCGTTTGCCTTTTCCTTTTCCTTTCATTCGACTTTTTGCACCAGTTAATTGAAACCACGGTCCCCCAAACCCCGAGACACAGCTGGGAATGTAACGTTTGTACAGTATTACACTTTAAACTTTTCCCTGCCCCTCGGGGGAAACGTGGCTGTTACAGTACCACCCCTATGGCCCCGGTGTGTCACTATAAGATTTTGAAAAGCTGGTTTCCGTAATAAGCAATCGCTACGGATAACGCATCAGGCTTTTCTCAATTAAAAACGGCTTCTTGTAATACAGCACATAGAGTTCTTCATAAACACATGTAATCAAGACCGTCGGGAGACCGAGATTTTTATGTAATAGAGATGGAGATCACGGCACTGAAATGTACAAACGTCACGAACCATAAAAATCAAACAGGCCCGTAATCATACCCTACTAAAAAAATACCAGAATCGTCCAGAAGCAGTGTCTCGTCTACATTTTGAATTGTTAAATTTCGCTGGCCGTTTCAGTGCCTTGATATCCGTGAACGTTTTACTGAAGGTCGGCGAGCCTCCGTCCGATATTTTATAGTTCAATGTGCTTTAGCGACGACGCGCACCGCGCGCGCGCCTCATTCAAAGAAACAAGAAAGGCAAAGCTCGCATACTGTTGCTTTCTAGTCCGCTTTTGTCCGAAAACACGTCCAGTTGAGTCATTAGCGACCCTGCGATTTCCTTCCATGTCACCGAGTCACGGACTGAAAAGAAGGAGAAGAAGCCCAAACAGCTTAGTTACAAGCAGTCTCATTTTGTTTAGACGATGTCACGGCAAAAAATTCGCGGCCCGTCCACCCAAATTCCAGCCAATCGCCCAGATTTCGCAAAAGCAAAAACAAGAATGACTATAGAACGTCTGTGAATTTTTCAAGGCGCATAAAAATATTTTAAGAGATATAGTAGCTTGAAGTGATCAACCGATTCAGAAGACCACTAAAACTGACATACGCTTCGAAAGTAAATCCTCGACGCACACAATCCACCGTCATTTTCCACAATGTCATGAGCAGGGCTCCTTCGATGCTTTCTTTGTTGTTGTGTTACCAACTGGAGGGTAACGAAGACTCTAAAAAAGCAGAGACCAATACAACGTAGAAAGGTATTAAATTTGTGTACTATATTTCGGCTGGCCAAACCAGCCTTCTTCAGGTACGAAGAGGGTAACGCAACTTTTCCTTCCAGACTCTTTAGGAGCGATCAAACCCTCATCTTTTGTCATCCACCATTCCCAACGTCTCCTAAGCCGAATTTCACCACTGTAAATTGATAAGCATGTCATACAGGGTCTGGAAGGGGTTTCGCGTGGTCCGTGAATTGACCAAAAAACAGAGCGTGAATCGGGAAAACACATGAAATACAGCCGTGATTCGTGAATTATATATTCACCGTGACGCGTGATCCTCTAAGGTAGAAGTCCGTGAATCGAGATTTGCCGATATAATGTCGTGAACGTCAAATAACCGGGTCACCAATGGACCAGAGGGCACCATCTCCACCAAAACCGCAACATCACTTGAGATGGTGGAGAAAGGGCTGGCGAAACTTGATCTTAATTTCACTGCAGTAAATCCTAACTTCAAGATCAAGCCTGAAGTGTGCCTCACAGTGGAAGTCGAAAATCTCCATGCTGTTAGCCACTTGAAACACCCAACTTGCACAGTCTTAGAATATTCAAGAGATTTCGGGAATACCATGCACGAGTCTCTTAAACGCACAACCACTTGGGCAGCATTTTACTTCACACACGCCGAATCATACTATCCAGTTCCAGAAAACAAAATTGCTTTGGAAGATAGTCCAAAAATGAAACCGTTGCCTGCAAAAACAATGTCAAAAAGTGACCAACGTGTCATGAGGGAATGGGCCCAAGAGCATGGAAAGGCTGTGCGGCAGCTGACAATAAGACAGACAAACACAAAGCACGCAGCAGGAACTTTGCCCCTTAATATGTACAGGAAAGAGTTGCCAGTAGGCGAACGGATTTCCTCAGAGTGCGCAGTCCCTGAAAACTGCGTCGAGGAAATCGAACCGTCAGTCTCCTGTGAACAACAATCGGAGTACGACTCCAATTCCGACGACGAGGACTACCAGCTAACGGAGGACCAAGAGAGAGAGAGAGAGAGAGAGAGAGAGAGAGAGAGAGTGTAGCGGAAGACTCTGAGGTGCCAGTCACTCCCGTGAACTTTTTATCTAGGACAATCCGCACTAGATCAGGAAGGGCTGTCACTTTGTCACACAGAGCCCTTTCATCGTACTGAGGTAACTTTCTGTGCTAAATTAATTATTATGTATTTTATTTCAATTTGGGTTGGAGGGCGAAATAAACGTGGAATGTTTTTTCGTCTATACTAATTCGCACTTAACGACAAGTTTTTAACATCCTAGACAAATCAATCATGGACCACAGAGGAATCGAAGTGAAAACATGTCAAAGTTAAAATTGTAGGGCTTCGATATTATAGCAATAAAGACTCATCAGTTTGATCACCATACTTTGTGTTTCCTTCCCATCACGGGGGCATTTAACACCAACTCTTGCCTATAGGGGTCGGACCTATAGATGTCCAGCAACCACAAAGAAATCGTATCATCATTTATAGACTTGATCAAATTGTTACCTAACCACATGATGCGTGAAATCGTAAAAAAAATTTACGTGATTCGTGAATGTACGGAATTTTAGCCCGTGACTCGAGATCCAGACCCCCCCCTTCCAGACCCTGGTCATAGGCTACAGCTGTACATTATTTGAGATATTTTAACGGCACGTTTTTTTCTGACACAGCACTATTACAGATTTTCGCTATTATGGACACCAAGCAACGTCCCGAGCGTGAACGCTGTAACAAGCGTTGAAACCAAGCGTTATCACTAAGCCATTTACAAATCAACTATTAACTATAACTTTTATATTCAATCCACCATACAGAAAAAGATGGCGGCTAGGTGCACTTTACCACAATGAGCCAAACACAGCCAATAGGCACACAGAAAAACGGCAGATCCAAATTTCAAGCAGAGTCCACTCGGGAAGACTTACCAGCCGCTATGTTGTTACGTCACGCTTTCATTCGGTTTCACGCGTTTCCAAAAGTGGACATGTTCCTGGGCTTGTTACTCTCCCCGTCTCGTTACCGGCGCAATAAACCCACGCGGTATTTTGGGAGAACACGAGAAAAGCTTTTAAATCATTCGCCTGACGGCTCGTGATTAACAAACTTTTCTCGTGTTCTTCGAACATCCCGCGTGGGTTTATTGCGCCCGTAAATATTGCTTGTTAATGTCAGTATAGTTTCGTCACTAGTCAACGTAGCCCTGAATAACGAGAAAGGTTTTTAAAAATGCGAGCATGTTGCTGCAATTATGAAACGATTCGAGTGAACAAAGAATCACCGATCGCGAAAATCCATGTTGATTCCAAGAAGGTAAACGTGCGACCATTGTTAATATTTCATAAGAAGTAAAAATTTCTAGATGCTTTTTCCATAATTTACCAAGATGTCTTCACATTTCTTTTCTTTTCGAGAAAGACCAAGTTACTAGTGAATTCAATCACTATATTTGACTGATTTATTGAAAATTCAGGAAAGCTCAGGAAACGGCGTTTTATAAGCTTTAAATAATTTAATCTGATTGCCTTTTAGTCAAATGTTATTTCGCATATTCATGTCGAGACGATTTAAAATGAACCTATGAGAGGGGAAATACCAGGATGTTACACTTCACAGGATTAAATATGATCGTATGTCGTCCAATCAATATGTTGCATTTTGATATCACTTAAATTAGCTTCTAAAATATAATGGAAAAGATTTTATCGACATTTATTCTGTTAAGAAGAACGTTACATGATATCAATACAAGAAAAACGCAGCAAACATTGTCATAAATGGCAATAAAAAAAAATTCAAATTAGTAGTAAAATCCTTATATGACTAAAATTTGTCGGCGATAGAGTTGTTCTTTAGCCAAATCACCAGGTAGGCCCATTTTCGTTTCAACAATGATTGACGAAAAGAAAAACAAACCAACTCCACAAACACACCTGTGTAAGTCGTTAAACGAATACGTCATCTGTGAATGAGTACGGGGTATGCGCGTTATCACGCGTTGTCACGAATCACGAGAATTTTTTTTCCTGTCTGTCAAATCACGTGCATCAGCTCTGTTCCTCACCCACGAATAGCACGCTCACGTACTATCGCTCGCTTCTAGAAGTTTACATGTGTACGTGCTCTTACAGATTCCACGCTCAATAAAAGGTTGAACTCATGTAAGGTTTAAACATAGTATGATTCTAAAGACAGAGATAACACGAAAAAAAGAAAAGTCGAGAGGGCCTTTTAACAAAATAGAGTCAATCGTATAATGATGAAACACTCAATATTGACTCAGATCAAGAGGGCAAAATCAACAAAAGGAAAAAAAATCAAGAAAAAAGTTCATTGGTGCAAACAACTTGAAGAAATTCACGTTTATACTCCAGAATCTGAAAACACCGCTTCAGACGATTTGTTTCTGCCATCAAGTCAAAATTCTTCATCGGATTTGCATCAATTGCCAACAACATTACAAACAGTGTCAACAACGGGAAACAGAACTTGTGGATTACAGCAAAAATTAGAAAAACTGTCTATAGATAATGCGGAATTGACGCGTTTTACAGTGAACAACCGACCCGTCTGGCGGAAAATTGTTGATGCTGAAAATTCATCTCTTGAAGGAGACGAAGAATGGGTTTAATGAAGACAATAAGAGCACAGAACAGTCACAAATGTGATTGGTTTACACCATAAAACAGAAGATCTTGTGGCGCATCAACCGGAGAGACTACAGTTAAAGGAACGGACGGAAACATGCATGGAACTACTGATGGCTGTGGACAAAGGCTATGGGATAGTGTTAATTCCAGCGAAAACGTGCGGTGAAATTCCTACTTTATTACGGATAAGAACAATTTTCATGCATTTGAGAAGAATTCAGACTAGAGGAGAAGCATTCCTCCATGTACTTAAAAGTTTCATGCAGAGCTTACTGCATGATAAATTTTAAATTTTTCGCGCGCTTTCACGAAAAAAAATATAAATTCACACGTTGTATATTACGGCGTATCCTTTGAATCAAGGTAACAAACGTATGTATTTTTGGGTTAAATTTGATCGTGTGTGAAACAAATTGTAATGAGAGAATGTAGTGAAAAACATGACGACAAAATTTAAATTGAAGTATCGCGTGTAATAAATATGTAGTTCTGAAACGTCCCTTATATTTTGAGAATTAAAAGTTGGCATATACACCTGCTGTTGAAGTGAAATGAGCGACTGACAAAAAAGTGGCTATAGTACGGTGTGGCTTCGCGAGATATCGCTGTTCACGATAAAGACAGGCGAATGACAAAATGGACATGATGGAAGCAAAATTTTCTTTTAGATTGAAAGATTAAGTTAAAGTGTGCGTCGTTACGTAACCTTTTTTTTATTAGAGCGTTTTAAAACTGAGTGTCGATTACGATGACCAATCACAGCAAACGTAAACAACAGAATGAACCAATGGCAACTCGACGCAAATACACGTGATTGGCGCCAGGTGAGCAAAAGTCGCGAATGGGTTTGGTTTTCAGTTCATCTGATTGATTGAGTCGATAAGCGGCTTGAGTTTCAATCAAAATCAAAGGCACTTCCAGAGTTTATTTCGACACTCAAATGAACTGAATCACCGAATCTGAATCGAACACGTATACGGACATATATACAGCTATTTCGAGAAAGGTTGTCGGAAAAAAAGCATCAAATTGCACGCGACAAGACCGAAAGGTTGCATGGGTATTCACTGGAATTTTGCATATTGGCCTAGTTTTGCATATTGGCCAAGTTTGTATTTTTGCACGTGGAAAATTTGTTTTTGCTCTCAGGGGCCAATATCTTTAGCTTTACTTTTACTGTCGCATGTCTTTGAGTGTGGGAAATCCTTCTAAACTTCAGAGGGGCTAAACGTACCTTGTTTCTACATGTCTGAAAAGAAAGAAGACCTGAAATTCGCGCTTATTTTGTTGTGATATCTCATTAGTATTCAACACGTGCAGTAGCTCAATACGTCTACCCATACTACCTTTCGAAATTGGCTTGTGCAGTTTTGTGCTTTTTTCCGACAACGTTTCTCGAAATAGCTGTATACGTGGATTTATGAAAATGGGGTCAAAGAAAAGTCTCCCCGGTCTCTTTGTCAATGTACATTTGGGGCTTTAGTAGGCTTAAAAGAGGGCCGAGACACGAAAAAAAAAAAGTTAAACAGCGCGAAAGGGTTAATAAGTCAAAGGAGAAGAGTAGAAAAAAAAATGACATTTCCTTTAGTTTTTATATCGTCTACTTTGGAGAGTTTCTGGCGAGAAAAAAAAACGTTTACGGCGAATTTCGTACAGTGCGCTGAAAATAACGCTGACCCCGTTTTCATAAAATCAGGCATATAATGGCATAGCTCACGGTGAATATGACCGGAAAAGCCCAAAGTGTGCCTCTCGTGTTACTGTCAATCACTTTGAACGCTTCTGGGTTGAAAACTAGGCTTTCTCTAGGAGTATGTAACATACTATGCTATGATATACGTGGATTTATGAAAATGGGGTCAAAGAAAAGCCTCCCCGGTCTCTTTGTCAATGTACATTTGGGGCTTTAGTAGGCTTAAAAGAGGGCCGAGACACGAAAAAAATGTTAAACAGCGCGAAAGGGTTAATAAATCAAAGGAGAAGAGTAGGAAAAAAAATGACATTTCCTTTAGTTTTTATATCGTCTACTTTGGCGAGAAAAAAAACGTTTACGGCGAATTTCGTACAGTGCGCTGAAAATAACGCTGACCCCGTTTTCATAAAATCAGGCATATATATATGCTCGTTGTCGACACTGTATGATAAATTCCATGTTACAAGGCAAAACAACCAGAAACTGTTATAAATCTACTAAAAATAGTGCCTGTAAATATTATATTCTCATATTTTCCCTGATACAAGGTTTAGACTAATATGACATTCAGCGATTTTCAGGAAGTTCACATCCAAGGCGAGTCGACCATTAAAAAATGAAGGCCACATTATTAGGTCAACATATTCGGACACTATTGTTTCAAATAAAATAATTTGTTCCCAGGTATTTTTTTTTACCAATAGACACGATAAACTTGGGTGAAAGTGGACCAATATAAGATCAGATAATTGCTGGTTTTGAATGCTTCAGTTTCTACGACAAGGACACGTTACATAAAAACCCGTATTCTGAGTGGCAAATGTAACATATCCTGAAGATGATATGTGATCTTCGCAGTGAATTTCCAATTTAAGCAATTGGAATGAAGCGGAGGTCACGGGTTCGAATCCCGTTGAAGCCCTGATTTTTTTCAGGCTTCTTCATTCCAATTGCTTAAATTGGAAATTCACTGCGAAGATCACATATCATCTTCATATATATCCGCAGTTCATATATGAATCATTTCATATACTTCACGTCGTAACATATCCTGTTTCAAAACTACTCTTTACCAATTAAGCGCAGGTGCATCAAGACAACAAATATAACACAAACGTTACCGTAATATAAAATCAGAAGAAGATTAAAAAATTTAGGGAACTTAATGAGTGACCAAAAAACCACGTAATCATTAATAAGACGAAACGAGAGAAAATTACAGATATAAAGGTCTTGTTCAACAACTCATAATGAAGTCTTTCACTGCGTTTCACAAAGTGCGAAAATGTTTGTTTTGACTGAAAAATATATCACATTTCAGCTGACATAATTACCAAGTGAAAAGACCCGGTCTTTGCTTTTGACATGTTTTCACGCCGGGACTAAATAATCGCAGAGCAAATTACAGTAAACAGATAAAATTGTTCGGCCAGCCGAAATGGATTTGTTGATCGTCTGTTTTTATACTCAAAATAGTTGTTTTGACTTTAATATGCTTCAATGATTAAACCACTTATTTCAAATGATATAACTACCAGCTGAAAAGATATAGTCTCTAACTTTGACCTGTTTCACCACAGGTAGCCCAAGCTTGAAATGTGAGCTTCGGCATCGTTACGTAACCTGTGGTGCCATGCTGGGAATAGATAATTGCAAAGCAGAATAGTAAGCAGATAGAATTGTTCGGCCTCCCAGGCAATTAAATTTGTTGATTATCTATTATCATTATTTTTATTTAGCCTGGTAAGGTTGCTTTGACTAATAATATGAGTGTTTTATTGAAAGCTATGAATAAAGTAAAATGAAAAGATATGCTTTCTGTCTAACATATTTTCATGTTGTGGCTAATTTGGGGAAAATGATAAAGTATAAACAATATATAGCATGGATTTAAACGACTTATCAGTTACAAGCCTTTTGTGACCCGTTTTGAAAAGAAAAAATCCTTTTTTGACTAATCACGGAGGAAAGCATCAATCGGAATCAATCATCTTTCATAAAAGTAAAAGTATTTTTGTTCCTTTTTTTAAACATAGCCGTTAATAATTTAGTTTTACAAAATTAGTTATATGTTGTCTGACTACGGACACGGCACATGAAAGCAAACCGCTGCTAAACGCGCGCGTGCCAAGGTCATAATCTGACTCCCTAACGTTGCATTCTCATCTCTCGCAATTGCTTCAATCCATGCTTTTAGCTACAGATCCAATTAGGATGCATGCTTTATACAAAGTTAATACAGGGGAACAGTGATGAAACTTTACAAAGTTCCTCGTTGTATGTTTTTGTTCCCTTTTTCAACCTTGGTCGTGCACGAAACACAACTTGTTTACTTCCCGTCCGAGCAACTAACCAATAAATACGTGCCAGTTAATCCTTGCATAGTGTATGGGCTCGAAACAAAAGATGGCACAGTCATGGACCTTCCCACATAAATCTTTATATCTTTGTTTGCTCCTTTGAAGCTTGCCGGGCTTCATAACCATTCCCTCTATTAACTATACTTTATAATACATCAAATAATGTACACGTCTTAAAAACAACACAGCTTTCTTTTCCCTCCCGTTTTTGGAGGAGGTTTCACGGCGGCATAGAGTGGTTCTACTTAACCCGTAAAATAGCAACTAAACTTTTAGATAGTATTACACACTAATTCAATTGTTTTCTTTTGCTTAGTTTTGACTACAACTCACTAATGGTTACCTGTTGTTTCATGGGTTAAGTAAAACCACTCTATGTGCGTGGGATTGTGTCCAATTATAAAAAATAAAGTGGAAATTAGGGTTTGTATACTTATCATCCATAATTAATATTGCGTGTTTTAGCCCGTTGTGTTTGGAATACCGAAAAAGTAGATTTTAAACATTTTTTGAGAAGAGTCGAAATGTTTTGAGTATCAGATGAAGTTGATATATTTCTTCGAGAAAAGGTTCACTTTAATTCGATGATACATTGCGCAAACTTGGAAGCTGATGTCACGTGCTTGTACATATAGAGGGATTAACTTGAAAAAGACTTAACATACAAAATTATCAATTACAGTTAGCGATAGGATTAAAAGATGGTGGAAAATCTAAGGCAAAGTTTCGTTTTATTACGTAATATTTTGCAAGAGAAAGGGCACAAAATGTTGGGAACTCCCAACTTCGTACCCAGGGTCTTTTTGAGAATCGGTGTGTTGGGTCCATTGGGGGACACATATCAGTAAGGAAAAGGCGACAATCGGGAGTGAAAGCGACTGTGGGAAGGGAAAGGTGCCCCCCCCTCCCTTACTATTTTTCAGTAAGCATCACTTTTTATTCTGCACTTTCATATTTAACGTGAAGAAAACGTGAAGAATTTTCTCATTCCTTTCACTGGTCAAGTGTCTCCTCCCTTCTCTCTTTGGAAACAGGAAGCGACTAAGACTAACGGCTACTCAGCTCCCAGGATGGGATGTTAGTGGCTCAAATTGGCCTGGCAATTTCCCAGTTTTGGCCCAAGAAGACAGTAAGTCCCTCCCACAACCTCCCAGTATCAAATTAGATCAAATTACAGAGATTGGTTAGAACCAACAATTAAAATTAAATCGCAATATAAACTTGCCTTCCCTTGCTTTGACAAAATCTAATTTTGGGTCTACATTATTAACAAAAAAGAGCTAAATTTATCTCGATGATCATGAATAATGTATGTATATGACGCTAAATTCTAAATTCAGAGGAATACACAAACAAAAGGATTAGGCTCATATGTTGAGACATTTGAAAAGTTGCTTTTCCTTTTGTCGGATTTTTTTAAATATATCTTAAAAAATACTTGGTGAACCTTTCGAAAAAGTAAGTGGCATTTTTGGAGAGTAGTAAAGAGGATAAAAATCACGTTTACCGGAACTAAAGTGGTATTTGACCTTTTATCTTGCCCATGATCTTTCGCTTTATTACCGCTTCTGGTCAAATGACAATAAGATCTCGATTCCTGTTCACTGACAATCATTATTGGAAATTACGGCTCACCGCTGTTTGGCAGATCATGTTTTTACGAGGAAAAATGTAGTCTCTTCACGTTACACGCCAAAAGATGTATCAAGCCACGGCTCGCGAAAATACCGCATGCCTCCATCTTGTGGCGCGGAAAAGCAAATCAACAGGAAGGAGGTCCTGCCTAGCTTGTTATGGAAACCAAATGTTTATCTACGTATTCGAATTCATTGTTCGACCGAATAAATTATTAATAAGAAGGACATTCTTGAAGATGAAAAGCTACCAATGCAGTTCAATGGGCCATTGTTATCGAGATTCGGAAAACTAGAAAAACAAGGCAGGTCGCACGAGACTTAAGAGCTCGTTGTTGTCGCAAAACCGCTACAACTGCCGGCAAAACACTTCGATTTCATAGCACTTGAGAAAGCGAAGAACACCCTTGAAATACGCACATGTCTTTATCAGTTCAAGAGCCGGACGAATTTAATATTCTCTCTGGAGACGAATTTGTGATTTTAGAAACGAACGATGACGATCCATCGCCGCCTTACAAGAAACACAAGCGTGTGCACTGGTCTCAAGATTTAGTTGAGATTTTTTATTTTGTGCCAACGAACAACTCGGTGATCCCTCCGTTAACAGATTATTGTGCCACGGGTCGAAAGCCGCGGCAAAGGAAAGCTCGACGAACTGCAACGTCGCTTACGCGAAGTGCAGGGCAAATAAGCACAGTAATGGTGATGCGAGGTCTACAGTTCATTACAAAGCAACTCAACGACTTGACTGTGGGAAGTGTTTCGGAAGACAGATCGCGGAGATGGGATGATCTTCTACAATTGTATATGATACGAGAGAGGCTTAAAGATGAGAAAGGCGACTGGGTGTGATAAAGAGAGAAGAAATGTCGTGTGAAGAGTAGATAATGCTGGTCTCAGAGAAGGAGGAAGTCTGCTAGTGAGCGCCGAGAAACATTGCAATGGGAAAAAGAATTGTGTGAGAGTACGGGAGTGGACGTGAATAGAATGCTTAGCATTGCCCAAGTAAAAGCGATCGAAACTTTATTGGTGACTAAGTTACAATGATGAATGCTTACTATACGTCACAATTTTAAGCCAGTTGATGGTTCTTGGCGCTTTAAAATACATAAACTGAAGAGTTGGCAGCGTATGACAGGCTTGAGGACACAGTTATCAAAGACTGATTAACTGAGCAGTTCCTGTTGATGAGAGATATCCGTGTATCCGAAAAAACGATACAATTTTGTACACGGTTATATTGCCAGGATCGAAAAATCCGAAAAAAGCAAACAATCAACAACTTTGTAAAATGGAAAATTTCGAAATCGTTAGTTATTGCAAAGGCAAGAATGCAAAGACAACGAGGATTGTTGGATAAACAGAATCAAATTTATTGAAAAATGTTCAGCAAAGACATTAAAATGTTGAACTTTGAATTGTCAGTTGCCACAAGTGATTACATCGTTTGAATCTTAAAAATAATAAATCAGCCAGCAAATTTAATTCATGTATTTTATGCATTTTTAATAGAAAAGGAAACATTCCGTAGTAAAACATGTATATAACGTCCACTTTTTTGCGCAGAGTGTAACGTTAAAATAAACCTTTTTTTTTCTAGAGTATGAGTTGTCACAGTTTCGTTTCGGGAAAACACAAAATATAATTTGAAGCTTGTCTTTGACGTTATTGAGATCTGGTCTATTCGGGGACGAAAGTCATTAATTTTTAAGTGCGGAACACTCCAAGCGGTGAAATATGATTCGAGATTGAACATAACTCCACTCAAAAAAGAAGATATGTTTGATATCACCTAATTCTTTCCAGGGTTTTCGTTCAATGGTGTAAAATATGTAGTTAATGCTATTATAATCCGATTGAGTCGATAAAGCAATCAACATTTAAAATTGTCATTTCACACATTATTTTCATTCGCTAGAGATAAAGATTTTCGGCAGTCTCGTGTGCAAAACCGAGGATGTTTTTTTTTTGAGCTTTAGGAACATGATTCAAATAATTAAATTATCGGTAAAACAATTACTATATAGCTTTTCAAAATCGATTTAACTTGGGAGTTTACCTTAAATGGGAACGATGGATATCATCCATTTGTAAAAGTAGAACTTTTACTTAAAATGGATGACGCATTCCAGGATTTAATGAACTTTGTAAATAAAAAAAACCGATGTCATTTCTGGTTTAGTCAGGTTTCAAAAGGTATAGAACAGAAGGAACGAAAACATTGCTCGCTGTATTTTTTTCAAGTGTACGAATCTATATTTTGTCGCCTTCTCAGTTAGTGATTATATGTCATTCATTGTAATTTTAAAACCCAACGTGCGTCAAACTTATTATTTACCTCACAGGAAGTTTAAAGGACTTAACTGACACTACTGCTAACACGTGCACAGTCTAGCTTGTTATGTAACTGATTCCACTCTTGCTTATTACATAACACATTTTTGTTTAATTTTTTAGAAGCCATGCGATACGACAACCGTCACGGCGAGCGGGCCAATTGTTTAAAGGTTCTCACTGTAATAGAGAACAGATCGTTATACCAATTTGGATATTCCGCGCTGAATTGTATCATTTAAGTGAAAGCTTCCTGAATCTTATTAAATTGACATAGATTACTCTGTAACTGCTATTCAACTGCATAATAAAACTACCATAAGTTCTGAAAGTATATAGCGACTAGCCGAAAGTTAAAAAAACGTTAAAGAACTAAAAGACTTGACTCTGGCTAGCTTGTTACATAACTTAATTCACTCTGGCTCTTTGTTAATTTTTCATGAGCCATGCGATAGGGCAACGGTTACGGCTTGTGGGCCTGTTGTTTAAAGTTCTCAATTTTATATTCAATAAAGAACAGATCGTTGAATTGATCGTGGATATTTGTTGAATTGTATAATCTAAGAAGAGATTATTAACAATCAGAAACCCATAAGGGTTAACTCCTTATGAGTTTCTGGAACAATGGAATATTCCAACTGGCTCCCTACCAACTGCATAAAAAAAACTATCATAAGTTGTGGAAGTGTATGGCGACTAACCGAAAGTTAAAAAAGGGTTAAAAAAACTAATTAAAGGACTTGACATGCACCGGCTAGCTTGTTCATAACATATTTCACTTTTGCCTATTACATAACATATTTTTGTTTAATGTTGTCACGGCGGGCGGCCAGTTGTTTAAAATTCTCACTGTATATTTAATAAAGAACAGATATTGTGGATATTCGTTGAATTGTGTGATCTAAGAGGAGATTTCACTAGGAACAATGGAATATTCGAACTGGATCCCTATCAACTGAATTAAAAAACTATCACAAGTTCTGAAAGTATATAGCTTTGAAGCTTAAAGCTTAAAGACAAGGCCGAAAGGTAGTATGGGCGAAGGAAGCGTGTTCCACACGTGCTGAATACTAAATTAGCCGTATGGTGGTTATAGCAAAACGATACTTTTTGTGTTTCCTTTCTCTTCAGGCGTGAAGAAGAGATCCTTTTTCACCGCTTTTACGTTAAAATGAATAATCTCAACCACGTAACCGGCGAAAGAAAAAGTACAAGAAACGTCTCACGGAAAGAAAAACAAATACTTCACGTGCAAAAATACAGACTTGAAGATTTCCTCAACGCTTTTATGCAAATTCCAGTAAATAGCCATGACACCATTCGGTCTTGACTCGTAGGCTTGAAGCTTTAATCCTACAACAGCAATTGAAATAGCTGTAAAGTGACCAACCGAAAGTAAAAAAAAAGGTTAGAAAACTAATTAAAGGACTTGACACCGGCTAGCCTGTGCATAACATATTTCACTTTGCTTGTTACATAACGTATTTTTGTTTAATTTTTTATGAGCCATGCAGTAAGACAACCATCGGGCGGCGTTTTAAAGTTCTCAATAAAAATTTAATAAAGAGAATAGATTATACCTATTGGGTGTTTGAATTACTGTAAACATCAACATAACATGAAGTTTCCTGAATTGTGATTGAAAAGCCACCTACAATGGAGGTAAAAAATACTTGCATAGTGCAAGAGATCCTTAGAGGATTTAAAAAAAGAGTCTATACGCTCCCAAGTCCCCACTCCCAAGCGCCCCCCCCCCCCCCCCCCCCTTCCCCCAAGCAATGGTGAAAAACATAAATGCCCTGAACTTGCTGTGTGGCATAGGCAAATCTCAACATTGCTTGGGGGGGGGGGGGGGGGGGGTGGGAGGGGGTGCTAGCAGTGATTGTGCCCACAGTTGTGGCACATGTCCCAAGATTTATGTCCCGCATTGTAGCTAGTTTCTCAAACATACGCCCAATATTTAACAAGTTACGTTCTGTGTAGTTAAGTACAGCGTTTATATCGCACAAGAAAATATAGCAGGAACATATGGAAGCGTCACGTTTCAGTGAGCCTTGAAGGGCGAGTCGCTGCAACATTTTCTTGTGTGAATACATGTTGTGATTTTGTCTCTTCTAACGCTGTCGATCTTTGCAGCGTGGCCCACTATGTGTTAGGCAGGCTCTCTCGCGCGAGCAACGAGAAACTAGAGGCTCTCGTTGCTCGTCAAACCTCGCGGCTGCTCGCGCGCTGCCCCCAAAGAGAGTCTGCGAGCAGGCTAATTCTATGTCAGCACCTTTATTCACTTAAATTACGTAATTGTCGATATCGGAAGTTGCTTCCCGCAACGCCAATGTTGCGCGAAGGCCCGGGAGAGGGGCACTCCCTTGTATAAACTATATAGGTATGTCTCGCCCCAGTTATGGTTCTCGAGCCATTTTGGACCGAAGGGTATAGATTTTGGACCATTTTGGTCTGAAATAGTGTATCGATTTTGGGGTCAGATCTGAAAATAGGAAATAGAAAAAGTCGAAGATTGTAGTGTGAAATAGGGTAAGAGTTTCTTGAAGCGCGCCGCACACTCCCACCCAAATGTTCGGAGTACTCCCCCTCCCCCACCCCGAGCGCGAAGGAAACCACGTCAAATAAAAATATCGTGAGCAATTTCGGATGAAACCATTTTTCTTATGCTTCATGGACCATAAATGGTGTTTAAGGAGTTGCGTATTTTTTATGATTATGTAAGTTCTTTTGCTCAATATTATTTTCCTTGGTGGATCTCATATAAATTTTAACTAGTTGTGCATGTTGAGATTTTGTTCCTGCTACATGACGCCGCAACATGTTCTTTGCAACCTGTCCATTCAAGACATTCATGCGTTTGCGGTTGCAAGCTATCTGGATCATTTTCGCGCAACATGAACCGATGAGCAAGTTCTGATATTTACCATAACGTAATCAAAGAAAGTCGCGACAATTGATATTAGTTTCCTCATGATCCCGTGACTCTCGACCAATGAGTACGCAAGAAATTTTGCCAGTTACAGTCAACTCTCGTTATAGCAGACACGCTTGGGACTTCGTTTAGTGTCCGTTTAAGCTAGAGTCCGTAATAGCGGGAGCCATTTCCAGTCAAACCCTTATAGCGGGGATCTGAATTTTGTCCACAATAGCAAGTGTCCGTAACAGCAGGGTGTCCACAAGGCGAGAGTTGACTGTATTTTCAAAATGATTTTGCACTTTGTAGTGCTAATTTTCTCACTCACCTTACAGCTTCTTCATCGGGCGACAATGAACACCTGGACTGTTTACGGCGGACGGTTTATAACTGGACTGTTTACGGCCTCTTTATTTTTCACCGTAAAGAGAGAGGCTGTGAATAGTTTAGATTTTGGCCAGCCGCGCTGCGCCGTGTACTGCAATATACGTGCAAAAGGGAAAAGTAAAACTCTTCATTCTAGTAACTTCTCTTGTTTTTGTCTGCAGACTGGCCACCCAGATTAGGTCTGAATAGCGCTCCGCTTAGCCTGTTTACGGTCAACTTTCAATAGTTGTAATGGCAAAACGATATAAACCAAAAAAAGTGTTAGTCTGCAGTCTGCATTTCTCGCAGACCGCGTTCGAAGACGTATCTGTACAGGGTAAGTCTCAACCTAAAGTAAAATATTCACAAATACCAACTGAAAAGTGTTGAAGCATAAAACAATACACAGAGTTGTAAAGAGTTCATATTCTGACTGATATTTGCGAATATATTCAACTATGGATCGAGACCAACCCCGATACAGATGCATTTTTAGTCTTTTTATTCAGTAGTCTTGGTCAATTCGAAACTTGACGAGTTGGCTTTTATGATATAGAAGAAGGACACAGGACAAGAAATGTATTTTAATTTTTTTATTACCCTATGGATATAACTACTTATTACACGACTACGACAGCCGAGGGAGTGGATAACTAAAATCAGCCAATCAGAATCCTTTATTACTGTTTCAATAGATTTCCCAGCATTGATCGGGTAACTGTTTCTACAACTATATAAGAAGTCCGTAATTAACCAAGCTTACACGGAGACGTATTGAGAATATGTATACCTCGCCTTATACTGGCCGAACTCGTTCCCTCGATTAGTTTTCAGTCAAAATAAGGCTGATGTTTTCTCACTACAACCCACGCGCTTGGTTAATAATTTTAAATAGTCTTTCACTTCTATATACTAAAAGATTTACAAGATTGCAATTTGTCTCGAGGTGGTAAGAAACTTTTTTGCTCCTTATGTCCTTTACCAGTTTTTTTATTTCTCTTTATTCAGAATATTCCATTGAATTACGTCATTAGAGCAGTTTTCACTTGAGTATCGAAAATAATTTGCGTTTGCTTTGGCTTTACATTACTACACTGGTTTAAAACTCTCTTGCCACTTTCTCGACCAATCAGAACTAAAGCCAAAACTAATCGCGACTTGCTCACAAACGTTTTCCCGCGCTTCGTGCCAGCTGCGCGTATTTACTTCAATTTGATTGGTTCAGCGGATTGTCTGTGTCCTTTGTGACTGGCCAAAGGGATCACTGGCTTTAGTTTTGGCGACACTCAATCGAAAACCGCTCTACGATACTTCACTTTGCCGTATTAATCCTTCAAGTCACAAAGAGTAATAAAAAACATTTTTTTTTGTAATATCGGTACGTATTCCATCATACAGGTCATGAGAATTTACCAAATTATCACCAATAGGACTTGATGGTTGAAGCAATTCTCCTAACTAGTGCTGTAAGAGATGTATTGAGAACTATAAGAATTTTATGTTGATCGTAGAGCTTTAAGGGTTAAAAATTTTCATTCCAATCATGTCTTTTCATATCATATTTTCTTTTTTATCATGTTTTACGTGATTGCACTATTTAAAAGTCTTAATATCAACATTATTATTTTGATCATAATCATCATCGTCGTTATAAATATCATCATCATCATCATTTTTATTAGTTATTTTTAGTGTTATCGCTATCGTCATCATTATGATCGCCGTTATTATTTTCGTCATCATCATTATCATCATCGTTATCATTTAGTCATTTTCATTATTTTCATCACCCATCACCAGTACCCCCATCATCATCACCACCAACAACAACAACAACCCCACCACCACCACCAACAACAACCCCACCAACAACCCCACCACCACCAACAACAACCCCACCACCAACAACAACAACAACAACACGACCACCAAAATCACCACCATCACCATCACCACCACCACCAACAACAACCCCACCACCACCGCCACCGCCAACACCACCACCAACAACAACAACAACCCAACCACCAGCCCCACCACCACCGCCAACACCACCACCACCAACACCACCACCAACAACAACAACAACAACCCAACCACCAACCCCACCACCACCACCAACCCCACCACCAACCACAACAACCCAACCACCAACCCCACCACCACCGCCACCAACACCACCACCACCATCCCCACTACCATCATCATCATCATTATCATTATTAATGTATTTTTGTCATTGATACTATTATTATCATGCGTCGATATCATTTAGTTGCGTTATTCAATTTTTTTCTTCTACCGCACTATATCTTTATACGTTGTGTACGATTATCATTTTTATATTCTCGTGCATTGATACAGTCATTTTTTTTCATATCAACACGTCGTTATTATCACATTTTAATATCACGTTCTTTGTATATCATAGTTTTATTTAACCAGGTTTTTATAAAACGCATTTAAATTTATTAGGTCTTTAAACATATTTTAATTTACAATATTTGTAGAAGTATCAAACTATATTACTGCTCAAGGATTCAGTTAACGGGTTAAGCAAAATTACTCTTGACCGGACTTTCTGCTAAAATTACCTTGTACCAACTCTAGGGACCCCTCCCTAGGGGCAGCGAATCGTCCAGGCCAGAATGGGCCCCTGTCCTGAAACCTAACTAGTGTGATCAACAGGTTATTTCTCCATACAACACACCATAATTAAAATGCCAAACAACGAGTACTAAATATTCTCTAAAATAGAAGATATCTCGATGAAATATCGAATAATAATAATAATAATAATAATAATAATCGATTATTTATCCACGATAACTTTTCAGTACAAAGTACTGTTATCAACAGGGTCCTGCTGACTAAGAATTAAAGGCTAATAAATAAGAATTACTAAAATATATAAAGAAAACCAAAATACATGCACATGCGCAAATACATGTATTAAGTTAGAAACCGTGTAAAACTACGATAGAAATTACAAGAAATAATCGTCCAAGGCGATGGATTTTTTTCAACAATGACACGAGCATGGGACAAAGAAAAATTCTGAGTCCCCGACGGGAATCGAACCCATGGCCTCCCAGATACCGGTTGGGTTCGATTCCCGTCGGGGACTCAGAATTTTTCTTTGTCCCATGCTCGTGTCATTGTTGAAAAAAAATCCATCTTCATTATTTATTACCGAGCTTAAAATTTACCATCTTTTTTATTTACTAATCGTCCAAGGCTTTTCAAAATAAAACTCTAGAATAAAATCCCTATGTCTATAAAAGTATCATGTACTGAGGCTCTAAAGCATTCTTCCGGCGGCCATATTGGTGCTACCAAACTATAAAAGACGTCTGCGTTAGAACAGTCAAAAATGCATTTCTTAAATAAGAAAATATCGTTTGTGGCAATCTTTTTTTCGGAGATAGCGACCCGGTCTTGGTCAGCATCAAGGATTGAATTGAGTCGAAAGATGACCAAATATGCGCTTGCTCTGGGGACGACATTGTATGTCTAGAGACACCAATATGGCTGCCGTAACGTCAAGGGAAAATTCCCTTTTTAATACGATCGATATGCATGTAATGTTCATTAGAATGAACGAAACTGTTCATATCCTGGATGAATGGTCGGACAACTTACATAGTCTACCTGCCCAAGAGTATCAGTTCAGTTTCTGTCAAGTATCCATCCATTCGTCTGCAAAGGGTGCAATAGTCCAAGAGAGAACCGTTAACTGCTGTCCAATGTCGTGTGCCTCTGTGCAGATATAAATAAACTAGCTGTGAAGCTCAATGCAACTGGGTCTAGCTGAAGAATGTAGGTGTACGCTGCAAAGGTCCATGGCTGAGCTACTCTTCCATGGCGGCACTCCGAGGCGCGCGGCTTCCGAACTAAATGACTGATTGCATGGACGCGACATAGAAACACGAGGACTGCGTAGGATCATTTCACGCCGATTGCTGTCACTCATCACGTATAGTGACTGTGTGGCTGACATCTGTTGACTTGGCCAACTGCACCATCGCTGAAAAAAAGGTGAAAAGAATTGAATTTGTTTAGAGACGCCAAACATTTTTGAAAGTCGATAAGTGCATGAAAATACACACACGGGAACTGACATACGTCTTTAATATGTATCCGGAAGGCGTTTTATCAGAGGCGAAGGTCCTGATACCTGAAGAGGCAGGAAATATCAGCAGGCGTGTCGGCTGGTAGCGGAGAAGATGATCATCACAGGCCGAAGTCTGCAGGTATTACCGCTGAAGGGTTGCCATGGTGTTGTTGCCTGATCACGGATTGGATATGTACATCCGGTGGAATCTAAGTACAAGGACGCTTGTTTCAACATTGCCCAGAACCATTTGCTCAGTTGATTGTTCAAACGGCGATCTGATCAGATCTGCTCATCCTGGTTGAGGTACATGCCGGACTACACTGGTGTGGCAAGCAAAGCTGGAAAGATGCTCAAGATAACGATGGGAGCTAAAAAATATAAACTGTACTATGCAACAATCAAGTTGACATATATAGCTAGAATATAAGCACATAAATGGAAAAAATTGAGAAACTGTGAGAACTGGACAAAGGTGGTCAATTAAACCGTCTTTTGTTTACACTGAAATATAGTTTGATATAGATAGGTTTTCCTTCACAAATGATTTAATTAGTAAGGATTTGAAACAGTCTCTTCCCACCAAAATTTTACATGGGAAATCTTAATTAGGCTAGAAAAGAGCGACGTTGAAAAGCTTCAAGGAGGCCCCACTGAGAGTTCCCGCTTACCAGTAGTAGACTGACAGTCGACCATAACAAAGCGCACATCTGTTATTTTTAGAATCTATTTGTCTAAAAATGTCAAAGGATACTGCTTCTATGATGGTTTATTCCCTGCCGAACACAGGGTGGAATGGCAAAACACAAGGGCTGCTTGTCGTGGGTAGACAAAAACGTTCCTCTCTAACCCTCTGGTTCTGAAGCTTATTTAACTTCTGTGGCTGTAGACAAGTGTACAAAGTCCTCCCAGACTCAACACTGCTTGGCTTTTGTGGTGGTACAGTCATCATTACCAAATCAGAACACTGGCCATGGAAGCAAGACAGGAGAGTTCTCTATGCAGTTCAATGTCCAAGATCTTTGGCCGCGCCGAGTGAGTTGCTCGGACTCGGTCCGTCTGAGTGGTAACCTGTGGGTTCGTAAAAGACTTTATAGATGCGTTAGCAAACACAACGGAAAAGTGTACAAGAAGGTCAATGCGTGCGATGTCTCGGATACTCTTGGATGATAAGTAAACCTTTACCTCATGTTAATCCATTCCTGTAAGTCCTTCAGGGGAAGTGAGCTGTTTACTGCCAGAAACACTATCAGTATCCAAAACGTCAATTCTTCTTGGTCGATCTCGTACTACATTTCTTATAATGCTAGTTCTAAGAACTCCATGCAGTTTTGTGTTACTTAATCATTTTGAGAATGACTGTTTGGCAGCGTGTTCTAAGTTACACCCAGGTTACTCGTCGCTCTGGAATTCACCTGTTCAGTGCTTTTCATGTTACGTCTGCGCGAATTTGTGTTATAAATCAAGACAATAGCCCATGCACTTTGTTTACCCCCCCAAATGGACATATTTCACGCAAACGCGTTTAACGCCGGCGAAAATTGGCGTATTTACAAATTCCAGACTAACAGGGCGCGAAAGATGACAAACCCGTTGTCAGTCCCCGAACACGAACGCGTTACGCGGACGAAATTTTCACGTGAAGTTTACATTCCAGCCAAGCAAGTACAGGACGCGAAGGTTGACAAACTCGTTCATATCATCCCCGAAAATGGATGACCATACCGAAATGTTCGTGCGTCCCCTGCATGCAATCAAACCTTACCTGTTCGTCTCCGAAGATGGACGCTAAAAAATACAGTCCTTATTTCGTAGCAATTCGTGATTACCACAAGATCGAAAAAGAAGGAAACGACCAGAGAGGAGACGAAATAAAAACGAAATTATGACGTGGTTATGTACAATTTCCTGACAATAAAATGAAATGGAAACTGACACAAAATACCAGAATACGACAAAACAAACAAGATGTTTGAGCAATACTTACAGTTATTAAGTTTGTTAGTTCCTACACAATATACTTCTGAACTCGATGGACGGAATTGAAATGCACTGCGTCCCCGAAAATGGACGATTGACCAAGTCGATGTTCTGTTGTAATTCAGCGTTTTATTTTTCTTCGGAATAAACGCTTACAAGTAGGGTAGCAAGCCTACAACAAGGCTCCAAAAACGTTTCACGGACTCTTCACCTACGACAACAACGTCCCCGAAAGTGAACGGATGAGAGTCTGACGTCCACGAAAATGGACAAATTAATTATCACGTCGCAGTTCAGTTGTAGCCCAGCGTTTTTCTCGGACAGAATTCCATAAGCGCAATGAATCTAAAAAGTGGCTTGATAAACGTTTAACGGACATTTAACGGAAGATGTCCCCGAAAATGGACAGGTAGACTGATGACAGTCAACTCACGCTTCCCGTTTTGCGCTGGCGTCCAGTTCTCTCGCGATCTTTTCCCGCGTTCAACGATGGAAGAAAAATACCACAAAATATGAGAGGGTCGTGAACAGTCTAGCTAGCGCAATATGCATCACATTATGGTTGAAGCTTATTATAATGTGAATCCGTAGTAAAACCGAATTGAAGCCGAAATAGAGGCGAAGTGCATGTGCCGAAGAAAAAAAAGAGCATTAAATCAACCGCCGAGTATATGATGCAATGAAATATAAAGTTTGAATTTTGATATATCGGAGGTAGGCTATTTGTATTAAGATAATAGCCTGTATTTTCTTTCCCCCCACCCCACCCCCTCCCTTTTCCCATTCAACCAAGAATTTACTGTTTGGTAGGGAAGCTCTCTGTACTTACAATAAACCATCTTGGAAGAGATTCATCCGTCCTTAACACATGCATTTGATCTTGTTTTCTCTGCTTGTGGCTTCACTGAGGCAACATAAAAAAACCTGCAGTATAGACTTAACTACAAGATTAGTTGTTCACAATACAAATATATAAGACTCAAGTCGCTCACTTTCTCTACAGTGTCTCCGTATGTTCTTTTATTTAGATTCGTGTGGTTGTTTTTCCTTTGTAAGCATTGTTTGATCTATTATTCTTAAGCTGACATGCAGACATGGAAACACTTTAAAGAAGGGCTTAAAATCTCAAGGTTTGAACAGGAAACTGTTTTTTAACCTAGTGTAAGCTTGTGTAAATTGTACAAGTGGCAAGTAACATACCTCAGCTTTTTTTTAAGGGCGTGACGTCGTTCTGTTCCACTTGTACTCTGGAGAAATGCTCCTGGTGTAGACCGTAAAATTTCGCTGTCCCCGAAAATGGACATATTTTACGATAATGTGTTTTACGCCGACGAAAATTGGCATATTTAGATTCCAGCCTACAGGACGCGAAAAATGACGAACTCATTCATCTCATCCCCGAAAATGGATGACCTAAACAACCTCACTGAAGATGGAGACTGGAGATTTTGACTGTTGAACTGCATTTGAACTCAACATATTTTACGCTAGTCGACGAATTTTACGCCGACGAAAATTGGCATATTCCACGAAAGTTGACAACCTCGTTCAAGTCATCCCCGAAAATGGACGACCTCCCACTTCGCGTTGGACGATTTTGTCACGTACCTCGCCGTTCAGTTTCATTCAGCTTTTTTTCCTGCGGAATATAAGCTTTCCTCGGAAAACGTTCCGCAGACGACAAAAACGTCCCCGAAAATGGACGGATGGGAATCCTTGACGTCCACGAAAATGGACGAATTAGCACGCCGTAGTTCAGTTGTAGATCAGCGTTTGTTTTTTTTTTTCAGGCAGAATCATTGCCGCAGTGAGCCTAAAAGTTGACTTGAGAAACGTCGATCTCCGCACAGACGTTCAACGGACGACAAAGATGTCCCCGAAAGTGGACAAGCGAAAGTTGTTACGTAAATAGAACCATCCTCACCCTCATAAAATGCAAAAGGAATAATTAAATACGTTAGAGTTAGTTATTCAAACAAAGCATACACACAAAGTAACGACAAGCACATGGTTTACTCAAAGGTAATTTTTATTCTCAATCTCTTGCATTATGTTTGTCGCGCGTTTTTGCTCCCGAAAATGAGCTTAAACGATATTTATAACCGTTTTTCTCTTCTATGCCAACATTTACAAGACCATTACAATAATTCTAAGTACATTAGCTTAAATTATTCCACAGGACCTAAAGTAATCCATGAGGGGGTGCGCTCCTATTTGAAAAATATGTGCCCAGAGAAACCAAGAATGTTCCTGTGTCTACAAAACTTGACACTGACTGTGGAACACGCAGGGCTGCTCGGACATTCATCGCGGGGGGTTCGCATTGGCCTGCTATCGAGTAAAATGCGATACCAGGCCCTTACTGTAATTCAATTCGGAATTCGAACTGGAAAGCCGATCGTCAATCGAAGTGTTCCGAAAGGAGCCGAATCGAAACGTGAACCGAGCCGAAGCGACGCTATGCTACACAGCGATAGAATGCAACTCGCACTTCAGTCCACAGTGTCTTTTTCCCATTGTTTGTAAGTGCTGGAACAAATGTAATGAATTTTCGAACAGTGGTTTATTGAAGATGGAGTCACAAAGGAAACAGACATTGTAGTCTTGAGCGCGTGTTATATTCCATTGTCTTGCAGCATTTATCCGCGCGCGCTTTCCACGCGTGTTACGCGTGTTGCAAAGACAAAAACAACAACAGCAACAAAACAACCTTGTTATTTTTTTTTTATAAATATGATTAAATATTCCCTTAAGTACTACTTTTATAAACCAACAATTATTCACCGACCTCAGAGTGAATAATTGCTGTAGCATGTACCACCTCAATGAATAAAGGACAAATGGGTAGATTTTTTGCGAAAGTAAAATGCCAAGTAAGCAATGCAGAATAGTAAAACCAATCAGTCAATGAATCAGTTAGTTCGCCAGTCAGGCTCGCTGTCTGTCTGTCTGTCTGTCTGTCTGTCTGTCTGATGTATGTCAGTCAGTTTGTCTGTATGTCAGTCAGTCAGTCAGTCAGTCAGTCAGTCAGTCAGTCAGTCAGTCAGTCTGAGCGTTCGATATTAAACCAATATTCACCAGTGTGGTACATACTCGTAGTGTTATTATCAGTTCCTATACCGTCTACACTTTCTAGTCTTTGACCGAATTAAGATGAGATGAGTAGCGATGCTGTTGTCTCCATCTTTCCTCCTTATTCCTGTGTTCCTGTGCGTGTTCAGTATTGTTCCATTTGTCCTTATTGCATTATTTCGTCGAAGAAGTGTCTACCTACATAATTTACTCTATTACTGTCTTACTACTGCGCGAGATCTTGGCTCTTCTTGGTCCAGGCCTTAATATTTAACTTAAGAGGTCTTCATAACAGTTTGTACTGATATCAAGTTAGGGCGACGTGTCGGTCCAGTCTCCAATGCAAGTGACGCTCCAGTTGCTTCTCCGGAAGTGAAGGCTACCAACGCCTACAATTTGTAGACGGTCTAAGTTGCCTGCGCCTGCGAAGTGCAATGCAAGCGGATTCCTTGAGAAGACTCGTCCCGCGAGGCAACGCTAACAAAAAGACATGTAACTGTCTGGTTGTTAACACCGCCTGTAAGCGAGATAAGCCTCCCAGGAAACTATAACTAACCCCCTGGGCTATGCTTCCTTTCTTCATTGTCTAAATATATGGTGATCTTCTCGTAGGTTCGTCTTGTTGGTAATGTTTTGGACGCTTCCTGTGCTAAGAGTTCAATTTGTAAGCGATCTAGAAGCTAATGTGCATGCTTTATGCTAGATTCCCAGCTAACTACTTACTGCTCGACTACACTAATTAATTAGCTACACTAATTAGCTACCTGCAACTAGAAAAAGGACAACTTAACGTGACAGGAGAAAACAAATCAGTCTTCGTTCCCGTGTTAAGTGGTCAGTCTCTAGTTTCCTAAGTTTTAGAAAGTTAGTTTAATTAATTGTAATGTCTGCATGAACCTTGAGCCGAAAAAGTTCCCGTCAATAACAGTGATAGTGCTGTCATTGAAGGGAACTTAAAAAAGAAAAGACTTTTTACAAAAAGAAAACTATGCGGGAGATTGCGCAGAAGCCGAAAAGTGATACCGAAGTGAAGCCTATTTTAATCCGAAGTAAACCCGAAGTGAAACCGGAATAGAGTCGAAGTGTACCGAAAAAAAACGAACGTCAAACCTAGTGCCGAATAAACGACGTAATGAAATATTCGAAGGCCGAATTATGAAACCCCAGAAAAGGAAAAAGGAAGGCCCAAACCCAACCCACCAGCACTAACTAAACTATTTAAATTAAGTTTAACCGAATTCCGAATAGGTCTTATCAGCCGAACATAAGCCGAACATTTGCCGAAAGTAAGGTTCATCCAGAGCTCTAGCTACTTACCCTCCCTACCCTACCCACAAAGAACCACACTAACCACTACCAGGAAGAACTCGTGTCTTTCGTTGTCAAGGCGACGCTGAGAACATCAGTGTGCGATGTTGTGTTGAAGTTTGGAAGAGTTGAACTGGCATGGACTGCAAACTCGGCTCATCGGACCGACTGCTTAACGAGGCTGGGAGGAAATCAACTGAAATTTGCAAAAAAGAAAAATAAGAAAAAATAAAAGTCTATTACAACTCCTAGCTGAAATACTGTGAATTAAGCCTCGTTGTTAATTACGCATACAACCATCCCTCATACACGAGCAGGACTCGTAAAAAGACTGGGGCTTGCAAAATTATATGCATCTAATTAAGCACGTGTTTATATTGAAATCTTGCCCAAAATCACACCATTGTTGGTTCATTATTTTAAAAATACTATAACAGGTACATTTTTTCAATACAAAAGGCCTGCAGAAGTGTATTAAAAACTCCTTCATGTGAAGATATGTTATAGACAGATTCTAATTTGTAACTCTGAGTCATCTACCTTTGGTGTGCGAGAAACGCAGACCAGTGGCGGATCCAGACCTTTAGCTAAGGAGGGGGCCCGCTTGACTGTGAATGTTGAATTCTTCGAAGATAATTCCGGTACTTCAAAGAAAATGCGCTATTTCCGAAAAATACGGTGGGGACCCGGGCCCCCCGGGCCCCTCCCCTGGATCCGCCACTGCAGACTGGAGACTGGCCATGGCACTCCGAGTAGCCTAAATAACGTTTCGGTTAGCCTGGATAACGTTTCGGTTAGCCTGTTTACGGTCAACTCTCAATAATTGTAATATATGGTAACACGACATGATCTAAGAAGTCTGCTGGTCTGTACGCCGGTCTACCTTCCACTCAAATTTACGGTCAATGCTATGTCAATGAAACATGCATAGACCCAGCGCAAACCCGAGCAAAACGCGTCAGGAAAAATATGGGCAACAAGATTAACAACCAAATAAGCATACCTCCAGAAGTATCAGCGTTTAAGCTTGAGAAACGTACGCATATCGCTGCCATGATTGTTTCGGTCCACGAAGCATGTTTGGAATATGGATTGTCCGTTTTGTTCTGGCTTGGAGTAATTCCTTCGGTAGCTCGCTGTGAATTAAAAAGAGGAAACCGGTTTATTGAGGCTAAATAGACACATAACAATGAAAATGTTTGGTTAAAGTGTATGTCCAACGCTCTTTTATAATAAAACAATTTGCTTCTTTCGAATTAAAACTAGACATTGTCTAACTTACCTTCTTGAAGCTACGGACACCATTATTACCCTTGCTTCTAAATAACTGTGAGCTATAACTTTAGAGCTGTTGAGCCTTGGAACTTTAAAAGAAGACGAACAAGGGCCTTGGTTTCAGTTTTGCGTTCGGCGAACTAGGTCACCATTTCTTCTCATGTACAATTCGAATTACTAATTTGAACTGGGCGCGAACTGTTTTCTTGCACGCTCCTGAACAAAAGATGGACTCTGATTGGTCCACGTCAGCAAAAGACGCACGTGCAGGTTGTAGCTGTTGCAGATTGTTGGTTCTATGCTAATTAAGCCGCAATTTTATTTTGTTTACTGGTAATCGGACAAAACTTGTATTTGTTTACAGGATATGGACATTTAATACAAGTAAGCCAATTTCCTCGCTGCATTTAATGCTTCGGCAACAAGCTACAAGCCGCATTCAATTTTTGAACAATTTTTGAGGGCAAAATGTTGCGGAAACAAATGTTTCCCTGTTTGCTCAAGCACGCCACATTTGTTGCGGACACAAAATTTGTGTCCAAGACACAAAAATTGTTTCTGATATTTTTCAGAAACAGTTTGTGTCCACAACAATTGTTTTCCGGTTTTTACTGCATGGAAAGAGAAGAGGGCTGACACAGCAATTACAATTACAATTACTCAGGAAATAAGAAAGGCTAACACTTGTCGCAAAAGAAAACAAAAAGGTGCATAATAACAGAAGGGCTAAAATGTACATGATCGATCTACATAGAATTCGAAGAACAAAACGAATTAAACTAAAAGAGTCAACGTTACATAGCAAAGTTGTTTGTATGAGGAAAGTTTTTCGAAGAGAATCTATGTGGCTTCTGTTATATATTTTTATTTGGAATCAGCCGTAGCCGCATTATCTGAAACTGCGAAGCAATTTATACCGAGCACGATCCACGACATTTGTTCCATTGTTCTTGATGTTGGAAAATGCGCCAGGGGCCCTGATCCGGAAGCAATCAAGTTAAGGTTATATTGTGCGCATGTTACGCTTTTTTTTTTGGCCTTCAAGAGCTCAACCATTTTCGCGTTTTTCCCCATTATTCGCCATTAAGAGGCTTTGGAGTTTTAAATATTCAGTGCTCAAATTTTGGTCGAATATCAAGTAAACGTGTTGAAAATAAGAAACAAATGTTAAAAATATAGTTTCTCGCGTTGTTTATCTCATGTGTATTCAAAACGTACATCGCTTCCCTTACTCTACACATTCTACTTTTTGGCCTTGTCGCGCAGGCTTAAGCTTAATACACCCATATCTTAAAATGTTAATTGAAACACCTTGAAAGCTTTTTTAAGCCTCCCCCTCTTTCAGCTCCCCCCCCCCCTCCTCACCACCACCACCACCTCTAATAAGGAAACTAATCTCCCCTCTCTACTAAGACCTCACCCCCCCCCCCCCGCCCCTTCCCCAGAGGGTAAATCATGACAAAATATTTATAAAGAAGCAAGACAACTCAGTGCCACATTTACTTATTTTTGTTACTATTTTGTGAAAATATGTTACCAAAAAGCATTAAAACATTAAAATAGTCTAGTTTATTTCTTGAAAAAAATTAGTCTCTAATAATCCTCCCTGTCTATTAAGGCTCCCTTATAATTTTCTTTTAAAAATAAGCCCCCTGTGGAGCTTGATATAGCTTTCACGGTAGCTGTATTTTAAAAACATTTACTTTCTTGTCATGGCAATTTCAAATATTTTTTATCACCACCTTAAGTCTCGTTAATAATTTAGAAGAGATTTGTCAAAGCCAGTTCGACACTTGCCCATCAGAGGATCAAATGTGCTGAACGAAAATGTACACGAGCCTGAAGGAAAGACATCTTATTGAGGTATGATTTAGATTCATTGTGATGCACTTTTGCACAACTGAAAACACCTTTATTGCAGAGCGTTCGACAAGCTTATCAAAAGGCAATAAGTTTGCAGCTGGAGAAAATCATTGATATCGTTGTTTGGGTATTAGGTGCGGCAATGCCAACAAGTTCATGGAAAGATTCTCGCTTCATATGTTCTATTTAACTTCGACTGTGTAAGAAGCATAAAAAGACCTACATCGAACCAAACAGATGAATTCCAGTTTTAAGCTAAAATAAGAGACAAAAACACTTTAAACATAGCTTGAATGTTCGTTTTTATCGCTGGGGATACTTTTCCGGCTTGGTTGGTCTATATTTAAATCGAATGAAAAAAAGTGAAGTGATTCAAAATTTCAAGTTTGCACAAAGTAAAGTACAGTTATTTTAATTTAGTTAACTCGTCTGTTTCAGCTTACATACGATTAATAATTAAAGAACTGAAAATAGGCAAAAAAGAAAAACGCTTGCATCCTTCTCTTTTTAGACAATTTCTTCTACCTTAGTTTAAAAACTTATCAAATTTTGACGGAAAAGTCAGTTTTTGTGTACGAAATGATTTTCAAATTGAACGAGACAACAAAATAATAACTCTTAAGGCAGTAAAATACCAAAGGAGTTATAATAAACTAAAAATAAACAGCGATGATTACGAGACAGATTATATGAAGGCCAAACTAGAAGGACTAAAAAGTAAAAAATAGGAAAGTAAAAATTGATTTTGTTCAAGACATGATGTGCGCTGTCTGTGACTTAGCTTATCGAAGTTATTAAGAACGCTCGACATTAAACTCTTAACATACCGAAACAAGTAGGGCCGAATATATAAGTTCATTAAAAATATAAATGAATTATATTTTTTCAATGTTTTGTATGATGTTTAATGGTGCTGTAATTTGAAAAAAAAAGTTTATCGAGCTCACGCTAAATAGTACAGTTAGTATTCTTAAACATTAAATAATCTTGAAAAAGCTATCGAAATCCATTTGATTTTTATTTTAAGTTTTCCTGTTTTTTTTTCTTGTTACTAAATTTTCTGTAGTTAAGTTGAACGCATAAAATATTGATAAGTGTTGTTGCAAGAAAAGAGCTAAATTGTCTCAGCTCAGTACATTATAGATTCACCACAGGTAACTAAAGCGTACTTTCAATATTTTTCTTATCGAATCTACATCCATACAAATTCTTAATTTTAACTCAATAATAGAAACGAGTCAATAATTAAAGACTTTGGCTACCCGTGGAGTAACGATTGATTTAAACCTTCCGTGGTTTGTAGTTTATTACCTCATAGTGCTCTATATATTCACACTTTATTCACACTAATTCATTTGATAATTTAAACTTAATTTGCGACAAATAGCACGGCGGGGCCTTTTAAAACAAAACTGAAATGAAAAAAAAAATGGTATATCATTTAAATTGTTTGTATTTTTATTACATTCCATTTTTTGATAGCCACATTTTTGTTTCAGTATTGTGGTGAAGTTTGGCGCTTTTATAAAATGAAAACGGCTCGCGTAATTCACAAGTCAAGTTTTCGAGTAACTATTTCAAAGAAGTCTCCTTCGCAGCCGTTGTTAATTTCAAACTAACCTTAATAATGGAATCATTATTCCATAGCCTGGCTCTAAAATGTGATTTTAGCGCAGCTACCTCACTATTTAGACGAGCCGATTTTCCAAGAAACGGTATCATTTCAATGTTTGCCCCCTGGCAGACAACGTAGATAATTTGCATTACAATTCAAAAACCGTCAAGCCGGGATCGTAAATATAATCGTGAATATGATCTATTAGCGAGAGGGAGGACAGGGAATGGATAGCTTAGACAACGGGCAATCCCCTGATTCCTTAAATCTGCCATTCATCTCAGCCTGCCGCCAGTTTGAGCTTTTCAAAGTTGTTGGGGCAAATGTCTCACCAGCCCCAAGGGTTGCACCTCCCTTTACGTAGTACCATTTTTTGCGTAGTTTCCTTCGCAGCCGTTATTTGGGCTCGTCACCAAACAACGGCTACGAAGGAGACTATTTTTTGCGCGTTTTGCTTCCAGATTTTCCAAGGCCATTTTCACTCACTTTTCCTTTCGCTCCACGCTCGACAGTCTAAGGAAAAGGGGGGACTGCCCGTGGTCTAGGGGTAGCTCTCAAAATTGACCAAAATTGTTAACGCGATGATCGATCTCCAATTAAATATTGAGTAATATTTGAATGATGACACCGCATCGATTCTGACGCAATATTTTAAACTGATTTCTCGACAGATGTTGACCATTGCTTTTTTTATACTCTTTCAAACAATCAACACGACGGCAGAATTGTCAAAGGCCCTCTTCAAAAGGGAAGATAATTTTGTCCTATTTGATGAGACTCCTATTTCTGAAAGAAGATCAGACTCACTGTTATCCTGCTCTCGGTACTGTACCAGAGACCAACGTTGTAAGAGTGCTAATTTCATAGAAAGCCTAAGCACCTGCTACCTCCTGGACAAGACACGGAAAACACATCCAAGGCGCTTTTTGAAACAAGCTAACGTAATTCACCTCGAAAAGGTATTTTTCTATCAATATCAAATGCTCCATTATAGTTTATATAGTGGTTTATATAGCGATAACAACACTGAAAAATTTTCAGTCCTGCATTCAGAGGTGGCATGTCGTAAAAAACATATTTAGTACATTACTTTATACTGCAACATAAGGCCCTGCTGATGTAGTTATGTAGCACGCAATAAAGCAAGTGCGATGCAATACCTGCTTTAGTTTAATTAGACCTGGACTTAGAATTGCCCTAAGGCGCTCGATAGAGTTGCTAGAGTTGGGTCGATAGGGTTGCTTGAGTAAGATATCGCTTTGAAATCACGCGCGACAGGCCGCAATTACTTGAGTAAAATCGCTTTGAAATCGCGCGCGATGGACCGCGCGGAATTTTGTCCATGTGTAGCCCTCAAAATCGAGGGATGGCTCGGAACGAGCGACTTGCGTCACTTGCAGGAAATATATTCTGGCTGACATTTTTTTTGCAGCGAAAAATTGCATCAATAAATCACAATTGGTTGTTCCAGTAGTAATATTTGTTTTTCTTTTCGCTTTCTCTTAGCAAGTGGAACCGGGACCTGGTAAGTCACAGGAAATTGAGTAAATAAACCTGTCTATTTTATTTAACATATCTCTGTTAATAATTTCGACGTTTAGAACCCTAAATCAGAGGCGACTGATAGCCTATTGAAAAGTAGCTAAATTCAATAAAATCTACAGTTTTTGAAAAAAATGAGTGTGAAAAAGGAAATTTTACGAATATTTTACGAAGAAAAGCTGAGAAACGTACTCGTCCTTCACGCTGATGACATTTTGAGGTAAATTTCCGAGTAAGGTATAACTGTTGCGACCGGGATAATTTTTTATACCAGGAACAATAATATGATATGTAGTTCAAACGAAAGTATGTTTAAGTAACGCCACGGTATTCATGAATAAGGTGAACGTGGTAAGATCATGACTGGACTGATAGCGGCTGCAAAAAGCTGAGCGCATTTAAACATCTAAATGTGGAAAATGCGCGGTATAAATGCTTACAGCGAATTTGCTTTTGTCACGTAGGTTCTACACAAGAGCTGGCTGTTCCCTCGTGCAAGGCGCTTTCTTCAGCCGTCCACCCCAGTGGCACATATTGGGTTGACCCAGACGGTGGTTCCCATGCCAACGCGTTCAAGGCTTACTGTGAGATGGAAACCGATGGAGGAGGCTGGCTTCTAGTGTGGAGTTACACGTTTACTGATTACGAAAATTTTGAGGTAGACGCAAACGCGATTACTCCCAGACCTAACTGGACTGATGAACAGACTGATAAATGGGATATGGATGTATCAGTATCTACTACCCCACCATTGCATGAAACCGATTACAACGCCATGGAATTCTCGTTGTGGAAGAAGTTCGGAAGAGAGTTCCTCATCAAAAGCAACATCAACAATTGGCTGGTTTGTTCACCAGACAAAGGAAGTTTGGTCGATTGGCTAAATGGGCGCGTTAATTGTAAGATCGTCAAGCCCATAACAGACACGTGTTCAGATGCTCCGTCACCTTCAAGTCTCAGAAGTGTGGGATATTGCGGGCCTTCGCTGAAAGCAGACAAAATATATTATTACTTCGACGGCTGTACAGAAAAGGCCTCACCCACACATGACCCCTGTGGACAAAATACCAACAATGGCTTGAAAAATGTGAAAAATCCCCACGGGAACATTTTTGTTCGCTAAGATCCGTTGCTAAAGAGACCATAGCTGGAAATATCAAAAATCGCTGGACAGGCCCGAGAACATAAAGGACGAAGGATAACCCGAATACGTTCATTCCGCCCAATAATTTAGACAACAAATGAAGATCTTGATAAATAAACTGTAATATTTCGGTATAAGCCATCATCAGACTAAGAAAATTAACATACAATGTCAAGCAACTCATTGATCGAGGACTTATCACCTTTTATTGTAGATACGTTGACGACACACTACTCTTGATAAAACCTGACACAATCAACATCATTCTAGACTTTTTCCACAAGTTTGACAAGAACGTAACATTCGCTTTACTTATGATCTTTTTGAAAACACCACTCTGCACTTTCTGGATAGCAACATTTGAACTAACGGCATCGGAATCTACCGTATCGGTAAGGACACCTTAATTACAGGTCAATACACAAACTTTGATAGTTTCGTTCCATGGCGTCAGAAAATTTCTTGGATTAAAGCCCTATTCAACCGCATCCACAGTATCTGCTCCTCCCCCCCCCCCCCCCCCCCCCTAATATGCTTAAATCTGAACTAAAACGGCTTAAAACAATCATATCCTGGAACAATTTCCCCTCACGTATTGCCAACGCGCTGTTCTCTGAATAATGCCCTGAATAAGATCCGTACAGCAGGGAACAAAGACAAGGAAGACTCCATAACAATCTGGCTTTCTGTTCCGTAGATCAAAGATAAAACATCGCAACTCTTAAGATCTTTCAAAAGAAAGCTTCGCAGATGTTTTGCAAACTCTAACATGGAGATAAAAGTACGCGAGAAAACAACGAAGCTATGTTCAGTCTACACCAACAACAAAGATCAAGTTCCACTTTTGAGTAAATCACGTGTTGTTTACAAATTCAATTGCCCTGATTGCCAATCAGCGTATGATCGGCAAAACTGACAGAAATCTTTTCGTCCGAACACATGAACGCGCTATGTTTGACAAAGAGAGCGCAATTTGCAAACACTTGCGAACGTGTGATCATTTACTTTTCATCCGTAATTTATATAATCTACCGGATACTTTAAATACTGACATTGTTCCAGTGTCCTCCTGTTTGTTATGACAAAGAATACTTCACCCACGTTGTCCGTGATAATACAACAACAGTATGTAACAGTATGTGACAATAATTGGTATCTTTTCCTGTACAAAGAGGCATATTTCATCAAACGCCTAGCACCTTCCCTCAACAATGGACTGAAATCCAGCAGAGAACTCTGTCTATTCTCCTGAGTAAACTTTTTTTGTTTCGTCTCGTCACCCACAGTATTTAAGATCAAGCTTGTATGTTCATTTTCTTAGTCTGATGATGGTATAGCTTATACCGAAATATTACGGTTTATTTATCAAGATCTTCATTTGTTTTGTTAAATTATTGGGCACAATGAACGTTTTCAGGTTCGAGAAAATGTAAATAAATGTAAATAATGGGCTCCCGATAAATGTAAATAGGTTTTCCAGCACATTTACCATCCCTTCACATGGGCAGCAGTATAGAACAAATGATAATGGGTAACTTTTCATCTAATTAGAAATATTCTTAACGAGCTAAACCGAAAAACTTTCCAGTTTGGATAGGACACCCTGTAAATAGTTCTCATGGAAACGCCAAGTCACGTGACTGTAAATTTTGGGAAAATTCGTGAAGGGCTTAATCACTATTTATCCGGTTGGAAAAATGGAAACGATCACATCTTGTAGAGGGGGGTCTCGAGCGAGATCTGAAAAAGCTACATAGATATCGAATTAACCGCGGTCAAAAGTGCTTGAAAGATAAATGGTTTGAGTTCGATGCTTTGTCAGTTGTATCCTGCTGATTCACTATCTTTGACACAGGTGTCAAAGGTAAGCAAGTCCTTTGATATTACTTTTGACAGGGATTTGACGCACGTCAAAGTTAGTAAAGATTTGACGTGAGACAAAAGTACCTTTGACACGAGTCAAAGTCACATGTCACTGTACCTTTGTCACACCTTTGATCAAAATCAAGAACGGCCTTTGTTGCAATCAAAGGGATATCAAAGGCTTGGTCAAACGTACGGGTCCAGTAGCGGATCTAGGGGGAGGGTACAGGGGGGTGGTCATTCCCCCATCCCCCCAGATGACCGGGCGGCTTTCTAATACAACTGGTAGAAAAAAAGATATGTGCACCTCCTCCAAAGAAAGGTCCTGGATGTGCACCCCTCCTAGGAAAAATCCTGGATCCGCCCCTCGGGGTACCCCTGGGGTCAAAGCCAACCTTTCGTGCCGTGTGCGGACTTGTCGACGCAATTTCTTAAAGCACTTATGTTAGGTAAGGTAACTTTTTTTAAACACGGTAAAATCCATTCAAGGTACAGAATAAAAAACAAAGAATAAAAACACTAACTACACTAACTAAGAGAGGCTAACTACTAATAAGAGCAAACAAACAAAACCTGCTTTACAAGGATGCCTTGTATTCAAAATTTAAATGCAAAAAGATCCGAAAGTGTGATTTTTCAATTTGTTCTTAAATTCGTTAACTGTTCTGGATAGTTTTATTTCATTCGGTAAGCTATTCCATAACAGGGTTATGGCTTGGTAGCTTGGTGATCATAATAATTGGAATTTAGAAAGTTGGTTTTTGTGGAGAGATGAATGAGAACCCGGAGAAACACTATTGGAGCAAGGACGAGAACCAACGGCAGACTCGACCCATATATAACGCCACTGCGCCACCCCTGCGTCCCTTCTAGCAATTAAAGGGACACTGTCACGAGCATAACTTCAAAAATTCAACAGCCCATAGACATGTTTATACCATAGGAAACCTATTAACAATGGTCAAGTTTTCTTAAAATTACTACACCAGTGTACTGAAGCTAAATATAGAGTGATATCACTGTGATAACATCGGGAGCTTTTGATCTCAACTTGAAAAAGTCAGCCTGACTTTTTCAAGTTCTGTCCTTGTGGTTTGGAAAAATTGATGAAAACTATTTACGGTCACCCTCTTCTTTAAACAATTTGCTAGATATACTTCCCTTTACGTTCTAGGAGCATTTCCTGCATGGTTAAAAGTACTTAGTCGTCATTTTGGTGCCGTTTTACTTAAAAGGCCAAAAAAAGATGTCCGTGACAGTGCCCCTTTAATTAGGGACGGACCATTATCAGATTATTTTTCTTGAGGGGGGGGGGGGGGGGGAGGGGTATGAAAAATATTGAAAAAAAAAATGTTTGCAGGGCCTAAAAAGACAAAATAAATTGCTTGCATAAACGATATGTGAAAAAGTTAGTTTGCATTTCAAAAAAAAAAAATGTTTGCAGAGGTGCATAAATTAAAAAAAATGTTTCCAGAGGAACATTTTTCATATAAGCCCAGTTCTCTCAGAGTCAGCAATAACGAACCCATGAGCATGATGAGATGGTAGGAGCTTAACCTATACGTCATTCCTACATTGTTCATAAGATGATATCTCAATTGAGCATTACGCCCCTCCCCTCCATGCCCCCCGGGGGGGGGGAGGGTACTTGAGCCATTTTTAGGTATGGGGGTGCTGCTAGGGGTGTGAAACCCTGACCCTGATAAGAACAGCAAAAACGTAAGATACCTACCCTCTATTTTAAGACCCTATATAGATACAGGTAAACGTCTCTGATTTCGGATTGCTAAATACTTGATGAGAGTCTTGCAACAAGTGAGAAATCATTTCTGATATCAGAAAGAAAGATATCTCAAGATCCACCAGTAAGTTTCGTTTGGACCGATTAGAGGCATCGTAAATATAAATTGTGTCTTGTTTACCTGTGCGATGCGTTGGGGACAATTACAAAGGAAAGGAGGACGAATTGCTTTTAATCGAGACTGAAACACCACGAACTCATGCAGGTCTTTATGTATAAATGTAAACGACATAGATGAACATAATAAAACAATATTCGTTTGTTTATGAGTAGGACGATCTATTTATTTACAAATTCAACATTGAAGGCAGCTCCAGTCTTATTTAAAATCTGAAGTCAATTTTTGTTTCAAGTCAAAATAGTAAGTTATGTGACAACCGTGCACAAATAGTCAATTATACCTGAAATCCGAGATACCCGCAAACCGTAGTACAAAGAACCCGAGAACAAATAGACCTTTTCCGCATTCGCCCCAGCGACTATGGACAATGGTTTTAAGTCGAGGCTGGGGTGAACAAAACATACAGTAAATGGTAAATGTATGAAACTACGGTAGAATTCCTTTATCAGTAACAGCTTACAAAATTAAAGGAATTCCTGCTTCGACCCATAAACAATACCCGAGATTCTGGATGTTTTCCTGTTCCTTGTACGAAGTGAGTAGCCGATTATTACGAAGGCTCTAGGAGGCGTTCAGTGTCTCGACATAAATAGCATTATGATAAATAAATATATTTTATATATATTTTATATAGACTTCTTATATCATTGTCATCATATTGTAAATATTTTAATTTTTATCCTTATTCCTGTATTTGGCTCTTTCTAATATTTTTACTATTGTAACTATTGATATGTATTTTATCAATTGCAATAAAGACACTGGCAAATACAGAAATCTCTTTGGTTTTTTTTTTACACTAAATTGAATTCAAATTGAATTTTTGTTTAATTTTACGTGTCGGTAAGAATCGAAGTTGATTTGCATGTGATAAAGCATTATGGTATGTTTTATTTACACAATTGTTAGGTGTTTTAGAATAATACTGAAAACTCAAAAACAAACGTTTCGGATTATTAAAGCCATCTTTGGTCTGTATCACTTTAAGTCTTACTCAAGATCTCTACTTCGTGGTGTCTTGCATGTGACCAAATAAATGTCTTTTTTCAACCTTTGGCTACATTTCGAATTAATTTTGGCAGTACTTTGTCATATGATCAATGTCTATCTGGACGTATAAAAGTCACCGGGTGCCAGTAGTTAGGGAGCTGCTCTTTACCAACGGAACGAAAATCTCCCAAACAATAAAGAATCGTGCAATTGAAGTTTTAGAATTTGTAAAAATGTTAACATCTACTAGCATACCGTTTGAGAAACTCTGTTCTTAAAACTTAACTCCGCCTTCTTCCTACGGTTGTTTTCAACGTAGATGACAAACGGTCGTTGATGTGTACTGACATTTTTCGTTTGAGACACGTGTTTCTCTTCGTGAAACGTGATCTAATAAAAAGCTATGGATCGTAATTTATCATAATAATTAGCGGGCCCTTAAAAATAAACTGAGGTTTCACTTAGGTTGGAATGAGTTGTGATTTTGTGGCATTTACGAAAAGTCATGAACTGGATAAGATGTGAAATACTGCAACTAAAGCAACAAAATGTTTGTAGCGTAAGTAGAACATAGTGTTGTTAAGTAGTGTAACCGCTGTAATCTTATTGTAAGTATTGTTTTCTTTGAAAAGCGCAAATTAAGTAAAACTGTGTAGCGCATGTATAACATGGACAAAGTTAAACAAACGTTTTGTTAATGCGCTAAATATGAAAACTGTTTACGGACGTTTCCAGACTTCTGTCTCTTCATCAGCGCTTTTTTACGCTGATAAAGAGACAGAAGTCTTGAAACGTCCGTAAACAGTTTTCATATTTAGCGCATTAACAAAACGTTTGTTTAACTTTGTCCTTGTTTTCTTTGTGTGTATTGCTGCAACAACAAAAAATAAAGACAAAAATTAAACGACGGTCTTATTGTCCGTGAAACTCGAAAAATGAAACGTGATGATGATCCCCCTAACCACACTAACAAAAGAAGGAAATTTTGAACAAGTATAGATAAATTAAAGAAAAGCTTCAACCGTGTCAGGCCAGGATGTTACTTAGGCTCGGCTATTCAGGGTCGTATATTTTACTTTCACCGTCTGAAGATATTGTAATATTCGAAGACGAGAGATTTTGTTTCATCACAATTTGAAACAACGAGAAGAGAGTTGAAAATACGACATGCAGCGGAGTGTTTTTGACGAAATTCGAGCTGTTAACGGAGAAGCAAAATCGTTAAAATCTATGCTAATTTAGACCAGGCATGCCTACCTCCGAAACAGTTACTTTGCTTGACGAATTGTTAAATAAATATATGTTATTTACCGGCTGGGAGGTCCGTATCGTGAAAAACTGTGACCGAGGTCTTGAAAATGCTGCCCGAGGCCGCAGGCCGAGGGCAGCATTTTCAAGGCCGAGGTCACAGTTTTTCACGATACGGACCGACCCAAAGCCGGTAAATAACTTATATTTATTACTTATTACTTATATTTATTACTTACTCGGTTAAAAAAAAAACTAAAAAGATCGTCTTGCAAAATGTAATTTTATACGCGCGCATCCAATGTTGAATCGATCCCTAAGCTACGGCAAGAGTAAAGAATGATTTGTTTACCGCCAAACAAAATAAATTTGCTTAAGTGAACAGTACTCACGGAAAAGGTCATCAGGAAAAAAGTGAAAAGTAACTTAGATAATACAAAAGAAGCACAATGCAGCAGCAAGAGAGCATAAAAAAATCTCGAGTCACGAAAGTGAAATTGAATGAAGCTGAACTGAATGGGTAGTTTGGTCGCCTGCACGCGGCACAATTTTGCGAGAATTTATTTGACCGTTTTTTATCAAAACATCTCATTTTCTTGAATGGTCATAAGCAGTATTCGGTTTTGGGGAAAAGTAGCAGAAAGGCAAAGCGTTTGAAAGGATAAATCAAGTCTGTAAACTAGTGACTTGCAGTAAACCGCATTACGGCGTGAAAATCAGTGCGAATGCACAAACAACGATCGACAAACTACGACTATAAAACTATAACTTGTTTTGACAATAAATAAAAAGAATACCCGCCTATTGGAGAACTCCGTTACTAATTTAGCTTTTGAAAGAATCAGTCGGGTATATAAGCCGGCGAATTTACAGGTAAGCGCAATGGCGTGAAAATCAGTGCGAATGCACAAACAACGATCGACAAACTACCGCCATAAAACTTGAACAATTTGATTTTGTCAATAAAGAAAATGAATACTCGCCTTTTGGAGAACTTCAAGGCCTTTAATTCCACTGCTTACTTTTCCTTTCATATTTACAACGGCTGGTGAACAACTACATTAATTTTGGAGAGCAAAACTTTCATGGGTTCGTTCGTCTCGCCGCGAAATGAAAACACAGCGAGCTAGCCGGGCGGAATCGCTCCGTGAGCGGGCAAGATCGAAAATTTCCGCCCGCTCCCGGAACCAATCAGATTGCAGGATTTGGAGAATTCCGCCCGCTCACAAGCCAAGAAAAAAATGAATTTTTCTTCTTAGGGTACACTTGTCGAAATTCTTAATAAAATATGAATAGTATACCATATTTATGTTAATCGTTGTCATGCAGTAAGTCGAACGTAAAGCTCAGGGCCCGGTTGCATAAAGCAATCAGCAAGATTAAGTGGGATTTTGTGCAACTGTTCTCTGTATTTCCAAGGATTTTTTTGCACCGACGTTGTGTTTTCCATACTCAGTTTATCCACCTTCGTCTGATTAATCCAGAATTGTGTGTAAGGAGACCTTCCGGAATAAAGGGGATTGTTGCAGAAAATCCCACTTAACGGCCTAGGGGTCTCTCATATCGTTTGGCCAGTATTGACGAGCTACCCTCTAAAAAGTGTATTATAATTAACAATCTCGTCCCCAGGGCCTTCTCTGCTTTTCAAAATGGCGGGCTTCTTCCGACGAGCCGCCATTTTGAAAATCGTCGCGGAGAAGGCCCTGGGGACGAGGTTGGCGTGTTAAGTGCCCAGAAAGGAGCAACATCCCCTATCAGTGAAGCCGGTTTCTCCAGTATTTGTGATCAGCGGTCTGTTTCACGGGATTCCAAAACAGCTTGAACCTTCGACGCGTGACTTTAATGCACAGGGAACATCATTTCAGAAAGCGAAGCTAAAATCTTAAATTTTTCACGAAGTATAAAATGCCAGTACATCATAGCTCGTATACGATTATACATACTTATGTTTTTTTCATCTTTATTTTTATTATTTTCTTCTGAGGAGTTCCACACGTGTAGAGAAGAAGATGTTGAGAAAATACACGTTTACGGATGCGAAGATAAGGTAAGATCACGTTTCTAAGTTTAAATTATATTGATTATATTTTGTACTTTCTAATGGGCATCATTTGGTGCCAATGCGTATAAAAGCTCTTCTGCTGTATTTCTGAACAACAAAAATCTCGGACGTTCCGAAGTTGCTAGAAGAGACGCGAATTAACGCAACGGATTGTTAGCGTCCAAAGATGTCTTCAAGCGAGGAACTACATCTTGGAGATCACAAAAAAGTCCGCTGGGCGCTCAACCTGGAAAATATCGTGTACTTCACTCCCGATAGATTTGAGTACGAAGCTGAAGCCCAAGGCAAGACCTCTCACTCGGTGCTTAAGAAGTTAAAAACGAAGATTCGTGCTCTGAAGAACAAACGGCTGTCGGCCCTTCTGGAGAGCTGCGACCGAGATGGTCTGCTTTGGTTGCAAGAAACATTTGGACGAATTGTCGGGAGAGGTTTAGGACGTTTTGGGACATTTTATATCACTGACGAGGTAGACTTAAACAAGAACTGGGATGAACTATTTGATCTTTACGGAGAGTGAAAGTCAAACTATCAAGAACTGACGTGAAGCCATGAATACTGGTTGTTTCAGTGACAACAGGAAAGACAGAGATATTGAACATCTGTAGTCGCTAGACCGTTGGAAAATTTATAGGAAAGCAATCCAACAGAGTCTTAATCGCACGGCCCTGCTTGTCAGCTAATCCTAGAAAAGACCCTTTTCAATAAGGATTTTAGAAGACGGACATCAGTGAAACAATATCGCAAACGAAAGCGACACATTTGTGTGAATTTTGAATTAAGTACTCTTTTGTTATTGTGCCATATTTAACCTGTATTTATCCAGCAGTTTATATGTATACACTTTGAAATATCCCTGATCGGATTGTTTTTTAGCGGCTGTTTCAGTATTGTCAACACAGTTTTTAATTCGAAAGTAGTGTGCATAAATTATATTTGTGATTTGTCGTGCAATTTTTTAAAATTAATAAATACCTTTTTGACTACTGTTAAGAATCTCAAGATCCCAAACAATTAAATCGGTTTCAGGCTGCGAAGCAGAGAGAGAAAAAACACATAAAAGAATATTTATTTCTAACTGAGAATCAACATGGTCAGTCGGAAAGCAATTTCGATTGGCTTGTAGTGAAGGTGTAGTCCATAGGTGTGATGAGCTACTGGGATTAAAAGCGATGAATAAAATCAGTTTTCCATTGTTTATAGTTTGTCCTTTTTATATTATTCTCCCGGTAATGAGAAAGCAATTTTCAATTTTCAGATTTTGAAGCTTTCACCACAAAAATTGTGACAAGGATCTTTCTATTGATATACATTTTAACTTTCTCCGTCCTCGACAGACAAAATGATTGCTAATAATTAGAATGCATTTAGATAAGGCTTTTTGTGCCAAATTAAAAACGTTTTATTGCAAAATCTTGCGTTAAGCTTGCTGTGCTTCAACAATAAAAGTGTTGGAAAACAATTTAGTTGCGCAGTGCATGCCATCATAGTTTGGTGGTACAACGCACTTCTTTGACGTTTGTAAAAAATCCGTTCGTTCGTTCGTTCGTTCCGGCCAGCTTCGTTCGGTCATCCATTCATTTATTCATTCGTTTGTTCGTTCCGGCAATCAATCATTCACATTTAATTGTGTTTTTCCGGAGTTTGACCCACTTCCTCAAAATAAAAAGGTCCCACATACTGTGCCAAATCCCGCATCATTTAGGTTCCTGGACTAATAGCTTAATGGAATAATTTATTTTATCATTTCCGTAGTCTCAAAAGGAAGAATAATATCCGTTAAAAACCCCTTTCAGTATTGGCGGCTTAAACAAACTTCATTTCAAGAGTCAGCTGCCATCAAGCCGTAAAGGATATTCACAGGAAAGGGGCTAGACAGCGGGAAACTAGCAATAATTTTTAGAAACAACACGACAGTTTTAAAGTTTACAAACAAATATAGGCAGAGAAACTTCTGCCTGCTTCCTTGAAAATATTCTTTATATTCTATTTATAATATAGCAAAAACGAACGAGCTTCTTTAATTACGCCAGCTGTAATTATGAAGCTTGCAAAAAATTAAAATAAGTGTTGCTTAATAAAGTCTAAAAAGCCACTTCAATATACAAGTACACCGGCTTCAATATTGGACCAATTTTTATAAAATTAGTTAAAATTCTAACTTTACTCCGTTGTTTGTGGGAATATAGCAAAAGATATCGCGTCGAGGTTGGGAGATAAATAAATAATTCCTTTTGTTTTATTCCCCAAGTCTCGGTGCCAAGTTAGAAAACTAATATATATTGAAACTGGTCAATTATGAAACCTGTCTGAATGTCAAAATAAATGTTGCTTAAATGTCTGAGTAATCAAACGCCGTTTTAGTTCCCCCATGTTGGCTTATTTGCATAAATTGCACAAAAGAGGCCTTTAAAACCTCATTTTCCTAAATAATGTGGGTGGGGAGATTTTTTTACTTGATGTTTGAAAAGGGAAGACAAATTTCAAATATATTAATATCCTGAAAGAGACTTTGGGAGAGAAAAACCTGAAAAACCTGATCACAGGTTTCTTCTGTCAAAGATTTGCAAGCTCCCGCCTTTTTAATACACTAACAGATGGCTTCTTGCTACATCCTGTTTTTATTATAACAGCACGTGCGTTTCAATGCCTTTTAGTGGCGTGTGGATTAATATGTACACGATTTTTCACTTCTGTAAGGGGATGTGTTGTGGTTTAATTTTATCCCGGGTTCAAATTTTAGTTTCCTTTGCTTCAAACCGTCCATTATCATACATTACCATACCCAAGAGCAAAGGAAAATAAAATTTGAATCAATTATGTCATTGAAGTGCAACATATGTGTTTCATGTAAAATCTCGTACCGGTGCGATTTCCCTACAAGTATATAAACTAAGTGATTTTATATCGCTTTTACTAGCTCTTTTGGACTGAACGGAGATTTGCTGTAACAGATGGTTTCTGATCACATCCTGTTCTGACTTTAACCAACTGTGCATGCACGCTAGAAGAACACATTGTTTCTTTGCCAAGCCGCGACACGAGGAATGTAGATATGCACGTTTTTCCCCACTATAAAGACTGAAGTTAACAGAGTAGCTCGTCAGTGATGTTATTGGTTGTATTATTTCTTGTCTGCACAAGATGATTTCTTGGCGTGTCCTGCTTTGAATATAATCAGCCGCACGGACGTTAGTTGCCACCCCCCCCCCCCCTTCGCCCCCAAACCCCAGTCCCGGGTGTTGAACGTCCTCGGAAGGGAGGGGGGGTAGAGACTGTGCCTCTCATCGTTAGCTATTAGATTTAAACTCATTTTCAGGCCTGACCGTTTGTGTATCTAAGGTGGAAAATCATGCTTGATCGTTTAGAATAGAAAACTTTTATGTAAATTCACTCTGGTGGTTTCCTTAGTCCGAACTGGAAGACAAAGTTTCAGACCGAGACTGCAAAACCTTTTCCAGGATCAAACAGCCCAAAATCATACACTTTGGAGCAGCACATAAATACATCATAAATCCCAAGTGGGGAAGAGGAGGGAGATGTGGTGGTTGGGGGGGGGGGGGAGGAGATGAAAACTGTTTTGTTACCAGGCCATAACACGAGGAATTTATAGGTACACGTTTTTTAACACCGTATAAAACGTTTCACTTGCAGATGGTTGCTAGTCATATCCTGTTTTGAGTTTGACACACACGCGAGTCGAACACGTTTTCTAGTTGTAAAGTCGTAGCACGAGAAATTTAAATGTGCACGTGTCAATTTTTATCACCTCAAAAGCGCGTGATATCAGCTGATTCCTAGTCACATATCGTTTTAATTTTGGTTGAAATTATATGTACTCGATATATATTTTCTGTAATGAAAGACAAACTTAATTTAAAATTTGGTAACACATTTACCGTAATTTCTGATTTTGTTTGTGTGCAACTTTACTGAACGCAAATGGTGTCGTGAATATATTTATGCATGCCACAAAAATTTATTTCACCTACAACTGCAAGAATATCGCTTATCTAAGTTCAGATTAGGATGACCGTGCTGCTGTGTCAGTCCAAGGTTTTCTTCTTGTCTTGAAAAAAAAATCTGATCGGCTGAAGAAGCCTTTTCTAGAAAATCTAATAATATTAAATGATTAGAAAACCCACAAACAGAAGGAAAGTGGAAAGGATGGTACAAATAAACCTGAATGCACGGATGCGTCATAGCATTTTGCTTGCGACATTTTCAGCCTTGTGTCATTAAAAATGCTGTGTTAACTCTGAAAAGACCATTATGAAATTCTGAGTGAAAACAACATCGGAAAAATATAGGAAGAACCTAGTGAAGCACCACCGCAGAGAAATACAAGCGGAACTTGATTCAAACGGGAAAATATTGATCATAATTGACACCTTGGCATGTTTTAAAAGCGATCGACAATGATATTTAATACTCTCCACAATATATTTTCTCGTCAATAATTCAAAGGTTGGTAATGATAGTAATGTTACCGATTGGTAAACGTCGGTCTTTGGGGTTTCAATACTTCCTTTTAGCCACATTTTGTGACCGGAAAGTTTTAGATTTAATTTCATTCAATAGAAAACAATAGCCAACGATTTTATCTCTTACTTTCCGGTAACAATAGATCGGTTGATTCTCAAAATTTAAACAAATTGCTCAATAGTTTCTCTGGCGTTGTCGAGACTTAATTTTGTCGTGAAAATTTGAATGTAAATAATAGAAAATAACCTCAACAATGGAAATTTAGCTAATGCAGCTTTACAGACTTTCAATAACACCAGTTGATGTATTTTTACACACTAGCTGGCGGGAAGGAAAAATAATGAGTCAATAATTTATCATTCCGTATCCACTGCAAAATTGACCTTTGTTCCGTCTTTTTCTTTTAATAGCACGGAAAAAAGATTATATCTCAAAGATGTAATCAAAAGATCTTTAAAAGTACAGAGTGGCGCCAATTTCCGTAGTACTGTTACAAGCCCGGAGACGGGGGGGGGGACTCTGTATATTTTTGGGTAGGGGTGTGCCACATCCCAGACTTGCTATTTTTAGAACTGTATTACCATTAGTGTTTTTAATGGAATACCAGCTGTCATCAACGTTGCCGCGATGATTTCATTTACGTTTAGGAAAGCCTCTTTCTCTTCCGAGTTTCTATTCCTATTCTGGGCCTAATTCTTCATTCCACTTATCAGTTCCCCAGCCAAGGATTCCCTAATCAAAAACAAAACTCTCTGATTTCTATAACCTATCCCAGGCTTAACTGCTTGAAAAGCATACCCTTCACAGCTGCACATACACATTTAGCTCACATATGGAAGTGCCCCCCCCCCCCCCCCCCCGGGGTTTCGAGTAATGTTAGTACGAATTTTTCCGGGCGTTCTATATTTATTACATACAAGCTTGCACTGAAAAAATTGGGGATCTCGCAAGATGTACGTACGTTTAGATTTGTAAACAATATAATGCCACCTTAGCTGTTCCGTGTTTTAACTATAGAAAATTTGTCCTAAAAACCATTTCCATTTGATAAACAGCAATTGTGAAATGACCCATGCTTTGCCTTCATTGTTTCCTGAAGTCTGCTATGAATAACTGATATTCCATTTTGATCATGAAATATAGTCCCGCATTTATCATGTACCTCAATACGGACGAGCAAGCTTGACCGATGACTATTTTCTAAATCAGCACGAGTCGCCAATTTAGGCAACTCTTAAATAGCCATGGAAAGCCGTTTATTTTTTTCGTATAGTAAAAACATAACAAAGAATAGAAAATCGTGATTGCGTATGAGTGTTTTTTTTTTCTATTATTGCTACAATGGCAGCCGTCCTATAGTTAAAAATTAAAACGCCATTCGAGAATATGTCTCAAAGATTTAGCGGGCCTTGTCTCTGGCGCGCCATGCCGAGTAGCTAAGTAGGAAGACTGGAAGGGAATCACAGTGAATGAGTTCTCAGCATGATATGACGTCACAGTGCGGCTTTGTTTCTCTAATTTTCATTAACATAATCACTGATTTACTTCCCCACCGTCCACCGAAGATTTTTAATCTCAAAGACGATTATAAATTGCTTTTATATATGTCTTCTATTAGAGCTACATGTAATTAAAGAGCTGGGTTGGATTTTTACACTTAATTATGTCTGTGCTGATTTAATTCCTGGCTGTGATGATTCGAACTGACATTGGATGGTGCCAATAAATTAATATTTGATTGCTGTACTCATCCTGTTTCACGAGATTCGGATTTGAATTGAATCTTCGGCGCGTGACTTCATAGTCGAGTTTTTATATCACACGAAAGCAGAAATGATAGCATAAAAAATAGGTCACAGTAAAGTCAAACATAAAAAGCTTAAAGAAATATATGTTGTTTTTGTTTTTTTTGTCAGGAATTTTCTTCTCGGACACCACTTGCAGCCAAGATTCTGGTCATGCACGTTTCCGGATACAGGCTTCAAGTAGGACCACGTTTTGTCGCAAACAACCAGCCACTGACTATCTTTTTTAACTTTCTCAGCTCCGTGGGTATGAAAGTCATTCAGAATTGCAAGTGTGGGGTTCATTTACTCAGACTGAGCGAATATATCCGTACAGCACAGAAATCAAAGCCTCAATGGACAGCGAACTTACAATGGAGTCGCAGGGTAAAGACCTAAATCTTGGCAACCATAAAAAGGTCCGCTGGGCTTACAAGCTGGAAGAAATTGCGTTCTTTACACCATCCAGCACTGAACACGAAGATAAGGAACCCAAGACAAGACATTCGGTGTTGAAAAAGTTAAAACTAAAGGCTCGCATTCTGATGAGCTTGGACATTTGCGATGATCTCTTACAAAAGATGCAGGAAATATTGGAACGGGTCATGGAGAGAATTTCACGACACAACGGCGAGTTACAAATAGAAGATTTAAGTGACTTCGACACGTACTGGGATAAACTTTTTGAGCTCTATGGAGAGTAAAAGCTTGGAATCAAGAATAATTGGTAACATTACGGAAAGCTCACAAGATAATTATCTCGAGTTATTTGTAAATATTTTTTGTCGTTGGGCGTCTTAGATTACGACTGCGAAGGTTCACATCGTGATCAGGGCTAGAAAAATTGTGACGCGAATTGCATTGCTAGAAAAACAGTTACCGATCGGCAGCATTTGTGACCAAAATGCACGCGATTTTACTTTAAAATTTAACTAGCATTTGCACAGTTTCTGCCGATCTTTGTGAGAAAATGACTCAATATTCAAACTGTAACATGAAACTATTTTCATTAGCCGTATTTGTTTTAAATTACATTTGCATAAGAGGATCCATTTCAGTTTCTGATTCAGAATATTAAAGTGAGAATTTTTGTTTACATGCGACAGTTTTAGTTCTATCCGGTAGCGGTACTGATTTTTCTGAAAAGCGCCATAATGGCTGAAACGGAAAGCCAGAAATGTAAATTGCCAATCGGGATGTAAAATGTTTAGTAACAATATTAAAAACCTCTACGTATAACAAAGCAAAAAAGTAAAGTAGAAAAAAGTTTTACCTTTGCAAGGTTTTATCAATTTTAAAATTAGCCGACTCTGAACAAACGAAATGCCAGATAATTTAAATTGCAAAATAGATAGTTTTAATTGCACTGAGCGAACTTAGACGATAAACCACATAAGCCGGCTGGCATGTGGTTAAAAAGGTTTAAATTAAAATTGCTTTTTCTTCCCCGATTGGGTTTGTTACGTCTAGCATTGAACCACCTTCATGCAGCTGCGACATTTTAGTTCGTTCGCCCTTGTTAATTAATTGGAAAATAGAAGTTATCTATTTTTTTCCAATAATGGCCTGGCCCGTAGATAATCACTTGCAGTCTAAAGAAAACCGCCTTTAATAACACAGCATGTTGCTCAGAGTTTTAATGAAAAAGAACTGTGTGATTAAAAGCGGCTCTAAACAGCGTTTTTATTTTTCTTTCAATCAGGTTGTTTGGGAGCAAAACAATTAAGTTGGACACTTAACATACATGTCAAACTGAAATAAAAAAAAATGTATCTGGTATTTGACTTATGAATTCAACAACACGGCCAACTTTGATAAAAATCTCTCAGAAATTTTAGGAAAAACCCCTTCTTTTGAATTAACTGACAACTTTTTGTTCTGTTAACAGAATTTGCAAATCATTAAGAAATTAAAATGGCAGCTTTTTCTTCACGGCTGGGCTCGCGACACAGATAAATCTTCGTTATTTTTTCGCAAATGCGCACAGTATGGTGACCTATAAATTTTCCCTTTGTCGGAGTGAACAGACGAACCGAGGCATATGCCTCGGTTACGTAAAATTCTTGAATTTATTATATTTTAATGTTCCTGTAAGGGGCTACGCATTCCTAGCAAGAAAGTGAATAGGAAAGAAATGTTTTTTAGGCATTATCTCGGTGATATTTTTTATCTGGCTACGGTCCAGGTGAAGTAACCAAATTTCTATTGTAGAAAAACATTTCATACTCTCTTGAGAAAAATAAGTAATCAAGGAGAATGTGAACTTTGCTAGTACTCGTGAAAATATAATTGTGGCCTCAAGATCACTGCTTACTAGGAACAAGTTGTCGATTGAAAATGTTTGCCTTTAATATAGTAGAATGTTCCTTGAAGTCGATGCTGTACATCTGTTATATTTCACGTTTTGTTTTCTCCCTATTTTTTCTGCTAGAAGCCGCTATATTGTAAGAAATTTGTGGTTATGTACAAGGTTTTCCTTCTCCTAAACGAACATAGGGCCCCCTTTTTTATTTCAAAACCAATAGCCAAAGCTGGAACGAAAATTTGTTGTCGTGCATCAGTTTAGCCTGCGAGCAGGCTCACCTTTGGGTTACACGCGCGCGCAGCGAAGCCGCGACAGAGAGCGACGAGCGCTGGCGAAGCCACCAGACTCCTGCCCCAGACTCCTGCCTGCCAGATCGCTTCGCTCGCAGATCACTCGCGCGTGTGACCCAAAGGTGAGCCTGCTCGCAGGCTAGCATCAGTTCTACTTCTAATGATGAAATGACCGTATGATAGGAGTCACACAATAAACAGAAGCACGCATTCCCTAGTTTATAATGGCTTACCCTACAAAAGCAGGCATAAAAAGCAGAGATTGAAGAACACAACACAGAACACAAGAACACAACACCCGGACCGTTCCATCCGGAATCCAGCGCACTAACTTTAAGGCAACCTTCACTGCAGTTCCCTTATTTCGAGAGAAATCATTCACGTTAACGTGAAAGCATCGGTAAGGATATGTAAAGTGCCTGCTGAGGAGTCTGCTGAGGGTAAATATATTTTTCAGTTCCCTCAAACGGGATTCTTTACTTTTAAGGTGGCTCGACTGGATTTTTTAGGGGCAACACCGCTCAAGTTTGAGAACTAACCAGACTGTTATTAACAACGCCATCGAAAAACGATCACCACAGCTGAATTAGGTAAAGATGAAAATTTGTTATGACCAGTGTTATTTTGACATCGGAGTTGTCATAGCAACGTAATGACGTCATCACGTTTATCAATTTCGTTCGTATTGCTCGGCACCAGTAGATTTTTTCGAAAATCGCTCAAGGGAGCATGTACCTCCTATACCTGCCTCAATGTTGGCAAAGTTTGATCAAATTCTGTGAGAGCGTTATCGAAATTTTTGGGGATGAAGTTTCGAGGGTTATAAATACAGTAAAAAACATACTATTGAGATAATAGGGTAATATCTGAAGAACACTGACGACGCGCTTTGGGAATGCAGTTTCATCTCATAGTAGTTTGATGCCATTTAAGTTTCAAGGTCATTGAAAACACGCAAGGCAATAAAATCCGGGCTCCAATGTACTACTTTTTTCTCGCAGATTTTGTGTTTACAAGTGAGTGTCCTCATTATTCACGGGCATTGTATTCAACTTTCATTTTCACGTGCACAACTCAGCAAAAAATTCATTTGCATTTTATCAGTGAGTTTAGACTTTTTTCCTGATCTGTTGTTGTACACAAAAATAGCTTTTCGTTTCCTGGAGAAAGAGACCCTCGGCATTGCTGTATTACAGTCTAATGGCGTAACAAATATTATTACAGTTTTCAAGTCATATCAGCATGTTTCCCGAACATTTTTAGAAAGCAATTAAGCGTTCTGTTTAATGCAAATGAATTTTTTGCTGAGTTGTGCACGTGGACATGAAAGTAAAAAACAATACACGCGAATAATGAGAAAACTCACTTGTAAACACAAAATCTGCGAGAAAAAAGTAGTACATTGGAGCCCCGGTTTTATTGTCTTAAATGTTTTCAATGACCTTGAAACTTGCAGGCCATATAAACTGATGACAAACCTCGAGATTGACAAGTTTTTAAAAAAATTCATTGAGTGGTTTCCAAATAATTATCACATTTGTAGGTGTAGACCAAATTATTTACAAAAGTGGCAACAAGAGCACCTGAATGCACGCTCATCAAATCCGTTTTTTTCGCAATCGGTCGTGGTGATTTTAAATGGCATCAAACTACTATGAGATGAAACTGCATTCCCAAAGCGCGTCGTGTTCTTCGGATATTACCCTATTATCTCAATAGTCTGATAGTCTGGTTAGTTCTCAAACTTGAGCGGTGTTGCCCCTAAAATATCCAGTCGAGCCACCTTAAAATGCTCCGCACCCGAACAAAATTGCTTTGACAATGGCACCGACAGTCGGCATTTCGCCGTTTTCAAAACTTAGAACTGTTTTAGTAAAGTTCCAAACAATTTAGTAAACCAGGAGAATACTTGTTAAGTATCAATCTTTGAACAGTGAAAATGAAAACCTTATCTTTGAAGTAGTTTTCTTATTTTTTTACGTTTTACCGCGGTGAAAAGGCCACCGCGCCTTCCCCAGAGATTATATTAGCTAACATTAAGTACAGCCGTAGCAAATTCTTAAAGCTTATTTTTTGAGAGTCAGCTCTTCGTCAAAGCATGTTTATATTTTATTTTATTTTGTTTAATTTTACTTTCAAGTAATTTCTAAATGTTTTCAACAAGGTTGTTCTCTTCTTGTTATACTTATAATGAAATGCTCCAAAATCCGCAAAGGTTTCCGTCCTCGAAGAAACTTCTTTCGCTCAATGTCCGCTGTATTCAACTCATATTTGTTGCATCAGTTTAAATCTAAAGCGCGACGCATGCGAGCAAAGTTTCTTTCTCAAATTTTCTTTAAAAAGATTTCCTTGTGTGTAAAGATTTTGCTATGGGCCGAAAATGTATTCTCGTTGTTGCATATGCCAGAGTAAGGGTCTCGGAGTTTATTTGCCATCCTCGTCTCCAGGGTCTTTCAGGTGTTCAGCGCCTCGACTGAAGTCCCTGGGTACGAGGTTGCTAATTCCAAGAACACGGTTTGTGTTTAAAGCCATGCAGAAGCTTGTGGGGCCCTGTAATCTATCTATATGAAAGAAATAACAAACAAATATAACATATTGACTAAACATAACATATTGACTAAACATAACATGATTAAAAAAACAACTGGCAGGAGGCAGACCAGTTGGCTATTTACAAGCATGATCGAGGAGTTGAACTCGGGACACTCGAGAACAAATCCAGCTAGTGGTCAGAGCAGGACTTGAACCCGGGAAGTCCGGATTTCCAGTCTGTCGCTCTAACCACTCGGCCACGCTGCCTCCACAGAAGCAAATTCAATAAATGACCTTTTTTTTTGTTAAAAAGATAAACTGGCTAAGAGAGTTATTCAGAAAAGACCAATCTGCAGTCGTAATAAAATGCGCAAATTGACAAATGGCTTTAGATGTGCCCGCGCATGGAGACGTCGATTTGACAACGTGAGAACGTTGTAGTCACGATTTGACAACGTGACAACGTTGCAGTCACGCGTCTGGTCAGGTGTACCGTTGTGACGCCATTGTCCATTCAAACAGCTTCTAACAATGTACGTGCCAAGTGAGAAAACGTGTGCCTTTTTGTTTCGCATACGCAGACTTGAATTGTTTTAGCTACTGAAGATTTTCATACGTATGTAATCCCAAAAAAGGTGACAGCTTTTGAAATGGTGAAACTTTTCTTATAGCGTTTTATAAAGATGAGCTTGGTTTTTATTTGTAATAAAGAAGTTTTTATATGTTAAAAGATATGACTGGCTCGAGTGAAAAGCGAGGTGTGGTAGATTCAAACGCTGAAGCACATGAAGTACTAAACTTGAAAAGACAAACAAACGACAACAACATGTTTTATTTAAACACGGTAAATATTAAAGCTTAATTTTAGTTGAAAACTACGTAGCGTCTTTTATGCTAAACTTGTTAATGTTTCTAAATGACGCTAAATGGCGGTATAAAATGCATCGACGTTTCGGCAATACTGCCTTGTTCGTGCCACCCTGAAGAAGGCAGTATTGCCGAAACGTCGGTGCATTTTATACCGCCATTTAGCGTCATTTAGAAACATTAACAATTATTTTTAAATATTAAAGCTTGTACAGCTTATGGGGCCGTGTTGCAATGCTAAGAGCCCAAAGACAGAAAAAAAAGTTTAAATAAAAAAAAATATTAAGATATTGATCACAAGATTCCAACAAATCAGTATCGCTGTTATTTAATACATCAAACAGCTTCTTACATTGATGAAAAGTTTAATACAGAAGTGTGTAGGCGTTTATTTCGTTTTCAATCGCTCTTACTTCATTCGCAGTCAAATTCGAAGTCTACCCTGACCAAAGGCTATTTCAAGTTTGGACTGTTTCCAATGTTTCAGGCGGATAGGCACATTTTATATATTTAATTAAATAAAACAAGTCATTCGGCAGATGCTCTTAGCTAGTTAAAAAATAGGTTATAAAATAGATAAATATATACACCCGGAAGGAAGCAAAAAAAGCAGATCTAGAAAATGTTTAGTTGCTGAAGCAGTGGTAGTTATTAGCAAGAAAATTATGTCCAATTTAATGGCTTGTTGTTAAGTAAACATTTACTGCAAATAAGCAGAAATCTTGCTCTAATGTTTAGCAGTTCAGAATTGACAACTCCCACGGTGCGTTAAGTTCAAAACAATAATCCCGATGTTGGTATAAGTCAGTCAAATCCTCGAAATTAATTTCGCTGGAATGTCCCGGAATCAGCTTCTTTACATGCCGTTCGGCCATTTTCTGCATCCAGTGAAGAACACCTCGGTCTTGGGGATTAATCTTTGTAATCGTCGCGTTCTTTGCTGCCTTGCTGCCGGGTTCTTGGCGCTCAAGGTTGGGAGAGAAGTACTTGATCTGCTCCAAGTTTACCGCCCAGTGAACTTTTTTTTTATCTCCAAAATCTTTTAATTTTTTATCTCTCGAAGACATTGTTGTAGTTTGACGGTCAATAACTCTGATTTGATTTTGCTGTGGTGTGAGACGTTTCCAAAGTGATGTGCGCGATACTTCGCGACACGGCACAGACACGCTACTGCACGGACACGATACTGCACGATAATGCACGGGCACGTTAAAAGTATTCACAAAGAGATCTGAAGTGCTAAGCAAAGTGTTTCTGGTCAATGTGAAAACGTGGAACTGGATTAGCCTGGTATCCGGCGCGTGAACATTATCAGATAGTTTCCGCTGAACATTCGAGCAGTCAAGGCAAAAATAATGATACCAAGAAGAACTCATAGCATGGTAATAGTTTCAATACAGTTAAGAAGAACTTATCGAAACTTTAGCTCTCAAGCTGACCCCGCGAGAGAAAAATGAATTTGAAGTTAGCCATATTTTAGTTAAAACGGACGTTTCACGTTAGTTCAGAACAGCATAACACGCGTTTTAAACATATTTACGAGGTTTACATTAACTTTCTCTAGAATGCTTTAGAATTTAACCGCGAGGTCACTTAGAGAAATGAATTGTAGTGAGCTGTTTCAAATAGTATACAAAATGGTACCCTGGTATAAGTAGATTTTTGGTAATTAATTTTTGCACTCGAACTTACGGTGGAGTCCGTCATAATTCTTTTAAGAGGTGGTATAGGCGAGATACGCGCCACAGTATATTCCGGTTTGTATCTCCGGCGTATGAAACTGTATTGCTTCCTGAAAGTTTTAAAAATAAAGTGGTAGGCCAGACATCTCTGGACAAATGAATACATGTGACGTGATTGGACCTATTCACATTCTCTTGCATATCCGGCGTATAGATTTCTCTAGTTCAATGAAAAAAACGTGAAAGTGCTAGGCCAGACATCTCTGGACAAATGAATACATGTGACTTGATTGGACCTATTCACATACACTTGCATATCCGGCGTATAGATTTCTCTAGTTCAATGAAAAAAACGTGAACTAAATTCACTTTGTGTCTGGCGGGTGAATGAACATTGCTCAGTCATCGAGTCCCAAGTTCTTCGTTATTATTCTTTCTACTTAAAAAGACAACAACTGTAAATTCAAGTTGGGTGTACATTTGACGCACTCTTATTACAAATTAAGTGGAAATTGCTTTCCCGAGAACTTCGATTTTGTTGTTTTTCCTTACGCGTCCGATAACCAAAATAGATTTTTTGTCAATTGTTAAATCATGGCATCGGATTAAACTGCTTGTTTGGCTGATTATGTTAGCTGCTAAATTTCAGATTTTATCTTTGATTTTAGAAAATAGATGAAACGTTGCATTCAGAATTATTTTATTAGAAGTAAGCAGATAACGCAGATGTTTCGCAAGTCATTTCTATTATAAATAAATCATACATTCAGATGGCCTGAATGTCCGCAATGACAGAGGACGAGATTTTGTACGCGATGTGTCACGGATTTTAACAGATTTTGAATATTTACATTTGTATCGAAGGAAACCAAAAAAATAATGGTCCATTGTTTTATCAACAATTGCTATATTTAAGCACCAAAACTGTTAACAAGCGTCTTTAGCTGCAGATGGCTAGGATGGAAATAGATTACAACTTGAAATTTCGAGGCAAAACTTTTCAAGTTGTTTCCGTACGGCTTTAAAAAATCGATATTTATAGCCGTAGTTTGATTTCTATCCACAAATTAAGGTTAATATATTTTCCTTTAGATGTTCAAAGATAATGTTTTTCATGGGTTAAGTTGCCTACCACTAATTTCAGAACAGTTTATGGGTTAAGTTGCCTGCCACTAATTTCAGAACAGTTTATACCAAAAACTCTGCGAAATTCCCGTGACGAAGTTTCTTTAAAGTGACTGTGTCACGGCTGACTTAAGTCTATTTGATTACCTTTTGCCAAATACTCGCTATGAAACTTTATGTATTTATGAATCTAAATGACAAAACAAAAGCTAAATGACAACCAAATATGTCTCCCGAACGTTAAAATTAAAAGTTACAAGCAAACGAGGTTAACTTTGAAAACTGTTCAGTCTAACAGAATTTCAAAAAAACTACATCGCAATCCGTTTCAATCTTCTTCAATTGTCCATCAGTACCTTCTTTTGTGTTTGATGTGTTATTGAAATATTCCTTCACTGCTGTAAGTGGTTATTTTTACGTTTCACCCAATTTGCAGGCCATTTTACTTTGTCTTAATCTGGCTTAAATCCGTGACAAAGTTCCTTTAAGGGGGCCCTTCTTAACTACAGATCTAAAGCAGTTGCTAAGGAATTACTGAAGACGATTTTTGGTGGTAAGCCATTTTGAAGCATTTTGAAAGGCTAAATGGTGATTTTTTTTTCTGGGGGGGGGCAGCTGCCATGAAAAACTTGACGTTCTGCGTACGTAACTTGTGCCAGTGCAGCCTAGTACCCAGGCGTTCCCCTCCCGCCTATCGGTTTGGCGCGAAATTTCGTGACGTCACCGAATGACACTGGCGTTTTCCGGCCGACACCCCAACCCGTTCCCAGGCCCTTACGTGAACCTCACGCTCACCAGAGAGAAGAGAAGAACGCCTAGGGACTAGGCTGGTGCCAGTGGAGGAATTTTTTTAAGAATCAGAGAAAATGTAGCCTTCTTTACGATCCCACGTATGAAATCACAGGGAGCAAAGGAGCCAAATTTGCCCTTTGTGAATCAATAGACAAAGTTTGGATGAAATCTATTGTCAGTTCTATTTCAGAGGAATGACCTTAAAATGTTCTATGCATCTATTATATCGTGCATGGCGCTTGTCTTACGTTATCCGATCTTTTTGTTTACGCGCTGGTTAAGCCGATATCGTGTTGCTATTGGCGTAGCCGCAGACTGACTGACTGACTGTGGGCACCCCAATCGCTACGCAGCAGAACACAGTAAGAAAAGAGACAAGGGATGAAACAGAATGGAGCCCAATTTTCGATCCCCGATTACTCGTTACAGATTCAATAAATAAGACTGATTTTCGGTTTACGGTCTAAAAATTTACAGCTTCTTGGCAGCTGTATAACCATTTCGATGAAGAGATTCATAAAACAAGTCTCTTTGCTTACTAGATACCTTCCTTGGCAATTGGTATTTAAGAAGGACCCCCCTTAAGCCTTCAAACACATCAACCAAATTTTCATTAAAGTCACAATAAAGTTCATCAACGTGATGATCTGATCAAGCCAGCAAATTCATTTTTATTCGAATGTGAATTACTGACATCATTCTTTTCTTTCCTTAGAACAATAAAATATCAGTTCAACTTGCGGGATTTAGGTTTTAACAAACTAAAACCACTGCATACAAATTACTCCTTTTTAGACATACTTTGCCACAATCAACCTCGTCCCCAGGGCTTTTCCCTTCTTCGTGGGTCCAGACCGCCCCCACAAAGAAGGGAAAAGCCCTGGGGACAAGGTTGTGCCACAATGCCTCTTGCTGTGTACATACTATAAAGCCCAATGGTGTAGTTTTCGTGCGTCCTCGAACATTCTTACAGTTAACATTCTCTCTTGATGCCCGAGAAAGGTATTCTATTTGCCATTCTGTCAAAAATATAAAAACAAAAGTGCGCAATCGTGTTTCTGACTAGGGTCTTTCAGCAAAATTGAGGACGACGTTGAAATGATAAGCTGACGATAAACAAGAAACGATTGACGCCAATAATTTCTCAAGAAATCACGTGTACAGAAATGAAACTTCAGTGATCGTTCGAAAAATGTTCGTCTTCAATGATCACACCTTTCTTTAACGTCATTAAAAAATTCTGTGCTGTTGTTGTCCACTCGCTTCCAATGTTTAAATTACTGTCATTTTTACTCTTGATAAGATCCGCAGAGATTTTAACTGAAAAGATTCCCTTGTTGCTCAGTGCTGAGCTAAACAGAATTCTGCACCACAACGTTATCAGTACGCAATTGTTCGGGTGAATCTCGAAGTCTCTGCCGAACAGAGGAAGATATCGCGATAGGTTGCTTTTCATTGCTGGTCCACAGTTGCCACGGTATAAACAGACGCAAGATTCATCCAGTGTGATGTTTCTGTTTAGATTTCTTTGGTTTCTTGTGTGAACTTTTCTGGTCAACGGACGGCTGAAGAGGCAAAACGAGTCGATTACAATAATTGTTGATCAATTAAGCATTGAGTCTAACTAGTAATGACTGTGGTAATTCCACTGTCAGTTTAAAAAAGAAATAAACATTGAATGAGGGGAAGAAACGGAGGAGGAGCAGGAGCAAGAGCAGGAGCAGGAGCAGGAGCAGGAGCAGGAGCAGGAATGGAAGCAGGAGCATAACATGTGACTTGATATATTTACCTTTGCCTTTCGCTTTGTACTTGTCACGCTGATCATATTAACATTGTTTTTGCTGCTGCTAAGAGCCTCTTGCCAATCTTCATCCTTTCCCGATATGGCAAACCTAACATGAACAAAAAGAGTGTCTCTATCACTTACTTTCACTAGACAGTTATGTACCCTTAGGGTCCGAGGTTCCCCTTCCAGGATTTTGTTAATACCCAAATGATTTAAACTGTCCCTTGGGTCAGGGTATTTACAAAGCGGTAAAACTAAAGCTTACAGAGGGAAAAAAAGGCAAGAGACAACGTAAAAGCAATTAAACCTACTTGGGGATGCATAAAAAGGACTAGAAATATCTACATTGTGGATTTATTGCCTTAGATGATCAGCAAACAAACAAGCAGACAGACAGACAGGCAGGCAGGCAGGCAGGCAGGCAGGCAGGCAGGCAGGCAGACAGACAGACAGCTAGACAGACCGTCCGACCAACCAACAGACAGATAAACCAAAACGTTTGTGACTTACTCGCTAAGATCAATATTTTTTAGTTTTTCCAGTTCTTTCTTTTGCTTCTCTTTCAATTCCTTTGCAGCTTCTTCCTGAAATTTGAACATAACAAAATATTGTGGAAGTAATCAACAAAATTGTATTTCGACCATCAGCCATCATGGTTACGAATTATTTCCTTGTCTTGTGGCGTCCACAGTAAATCAACTCACAGAGTTCCATAACTCGTGTATCTGGACAATACATCTCAATACTTACTTTTAATTTTAAAACTTATGGCGATTAAATTATTATGAAATATTATCACGCCCAGACGAGGCGTATTACACGCATTTATCCTTAATGACAGCTAACATATGTATACAACTTGAACAGAGAGGATTCATTGGTCGAAAGTTATGGTTATGAGAGAGTAGACCATGAAAATCACGTAATCTAAAACGCAACTTAAGGCAAGTTTCAGAATGAAAATCACGTAATCTCTAACGCAACTTAAGGCAAGTTTCAGAAAATTTGAGAAATTGCCGCGAGTTTTTTTCCATAAAAAAACAAACAAACAAACAAACAAGTTGTGAAAAGTGAGCCAAAACACTTAGGACGAAGTTTCTAACACACTCGTGGCCTTCAGGTGGCCTGAAAAATACGAGCTGTCACACCCGCGCGCGCGCACGCTGATTTTCCAATTCACCGGTAAATTTTCCGTGTTACTGTGTAAAACGAATCTACCACATTTTTCCACATTCTACACTCGTATAGACCATAGAAAGGACGCGATAAAAATTAATGTCCAAAACTTTGTAGCGAAACCACTCGCCTTACAGCTCGTGGTTCCACTTGAGTTTTAAATATTTTCTTACGTCATTTCTGTGTAGACCATGGAATTTTTGCATTTAGAGTGACTCCCCCTTACAGACCATATATTTTTGGCCAGCCACCCCTTTGAGTCATATGTTTATCCCCCCCCCCCCCCCCTCCGATCCTACCAGCTCCCCTACCATGAACGGTCCTTTAGTAAACCACTATTGTGAGGTTTCATTTGATTTCAATGTAATTGAAATTGAAAACAATTGTCCATGAGAAGATTTTAAAATGTAGAAAAGATGTGCATTAGATCTACTGCCGCAATGCTGGTTTATAGTGAACTCTCTCTCTCAAACGGACATCGTCGAGACCGGCACCAACTGCCCGTGTTAGAGGTGTCTGTCTTATAGGGAGTTTAGACACAGTAAAATGACTGAAAAACGGCAGGGACGGGACCAACACCAGGTGTCCGTCGTATAGAGGTGTCCGTTAAGAGAGAGTTGACTATACTATTACGTTGGAGAAGAATAGCTAACCAGATCTTCTTGAAGTCCCTGAGTTAATGGCTCCATTGAGACTTCTCTTCCTTTCGTTACTTGGCTGTCGAAGGACGACTCCAGAACTGAATTAAAACACTGCAAAAGGCAAAGGCATAAATTAAATAAGATCAGTGCAACTTCAAGAAGTGTTAAATAAATGAGCAGCAGTCTGTTATCAAGTTTAAAACACGAGGCGCAGACGAGTGGTTTAGACTTGATAAAACACGAACTGCGAATTTATTGAACGGCTACAAAATCTTCTGATGGAGATGAACTCATTCTTGAACTAATATTTAGATTCGGGTTTATTTTGGCCTAGAGAAATGGACATAAAGCTTAGTCTTTATCAAATATATAAACACTGATAATACTGATAATTTGAATATATCAAACACGAGAGACAGTGTTTCATCGGGATATCCAAACACCGAGAAGACACTTTTCAAACGTACGCCTCTTTCCAAAGAGTTATCTTGTCACCCGGATGGCTGCTGTTCGTTTTTTAATTTTCGCACACGACCGGCAACAGCCAAATGGAGAAACTGTAGAGCAGAGCAACGTCACGAGCATGCTGTCTGTCGGTTAAATATCAGGCGTCACTCTAGCGAAGAGTGACTTTTGTTACTCGGGCTAAACTTTAACTTACCTGTACAACTTTTCTTATAGTTCTGTTAAAAAGCCCAAGTAGTTGGGAAGAAGGAAGCTCCAATTCTTTCTGTAAAAATGAAATAATGAAACAATACATCACAAACATGCTACGAGCTTTATTTAAAAGTGTTCGCATTTACACAGCTGTGGTGTGTACCTCAAGGGTTTCTATAGTCTTGTGTTGAAGGCCAAGTCCAAGAAGAATTGCCTGTTGAAAACAAAACAAAGTTGTTTGTATATAATACACCATACTCGATACTCTGAACTGCAATCCGACAACCTCAGTAAAGTTCACATGCAATGTAAGGTATATATAAACTAGTGGTACCTATCGGTAGAAGTGCCAACGAGTACAACAAGAGAGAAGGGTTGTGAGGATAATAAATTTATTGTAAATGTTTGACTAAAAGTACACTTTATGATGTGGGTGTGATCAATGTACATTGCATGTATTCGTTGCGGAATGTTTGTGGAATAAACTGATGCGATTTGGTGAAGGCCTAATGAAGGAGTTCTAAAATGATACTAAAGTAGTGAGAAACCTTGTGAAATCCATGTAATTTGAGGGTTGCAAGCCATTGCAGTTCTATGCCGCTATTTTGGAAAGGTGTCAGCTGTTTTTAAGTCCATTAGACCTTAAATCAAAGTGGCTGTGAGCCACTGAAACTCGAAAAATATATAGCCTTTGTTTACTTCATATATAGTAACACAAATAAAGGCTGCATTTTACCCAACCCCCTACCCGCTTCACAAGACTAATTGATTACTAAATTTAATATTAAAGACTCTCTGTCGACTGCGAGTGTTTGTTATTGTTTTGATTCTGGCAATGAAGAAAATCGTTCGAAAATCAAAAAGATTTAGGGCATTCGCGGCCTAAAATAAAATATACCGGTAGAAACAGGTATAAAATGTTTACTTTCGAGGTCATCCAGCTAAGAAATACTTTATTTTGAAATTATGACCTCGCGTCGAGGGGCGCGAGCTACAATTACAATTACAAGCTCCTGTCGCCATACGCGTTATTGGTCGTCATTTGAAACAACTCCATAAAATAAATTTCCTTTTTATTTGCTTTTAGAAGCACATATACAGAGTATATATATACAGTACTTAGTGCTCTTAAAATACAAGATGTAGAACTAGAGCAATGAACATTTCGTGGCGATTTCTATACCGCGGTTTGGAATTCCAGCGGAGATTGTTTCGATAAGCGGTCACGTACAGATTCTAAATGCTTTCAGTTCGATCTTTTTTCAGTCCGAAAGAACGCACTTTTCATCGAAATAAAAATTTCAAATAATCTCAATAAAGCTTACTTGGTACTGGAAGAATCTACTGGCAATGCGAAGGGAAATAATTCTGCAGCGATTCAGTGTCACTCAGCTCAATACTGCAACAAACGTGAGCAGTTTTCACTTTGCCTGTATCCGAGGTCATCTTCTTTGTTTCTCCATTGATTCTGGGCAGATTTTCTTGAATAAATCTTTTCGGAAGAGCCTCTGGTTACAGTCTAGGCCTTACGCAGGCGATTCTTGGCACCCGCCATGCATGGCTAAAAGCAGGCCGTTGTTTAGCTTCTCACACATGTGAGTTTGCGGATCACGTATCGACGCCATGAATCATGCATCGTGCACGTGCTGAACAAATAAGTAGCGCGCTGATTGGCCACAACTATGACAAATTGTGCACGTGCTGAACAGTTTCTGCTCAACAGATTGGCTAAAAACATCAGACATTGTGTCGTCACGATCTACCTTACATTACATTACCTTACATTACATTACATTACATTACATTACATTACTTACATTTCTACATTTTGGAGCGTTTGTGAGATTTTTTCCGCACATACAAATCTTCTCACGGCTCTATAATCTGCCGCCTCGTCAGGCCTTCTGGTCTTCCAGAAGGCCTGACTCGTTGGCAATAAGCAAATTCCACGTTAAACGCCAGATTCCGTCCCGTTTGTTTTTAACATGGTCAGTTATTTACTAATCAACCAGTTAATCCATTGACTGATTGGTCGGTCAATCAATCATCAATCAATCAATCATACCGACCGACCGACCGACCGACCGACCGAACAGTGTTCGGAGTTTAACTCGTTAGCTTGTAACTTAATCGTAACGCCCGAGAGACACATTTGGTGTCTTTGGTTGTAATGAAGCAACGGTTTTGACATTTCTATCTATAAAAAGTTATCGCTTCCCTAACTAAGTTTCATAGCCAGTATTTGGCAGAAAAAAAATAAAAAAAGTGACCCTCAATTGTTAAAAACATTAGCTACAGCGCAGTAAACGCACTTACGGATTGGACTGCAGAAAGGTCAAAGTCCAGCTTCTGAAGGAAAAACAGCCTCGAAACTGTGCGACAAAAACAGTAAGGTAAAGACAGTTACATTAGTAGTATCTTGAAACCTCCCTTAAAGGAAACAAATTTTCACTTCCTTACCCGCTGGAAGTAAATCTGTAATAAGATGGTAGTCCACCATATTCCGAGAATAGAGATCCAATCTTTTTATGTCGTACGTTGTAAGGACGGCTTCCAATTCACCTTTTGTTAAACCTAAGAAATAAAAATAAATGTTCAGGATACTGATAATCCATTAAAGCTAAACAATTTACAGTAAGTTCATCCCGATGAAAAAGCAATAAAACAAAACATTTAACTTTTACCAGGTTCGAACACCGACAGTGCGATTAAAACAATTAACAGAGACCTTGTTCAAACTTAGCCAGCGTAGCTTGGCGTTCTAGTCAGTCAGGGAGAGCGAGAAAACGAGCTTTTAGTGAAAGTCGAGTTTTGTGTTGAAGCCAGGTGAATTTTGTATGGAAGTTGAGTTCTGTGTGGAAGTCAAGTTAAATGTGGAAGTCGAGTATTGTGTCATTGGAAGTTGAGTTTTATGTGGACATTCTGTTTTGGTCAGGAGTCCAGTTTTTGACGGAAGACTACTTTGGTGCAGAAGTCCAGATTTTATCGGAAATCTAGTTTTTAGCGGAAGACCAATATTCGGCGGAAGTTTTAAGTGGAGTTTTCAGAGGATGGCCAGTTTTCGGTGAAGTCTGGTTTTCAACAGAAGTCCAGTTATCAGGGGAACTCCAGTTTTCGATGAAAGTTCATTTTTTTGTACGCTCGATTACCAGCCGCTGTTCAGAGTTCAACGAAAGACCAGTTTTCGGCAGAAGTCTAGTTTCTGGTGGAAGCCCAGGTTTAAGCAGACGACCAGTATTCGTCAGAAGGCCAGGTTTCGTCAGAAGGCCGGTTTTGGTTTTTGGCGAGAGCCCAGTTTTTTTGAAATCCAGTTTTCGGCGCTGAAGTCAGAAGACCAGTGGCAGTAGGCCAGTTTCAAGCGGAACTCCAGTTTTCGGTGGAGGTCCAGTTTTTTGTGAGGTTCTCATTGGAAGTCTAGTTTTCGGTAGAAATTTACAATAATCTACAATAATGTCCCAGACAATAATGCTGGGACACTGTACAAGATCTCCCCTTCTCCCACTTACAATGTTGTTCAGACAAGTGCGATATTTCCAACGTTGTTGTGTGAAAGTCAAGTTTTGTGTGAAGGTTGAGCTTTGTGAGATGGGGGAATGTCGCAGAAAGACATGTAAAGCTTTAGTTAGAAAGAAAAAATAGGAAAAATGCTAACCTTTCTCTCCTTGGGTAGTATTCTTGTTTTTCAGCATACTCAGCGCTAATGATGGATAGAAACTGCGAAACTGATACGAAAGGAGGGAAAGGAAGCGTCTGCAGAAATCTGGTGAGAGGAAGAAATTTCATGTGTAAGAATGACAATCAAGATTTTTCAAAGAAATCCTGCTTTTTTCCCTACTTGAATCTTGAATCAATATACAGTCAGACCCCGATATTTCAAACTCGGTTAATTCAAAGTTCCGTTGTTTGAACTTAGGTCAAATTTCCTTCGATTTGCCCTTACGTTTTCAGCCACTTGCCACCAGCTAGTTCAAATTCGCTGCTATTTTGAGCTGATTGTTCTTTCCCTAGGCCTAAAATCAACCCTGTTTTTACGAACTTGTCAAGAGCAAAATATATCAGGGCATTTGATAGCCAAGAAAAAGCATAAGAAAGAACCAAAAAGCAACGGCATCTGCTGGTTTATCTGACATATAATCATTGTTATTTATAATCGGTGTCTCTTTCCATGCTGTATTTCATTAATAAAGATAATTTATTTTTTACGACTTTTACACTACCCTGGCTATTTCGAAGCCCAACTATTCTGAAAAAATTTTCATTTCCTCTGGGATTTCGAAATAGTGGGGTTCAACTGTAGCATGTTATGTGAAAGGGTGTAGGTTTCTATTGACTGCCCAAATGACGTTGTTTGCTTTGACTTTGGACTGGTTCACTCTGTTACTGAGCGGTTTATACTTGCTCTCATAGCCAGTCGACTTCAAAGAAAAACTTAAAGGGAATTGTGTTTACAACTTTCATGCATCTGACACCAGGTTGTAAAGTTTTACTGTGATCTTCACTGGTTCCTTGTGGTCATTTAGTGGACCATGCTTGGTCAAATGCGATGTATTGTGGTCAGGGTTTTAAGTAGCCTGCGTTGCAGCCGAACTAAACCCTGGTATAGTCGAGTTCGGCTGCAACGCAGGCTAGGTTTTAAGACAGTCACTGGAAAATCACTCTTGGGTGTTGATATCAATAGCTTCTGGATTTCTGGAAAAATAAGTTTGAATGCCCGGTTTATACATGTACTCCTCCACATCCTGTCAAAACACTTACCAGCCATGTATGCTTGCAGCCAGTTGTCATTATTGTCTTCTTCTGAATCACCCAGGCGTCTCAACATAATGCAAGAGTGTTCACCAGTCAAGTCGTTCTATAAAGTATAGAAAACTGGCTATTACAGTACATTGTTGGCAATTACTTGATGCCCTAAGAAACAACATGTATGATAAATGTGCTTCATATTGTTTTCTTCACACTGTGCCTCTTCAATTGTCCCTTCCTCCTTTAATGCCCCAAAATTCCATGTACACTATGTCTGATTAGGGTCCTTGCTGTAGAAGTTGTTCTGATGTTAAACTTAATGAGCAAACATTGCTTGTGATGGGTTAAAAACAGGGATTGGTGAAGCCTGCTGTAATTTATGTACAAGAAAATATTTTCTAGGGAAAGGCACGGGAAGGCGTTAAAGGTTGGGGGCATTAATTAACAGGTTACTACGAGTAAAACTGAATGATGCAGGTTTCGCTCTCAACCGAGTTCGCACCCACCGAGTTCGCTTCCTACCTTTTTCGAGTTCGCCACCACCGATCACTAACGTGGTCACACTTTTCTAACGCTTAAAGAACGAGAAATATTCTAGATAGTAAGCGTACTTGGGAGCGAACGCGGTAAGTGTACTCTGAAAGTTGGGTGCGAACTCGGACGGTGCAAACACGATTGGGAGCGAACACGATTGGGAGCGAAACCTCCTGCTACCATAAAACTAATAAAGCATGTCCTTACTGGAGTTTGGCGCAGGTAAACAGGAACAAAGTCAGATTTCTTCCAGAATCTAAGAGGAATAAAAAAGTTATAGCTGTAGTTATTAGACTTTTTTACTGAAACGGCAGTCAAAAGATAGTGAATTACATTGTTTCAAACGGCTACAATTATGAGATGACCTGGGACAAATACAATAAATTTGCATCCCGTAATGTCTTTCAAAACAATAGAAATCAAACTGGCTGCCATGTTGGTAAATAGGTCTTTTTTGTATTTTTCCCCTCAAAAATTACTTTATACAACCTCCATGTGGTGGCCTCAAAATGAATACCGGTACATTTGACTCTGGGTTGAGAGGTTTAGCTAGATATAGCAAGATTTTTGTGGTAATGATAGAGCAACACTTTGTATTTATGTCACAAAACTCAATAGTTCTATTGTCCTATTTCCTTTTCCTAGGACCTCTTAGTTCTAGAAAAATGTTACTAAAAAAATCAAATTGTTCAGGCAACGATTATCAGTATGCATCTTTTTCATTAAGACTGTTGTGCAAATTAAAGCTAAATTATTTATTTATTTATTTCTACATTTACCTTAGCAGTTGTGCCGTCAATCCATATGACACACCAAGATAGTCGAGTTGTTCAGCTGGTCTTTCACTGAGTTTTAACAACAAAGGTGGCAGATTACTTCTTGGAGAAATCACCTCTTCCAACAAACCAACTTCCTGTAAACAATAAATAGGAACAACTTGACACAGGCTGGAATTATTAATGCTTAATGCTTACTAAGTACTAGATAAAGCAAAAGCTCAAACTACAACTGTATATAGCAATGTTGTTTCACAACAATTACGATCCAAAGTGATTGCAACGTCTTTGCACTCGGTGAATTTTGTTGATGAAATGCAATCATGCCTGCAATGTCTTAAAATGCGACTCGAAGTTGATTTGCTGAAACCATCTGCACTTAAAACCCTTCACTCAAATGTATTTCCAATGTTCTACTGCATTCTCAATAGTATTTAAAGTATTTTAAAATGCATTGAAATGGAAAAATGAGAAATGGCTATTTGATTATTCTGTTGAACAAGGTTTTTCACAAAGAGGGCCACGTTATGTTGATCATTTACCTCATCTCGAGTCAAAGTTGAAATTTGCTTATCTTCTTGGCCTTCCTCAGCTAAACTGGGGATGTTCCCTTCATAATACTGAATAAGAAGGTTCATCGCTCGTCGTCCATATCCCATCTATTGTTTAAAATGAAGAAAAGTGACAATAAGGTTAAAGATGATTCCAAAGATCTAGAGCATGTTACTCAGCTCAGGCAAATAATCTCAATGTTAGGAAACGAGAACAAGATCTAACGGGTTCAAAGATTTCCTCAGTTTTTTCCACACTCTTGACAGCAGAAATTTTCATATACACTACACCTTGTATACATAAACTAAAAAGTAACTGACTAACTGTAAAATACCTAGAAACTAGAATACCTATAGAGTCATGGTGAAGACTGTATACAAAAATTAATAGTTTAGCACCAGTACATGTACAGTCATATTTAAATGTAACGCACTGCAGCATAAATTTGTTCTTGGTTTCCAATCTTTTAAAACCAGTTTGAATTTTTTTTTTTCTGTGTCATAAAAATTAATGATAATCTTGCATTGTGAATCATAATAATCGTAAATGAAGTGCGAACGGTACCATACCCCTTGGAAGTCAGGGTGGGTAGCGATTCGCACAATCCTCCCTCCAGAAAGCCCAGCGAAGTCATGATCATTAAACTGCTGTGAGATTGTCCAGGGTATAAGGTCACCGGATGCTCTCTTGCCGCGTGACAGACTACTCATGATGGTCGACTTTGAAATATCACCTTCAAGGCACACCTGGTGTCAGAAAAATACAATATAACAAAAACTGATGGTTTCATCAATAATCAAGAAAATTGGGGGGGGGGGGGGGGAGGGTGTCACATGTTTGTATATACAGCTGTATATATATATATATATATATATATATATATATATATATATATATATATATATATATATATATATATATATTTTTTTTTTTTTTTTTTTTTTTTTTTTTTTTTTTTAAACTTGCAATGCACCCATTAGAAATTATCATCTGGAAATCTCCTGCAAGTGATTTCGAAGGCATGATCCGCTTGGCTCATTTTAATAACACTGCGTTGCTATTAGTTGCGATTAATTATAACATGCACCACATGCAGCAACTTGTCTTTGCAACATTGCAAAAAAAGGAGGACAGTAGAATCCTGATTTCTCGAACCTCCACAGGAAACGTTCAAGAAATCGGGATTCTACTGTAGCTCCAATTTTCTTGCAAATTGCAATGCTGCAGCAATGTTTTGCTGCATTGCAGGATGCAAAAATGGGGTGTTACACATGAATTTTCTGGCAACTGGCAATGCAACGTTTGTTGCATTGCAATTGCTAGTTGCAAGACAATGCAAGTTACCTCGCATAGCATGGTCTTTAGTTTACTGAGCCAGCATGGAAAAATACAAGATGACCGGTATGTGAGGCCTCATTTGCGTGAGAAATCCTCCAGTTATACAGCAAGCTGTTGTTTAGTTTTCTCTTCTGGAAGCCAGTGTATGTCAGTTATACCTTGAGAGTATTGGACCCACAAAACAGCATTCTGATAAATGTTTTTAGTGCCAGCTCTTAAAGCTCATGTTATTTGCATGGTAATATACCTGCAGGAGTGGTGAAGGAGTGGGCAGCCTAATGGCTTGTGCACCAGATCCCAGACCAAGTAGTCCAACTTAGTGGCTTGGGCACTGCATTGTGTTCTTGGCCAAGGCAACGATGCTAATAGTGCCTCTCTCCACTCAGGTACTAAATAAATGGGTACTGGTGAATTTACTGCTGGGGGTAACCCTGTGGTGGACTAGAATCCCATTCCAGGGGGGAGTAGAAATACTCCTAGCTGCTTAATGCTACAGAAACTGGGATAAGCTCCAGCCTGACGAGCCACTTGACTCTAACACAGGCCTTAGGGTACCATACCTGTAGGACACAGTACACTTCAGGCAAAGTATTCTGAGCTGGATCAACAGGACCCAGAAGACAAAAGATGTGGTGTGCTGGTGCATCAGATAATAGCTGAAGATCATTCGGAGTGTTCTGCAAAGTAAAACAAAAACATGATACTACTTATGTAGCACATTAATTTACCATGCTCTGCTCTGCGGCCATTCGGGCCACTAAGGAGCTCCGCTAAAAAAGGCTACACGTAAGACTGCCATAGTTGCTATCTGCTCCGATCCATGGCTTACACTGTACATGTACATGCATAAACTGTAACATAAAGTTCTGTAATGCAATTTCGTTCCAAGATGACTTGATTCCCTTACAACATATTACCTTGTAATGTGAAGCCACATAAAGAGCCATCAGTCTTTGCAAGAAAACTTCAGATGCTTTGTGGTATGAAAACAGTGTGTCTCGATTAACGTAATATCTAATGGGCAGAGTTAAGAGGATAACTGTGACCGTGAATGGGAAAACATACATTAACGCTTATCCAACGGGCAAAAACTAACAGATAGCTAATGGCTTTTAAAGCATTCCAATGTTTTGTCCTAATGCTCTAACGGCTAGTTAGTTATGCCTGATGGATAGCTAATTAAGCATTCTAAGGTTTTGTCCTAATGCTCTATTGGCTAGTTAGTTTTGCCTAACGGATCACTATGTTAGATTTGAGGTGTGTTGAAACTGATTTTGAAACTATGTTAATTAACTATTTTGACTTCCCCTTAACGTGGTTTGATTTTGATGGAACTAGTAAAAATTAACGCTACAGGATACAAATCACAGTTTTCAGGCAGCGGACAACCAGAGGTCAGCTTCTGCACCACAGTAGCATCCAAACAAAGAAGGTGGTTTAGCCACCTCTCCACCTCGTCTCCCGGAGCATAACGGATTGACTCGTTCAGTGTTATCTCATGAAGGCTGCGGCCAAGAGGACCAGAGCTGTTCCCTTTGTTGGCAGACCCCAAAGTTGTACTCTGTTCTCTTAGCTGTTGGATTAGTTTCAAGGAGAGTGATCGGCCAGTTCCCTCATATCTGAGTGGAAGAAAACAAACTTAGTTGAGCAGACTTAGTTGTTCTAAATTTATGTGCTGAACATCACTGAGGCACTTACATGTATGGAAAATTTTAACTGTTCATGTACATATATTAATACAAAAATTATATAATGTACATCCAGCAATATTAGAGAATCAGATTTTAGAGACATTGTCAAAACAATAAAACAAACAAAATCATAATCTCTTAATCTCAAATTTTAATAAACAACAATGTGACTGCATGTTGAGATTTAAATCTGTTTTGGTACGTTGAAAACTATATATTTATTTTAATAATGTTTAATGCATGATGATTTTAGCTCAGGTACATGTACTATAATTGTTTTTGCCAAGTGTTTTAAAAAAACAATTTCAATTGATTTTTATTTAAGAGACAAAGCATGCATGTCAGACATAGCCATAGAAATATATCACTGAGGCATTTAATGGCATGTTATGCAATTGGGAATCCTTATGAGATAAAAGGCCAGAGTGCCACTGTAATTTAAATGCTAACGGGACTTCAAACACTTCAAAGGTCTCTGATGAGCCTCTTGGTAGAAACGAAACATGTGTCAGGCTATAACTGGCCACAAAAATATGATTCTTTTTCTTTTGTTTTAGATTATGATAGTGACCGTTAGACATAGTTAAATAAAACTGGTTCAAAAAAATATAAACTAAAGTTAACACCCACGCAGCAATTGGAGGTTAGGTGCCCAAGGGGTCTGGGACTGTAAACGCATCGCACACATCCAAGGAGCAAGAACACCCGACTGGCCTGCCAAAACCCGCAACTCAGCCACAAGCCCCCTGCATCAGGCCCCCGAACTCAAGTACCCATACAAATTCAAAGTTAGAGCAATATCTCCAGAACAAACTTCACATGTACTCAGCCTTACCCATTGACAGTTGATGAGAGAAATACCAGGTATGGTCCCATAAGAGCTTTCACCAGTGGAAGAGGAATGGCAGCAGCTTCATCAATAACCACTAGCTCTGCCTGGCCGAGTTTGTGTGCATCTGATGGGTGAATGTACTAAATGGAAGAAGCATTGACAAATCAATAAATAAATGCTGATTACTTTACATACAAATCCTATATTAGCAGACATGTGCTATTTTTTACCTGAATTGTCTGTCGGTGGTCCCTGAAAATATTCACTCTTACAACTGCCTTGTTGAATTCTGGGTTGGTCGACTGTACTAACTCATAATCAAGATGTTCCTACGAAAAAAAAAATAATAATAACAAAGAAAAACATAAAAAAAAGAAATTAATATAATTTATAATTATAATTATTGAGCAATCTTAGGGCATTCAGTTCATTACAAATACATGTTATTTTTGGCATTTTGAATTTTTATTCTTTTCTTCGTTGCTACACATGTACGTACCTCTGGCTAATATTTTTTTAAAGAAATACTATCAAACTTGCCAAGATCATTGCAGGAAAGAACAAGAGGCACAACCACCATTAAAAACACAGAAAACCACCATGAAATGTCACCTGTTTAGTACTAAAACATGCTAATTCTGTAAATTGTTAGCATACAGTAACACACCTGAAATTCCAGTGCATCAAATCCTTTAAAGACAAACTCAAACAAAGTGTGTAGATTTTCTGGGCTTGGTGAGGTAACAAACATGTTTGAGTATCTATAAAAGAAAATACAATTATACCATTACCATAATTGTACATGTACTTGATTGGCTGAAAGCAAAAAAGGAGTCTGTCCCATGTGGGAAGTCTGATTTACATGAACATGGAAGATGTATTAATAACATCATTTTATTTGACAAGTAAAAGTTTACATGAGTTTGAGAGAAACAGTTTCATTGGCCACAGATCCATATCCAAACATACCCAAATGCAACGGCAGAGGCTAAAGACAGTCCCAAGGCAGCTGATTTTCCACGTCCGCGGGCTGCAGTTAGGGTCACTGTACTCCTCAGGGTCTTCTCTGATATGGCTTCAACAAACTTGAGAACTGCTTTTGCCTGAAAATATATTTCACAACAAGCAAAAAAAAAACATTTCACTTATTAAATGTTTAATGCACAATTAAATTAGCTTGTTTTGGAGATTTACATTGCTACATCTGTACTACATATATGTCTGCACCTTTTGTTACTAGTTAATTCGAACAGACACCCTTGCAAAACAAGTTCCAAAGACAAGATTACTGTCCAGCTGCTTAGTCCAAGTTACTCTCATCTTGAAAGACAAGGCAGCTGTCTCTGATGGAAAGCTCCCAAAAAGTGTTCATGCCTGATATGTACAATAAACAATAATTAAATTTAAAGTGAATATTTCACTCATAATTACCTGGTCAAGAGTTCGACAGCAGTTAACAATTGCTCCAACAGGTTGTGTGTCTTGTAATGATTCCTTCAAACTTTTCAGCTCAATTTCATTCGCACTCATGGATTCTTCCTGAAAAAAAAATATTATAATAACAAATTATCAATGTGACAATCTTATTTGTTATCAGTGTCCCTTAGCTATGTGTAAAGTGTATGTGTATGTGTTGTGGTCCATATTTACCCTTCATACAATTTTGGTAATCTGCACTCGTCTGGTGTATGATACAAACATGCAATATACATTGTACATGCATGATATGAATATAAAACAAACTAAAGACAAATTTAAAATATCACTGATTGTACCAAGTGTAAAATTAAATCACAACATTATTTTGTAAGCAATTTACTTTTCAAACACCACTTAATAAATACTCCTAGAGTTAATCTTGCAGTTAAAAAATAATTATGTTCATTGTGTTTTCCAGAAGATTATCCAATCCCAAGATAGATGTTTTTTTTGTTTTGAAAGCCACCACCCCAGCCAAGAAAATCCACTTAATATAAGCTTTATACTTTATTTTAAAATATTTTATTTTTTCTTTTAAAATATTTTGATTTTGAGATCACCCATGGGGTTTGAACAGATATTATCTGGCACCACCGTACATATTAGTGAAGAATTATAATCATATCCCAGCCCCTCCCCCTGTTTCCCCCTCAGAGGGGTGTACTGGGGATGGGGAAAATGAAGTTACCTTTGATTTTGGTGGTAATGCAGTGATTGTAAGAGTATGAGAGGAGATGGGAAGAATATTCAACTGATCATCAATAACCATACAGCTCTTGCATGACGTCAGTGACAAAATAAATCTGTTAAGGCAGAAAACAAACAATAGTCAAGTTCCATCAAAAAAATAAAACCAACTTTTAAAGCACTGGAAAGTGAACAATGGTAGATACATGTACTCAAGAATTGAAGATATTGTAAAAGTTCAATCAACCAGCTACATATGACTGATAACTACTAGAATAATATTATTAAGAACAAACCTTTCATTAAATCTCCCAACAACATCTTGATGAGATTCTGTTCTGTATCTAGAATGCACATCCTGAAGAAAATCACATAAAATCAAAACTACTGAACTAGTCCAATGTTCAACAAATTCCGTAAAATGCCATTATAAAAATTAATGTTCCAGGAATTGCACGCACTGCGATTGGTCAGTTCGAGTTCATTATATAGCTCCATAAAACATGTGGCTTACATCACATGCATGCTGTATCAAGTTATAATGTACACAGCTTATGTCATAAGTTTGAGTGTGTGCAATTTCTTTAATATTTTGTAAAGGAAATAAAAAGCTTGCTCCTTGTGCATTGTTGAGTTAAGCACTTGGGAATTCTTTTTAAGAACACTTGAGAAGTGTGAGAAGCACTTGGCTGGGTCTTGTGCTTCTCCTATGCATAATTGTACAGTAGAATTTTAATGACAAAGACATGTCACAAACCATTGCCATTGTATAAAGCTGTTTCAGGGACGACATTGTTCTGAGCAGAAGAACAACCAAACCACCTCCTTCTACTGTTTCCACTGTTCTGGCCAATAGATTTGGCGTAAGGGCTTCAAAATCCTGTACAAAATTCATAAAAATCAAAACATGGTGACACCGACTGTCTGAGGGCTTCATTCTACTGCCGCTAATAAAAATTTATCTCACATCTCCTTATATCTGAGGCTTGTGATGCCACATTATCTGTCTCTCTGCTCACATTCCAGACCTATGATGATGGGTTATCGAACACTCTGCACACATTGCAGACCTATGATGTTAGATTATCTGCCTCTCTGCGCACATTGCAGACCTATGATATTAGATTATCTGACTCTCTGCACACATTGCAGACCTATGATGCTAGATTTTCCGTCTTTGCACACATGCAGACATATGATGTTAGATTATCGATCACTCTGCACACATTGCAGACCTATGATATTAGATTATCTGCCTCACTGCACACATTGCAGACCTATGATGCTAGATTTTATGTCTTTGCACACATTGCGGACCTATGATGTTAGCTTATCTATCTCTCTGCACACATTGCAGACCTATGATGCTAGCTTATCTATCTCTCTGCACACATTGCAGACCTATGATGTGGGATTATCTATCTCTCTGCACACATTGCAGACCTATGATGTTAGATTATCTATCTCTCTGCATTTATTGCAGACCTATGGCCCGAGTGCGATTACTGTTTCTTACCTGTAATACACACATGCCATATGTATTACCAAGAATCTTGTGAGTTTCAGCATAGTAACAGTATCGAATGTTGGTAGCAGAAATAAATAACTCAAATGGGTCATCCTTCTTTAGATCCAGTGTACCACTTTTTATTTTCTTTTGCAACTGTTTCATTCTTTTCTTTCTGTGACTGGAGAATTAAAAGAACAAAAAATACTTTCATTGACATTACACCCCAATTACAAAGTCTAAAACAGAAATGTTTTAAGCTGAATATTGGAGTTTACACAGCACTCCATAACCATACAGTACCGCCCGAAACTACTTACCCATTTGCCGCCGTCCTACCTCGGTCAAACTGCAGATCGATACTGCGTTCTCACCTCGGCATAGACGCGGCGTGCCGTGAAAATCTCCGGTTTTACCGGGGTTTTTTGCGGCAAGCAATACCACGGTAATCGGTGAGACGCGGTAGAGTGGAATAGGCTTACTTACCTTTTGTTTAGAGTTCATTAAGAACAACAGGCAAGATTTCACGCTTCGATGATATATCACTCATCTCATAAATTCAATGAACCAACTCTACGATCTAAAATTGATTTCGCTTCTTATTTATCCGATCTGTGTGGCAAAGTTGAAAGAAACAATAAATATCCAGACTTTTGCCGAGTAATTATAATACCTCCAAATATACATATACGCAAAATTTTAAACAAGGTCCTCAGTCGCTGAGACGCTGAGACAGCACATTCCAACAAATGCATGACCTTCGCGCGTGGAGATGTTTCAAACATTGACCTGTCACAATTGTAATTTTACTTTTCATCTGTGCCTCTGCTGTTTTAAAGTTGTGATTTTTTCCTGCAAGAAGCTTTTGTTTGTTATACAAAGTATCCAGGAGAGCAGCACGAAGAATTCGTAAAACATGAATCGATCGCGACCATTGTTTACACACGGGCGCCTTTGTTGATTCACCGTCAGACACAGTAAAGAGAACCTTGGCGGCAGATAGATTTCACTTCCTCTGGATCGACTTCCACTGTTCGAAAATTTTCTTTAGCTGTTCATCTGTTTGACCTCATCCGTTAAATAATTTTCTATAGCCGTTCATCTCTTTACATTTGTTTGCAAAGTAAAGCTTTTCGGCACGCGCTGGCGAGTCATTTGATGTAAATGTGCACTGTCGCTTGAAGGATCACAACAAGAAATGAAGCAGTTCTGCTTGGGTAAATTTAAATCGATGATTCAAAGGAATGTTCAGTGAAATCTTCTTGTTACAGTGAAACCCGATGACAAGTTGAACAGGCTATCTGTTGCAAACTGGTGTGTATCGAGAGTAAATTGAAATATGGTAAGGGAAATGACGGAAGTTCTATTCGGCGCGGCACAATTTTTACTCAGTCTTCCTTGTAATTTTAAATGCAGCAATTTCAGGCCATTGAAAGGATAACAACAGGGTCTTCTATGAATAACAACATACTTCTATAAAAGAACACTATCATTCACTTCATGGGATCTTTGTTTTCCGTTCGCTGTTTTGATTTATAGCTCGCATCTATCGATTTTAAAAGTTTTAAACACAAAAAGTTCGGTCGAGCGATTGTTAACCATCAACTTAGTATGAATTACTTTTCACAGCTTGAGGGAAACAATGGGAGTAATTAGTAAGTATTGTTTATTCACCGCGGTATACTGCGTCTTCCTTACCGCAGCATTCGGTCACGTTCGTCCAAGATGAGGTTGAGCTTACCGCGGCACCGCGGTGAGTTCGCGGCAAAACCGCGCGGCAAGGACGAGGTTTCACCGCGTAGTAATGGGTAAATACTTTCGGGTGGTACTGTAACTACATTGTACGCATTTTAGGTATCCTACTGATGAACGGTTACAACAATTAGATATTTACAGGAGATACTATTGTGTTCGTGGTCTGTCCCCTTAGAATTGTAGCAATCACTCCAGATTTGTTGCATAGTGCAACAAATTTTCTGAATTTACACCTGTACTGTATATCTAAAGTTTATTGTAAAAAGAAGAATGTGAAAATTATATATAAAAAGTACCCACCAAAGGGCCTGGTTGCCAAAAGCAACTTAAGATTAAGTGGGATTTTCTGCAGCTATTCCCTGCATTCCCAGAAGTCATTTTACACACTATCACAGATAAATCAGCCAAAAGTTGATTAAAGAGTATGGGAAGCACAATGCTAAAAAATCCTTTGGAACACAGAGAACAGTTCCAGGAAACCCACTTAGGCCTGGTTTAAATGTCGCATTTTACATGCGCCAAATCAAATTGTTGAATTAAGTGCATGTAAAATGTGACGTTTAAAACAATTCAATATCTAATGACAGATTTGAATTAAATGCGACTTCAGTCGAATATTTGACTGTTCCAGTTACATTACCGTTCATAGCCACTCTTTGTGGAGCAACAACGTGAAATGACCAGATTTTGCATAGTGTGGACAACCTGTACCACACGGATAATTTCAAATGGGTTTTTATATTTGGAATTGAACGCTCAGAAATTAAATGCGACACAATTAAATGCGATGTTTAAAACCAAATGCCGAGTTCTTTAATTTGAGTCGACTCGAATTAGAATCGTATCCGGCGCATGTAAAATGCAACGCTTAAACCAGGCTTTATATGTAATCTATAGCTAACATGGCTTACTGCAACTGGGCCTGGGTACCCAAGGAAAAATAGGTGCATCATAGTTTTGGAGTTGCAACAATGATGTTTTGATGCACAAAAAAGGCGCATACCTACTAAATCCAAGTTCCTTCTTGTAACACCACAGAACTGTAGGTCTTGCTCTGACAGTTGCCTTGGACAGCATGTGGTGGAGAATGACAACCTGTGAATGAAAAGTTGACACAACTGCACATTTGCAAGATCTACAATGCGTTATCTTAAACATGGCTGGTGTTTTTTTGTTTTTTTTAAATCCTTTATTCGATGAAAAACACATACCACTTACAACAAAAGAAATTTGCAAAAAATACAACAAAAGAAATTTACAAAAAATTAATAAATAAAAAACAAAATACATGTACTACTAGTTCACAAAAATAGTTCACATAAATTATAATACCAGGGCGCGACAAAAGTGCTGTCCGATAGCCCGGGGCTAGTGGAATGATTCTCCGGGCTAGCATCTTTAGATCACAGGTTGCCCAACAGGCAAGCCGGGTGGCAAGCAATTTTTTTTTATGGCAAATTCAGAAATAAGTGTGGAGCAAACAGTTTGTGAGGGAAAGTGAAACAGTACAAATTTGTTTCTAAGTTGAAATGAGCAATGCAATGCAGCAATGACAATGACAATGGCTTTACAGAACATGGAAGTATATTATCAGCTGTATTATGGCCTTTCAGTTTTGGAATTCTCATTTATGTTCAAATTTTGATACAAAGTCTGTTGTTACTACAACAAGCATTTGTTAAATCGAGTGTTTCTCTATAAGTACTGTAGAATTAGTTGATCCATGCTCCACATTATTAATTAGCGACGTAAATAAATTTTATTGTCATTATTGAATAAATTAATTTCGGGCTACCACCTCAGAGCTTCGGGCTAGTATAATAGAATAACAGCTTGCCCGAAGGGCAAACTGATTTTTTGATTTTCGTCTCACCCTGAATACATTTCTGTTTATCATTTATCTGCTTATATAATTTAATCATTACTACCTACTTACATTTAGTTACTTTCTACATAAATCATATTGGTAGTTCGTATAGTGTGATCGTCCGGGTGAGAGTAGTTCTGAGAAGAACTGTAGTTGGTGACTGACGTTTCGACAACCTGTGCGGAAGTCATCTTCAGAGTCAAGTGAAAAGTTGTTGTCAGTCGGTGATGTTATAAGTCTGGTCCGTTGAAACTGATTGGTCAGTTAAGCCGTGATGTTATTGGCTGTAAAACTAGTGTTAAGTCCATCAACAGTAATTGGTCAGTTTTGATCCGTCTATTGTTACTCAAATTAAGTCGTTCTGTTTGTGGTCTGTTCGTCGGTTTTGTTTATGTCGTTAATTAGTTGTTTGTAAGGTGCCGGTAGTTGTTGACATCTGTTGATAGGCGTTTGTTCTAAGTTTGTGTACCAGCTTTCTAGAGTCCGTCGTTGAAAATAGTTCGTACTGTAGGTTAAACATTCAGCAGAGTCCCAGCCACATGGAAATTGTTATTTATATTTGTACCAAGCACTTCTACAGCTCATTATTAATCGTAAAATCGCTTTATTAATGGGTCAATATAAATTAAAAATATAAATACAGTAAATCACTTTATTTATATATGAATGTTTTTAGAACTGCTGTGCTAATTCAGAGGACACTGTAAATAACATATATCTAAATGAGGCCCTGCCAGGGGGGTGTCCCAGGTCGCTTGTCGGAATTTTAAAATGTCTTGTGTCGGCGTTTTGTCAAGGCTACACAACGCTGTTGGAAATTTAGCGACATACATTTGTCTTCTTGGTAATACATTTGTCAGTCGTTTGTCGCTATTTCGTTTGAGCGCTGTCGCTACTTTTTGGCCCATGTCGCTTGTCGGAATTTACCCTGGCAGGGCCTCCTAAATGGAACAGAAACTTGTTTAAAATCCCAACTGGCAGGAAACTGACCAGTTGGCTATTTAAGCGCAAAGCAGTTGAATTTGGGACGACCAAACACAAATCCATCTACATGTATATAGTGGCAGGGACGGGAGAATTTGAACCGGAGACCTTCGGATTACAAACTTGTCTGCCACCCTAACCACTAGGCCACCCTGCCTCTGCAGAGGAAACAACTTGTCGGGTGTGTATGAATCATTACAATGTATATAAATGCAAAATCAAAGTAGACAGAAAATAAAGAACGGGCTGAAAACCTCATGATCCATCCAGGTTTTTGTAAACACGATCTTGCAGACTGCAATGGAAACATAGCACCAAGAATATATATGAAATGTTCCTTAGTGGATATCGTACAACTTACTTGATCTTTTCCTTTGTCGCCCACAACAACAAACAGTGATCTTTGCTTCTTCTGGACGCCATTTTCAATCAAAACACGAATGCGATTGTCGACTTTCTTGAGCACCATTTTCAATTTGACCCACGTGTTGAAAGAACTGCTTCATGTATGTATATGTGAAAAAAGACTCGCAGAGAACATTCATGATAGCTTACACCTGCTTACACCACATTTTCATAAAACCGGGTAGTTTGGTCAGCGGAGTCTTTTCAAAACGTGAATCACAAGTTCATTTTTCAGGCGAAAAGTCTGAAATTTTATCGAAATGGAGCCGATCTTACCGGCTTTTATTGATGTTGGAGAACAAGATCAGGTACATTTTAACTAATATGATGTTTTTTCCTCATTTCGATTATTTTTTCTTGTTTTTTGATCGGTGATTAGTCGGTTAAAAGAACAACTGCTTCAGTCACGTGTACTTAGGTAGTTCCATTAATTATCACTTCTTTACTTTATTCAAACTAAGTACCCCTGAAATTTTTCGAAATAAGTTGTATTTTCGACTGTGAAAAACCCCTCGATCAGTGAAGCCCACATCAGTCCAAGCCATTTCAGTAAAACTTGACTGTAAAAGTTTATGTATATCACGGTATCTATAAATCCGATCTGCTTAATTACACGTACATGTACGTAACTCAATTTGATACATGTAGGTTTATACGAAAGATTAACTCACATTAATCAGTGAAGATTTAACTTTAAATGATAACCATCCATGTCGATCGGTGACAAATGAGGTTTTTTAGATTGGTTACGATAATGGCTGCTTGGTTCTTACCTACTTGAAGTGGACCTTGAAGTCATGCACAAACCATAACACCAAAACCAGAAGAACGTTCATGGTTTTAACCAGCATACTTTGCTCTATAAGAGGTCAAAACATCAACAAGTATTGTTTCATATGTTTACATCATCATCATCATCATCATCAACATCATCATCATCATCATCATCATCATCTTCATCGTTATAAGTACATTTAAGTTAGTAAAGCACCAACTGTTAAGCCAGTAGAAAAAAGTTTCATTATTATTTTAAACAATCCAACACTGATCAGAAATCAAATATCAGTCTTAATCTAATCGAAGAATTTTACAAAGTTTATCTTAAAACCCAGGTAGCAGTGCAACAGTGTATGTGAGTAAGACAAATGCACTCACTATGATCATCTGGGTGAGGATAGTCCTGAAAAGGATTAAAGGATCATAGCTGTTTGTGTCCTTTTATAGCATCATATGAAAAGTTGTTTTTCAGTCAATGGCATAATAAGCCAATGACTGACTCTTGACTTGACTGTGAAGATGACTCCAACTGCTGAGACCCTTGTCAGGGGGGTCATTATGTCCCCAGTCTGAATTTCAAACCTTTTCTTGTCTCAATTTCAAAAGGTTCACATGTGGCAGTTGGAATTTCGAATTCGTCCATATAGCCACTGATAATACAGAAATGTTGAAGTCCAGAATATTATATCTTTGGATAATTACAAAGAGAGCTCTCAAGTTGATTTGGTTGCAAAGAGTGAGATTTTGGACAGCGTAGCGGTTAATTGTGACACCAAAGGTGACACCTTCCTTGGGGGTGTGAGGGAATATAAATATTTCTCCCAGAAAATTTTGAGCAGGTACAAAAGGGAAAATTTTTGAGCAGGTACAAACTAAGGGAACAAGGAGTGAATTATTTTCAGAATGATGAATGAATGAAGTAATTTTCTACCTCAAAATGAACTGTTTAAATGCTTCAGAAATAATTATAGTTTAAGCATAAAAGCCCAAGATTGCACTTGTTTGCTTAAATCGCATGTTCAATGCATGAGCCATTTGGGTTACAAGCGGCTGTCTAATTAAAAAATTGCCAATGTCGCAGTCGATTTTGCTTTCTCTTTGTCGCTGTCGTAATTTCACTGGAGCATCTTGGCATTCTTAATCATTTCAGCTCCTTCATGTCACCATTTCAGAGTCATGTTGCCTGTCAGAATTTACCCTAAAAGGGCGTCACTGCACAGGTTGCCCAGATTGTTGAAACATCAGATGATAATACCTCCACCCAGATGATTGTAGAATATTAGAAGTACTGAGAAGCTCCTGAGTACAAACCATGCACTAAGAAATTATCAGTTACCAATAACATTGGCACACATTATTAACTTGAATGTGTTGGTATTTTATTTAGGCACAGGAAATCCGAGGATATCTGAAATCTTGTGGTGCAGATATAAAAGAAGAAAGCACAACTCCATTACATGAGGACTTAGATCAGTTATTGTCCGCATGTGACATTAATTTTAAAACTGAATCAGGTATGTGCTACAATAATAAGTAAATCGGCAATAGATTTGAACCCCTAGGAAGCAGCCACCCTTGGGGAAATGGCAACTGACTGCTAATAGAGGTTGGCTGCAGAAATTAGCATAATGCTTTATAGAAAGGTTGCATTTCACTACAAAATAGCATGGAAAGGAATCTGCGAAATAACAGGAAGATGATAAAACCTTTTTTAATTTTTCTTTTTCTTTTTTTTTGTCCCATGCTCATGTCATTGTTGAAAAAGATCATCTAGTTCATTATTTATTACCGAGCTTAAAAACATTTTACCATCTTTATTATTTACTGTGATAAAACTCTGTTTGAATGATTTTATCAGTTGCCACTGTCTTTCTATTTACAGCTCTTGTCTATCCAAGGTTGTGACTGCTTCATAGGGGTTTTGTCAGAAATTAGCATAATTAATTCCTTTTAGAAAGGCCACTTTATTTCAATACAAAATACTGTAACATGGAAAGGAATCACAGAATCACCACAGTGATAAAACTATAATGAGACAATTGCTTAATTTTTCTTTGGTGTACAGACCAGAAATTTCTATTTTAATATTTGTCTTTAATCTCTTTTTTTGTTTGTGTGTGTTGTTGAAATTTTGTAAATCTCAAGACTGCCTGCTAAACTCATCCCCACTTAAAAAGCATCTCAACATCGACCCCAGAAAAAAATTGATAACAGTTTTGCAAGTTGTCACATAAACACAAAAATTTGTTACCAGTCAATGTTTTGTTGTTGTTTGTTGTTCTTTTTACAAAACAAAAAAGTCTATTAGGTACTGGTCTGTGTATTTTATAGTTGCTATACAGTCAAAATCCAATCACATTTAAGTTCAAGAAAAGGACAACGCTCTATACAGCATCTTCATCACGTCAATTTGTCTCTTTCTATTTAGTTTGTTTCTCTGCATGTGTTCTTGTGGTGTCAGTTGGTGTATTTTGTTTTTTAGTTATTCATGCTATTCCATGCAATCCCTATTGTTTAAAACTTGTATATTAACTTAAATATTCACTCTCACACTGTAACTGACGATGACAATTGAAACTGTCAAAGCTTGTCTTCAAAACTAAAAAGTGTCATTTTTTCTTGAAACTTATATGTAGCTTGCTGTTAGTATTAAGTAACCCCTTTTGCCAATCACATTTCTACATGTAGTTATATATCAACAAGTTCTATTAACAACTACATTATAACTGTGTTTTTATATAATCTTCATTTCCTTTCTCGTAAAGAACTTGAAGGTGTCATGAACAGTCTCCTCTCCCTGGTATTGGTGGTGACGGAAAAAAGAGACGAATTAATCAAGAAATTTTGCGACAAAGTAGCTGAAGTGAGCTCAGAAGAAGACACAGCATTGAGTAGACTCAGAATGTAAGAAATGAATATTACATACAATGGAATCTCGATTTCTGGAACCTCAAAGGAAAACAAAAATTGGTTTAAAAAAATCCAGAGTTTGAGAATTCAGAAGTAAAAACTTGCAGTGTTCAAGTGAGTGAAGCAAATCCCAGCGAAACAACTTTTGGTTCGAGTTGTTGGAAGGTTCAAGAAATCAAATGAAGATTACACTGTAGTTCTGCATTGCATAGCTTCTTTAATTAAAAATGCTTGGTAACAGGTAACGGAACTGTACACATAAAAGTGTCAGAATTGTTTCCAGTTAATACTGATTGATTTGTTTGACTAGACTCAGCATTTTGTTAAACTGGCTTCACGAGAGAGATCCCATCAGATACGATGTTTACTGCACACAAATAAAGGTGGCAGGAAAGGCTGGTTTGATTGATCAAATTTCTGTGTCTTTGGATCAGGTAAATTATTTTTTTTATAATTATTTTTATTAGAAAATATAATATAATTATGCATTATAAAAATTAATTTACAGAATGATGTTTTATTGTACAATATGCAGTCATGTATGTACGTAATAAATAATGTTGGGTGGTCCTTCTTTACGCAGCAAATAAAAACAAACAAATTAAAACACCTCTGCAAAAAAGGGAAATTGTGAGGTCATCCCTACAAAAAACAACATTTTCACTTAATTCAAAGATATTTTAAAATTTACATTTCCAGTCAATGTTCATTTAACTCTGAGTAATCTGATTGTTTGACTTGTTTGGATGTACAGCAGTTCAGTGTTCGTGTGTGTGAGTTAAACTTAAAATGTTCAACTTTATCTTAAAAGGTTAAATCCTGGCTAAAGATGTGGGAAGTTGATGGTGAGAAAGCCAGAAAAGTATACAGATTGCTTTTCGATGCCCTGACAGAGGACAGGCAAAGGTAATTGATCCAATTTCCATTGTTTTTATGAGTTTGTGTACTTCATTTAATGTAAGCCCTGGTCAAACACCATCCAACATTCTTGGGAAAGAATATATATGGATTGTGTGTGCTGTTGGGACATGTTGTAAACTCAAACAGTCAAAAATAATTTCATTACATTTCCAGATACCTCAAAGTTTATCAAATAAATACTCCTCAGTGCATTGTATCTACAGTGCTCTTCCTCAGGTGGTGTTCAAAATGTGATGAATGTTCACTGTTTTCCTCTTTATTATTTGGACAGTTTTTATTGCAATATTAATTTTCTTGTACCCTTAAGATTGTTTTAAGCTCATTAAGTTAATTCTTATTATACGTACATGTACAAATTGTATGGCTTGTACTAAAACCCGAAATGAAACAAAACAAAACCACAGAAACAAATAATTAAGTTGGATCCTGATAACTCGAACCCTCTGCCAATAACTCGAACCTCCCGTTAACTCGAACCTTTTTCAATTCCCCTTGAGGTCATTTTCTTACTAATTTTACCCTCGATAACTCGAACCCCCGATAACTCGAACCTTTTTCGATTTCCCTTGAAGGTTCGAGTTATCGGGATTCAACTGTAAAACTAATCGAAATGACTGAAATGTGATGTTTGATTACTGGGGCTTGCTTGCAGTTAGCATTTATTCATTGGTTAGGTTTGTTTCGTTTCTGGTTTTAGCACATGCCAAATTGTACATCGTATACAAATTGTATCTCTAATGTCTTTGTTTATTAGTGAAGAAGCAACTACAGTAATGGTTGAGCTTCTCAGGACATACTCAGATGAAAATGCATCAGAAGTAAAGGATGACGCCAAGAATTGCATCGTGAGTCTTCTGGGAAGACCAAATGTGCTGATTATGGACTTCCTGCTCACACTTCCCCCAGTCGCTGCACTGAAAGGAGAACCTATTTATCAGGTATGGAGAAGGACTTGATCATCATTAACAGTGAATATAGAGTGTTAATTAATATAATATATTTGTTACCTGGTTCAGAAGTGTAGCAGCTCTCGTAAGCTTGTAATTCTACTTGTCTTGTAGTGTAGCAGTTGCTATTGTTTTGGGGCTAGGACATTGTTCCTAGGCCTGTTGTTTGTTCTATTGTTCTTAATGGGCAGCAGGCCGTTTAAATGAGACCTTACAAGAGCTGTTGCCCGACCCAACTGCTCTAGTGCACTCAAATATTAACTGAAACCAGGCAAATGAAGTTTCCATGAAAAATGATTAATGTTTAGTGATCCCCTTTTATATATATATTTTTTTTCATTTCTCTTTAGCTTCTTACCATCTTTGTTTCTGGAAGACTCGCTGACTACATGGAATTCTACGAAAAGAACAAAGATTTTGTAGATTCTTGTGGTAAGATCCCCACATTTGTTACAGTATCTTTTCTTTCTAAGTATCTTTTCTCAATGGCACCAAGCTTTCTGCATTTTGACTTGTAGCTTCCACTCCAAGGGGAAATTCAGCTTGTTTCTTCCTGGGGGTGGCAAATACTTACACATTCAACTATTGTACCGCAAACTACTGACTTTTATTATTTTGCAGGTTTATCTCACGAGAAGAACCTTCATAAAATGCGTGTTTTAACATTCATGTCGCTTGGTGAAGCAAAGTCCGAAGTAGACTTTGATGATCTCTGCAAGGAACTCAATATTGGTCTGGATGAAATTGAGGACTTCGTTATCGAAAGTACTAATAAAACATTTACTGTCATGTGTGCTAAATGCTTAGAAAAGTTTAACGTGTGAGCTGCTCATTTGGTTATTTTTTGGGGAAAGGGCATCTATGGTGCTAAATAAAATAATACAGTTTTGACCCTTTCTCTGCTTTCTTTCTACCAGCGCTTCGATCAAAACTCATTCGCACGAGGATAGACCAAGTCAACAAAAAAGTCATCATCAGGTAGAGTGCTGTAATATTTGAAACTTGATATAACTGCGAGAGAAGGTCCTACGTTTATTTTCCTTCCTCGTGGGCTGCTGCGCGCCCGGGAGGAGTGATGGGTTAAAAAGAAAACTTTCAGAGAATTGAAATAGCCTGGAAAAACTGTATAGTTTCATTTTACAAGAATCGCGTCCCGATTATTTAAGTCATTTATTATTAAAGTCAAGGTTAGACCTTGTTTTTGGCTGAATTGAGCTTAAACCGTGTTCAGATTAACTACGCAAACTGCGTTATATAGACGGGTTGTAACAAGTGTTTAGCAAGAACTTTTATTTGAGATTTGAAACAAAAACAGAACTGTTCATGATTGGTGTCTGAACGGACTGGGAAGTTATTGAAGGCTGCGGGGGCTTATCATTCCCGCGCGTTCAAAATGTAACGAATGACGTTTGATCAACCTGCGTTCACTTGCGTTGGGGCTGGGTGACCAAGTCAGTAAAAAACATTTCGCTGACTTGCGCGCAAATTTGATCCCGACCAAAGTGAACTTGAGCCGTCGCAAGTCGACGCAAGTGCACGCAAGTCCTGGCCAAACGGAGTTTTGAGACCTCATAAGCTAACTTCTTTATTGACCCTTTTTTACAGCTCTGCGACATATCGAACTTTTGGAAACAATCAATGGCAAGAGCTACGGGATCGCCTAGAGGAGTGGAGGCAGAGTTTAAAGAGTGTTAACTCCAGTCTGCAAACTGTTGTGCCTACCTTAGATGTCTAGCTGAATCCAATAAAGTTATTTGTTCAACATACATGTATATATTGTTTGTTTGGTCACTTCAATAAAAGCTGCGATCCGACGCCATCTTCATTTGTGGCAAATACTGAGAAAATTATGTTAACTTAATAGTAATTGCGTCAAGAGCAGTAATTGACGCTTAATGACTGGTCCCGAGGGAAGCAGTTAATTTTGTTTCCCGAGCCATTCGAATAATTTGTTATATAGCACAACAAAGACTTTGTCGTCTGTCAACATTCGCGGGTAGCAGTGCACTGTTACCCTCTGACGTCATAGATTTTGCAATATTGCCCACTCAGAGACTTTTGACGGGAAACAGTATTATTTTAGATGCCATGTGACCTCGAAGTAGCCAATGAGAGCGCTCGCTGTTGGGGAAATAATCAACCAATCAGATTACTCCATTGCTGGTTCAAAGTGTAGAACCGAGTATTTTCCCGAATGATCCCATGCGCGATTCGTACATTCTAACGGTTTACAAAGGTAAAAATAACCTTGACTAGCGAGACAAACCGCTCCTTTGTAAAATGAACGTAACGTTAGGGACTCCTTCTCCGACCGAAAAACCCCTTGAGGCCATTAAGGTCAGAATCCAGTTGTTTTTATGTTTTCCGCTTTCCGCTCATGTCTATAAAAATCTTTCTCAGTCGTTTTAGTAAATCTGTTATAACAATTTTTGCTCGGGACCGTTACGGGAAAAATCTTCGTAAAACTTCGCCATCCGTACTGTCGAGACCTCGGGCTGATGTCCTCCTATACCAGTGCGACCGGCCCTCGTTTTATCTTTTTCATTTTCAGTCTTTTTACATGTAATTTATTTTTATTTTCTTGGAAAAGTTATACTCTTGATGAGAGAATCTCTCGGAAAATGAACTGAACTCAATTAGAGAAGAGAAAGATGGTGTAGGCATACATGACGTAAAATCTGTGAACAGGTGCCGATTGGGCTGTGGCCTTCATGGAAATTTCGAGCACTTATTCCCAAAGGTGTTTTTCATCGCCCAGTACAGTGCTTAGAATAACAATGAGCTTGGGTGAGGATGAAAGCCTTCTTTGACATCAGCTTAAAACAAGACCAACATGACTGAAAGCGTTGATCAAGCGGTTCAAGATGTCGCCAAAACCGATGAAAGCGAGCTGCAAGACCCCTCTTCGCCGACTTTTGAGGTCTGTACAAAAATGTTTTGATTCACTCCGGTAGATTTGAGGTGTAAATAACAAAGCTATAATACATTACAAAAAGCTGATCCAACATTCCTTCAGGAAGATCAAGGTTCGAACTCTGATAAAGTACTTGTTTACCACTGCACATGTCTTCAAAGCGAAGCATTGACTTGAATTGATTTCTCGCAATTTACATGTATAGGCCAGAACACATGAGAAAAGAACTTTTGTTTTCAGTTACAGCATCGCACATCGAGATACATGTAGTTTTTTTTAAAAGAAAACACTGTATTAGCCCTGCTCTTTCATCTCGATGAAATCTAATAAATACTTGAGCGACGTACAAAATCAAGAAATTTTTTGCCCTCGTTATAACGATCCATTTGACTTGGAAATGCTTTCATGTCGAGTCGTGGTAGGCAGTCCCGCTTGATCACAATGCTCACGATAATTTCTGTATTGTTATTCATAGTTCAGATGCTTCGTATAAATAAGTGATGTTTTCTTTCAACCATTAAAGAAAATATATACAAAGTTTCAAAATTCCCAGTTCTAAGGTTTGTACTAAGATTGCTTAGCCTAGATGAAAGATTGCGTGCTAAAGAATTCATTCAGTACAGAAGACTATACTACAGACACATGGATGTACACATGTGTAGATTATTAAATTACTTGCACAGATGGTAATTCATTCATTCACTCATTTATTCGTTCATTTATTAAAGGGACACTGTCACAAGCATAACTTCAAAAATTCAACAGCCCAAAAACATGTTTACACCACTGGAAACCTATTAACAGTGGTCAAGTTTTTCAAAAATTACTATACCAGTGTACTGAAGCTAAATATTTGGATATTTTCAGACAATGTGCATGTAAACTTGTATTGCTGGGTTTTCACTGTTACACTGCAAAAAAGTAAAATATCTAAAACTTAATTGGGTCAAAAAAATCAAGAATCTAACAGGTTGTAGAAAATTGCTAGTCGATATTCTGCTTGTCCAAGTTTTGGATTTGTACGGTATTCTGTACTTGAGTTATCCGTCAAAATGTTATGCCAAATTAAGAAAAGCACAGTATGGAGACATCATGTTGGTCCTAGACTTTCAATTAAGTCCTTCGTCTTCATTATATTGGCTTGCCAGGATGACCTCTTTCAACTTTGTCGCTCGATCTTGCGACTCCATATTTGTTTGCTAGGCTGCAAAGTGGCCAAAAGCTCGCTTCCCTCACTTATTTTACTAGTTGAGGTCGACTCGTTGGTCCCCATCCAGAGGGGCACCAACATGGGGCCGCCAAAATCAATGAAAACATTATTCTGTTAATTCGCTTCTGCTATAAAAAGTGGTTACCGGTAGTTCACCCTCATAAGCAATTAAACATTCACATACATAAACACTTCTCGCAAATCCTAAACTGTTCAGATTGTTTAAAATCATAGGATGAGGCATTTTGTTAAGCATACATCCCGGTGTGATCAGTCGATGAAACCAATAATCGATAGCAATCGATCAGGCCATAGATATCAATCAATAAAAATTAATCAATTGATAACAGAAATCGATGACCAATCAATGGCCAAAAAATTTGTGTTTTTTTAATTGCCATTGATTTTCGTCAATTTTCATTGATTGCCATTGATTTCCATATTTTTGGGAGGTAAAAAAGAATTGCTTTGACAGAAGAAATATGATGACATGCTAATCAAATAACATTGTAACAGTAATAACTATTGTTAAAATTGCAGGGCATGGGTAAATGCGGGTATGATGAAAGAAAATTAACATCGTTAACATTAAACTGGGATGAAAGAAGACAAAGAACCTTTATTGATTTATACCGCTCAGGGTAGCCCCTTCAGAAAAATGTTCATACTCCATCAAGTTACAACAGAAATCAATCGTTTCTCAAGGCTGCTACTAAGTGCTACTAACTCCCTTTGGAGGTGACCCAGTTGACCGCAGTCATGTATGGTATCAATCACCTTCAGTGTATTCTCGCAATCTCCTCTCTTCTTCTGAGCGACGAATCACTCGCCAATTTCAATGGCAAATGGGCAGTCATGGTACCCTTTAACTACAACCTGGTTCACTTGATGGTCAAAATAACTTGAGACATTTTTTGTACAAAAGCCGTAGCACCAGCGAAGCAATAGAACGCGTCCACATGCAGAACTAATGCAGGTCGTATTATTCTGCTTGACAGCAAACCATAGTCTGTAAATTACCGTATAATTGATGGCAATTGATGACACTCTAGGAATCAAGCTTGTGATTATTGATTGTTCATCGATTAGTTGATAGCATTGGATAACAACTAACATAATTGACATCAATTGGTATCAATTGATCAATTGGATTTTCGATGATCGATTGTCATCGATTGATCACACACAACTGCCACAACCAGCACAACTGCCACATTTAAAAATATTTTTTTTATGAAGGCTACCAAACACAACAGCATCCATTTCACATGAAAACCAAATTTGTACATGATTGTATGTAAACATTTCTTTCACATTTTTCTTCAGTTTGTTTGCTTCTCAAAACAGATATATAAAACAATTCCCACCAAGAAATATCTGTATGTATTCCTGTATTGTTAAAATTTTGATTCCAAGACTAAATTTGTTATTTTTTTTCGCCAGCCATCCCACCATACAGCTAAACACAAGGTCCGGATCCAAAAGAAGAATGGCAGATATTATTTCCAGCACCCCTATGCAAGACTGTTTGTGGCATATTTTGTGATTTTTTGTAACTTTTTAATCTATGCTGAGGATCCAGTGTCACATAGCAGGGCAAACTGCACCATTCCTGTTGTTGGGAATGACTTTGCCTTTGTTACCTACAGGTACAGAATATTGGATCTTTTGCAGCTGTAGGCTCCTCATGTTGTGACCTTGGATAAACACTTTTCTCACAACCCCTTAAAAAGTTTAAAAATAATGGTACAGAATGGGGGGGGGGCTCTTTTCAGGGTCCACTGATGGGGATGTTCGTGATACAGTTATTGTATCTTTTTACGTTGTATTTGAATGTACACTTAGGTGATTACAAAATATAATTATCTTGGTACATATTTTTGGGGTATGTTTAAAGGGTCTATCTCAACCAGTGTGCATTGTGGGCCTAAATAGCTTTGGTCACTGCATGTATTTTTGCTGATTAATCGAAAATGGCTGGCAAATTTGAATCTTGCCAACTTGGTAAATATTCTTCCTGAACTAACTTGCCTCTCATTCTTCAGTATTTTTTCCGTAATACCACTATAAACTTCCAAACTTCCAGTTTCTGTGGTGTCAATGTGAGTTGTCTTCTTGGTGCACTTGTGCATTCAATTCCTCGGCTACCATAGGAACCATGCACAAGTAATCATGCTTTAAATGTTCCTCTTTTTATGCTGTTCTGAACATCGACTCACTACAACTGTTGTGCCAATCCCCTATTCTTCCACTTTGAAAGGAATCGCCTTCCATGAACGGCCGCAATGCTCACTGGTTGAGTCATCAGATGTTAATTACACCCGGTATTGTGGCGGGGAAGCTTGTGTGCTCTTATGACCCCCAGAGCTGTGCTGGTGGGAGCCTGTGTTCCTAGAGGGTAATAACCATGCCAGTTAGGTCTGTGGGAGAGGAGTGACACAAAACAACACCCTGATCCACAAGGCTGGGGCTTTGGTTGAGGACTGATAACCCTTTCCCATCCAAAAAAAATATTGTTACAGAAACCGGTTAGCCTAGTATGTGAATAAAAAAGATAGGTAAGAGGTAATGTTTATAATAATTATTATTGAGTGCAGTCATAGTAATAGAGGAAAATATTTATGAAGCCCAGCAAAGTTCTTTGTTATAGGTTTTTAGTTCGCTATTTGGGCGATTGACCGTGCAAAAAACCTGAAATTATAGGTGTGTTCATGCAGCTAACCAGTAAAAACATTGCGATTACTTAACTCATGCATAGTATATAAACGCATAAAGGAGTTGTATGTATTTAATCTCACAGCACTGTCTGTGGTTATGTTCCACATTTGTAGGTATCCACCAGGAGGATGGTCGGTCCTGAAGGTGCTCATGTGGCTTATAGCAATTGTTGTCGGATTGCTCATGGGCAAGTTCTTTTTCCACAAACTTGTTTTTAACCGTTGGATGAAGCTGTCAATGTTCAAACGTGATAGCGGCTCATGGATGGTGATGTTTTTGGCCACCTTGCTGTCGTTGTTTATCTTCTCGTTCATTTACAATGGATTTTTGAGTGCTGGGGGGGATGAACTATCACTGTATCATGTGACATCCTACCTGGGGATACAGAATGATAGCTTCATGAAGGCAGCAGGGTTAGGGACATGGATGGGGGATTTTGTGACAGCTTGGATGGTTACGGACATGATGTTGCAGGTAAGGAAGATTGATTAGGGAAATTTTAGGTTCCCTCCCAGTAAAATGGCTTCCTAATAAGGCGTGGCAAACTCGAATGAAATCAAGGTATTCACAGCTTTTTCATTCCCTGTAAAAAAAGAAAATGATAATAAATATCGAATATTTTTCCTTGCGATTTAAAATTACCTTTTCTCTGTATGGTCAAAGCAATAACTCCTGCATCTGTATAAGGAGTTCAACAAATAAAAGAAATTAACGCGAAAGAAGTGCTAAAATGTCAACATGAAGGAAATTAACGCGACCACACAGCGAAACGGAACTTGCAGAGACAACAGGAACAAATTTATTGTAACACACTGTTAACAAAATCAAAAACCCAAACGAATCTCGCTACTTCGAGAGTTCTTTTCAGCGCCAACGATACCGGTGGATCTCCACTCTGATAAAACAATGCTAAAAAAATCCAAATTAACGCATGGCTTAATTAATGGCGCGGAAATTAACGCTCCACTAAATTAAGGGCGCGGAAATTAACGCTCACAAAAATTAATGCGACTTAAATTAACGCGAATTTTCCAAATTCGCGTTAATTTCATGAAACGTTAATTTCCTATAATAAGGTAATACGGTCTCTATATATACTTCTATATGCGGATTCTAACGACAATTATAGTTGTAATGATACATTTTGATACTTGACATTTTTCATTTCATCTGTCATAAAGCTGTTCTATTGGGAACATATTGTTCTTGAACGTAAAAGCATTAAACCTAAGTGTCATTGTTTTTGTCATTCAGCTTAATTCGTTTTTATTTTTTTTAGTCTTCTGATAAATTCAGATGGTTCGATTCGACATATTTACTCAGGTGATATGATATTTAGCGGCATTTTATTCCACGGTAATGACTGTGTTTTGCGACAATAAAGTCTCCAGTAATTATTATCTTTTGTGAACCATATGGTTTGACTGCACTAGGAGTATTTTTTTTAGCAAATGGCCATGTATTATACTCCTGAAAACAGCTTATTAGCCAATCAGAATGCGCGCTAAGTCCAATCTATTCTGTTATTTAGAGATGAAAGGCAGCTATTAAACCGGCGAAATTAGCTTTCATTTCCAAAGAAATTGTGTCGAGAGATGTCATATTTCATTTGAGATTGTCTTTGCAAAGCGCTAGTACCGTTACTTCAATTGAATTCGAGACGATAGCAGATCATGTCGCTAACGTCCAATACGACGATTTTAACAGTTTCTAATGAAACTACACTGGGCCAACAAAACCTATCGTGTTCCGGCTTTGTCGATTCGCCTGCTGAAAAGATCACCAAACTTTGCGCCTGCTGTTTGATTTTACTGGGCAGTTTTTTCGGAAACATCTTCATAATCATCATCGTCTACAAACACCGAGAGTTACGAAAAACAATTAACTATTTCATCGTCAACATGGCCGTGTCAGATTTGGTTTTTCCGCTGATTGTAATCCCGGTTCAGATAACTATGTTGCTGACCGACTCACGACATTGGCGCGTTGATGGAATCTTAGGTATGATTTTTTGCAAATTACATTATTTCTCACGCCCAGTTTCTCTCCATGTTTCTGCTCAAAGCTTGGTGTGGATGTCAATTGACAGATATGTCGCCGTCGTTTATCCAATGAAACTTGGGCTTATTTCAACGAAGATTCGCATTGCAGCCATCGTATCCACTTGGATTTTTGCAGGGTTGTTCAATTTTCACAAGCTGACAATTTGGGGGCTTGTTGTACGTGGTAATAACAGATATTGCTCTAACGGAAACAAAGAGTTTATTTTAATTAACCGGAAAGCTATATCGGTATATTTCTGGCTTAAAATTGTCTTTTTTCAAATCGCTCCGATATTTTTAATAACTACATTGTACACTGCGGTAACAGTTGTCTTAAAGAAGCAGAACAAAGCCCTCGCGGACACTGCATCAAATGTACAACGACATTCTTTACAGAAACGAAGACGAGCTATTCGAATGGCTACTGTTATCGTTGTGATGTTGTATGTTTGTGTTATTCCACAAACTTTGCGAAATATAGCACCTTATATAAATTTGACACCTTCTTGTGCTTTTCAAAGATTACTTGCGTCTTTAGGGCGGTTTTTGTATTTCTCATCCTCCACTGTCAATCCAGTGATCTGTCTGTCATTTGTTGGAAGTTATCGTCGTGGATTGAGACACATTTTATGTTCCTGTGTAAAAATGCGGAACAATATGATGGAAAAACGGGAGCGAGTAACTCTTAAGAGGATGAAAACTCTCCCTGATGAAAACTGTCAACGAACTTCCAAGGAGACAGAAAGCAACCAAGAAACATTCGATACCGCTTTGTAGGTGATCCGTGCAGATAAACTGAATTAAGCAACAAATTGTTTCTACCTCGCTGATAATATACTCTGAAGATTATTTTATCTCACAGGTTGAAAAAAATAAATTGTCACTTTACATTTCGGTATTTCAACATCTTTACGAAGGATTGAGAATCAGAAAGAGAAGACAACATTTTCGAAGCACAGCGTTTTTCCAAAGGAACAAACCTTGTGATGTTTTTGGCGAGTAAAACAGGTTCTATAGATTAATGAGAAGACCTTTCGCTTGCTTCCAGATAAACTTTATAAAACTAGCTTTAAAGTATGTATTGAGATAGCCGAATTCGATTTTTCCTAGGCCCAGCAAAATACATCAAACCTTTAGAAAATGTACATTTACCAGATAAGCCCGCGACTGTGTTAGCAAATCATGCATTTATAAACCTATCCTAGCCTTGTTGAACAAACACTGTCTACACAACTAAAAGTTTTTATTGAAGCCATTTTCAGGCTGCTGACATTTCTAAAAGTCACTTAACTAAAGTGCAACCTTTGATTGCTTATGATCTCTAGTTTTACCGGTCGGATTAACAGGAAATTTTAGGTTCCGTCCCAATAAAGTGGTTTTCTAAGGCGTGCACAATTCAAATAAAGTCAAGGTATTTACAGCTTTTTCATTCCCTGAAAAAAAAAAGAAAAGAATGAATAATGAATATTATTTCTGGCGATCTAAAATTATTTTTTTTCTGTGTGGTCGAAGCAATTACTCGTGTTTATAAAGAGTTCAACAAAAAAATTAAAAATACGGTTCTATAAATACTTCTTTATGCGGATTCTAACAGCAATTGTATTATTTTATCTGTCATAAAGCATGGGAAGCATATTGTTCTTAAAGGAAAAATCATTAAACCTAGATGTCATTGTTTTTGTCGTTCAGCTATATTCGTTTTTTTAACCTTCTGATGAATTCAGATGGCTCGATTCGACATATTTACTCAGGTGATGTGATATTTAGCGGCATTTTATTCCACGGTCATGACTGGGTTTTTTTTTACGATAATGAAATCTCCAGTAATTATTATCTTTTGTAAACAATATGGTTTGAGCACAGCAGGAATAGTTTTTTAACAAATGACCATGCATCATACTCTTAGCTTTTTAACAAGTCAAAACGCGCACTGAAACCAATTCTGTGTTACTTGGGTAGTCAGTTCAATAAAGAACTGACTACCCAAGTAAGACAATTGTTAAGCGCGAGTTTAAAATTCTGCTCACAGATAACAAAAGTTCAATAAAGAACTGACTACCCAAGTAAGACAGAATTTGAGTGCGAGGTTAAAATTTTGCCCACGGATAACAACAGTTCAATCCAAGAAAAGCAAAATTTAAGTGTATAAGTTCTAAATCTTGTTAATACAACGTACCAATGTGGTTTTTGTCTAGCTTCCATAACATGGTTTGCGCAACCTTGTATTTCCCGCCAAAATTAATTAATTCGCGGTAACAATGATCGAAAGACGAAACTACCGAATCTCTTATATTCATTAGACGAAACGCCTGTATATTCCTGGCCGTCGACTTCTTGGTTCGTAATTGCCTACACTTGCAGCATAGCGAGAACTATATTACAAAGAAAATGCGACGAAGATGAGTAAAGATACTCCTCAATTCAAGCAGATTCAAGAAATAAATTACAATCTGGAATCCTTAAAAGCGTCACGGCCGCTTCTCGCCGGTGCTATTCGTGTATTTCTCTTATTACCGCGTGTCGAAAATACTATTGATCCAGCTATTACTGCTTTCAATTTTCCTCGGTTTGCATATACCTGTACAGATGCAACTTACCAAAGACGATTTATACGCGCGGCTTTGTTGTGGATAATCAATGATATGTTTCCAATCTCGCTCAATCTCGTGTAGTGCCGATACAAAAATGCCGGCTCAGACTTGACAGTGTTGCCAGGAAAATTTTCGGGCACAATAAGCATTGCTTTGAAGTCTCGCAAACGCCTGTATAATGGCACTTAAACGAGGAAAACTCCATAAGAGGATTCACTGAATATGTCAATGAATACATTACGACCACATGAGACCTTTTTCAAAGCCGCGTATGCAGAGGCTGCGTGACGAAAGAAAAGATCGGCGGTCCAAATTCCTGTCACATTTCCTGGCATGTGATGACAAGTCTTGTACAAGATTAAAAGACCTCCTGGGCAGAATTTTTTTTTTTTTTTTTTTTTTTTTTTGGGGGGGGGGGGGGGGGGGGGAGGTGCAAAGCTCGTCATGCATCCAACTGACCCACCGACCGACTGACCAAATGACCGATTGACTGACTGACAGATGGACTGACTGACTGATGGACTGACTCACTCACCGACCGACTGACTGACCAACTAGTCGGCCGGCTGCGACTGACCGACCAACCGACCGATTGATTGATTGATTGATTGATTGATTGATTGATTGATTGATTGATTGATTGATTGATTGATTGATTGATTGATTGATTGCAATCAATCAACATTTAAGGACCTTACAAGAATTTTGCATGTATTTCAATTTCTATTTATCTCATTTTTCCCAATTATCCAGACTATTTACCAACAAGTCCAAATCGATGATGCTCACTTGCACAGGCAAACATATGACATTCCGTTAAGCACCACACTGTACGCCTGCTTAGTTACAGTCAGGTGGATTTTTTAACTTGCATTTCAGGATAAGCTGTACCCAGACTGGAACAAATGGTTACGGAAGATTTGGAAAACCGGCTGGACACGCATTTATATGTTCTGGATAGTGCTGGTTATCGCCACTGCAATTGTCGCTACAGGAATAATAACTGACTTTGTGAGGTGGGATACCCTGAACAGAGACTTTGTTTCCACCAATGAGCTGTCTCGTGCTTTTCTGGCATCGTTCATTCTTGTTATGGACTTACTGATCGTTATGCAGGTTAGTTTGTCAAAATAACAGTGTATAAAGAGTGTGTTTCTATAACTCCTTATTTTAACAAAGAAACCAAAGCCAAGTTACAGGTAAAGTTTGCGTTTGAGCCTACTTCAGTACTGTAACCACAGACATTTAATACTTGATTAATTAATATGTTTAAAATATTACATGTAACACAATAATTGACTGTTGATGACCAGTTCACCACTTTAGAAGAAAACTGGGGGCATCTCATCTCGCACTGGCTTGTGGGCCATTGCTGGGCCAAGGGGGCAATATGGCTTCGCATCTTTTGTTTTGCCCCCAGAAGCCACTGCAAGATGATACTCGCCTCAGATTTCTTTTCATTTCTAAAGTAGCAAATGAAGTGAAGTAGGTAAAACCACCCTGATTTCTTGATTGTTGAGAAAGATGTTACGTACATCTGTCATGAGCATAGGACAAGGAAAAAATCTGAGTCCCTGACGGGAAACAAACCTATGACGTCCCTAACTCTGGGCAGGTGAGCTCTCCTCTGAGGTACGAGAACTCATGGTGAGCAATGCCGTTTACTAGGTTGATTTGTAAAACGCGTCCTGCATACTGCTAGGATCAGCAATGTTGAAAGCGTACTATATGGTGATAAATTAAATTAAATTTCAAGCAGAAAGAAAAGGTGGCATGATTTTAAAATATCTTTTTGATTGTTGTTGTTATTGATTTTGTGTTCCAGGACTGGGAGTTCCCTAACTTTCAAGGCAATATGGATGTCAAACTCCCAGGGGTAGACACGGCTTCCTTTTACTTCAGTCTGCCTCGTTGTTTGAAAAAGGAAAACTGGCATGTGCATATCACTGGAAAATGGTTCAACTATGGAATCATCATGCTCGTCATCATATTGGACTTGAACATGTGGAAAAACCAGATCTTTTATAGCCCTTTCGTCTTTGGCCAGTACACCAGTCCTGAGGGTTATATCTACTCCGTTCTTGATACGAACTTTATAGACACTGCAAACGAAACCACTCTGTCCTATGAATGGAGGTCCCAAAACATAAACCCGGCCACAAACGAGAGCTTTGCCACAACGGACCCTCGCATGAATTCAAAGTACCTCGAGTTTGCTTTGGCGTTAAAAGGAATTGCCTTCATTCCGTCAATTACCGCGTTCTTGACCTTTGGTTGTCTTATTTGGTTCTACGGACGAGAGAAGTTTGTCGTGGAGGAGATCCTCGACGACGTGGATAAAGCCGACGGCATTGTCATTGAAGAAATAGATTTCGAAGAGGAGTCGGGTGAAGGTCTTTGCCGCCAAGAGCCAGCCGCGTCTACGGATTCCCGCCAAAATGGCATCGCGGATGCAGGAGGTGTATCGGAGCTGCCGTATGACGAAGGAGATGGAACGCCTGTACTTCTAAGCCTTCAACACGTTACTTATGTGTAAAATCTGTGAAATCATTGCACAAAGTAACATGACCCTTGAGTGTCCTTAAGAAATACTGTGCACTGTACCAGTAAGAACAATTACCAATTGGTTTGGTCATGCATGAAACTTCTCTCCATGTACTTTTAAAAGTTTTATTTTTTAAGCTTTTACTCCATACCAAGACTTTTAGAATAGATAGGCTAAGTTAAAACTTTGTATTACAATGCATGTATGTAGCGTGAAGTTTCAAATACTGTCGAAAAATACATGTGCTGTTATTACACACTGAAGTGCTGTTGTTAAACGCCAAAAGGGAAATCATTCAGGACTCGAAGTAAAAGCGTTTTCCACGTAAAGCGCGGGAAAATCGCGAGAACGCTTGTGTTTGGTTTGAATCTGATTGGCCAAAAGTCGACGTGTTTGTCCTGATTGGTTAAACAAGTCTTCAATCATTTGTCGAGAAAAAGGAACGAAACCAATAAGCCAGAACAAGGCAGTAGAGAACGTTGCAAGTCAAACTTTCGCAACTTTAAAAAGAACCAACAGCTTATATTTGTTTTAAACACGATTACAAATAAGCATCATGTGAAGTCCTCATCTACTACTCTTAAGGTTTAAACGTAACACGTTTCGTAGAAATTTTACGCTGTTTGTTATTATCGGAGTCTTGCAAACTGTTTTAGACAACTTTTTCCCTGTTATTTTAAATGCCATAAAGGAAAAATGTTAATCGCCTTATGTAGGTAACGAAAGATTACATAATTTTTATGGCAATTGTATTTATTGTGGCGCTGCTGTTAATATGTTTTTTTAATGTGGCAAGACGACTTTGTATTTATAAAGCTTACTCCCAGTGAAATAATTTCTATATCTGTGCTTTTTGTAAGTAGAAGTATCGCATTTTTCTCTGACACCTTAAAACTGTCAGTTAAATATCCGATTTTCTCTTGGATTTGTTTATCCGTAAGGTTCACACTGGAAAACAAAGGAGTTTGTTTAGTGCTTCAGCAAACAAGCAGAAACATTTGTCAGGATCTTTTATTAACGTCGTCCTTGCATCTATTTATCCGCGCGGTATTTGAAAGTGTTTTATTAGTTTTTGCTAGTAATTACATTCCCTATATTTGGTGTAACTATGATCTTTCTTAAAGAAGAAATAAAGTGTTGTTAAATTTAAAGAAGTTACGTATGATTTTTTCAGGCAAGAGTGCGAGTTGATAAATTACACTTTTGTGTCGCCATGTTGGTTCACAAAATAAGTGGAATTTTTTAATTTTTTTCAGCAACCAAGAATACTGACGAAACAAATGCCCCTATGTGGCTGCTACCACTCCAGCATGCAGGCAACAACTTAGTTTATTAGCTAGGTTGTTTGGGTTGGATATTCAGTGTAGCGTTACCTTTCGCCTCGGTTTCAAAACAATCCTTGTTGCAAACCATTTTTCATGAAAACAAGTTCGATTTGCATTTGAATGAACATGCGAGTTCAACACATTTTCATATGAAAGGTTTTGCAGCAAGCCTCACTTTGTAACAGAGGCACCACGTTATTTTGAAATGACCTATTGCTAACAGAGAGCGAGTGTGTTAGCATAGGTCTGTGGGTAACATTTTCGTGTAAGATTCCCGAGATGTCTAGGGCACTCTGATTCGTTTGCATGGTTGTCGAGTCCGTTCCCTGGATTTAATTAAATCTTTTGGTTAAACCGGTCATTCGCTGTTTGGAATGAATGTAAACTGAATGTGTAACCATAGGTTCAATCAGATAACACCACATTGTTTACGTTTACCGGTAGCATAATGAATTGTTTGAAAAATAAAAGCAGACAAAAACGTTTGCTTTTGCAGCTGGTTTGCTGGCGCCATACAAAAAAAAAAAATGAAACTCATTTCCGGATGAAGCCCATGAATTACCACATTACAGTCAACCAATATACCAATAAGATATCGGAATAGCTTTAAGAGCTGTTTCAATTACTAGTCGGGGTTTTTACGCAAAAATCAAACGTTCCAGAAAAAAATAATTGTGTTGAAAGTGGCTATGGCAGAAAAAGAGAAATTGGGAAGTCGTTCGTACTTAATTAACGAAATACATGTTTGTCATTGCTCTACCACAAATTATGTATTTAGCTGCCGTTAAATTGGATTTCCCTGCAATTAATTCTCGAGGGTGATGAACACAATTTCTCTGTACAACATCCGACGATTGTGAAGAAACAACGTGATAAGAATATACAGGATAATCAAACTGGGAATATTGTCTCGATTTACCATCTGATTACTGGAAAGTAAATTCAAAGAAATCAGTATGGTTATCCGTTACGCGGTAACAAATTCGCTACTGACATGTTTGCACGTTAACGTTGTTAGCAAAAGGTTTCACCACGCTCCGTTTTATACTGTTGAATTGTTTGTCGAGGCAAGGAGATTTCAAGAAGAAAAATTAACCAAGAGGCAGCATGAAGATAAATGGCATCAAGGTAAGAATTTGCTACTTTTTAAATTAAGTTCGGCTGTGAGACATTTTGCAACCAAATGTTATTGCTATTGACAACTAATAGATAAATGCGCAATTTTAGCCCTGTACTGACATGTCTGTCTTCAGTCAGTAAGACAGAATTCAATATAACTAGCGATCTTCAACAGCGAGTAACCTTTGAGTAGCGTTAAAACGACGGCCAGCACAAGTAAAAAAAATTGTTTTTGCAAATAATCTACATGTGTAATCGTTAGCTTTCGAAAAATTCTGTTCAATACGACCGCTTTTCCTTGTTGAGCAAGCGACCAATCCTGTTTACGAGAGCTAATCCTATTTACAATGGCATTCATTTTCAAGTTTAAAAAAAATGAGTGAGCGTAATTATTGGGGTAAAGTTTGCTGCATCCTAAAAGAAGCTGTTGACTATGGGTTACACCAATGTTTTACCTTAACTGAGCAGAAAAGCTTAAAAGCTTTGTTTTGAAGTAAAAACTGCCGGGTTAACGCAAACAATGAACAATGACATCAGTCTTAGGTGTCGAGCCTACGTTTCGCTCAGTTTTTCAGCGGTCGTGCATTCGACTGAATGATGAGGGAGGGAGTATCGCCTTTGGTACACCCTTTCTGTTTTTCGACCGCTGGTCCGAAAGAAAGCAAAGGTTCTGGGTAGAAAAGTTTTGCACTCAGGTTCATCTGTTACCGGGGCTGGAGAGAGAAATGAATGATGTTATATGAGCTGTTTTATTTCCTCAATCGAACCCTAATATTCTGTTGAGTGTGTTAGGGCTCGATTTCAGCCGCTCTCTCGAGTCCAGCCTTTACAGGCTCATTTCCCAAACAGCGGCTGGTAATAGAGACTTAGTTGTGTTCGGCCACGAAAATGCAAAATACAGAGCCAGTTAGTATGGGCACATCTACCGCGGCAGCCGCGGCGGCGATACGCTTCTCGAGCCTTCCTCGCCAAAGAACTCTAGTCTTCAGTCAACAAACTGTGCGCAGTGCTGGTCGTCAAGAAACGGCCAAGTAATTTACACGTCCGTAGTCAGCCGATTTATGACTGACTGACGCTTGGTTGGAAGTTTCTAAACATCACACCATTCCCGTATATTTGTTGTGCATAACACATCAGGCAGACTACAGTATTTTTCAATACAATGTTGTTGGCGTTCAAATACCGCCGAAAAATCACTATTTTGCTGGACTGAACAAAGATTGTATGTATCTGCCTTTTGATAAAATAATTATCATTTAAAACACCAAGACGTCTGAGTTTCCTGTTCTTGAATATTTAACCTCTTTGAATGATTCGGATGTTGACGTCGCTTTCTTGATTGTCAACGATGTATCATTACGGACTGTTTCACCTTTTAGCACAGATTTGAGAAGAATATGCGGTTCATGATGAAAGTCACTAAGAAGTTCTTTCCTTCGCGACATTTTCGATTCTTGAATAATTTTCTTCCCGGCTTCGTGCCTCGTTTTATTGTTATTTTCTTGGTACATGATGCCAACTTCGAAGAAAAACAACGCGTAGATGATCGCAAATACAAACAAGTACAGTTTTCGACGGGTCTTTCGACTCACGCTTGGCATATCAATATATAGCTCCGCTTTCCAAGAAGCTAAGGGAAAGACGCTGATGTTTTCCGTTTTCTCATTGCCGTCTTCAGACAATATATTTATTGTCGTTAAATTACCAATTCTTCAATCGACGCTGACGGGTTGTCAAAACTTGTTCTTTTAGGCCTTTACTGATACAAATATACTTCGGATCAATTTCGAAGAACTCGATTCAATGAAGTAGCCAAAGAAACTTTTATGATGACTAACAACCTGGCCGATCAAGATCTGAAATCGTCATCTTGCTTGTATACCGGCCAAGATTTGCCCTCCAGCAGAACGTCTGCCTCCAGTGATCCCTAACACCAGGATTTGACGGCGCGCACCCAAATTCAATTACTGTACACCGCCAAATAACACTGTATTGATGTTCCCGCTTGGAAGAAAATGACAAATTGATAAACTTCTAATATAGCATATGTTTTGGTCGCAGAAGTCCTTGTTTGAAGGCTACCCAAGGTTATAAAATAAATTTAACGCTGGTTAATTAGCCGGCAAAACTAATGCGCTAAGACATTCCATGAAAACATGTTCAATATTATTTTCATTTCTTTTTTCATTAAGTCCGGAAAGAAAATCATGAGCAACGCTCGATATTATGTCATCGGTTTTATCAGAACAAAAAACAATTTTAAACCATCCGCGAGTGTTTTCATTTTTATTTTTTCTAATTAAACGTCCGAGATAGTGGGTGCTAAAATGATCAATATTTTATGAGTCAATTCTGTTGAACTCGCAAAAAAGTAAAGAAGACTAAACACACAACTATAATGAGGTAAAAGCTGAAGGGAAAGCGAAGCAGCTGCTCTGATTTTGCATTAATGAAAACGAACGGTAATATCATATCGCATAAAAAGGTGTAGCTATCCGAAAACAAATGTAGAGATAGACACGGAGATTTTAGTGAACACAGAATTCATACAACTGAACTGCCTTTTTCAGATTTATTTCTTGTCACGTTTATTTTAGCTCAGGCCTTTTCGCGATTCGTGCGATATCGGTTTTTCTCGTGAAATTTAACGTGGAATTCCCTCGTCAGGTAATGGATTTTCCTTGAATCGCATAACCTGTAAATTATTAGAATTTTAGCGTAGCCTCGCTTTCAAGTCGCAATACCGCGCTGAATACCCTCGCATCTCTAGCCAATCAGAGCGCGAGAATTCTTTGAGCTATGCGATTCTATAGGAAAATCAATTACCTGACGAGGGAATTCCACGTTAAATTTCACGCGAAAAACCGATATCGCACGAATCGCGAAGCGATGAGTGCGATATCGGTTTTTCAAGTGAAATTTAACGTGGAATTCACGAGTCAGATAATGGATTTTCGTTGAATCGCATAGAACCTTTTAAACATGAAAATGTGGTGACTGTTACGAATTTTACCCGGGATTTTAGTGCAGCCTCACTTTCAAGTCGCAATACCGCGCTGAATACCCTCGCATCTCTAGCCAATCAGAGCGCGCGAATTCTTTGAGCTATGCGATTCTAATGAGAACACGAATCGCCCCACGACATCCCTTGTCACAAAGCGCGGGAAACGAAAGTAGAGTCAAATAGTTGAATAGTACCGCTTGACTGTTTCACCGTACTCGAGTTTAATTTTTATTACAATTACTTATCAAGTAGCTTAGACAAGACAAGAAGTTTACGGACTTTTCTAAAAGTGTCCGTATCAATTTTAGAGATGTGTTTCCTTTACGAAATTCGGAATTAAATCATAGCGGCGGTCATGACATGAGCAAAGATTTCGCGTTATAGCTTGCTGGCGATGTGTGTTTAGCACTATACATTTAGATCTAATCCCACTTACATACAGGTTCAGTAATTGCTTGTTCAGCAGAAACAAAATAGATTTCGAGGTACATGTATCAATGAAGAATAACGAAGTTTGAAGTCGGTATCGAAATTATAAATTAACGCTTCAAACCTCATTGCTTAAATTTGCTTTGTCTTCCTCTAAATATCCCACAAACATTCGTAAACTTTTCAAGCTCAAGAGTTATTGCACATACAGTCACCCAATAATCTGGAAGTGTTGAGTGTGTTCACTTTTGTTAACTACAAAGAGAATCCGTAGAAACAGAATTTCAGAAATAGAATATCAGGCACCTCAATTATTAAACGGTATACATTTTAGGACTATCATTAAAAAATGCATAAGCCAAACAAAAGCTTAGATTCAGCTAGATATCCACTATGTTGGGTCATTAATATTATATTAGAATAATATAAAGGTTCTACTAATAACCGTGAACGTAGAAAAACAGCGATTAAAGCCGCAACGAAAGTCATTGTAGATGTTAGTTGTCTCACGGTTGTCTTGGTAACTGCATGAGTTTTCCAACCGTCGGAAAAATATATTCACATTCATTTCCTAAAACGGCCAATTGTCGTGTAAGCGGATGGCTAGCCTAAAATTGTTACAAAACAAGCTGATGAACGACCATGCGATACCCAAGGTATAATCTTTGGTAAAAATAAAACCTTGACCTCCCTCAAAACAAATCTGGTATATCTATTGAGTATACCATGAGCTAAGAATTAAAATGCAAGCGACCGCGCGTCTGGCCAAGTGAAAACGGTTAAGATCCACTATAGTATAATTAAAAATATCCTGCGGCTTTTATTTTGAAATGATCCGTAGTACAGTATATCTGGGATATTTCGCAGATGGAGTTCTAGTAAACCCCTTGTTACTAAGTGTAATTAACACTAATTGAGGTAAATTCTATCGTTGTATGTCTACAAAGACACAGCGACTTTGCTGACAATTTCATAATCATCCGAGCTTTTCATGAATGGATCTGATAAAGAATCACAGTCTATCATATTATTCTCCAGAGCAAAATAAGTTTGATATCTTTTATGATATGATAGGTTTCCTTTCAACCTTATTAACGTTGACAAGATTAGAGTTTTATAATTTATATTTGGAAATTGTGAGGAGTACAAAAATGATTTGCGGTTCCTTTGGCGGGACGGCATTACAGATGGAAAATCAGTTATTCAACTTCGGACAGGGGATCAATTATAAATGAAGCGGCACATTTAATGATAGTGTAATAAGCATTGTGGTTTTCAACGTGTTGATCTAATTTACGATACGATACTTCTAGATCTAATTTCAAAAACTTCTAAACTCAACAATACACTTCCTTCGTTTTTCATTGGAGTTTAATTTTCAACATCAACGTAAATATTTAATCAAAACGAGCTAGAACATTGTGCTTTGTCAAGAAAGGAAGAAAAGATTTACATTGAAAAGACAAAATTCGATTCCTTCTAAAGAAAACGATTTTTAAAATTAAAAGAAAAGTTCTAGACTTGTTTTACATTAATGGCTGATCTTTACTGATTGTGTTCCTCACAACACAAAGAAGCAATTATTCTTTAATTTTATCTTTTTATTCTAATAAATAATAATGTCATTTGAGTTCCGCTGTAATTTTCCAACAGTAAACAAAGCCAAGGCCAAATTCAAATTTTTTGCTCCCAAAACAACATGAATCAAATATAATTTCCTGATAATAAACTTTATTCAAGAGCAATAGCCGCGGAATCAGATCTGACACGAATCCTGGAAAATAAATAATGAAATTTTAATCGTAATGAAATAACCAATTATGATTTGCTGTTGCTATTGGTAGATTGAAAACTATTGTTTATAGAGAATAAATTTTGTGTTCAGAGGTTGCGAGTGATCATGTAAACGATGGTGTACCGCAAGATACTAGATGTAGTTAAAGAACCTTACAAAATTGACTAATTTTTAGAGCAAAAGAAACGCTGAATCAGCGAAGAAACTGGTCTACCCGTCAAATTACCAATGGTAAGTGAACGCGTGTAATTTGCACTCCGCGGTAACAGAAAATCCGGTCGGAAAATTAACATTAAAAATGATTAACAGAAGGCAAAGAAAAATGAAAACTCAAAGAAAATGTTAGCGATTGACTATAGAGTAAATGAACAGTTTTCTATGTGCGAGAATTGAGGAAGAAATTTCGAAGGAAAATGCTTTCCTCTGTCACCTTTTTGACATTTATCAAATATGGAAAATGACACTCCAGTTCAATTTCCCTAGTCGGACGTTTTAAATTTCGAGATATACATATTATTACATATTATGAATATTCATTTAAATAGGTGAAAAAATATTCATGAAAGACGACAGAATTGTAAAAATGAAATCTCCTGGGCTGTTTTTAATCAGAGACTGTTTTTTAGTGAGAAGAGTCAAATTTCGGCCGTTCTAAATTAGAAATTAGCCAGCAATGAGCGGTAATCAAACGAAAAACTTTGATTTTTACCAAATGTAATTGATTTTTACCACCAAACGTTCGACAGGTAAACGATCTGAAAACTTTGTAACATATATCTTGAAATATTACTTAACATTAAAATCCAAAAGGGACTAATTTTGCATTAAACATGTTTCAATTCTTGCTTTCAAAAACAGAATATTTAATTTGCAATACAGAATAGTGTAATTATGCCGCCCGAAGTGTCATGTTCATTTCGGAAGGTAAATAGTGAGATTGCATTGTCCATATCCAGACACAAAAACGCGGGCATCTGCTCTGCGATCGCAAGAAATATTATCCGGAAATGTGAATTTATCCCAGTGCTGATGTCACAAAGCTTTCATCATATAACTATATAGAGGAAATATAAATCTCGCAATGTCTTGGAAGAAAAATAAAAAAAAAATTTGCTGGACGGCATCCGCTTGCGAATCATTTTCAACAAAATTTGCAGCAGATTGATGTCGAAATTTTGTCACGCACCGTTTGTTTTCACATTGATATCTTTTTTTCGTGTTCAGTTGATCGAGATTTCGTAACAACACTAGTCTAAATAAACTGATTTCTATTTGTTTACATTTCGGTGGCTGTTTTCTAAGAGAAGAGCCCCTGAGCGATTTGCAAGAATTAATTACATGGTTTTTAAATCAAACCTTGACAGTGCGTGGTTTCTTTAAGCTTTGTGTACGCTTCTTAAGGTTTTAAGCGGGCACAGTTTTCGCAAACATCCTGTGAGGATTCAGGACTAGAGATGTCATCTAGGGTTGAGCAACGATTTAAAATTGAGGTATTTTAGATTATTGTTTTTGGAATTGAATAAGCTCAGTATATATTTTTTCTTTTAGAATCCGGTGTTAAGAATTCCAAATGGCCAAACACTGCTGTAATAATTAAGGATGCATTCGTTTAGATTCAGCTTTAGTTTGCACCTGAAAGTATTGCTTGTTGAAGAAAAAAGGAATACCGTAGATTTAGCTTTTAGGGAATCTAAAATGAATTTCAATTCGAAATCAGTGCCTCTTTGAGTAAAAGATCAGTCGTGAGTAATCAGAATTCCTTGTTTTGCCTTGAGCGGCGGCCTTAAAGGCATGGAGACTTTTTTCATTTATTTTATATTTTGGGAATAGCGTTTCAAACAAAAATAAGTTTTTGCCGTCATCGTATATTCACAAAAATTCAATAAGAAATAATGATTGTAATTATTTCACTTCTGATTGAAATCTTAAGCTTTAAATGTCAAAATATGAGCACCTGAGTGCATGCAACGAAAAACATTTCGCAACAGCAAAAAGCAACTTGATTCCATGCTTCCTTTAGCAGGAAGATCAATACAATCTTATGGATGGAGGTTGCCAAGATCGCAAACTTTCATTTCACAAAATTAACTTCAACTTGAATAACAAGTATCACTTGCAAAAATAAACGACAAATAAGGGCAAAAAAATAAATTTAAGCCAATGGCAATGAAAACTTAGCGAGCCATAAAAACGCCAAAATTTTGTGGCATTTTTACCGATGTTGAAATGCAAGCATAAGTAATGTGATGCAAGCAGGATTCATTTTCTCAGTAGCTGTCACTGACATTTCCTGTATAGAAAATTGAATGCACTCAAGAAAAATATATACTACCACAAATAAAATTCTAACATTACTAAATGACATACTTTCGCTCGCCCTTATTTTAGGTATGCGTGCCCTAAAAAGGGTACACGTGAGAATCAATGAAATGTCAGCTAAAACTGAAAAAATCAAGGGACAAACTTAAAAAAGGGGTATGAGTTATTTTAAATGCAATTTTAAAATCTGTCGTATTTATTTATACTCTTGACGATTAACTTCTACTTCAACAATGGATGTCTAATTGGCGATCATCCTTGAATTCTAATTAATTCGCCTTATGTAAACGGGCCATTTCTAAGGAGTAAATTAAGCGAATTTTACATCGTCGTCCTCTTTTTACAGTCCATATGCATAGACTAATTATAATATGTTTGGGATGTCTTTCAAATCTCAACCCTTTTTGAAAATTATTCAAAGCACCTGAATACGAACTTTCGAGCTATAAAACTACAACCTCAAATTCCTCGACGACTTTGTAATGTTTTTATCTGAAACTACATTATGTAGAAAAAAAAAACTCTTAAGTCGCTTTCTATCTTAATCAGTTTTAACGACAATCCATATATCAACTTTCTTTTTTCAAACATTTTCAGTACACCAAAACAGCATATATAGTAAATAAATCCCAACGAACTCTGGATAATAATAATTATTATTATATTATTTACAGAATTTCCTCTGTAACTGCTCAAGTTGTCGCAAAAACTGCAAAATCACTTTCTGTCTGTTTGCTAACATGTGGCTTATCAAAGTGGTTTCGCCTCCGGAAAAGTTCTTTGATGGCTTCTTTTTATACTACTAACTGAATGCATGGCTTTTAAAATTGAAATTGACAGTTCACTGTATAATTACAATGGAAAATTTAACTAGCTGTGCTTGTAGTTGTAACGACATCTATTATGGATTGTTGATGTTTCCGAAAAATTTTAAAAGCTTTCTACCCGTCGACTCCTATATTTATCCGATGGTTAAAAATAAAAGTTATTTAGAACTATTGGGCAATCATTTTGGAGAGTAATCTTCTAGAAGGGAAGCTTTATTGCATCAGTGGGTTGAACTGAACTGATTTGTAACCAGCTGAAGGTTCATCGAGACTTTTCGATCGTCAGCTTTTCCACAAACCAACTCTCACTTAGCTTACATCAGAAGTCAGAACGTCTGCCTTCTCTAAGAAACGCTCGCATGTCAAAAAAGGTTTACATCTTACAGCTGAAGAAACCGAAGAAAAATTTAAATTTTTTCATTTCGTTCTCAATACGTCAAAACGATACATACTTGCTCTGTACCCATTTGTTTATCACAAACTTTAATTTCATTAAAGTTTCGTCGGCTTTGCGTTGAAACGTGTCAAATTACTTAGTTGTGCCGGCTTTCATTAATTTTTGTATATATCTAGAATAATGCTTTTCCAAAGATATACTATCAACCATGCTGTGCGGAAAATGCATTTTTAGTTTGCTGTCATTGTCTCGTTGAAAGAATCTTTTTTTTGGCTTAATATATAATTTTGTCTAAGCACCTGCTGGGTTAAAACACTCAAAGTGGGTAAATACGGTGGCTTGAATGTCATGTTATTCATAATACCAGAAAACAATATATTGCAGCTTGTTATGCAAAACGATAGCACAGTATGCGACATTTAATTCAACTGGAAGCCTTGTAGATCTTGTACTAAATACATATTACCACAGATCCAGCAGCAAAACAACAGTCATGAAAATCCAGCAATTCAGTCCCCCTTCTGAAATTTCTGCGCTCAATGACGAGCTTTATTGACTTTCTTCTTAAATTTGTAATAGAGGATTAAAAGAATGCTTTTTCTGCGGTGGCAGTGACTTCTGAGCTGCGGTGTGTGTCCTTTTGCCGTTTGCGTAGCACGCGCTTATCATGAAGTAATGTGGAACAGAGCACGCGAGGAAGAAACGCGTGCGAGGGCAGGGACACGCGAAGGGTTTTCTCGCTCGCTTTCATGTCAGAATTCATTTTAGTGATGAAATTGGTCGGATTGCAGGCACTCGGGACAGCATGTTTCTCGCCAGGGTGCAAGTCGATCAAGATTCAAACGCGCGTGTCATACGCGCAAGCCACGTTCCGAGTTCCGCAAGCTAGGCCGTTTAAAAGCCGTCTCGATTTCGGCATACTGGTATGTTGTTTTGAGGCCTTGCTTTACAAGGGTAATCTTGAGTGTTAAAAATATCATCCATTTTGATCCCGCTTTTTTCGCAGAAGGACATTTTAAGCGAGCTAAGATGCTGTTGCGCTTCTTGAAAGCCGTTTCTTTGAGGAGAGAATAAAATTTTACCTTCTCTTAATTGTCTGAACGAGAATTTTGTTCTTACGTTACGCAAGGACACCATGCATTTAGCGCCTGAAGCTGTTTTTTTTTTGAAAGCCGCCGTGCTTCCTGTACTACATCACAAGCGGTCGTTTTTTCAAATAATTTTTTGGTTATTGTCGTCATAACTTTGATTCGTCAATTTGCTTAGTCAATGTTGTCTGTGTGCATCCTTGTTTTCCGTTTTTCGACTGTACTATGGCATATAGTTGTAAATTATAAACGCACGCGTTGAGTGGTATTATAAAAGTCTTTTATAAGCTCAGAAAAGCCCGTATTACTTTCGATCAATCTGGCGGGCTTTTCCTTTTGCTAACAGATCAGTATCAGAGTATTAAATTGATTCCGTAACACATTTCTTCGGAAGAGGCGTCGAGGAATTAAATTCATACGTGTCGAAAAATCCAGACCCCCTGCTAATGCTCTACGGTTCAACCGTACAACATCGACAGGGGTCCAGGATTTCAGAGTCGCATCCATCATTCTCTCCGAAGCAAGATTTTGTATTACAATTGTACCACCTTCATTCGTAGATTTTTTTTCCATTTGTCTGCTGCTAATGACCAAACAAAAATATGACGTTTCGATTCCGCTGGTTTTTCATTTCGTAGGTAGCCCTGCCGCCGTTCAATAAGAAACGTGGACGTCGGTTGACAAAAGATCATGACGTCAACGCGCTTTAATTCAGCGCAGTTTTCATGAAAGCTGGCGGCGCGTCCCACCCATTTTAATACTTGTTTGTCATAAATTAATTATGCATGATATTACATTTCTCCGACCGAGTTCAGGTTGTTAATAATACTGTGTGATATTTGACCGGAGTAACACCTCGCTTTTGATACAAAACTAAATGCTGAATAATCTATGTAGCAAAAAACAGATTCTAGCCGAGTGTTTTTTTCACGTAAAGTGGATGGGGAGTTGAATTTCTAAAAACCTCTTGACGCATATACCAAAGACAATCATGGCAGCTCTTTTAGTATGTTGTTGAGTACTTTTGTTTAGCTCACCTTTTGCAAATAAAATGTATCTTAGCACAGCTTTAAAAAACATCTCAAGAAATATTGACGCATGTTTGAAAACTGACGTCTCAAAAACATGGCCTACGGCTACGTTCAATTGCTGTTTTTCTTTTCGTTTCTTTGCCCAGGAAGCGAAGCGAAATCATCATTAACTCGCTTTCATATCAGTAGCCGAGCGACGCATGCGAAAATATTGGCTATAAATAGGCCTATTATTATGAATTTGAATCACTTCCATGTCAGCCAGGATCAAGGGAAAAGTGCATGCAACACAGATTGCTATCGGTCGGACACAAAGCGGTTTTTCAGTTCTAGAGGAGAGTTTAAAATTTCAGTTGTCGAACGATTTGAAATGGATATTGAGGTATTGTTTTAACTGATGTGTCGCCTTTATAAGAAAAATTTTTGAAAATGATATTAGAAACCAAAAAGATGTTTGGCAATCGACAATGAAAATGACACAAATCCTGCCATGGAAAAATCGAACAATAATCACTATTGACCGATTTGTCTGCTTTTTCTCGATTTTTTGTCCATCGTAAAATTCTGAAACGGCGAAGTTCGCTTCTACTTTCCGGTCTTCTGTTTTTTTTATATATATAAATATTTCCTTGAAAGAGCTTGAACTGAGCTCGAGTAACAACCTTATTCTTTTTTTCTTTTACAGGATAAACTCACTGAAGAACAGATTGAAGGTAATTTATGAAATCTAACTTCCCCTGTTTAAAAACAGCACCGAGCTTCACCGAATGAAAATAATTTAATTAAATGGGGAATATGTACAGTTTGTTTCTGTAACACAAAGACTTCTTGAATAGAGAAAACGTTTGTATTGGGAAAGCTCAAGCGAAGTGAATGTGGTGCTGTAAAACAGGACTTAGTCTACGTGAAAACAGAAAAATATGCAAATATGAAAACTGAACACAAAAGATATGTCAACTGGTATTTACCATACTTAGTCGATTTATTATTGTGGCTACGGAATCACATGATTGAATATTGTTTGAAATAAATTCGCACATTTTGAAAAATATTACAAAGATAACCTACGATGTTATTTTTTTGTCAGATGAAAACCTTTTCGCGGACTTAAATTCGCCATTACGGGCAAAATCAGACTACGTACTTGCATCCTAGTACATCTTCAAAATCAGTCTATGAATATGTCAGGAACTTCATATAATTGTTATTTACGGTCATAAGTTCTGCCGGTTCTCCGGTCATAACAAATGAGATGCATTTCGTGTCGGTTACGTTCTCTGACACGAAAAAGATACAAGCGATTTTAAAAATATATATATTTTTACATGTCGCGGCCTATGAAGACATAAGACTGACTTATGCTATATGTTGTGGTTCAATCTTATCCTTGGGTAAAATTTTATTTTTTCTTGCTTTTTGGGTATGGTAATGTATGATAATGAGTTTAAAACAAAGGAAAATAAATTTTGAGCCAAGGATAATATTGAACCACAATATAAATACAACGCGCAAAATATGACACTTCATTACACTGCAGAACAGGGCAAAAATACGGACGGACAGCGGAGCAACAAATTAAAATGGCCGGACTAAACAAATTTTGACTAATGACGGTGGAACAATAAATAAATTCCTTATTCGATGGTTTAACATATGATACGTACGGATATTTTGCTCATTGCTCGTAAAATACTACGCAGCTCGAAAAATATCCGCGCGCATTATATGTTAAACCATCGAATAAGGTGTATATAAACTAGATGTCTGACTTGATCTATTCAGACGCCACGAGCAACTGTACATCATGTTGGAAGTGTGTGGGTGTAACCGTATAAATATAAAGAAAATACTAGCTCATGCCATATAAAAGAGATTTTCGATTAAGTTTCATAAAACCGAAACTGAATATAATTCAACGTGAAGTTCTAACTTTTCTCATTGCTTTCAATTCATCACTTTTCTTAGAATACCGAGATGCTTTCAAGTTTTTTGACAAAGACGGAAACGGGTATATCACCACCCGTGAGTTGGGAGCTATAATGAGATCGCTGGGGCAAAACCCCACGGAAACAGAACTGCAAGACATGGTCAACGAGGTGGATTATGACGGTAAGTCTGCCGCAATAGCTTTCGCGTTTACTAGGCTCATAAGCTGGAGCTTATCCCGGTTTCCGTAGCATTTAGCGGCTAGGAGTACTTCTATTTCTCCCTGAATAGGATACTTTTCCATCGCAGGGCTACCCATTTCGCCGGTACCCATTTATACCCCTAGGTGGAGAGAGGCACCGTGTGAGTCAAGTGTCTTGCCCAAGAACATAACACAATGTGGTTCCTCCCTGTTAAACTACTGCGCATACATACTCCACTAATTTTACAAACTTCCGCAGTTAGAGAATCTCGTCCCCAGGGCCTGCTCTTCTTTTGGTCAGCACCAGGGTTGTGTTGTGGGCATGGGGCAAGGTTGCGCTGTCGCCGAAAATTTTTTCGGCCCCCTCTTTCTGATTTTTCTGGATCCGCCCCTGATATCCAACGCGCGCTCGTGGAATAATTGTTAAATATCGATTCGTCGACTTTGATTTCCAATAGAAAATTCGCGTAATGTAATTCTTTCGTGGTATAATTAACAATTATTCCACGAGCGCGCGTTGGATATCCATATCCAACAAGCGCTCGTGGAATAATTGTTTTATTAAAAACGCCCAAAAGAATTGCAATATTTGAGCTCCCAGTTGTTTTCGTTGACGCGTATCGGCTTCGATATTTGTGATCAATAGTATATGAGCTCATATACCATTGCCTGTTACCAATCAAAACTCAGGAATTGCAATATACCATTGCTAGTTTTTAACAATTATGGAATATTGTTTTGACAATCACACTGAAACGAGTAACAGTATTTTATGTACGTTTCCACACAGGTAATGGTGTTGTAGATTTTGGTGAATTTGTAAACATGATGATCAATCAAAATAACAACACGCTAGACGAGAAGGAACTCCTGGAAGCATTTAGAACTTTTGACGGCGACGACAAAGGCTACATATTCTCCAACGAGATTCGGTATGTAATGCGGCATATGGGAGAGAGCATTCCAGAACAGGACATCAACGAGATATTACAAGATCATGAAGACAGTCGAAAGAGAAAGATCACATTTGAAGGTAATAAAATAAGCAACTTGCAAATTCCAGTGACAGGTACTCGGGGAAATCAGTGGAAGCCCTTTGTAATTGTGGTGATCATGTTAAAAAGCGAGATAAGGAAACAGAGTTAGTTTCTAACAACATTGAAATGTCGGATTGTTTTTATTTTGACTTAATGATTTTTCTCTTTTCTCTTTGTCTTTTCCGCAGAATTTATAAAACTGGTCAAACCGGAAGTTTAAAGCTCGCTTTGATTCGCATGGCACTGTACATCAATCGATCTTCGCCGTACCGAAGTGAAGCAAGTGCATGAGTACATCTTCGCACTTCAAGAGTATATTTTAGTCACTAAAATATCACCTCACTTTTGTTACAAAACCGATTAACTGCGTTTACAGTTGTTTTTCCTGAAGTTTAAAATAATTTGGTTCTTTTGCTAAATGGGATCAATGATTATATTTTAGTCAGAAAACAATGCCCAAAGTAAAAGCAGTTTTTGTAAGACGATCATTGCAAAGACGTTTTTACATAGCGATTCTCTCCTTATTCGGTAAAGATGTCACTTGGATAATAATAAGTAATATTAGTTATAATCCATCAATTTTTGTTTTCAAACGCGATTGGTTTAAATGCGTCACGTAACACAATAAATTCCAGTTAAAACTGGGGTGCTTTCCCCTGATTTAAAATTTACTATTTTATTTTCGAAAGTTATTTTTTTGTCAAACCACAAGAAAAAATTATTTTGACGTTTATAATAATAATAATAATAATAATAATAATAACAAAATTAGCTTATATTGTGCAAGTACCAATAGAAAATTTTCACCTGCGCATTACAATGTTGCCAATACGTTTCCGGTGCAATATGCGTCTCTGGTTCAGTTGACAAGATCTCCCAAACAAAAGCCTTGTGCGGTGAAATACTTCAAGGAGAGGGAACCAGTTAATCCCAATTTAGCTTCAAAATAATCACGGATAGTTACCCTTGGACATTATCTGTTAATAATAATAATAATAATAATAATAATAATAATAATAACATTTATAATGCACAAATTTCATAACTTTAGCTCCTTGGAAACTCTTCTGCGTACTTCGTGAAACAGATCATGTCCGCGGTCAAACACCGCTGCATATTTTCGCGCCAAATTTAGGTTATTGTTTATTTTAAACATAATTTTCTTATGCAATAAAATATTTTTATGCAATATTCTCCTAATTCCATGATATTTCTGAAATGCTCTATCTTTAAGTCCATGATGGCACGTTTTCATTCATGCAGGGCTTACATTTTTTTTCGGTTGAAAGTCTCTGTAGTTCAAATGAAGAGACCATTTGCTTGTTGTTTAATTCAATCATAATCGAATATTAAAATATCTATAAGCTGGCGTACGTAATAAAACTAATACCATTGATTGCTCTTGCAGTTCTCAATTTCTTAAATCAACTGTGTACATCAGATCTCCTACCTGTCAATAAAAATAAAGATTTTAAAATTATTACTGTGTACTGTATTGAAAAATGTTTCTAAACCCTTTCTGGGGACACTGTTTGTTCCCTTTAGCTAGACAGTTCGAGTATATCGGTTTCACATACTCAGCAGACAAGCGAGTGAAGCGACTGGGAGAAGTGAGAGGTCTGTCGACGAGATTGCTTTGGTTGAAATTCTCGGACACTTTTTTGTCAATTATTTTAGCTCAAATTTTCTCAACGAGCAAGTATTCAATGACGTGCATCTAACTTGTCACTCTTAAAAAATGAAAGAGAGCATTTTAGCATAAACTTTTGTTATGCTGTCACAAAAAAAAACATACTTTTATGTCATTTTTGTCAAGTTGGCAACTTTACGATCATGTGAGACGAACTGCCGGGTATTTTGTAATAAAAGTCCTTATGTTGTTCATGTACGGTTGTATGTTCCGTTGTCAATAATTAATTAAACACAGCACACAAAACAAACATCATATACGGCTTGCCAACTTATTAATTCACTGCTTTTCTCAAATCATGCAATGTAGTAAAATTTCAAAAGGTGTATCATTTTCTTGAACCGTCGTCAATCTCCATGGATTAATTAGCAGTCCATAACATCCATGTATTATACGACTTTACCCGTGGCAGTGGTCTTGTTGACAGCCTACGTTCAAGGTAAGTGCGAAATTTTCCCCGTTCTTGACGTCCGCAGTCGATTGTAACAATAGCGACTTTGCAAAGCCATATCATGGAACAATGTATTAAACTTGCAATTTTCCAACCGTCTTGCCTTCTTTAAAAGCACATTTAATTTCTTTAGCTGTTACTCTATGTATAGGAATAATATAAGGATTTTTTTTACAGTAATACTTAATTCAATGTTATTCAAATGTGCGAATATAAATTATGACGACTTTAGAATGATACGCATGTTTTTATTTGCATTCACTGAAACCACAAAAAACGCCAGGTTACCCTCAAGACAAACATAGAGATAGCACGCTGGTCTGAAAATTGACACCTGTTACAGAATTGAACAAATGCCATGTAAAATGCCAAAGGAAAATGTCTATCAGCAAGAAAAATTCTGTCGTTTATAGCACAAAGAGGAGTTAGAAAGTTGTATTAGGTATCGTAAGTAATCGTAACTGTGAAATGTTAATGAAACGGATCCTGTTGTCAATAGACTACGATTTTAAAAGTTTATTTATTGAAACTAAAATTAAAACCAATTTTGTTTCATTTCGGAAAGTACCTGCAAAATGTTAGTGATATTATTAGTCAATCATAAGTCGATAGATGTATAAAATGTTTTGCACTGAAATACTCAGAAACATTTTACTTTCTTCTATTCTTGATGCCCTGTCCAAGAGACAAGAGCCAAGAAAAAGAAAAATCACCGAGTACTTAGCTGACTTAGATAGATATTTTTAAAATTAAATGCGTTGATGTATATCATAATTCGTGTTTTATCTGCGAACGCATTTCGTACAGAATGGTTTAAATAAGGTTTATGTTTTCCGGATTTGTAAAACGGCCAAAATTAAGTGATGGTTGAAAATTTTGAATTTGAATAACTGTCAGCTATGATTGTGAAGCGTTGGGTGACTGATGCAAACTGATAAATTAGATAGATAGAGCGTTTCCACCAATCTAACATATAAGTAGGTGGCAAGGAGTACATTCCCCAAATTTTAACTTGAAAGTGTTCATTGCAACCAAGTTATTTGGAAAACAAAACTTCGAAAAATTACACAGCTTTGTTTGGATCTGCCAAATCGGTGCTCCACTTTGGTACACCAATATGGCGGCCAATACTCTCTGCGAGACGAAAGAAAAATTTTGCTATTAAGTCACTCGTTGCACTTCGGAATCTTTTAGTTACCATTTTAAACTTATCTGAAAAGCATTTTAAAAGTGCCGAAATGTTGGTTTCTGTAACGGCCTCAAATTTCGAAACGCTTTATCTCCAAAATAAAGCATTCTTCTGGCACAAAAATGTCCCCAGCAATTAATGACATTGATTTCTAAAATATTCTAAAAGAACGCCTTTGTAGGTTCAATAATTTTGAATTTTGAATTTTGATGACGTCACGTGAAAACGCTCTGTACCTTAGATGGAATTGAAGCGCCTCAGTCAGAAACTCTTCAAGACTACAAAGCCTTCAGGTTACTCACTAAACATGATGTACCTTTCAGGCTCTCAGAGCGTTTCATTTGATCGAATGTTGATTGAGAAGCTGTTAAATAACTACAACACCGATGTACGACCAGTTGAGAACACGTCACATGTACTCGACGTGACTCTGGGAATACAACCATACAGATTGTTAAGAGTGGTGAGAAAATGCTTTTGTGATGTTTAATTTTGCGTTTGCTCTTGGTTTGCGTTTGTGATATCTACATGCAGCCCTTGTGTAATTTTCTCTAACTGTCATCGTCTCATATTCTGCACTAGGACGAAGTTGAGCAGCTTGTTAGAATGAGCCTGTGGTACAGATTGGTCAGTGGGTATATTTTGTTATTTGACTTTACTGAACGCAGCTTGCTTAAAAATGTTCATTAGTCGGTGAATAAATATCATCAATCCCGCTATCCATCCATCCGTTTATCTCCCATTCATCATACAAACATCACTCATTCATCACATTAGCCAGCCAACCAACCAGTCATACATGAGTCCATTCATATTTACTTCCAACCATCGTTATAAACAGAGATTCATCCGTTGGTATGTGTTTCCGCCTCTGTCTGTCTGTCTGTCTGTCTCAGTCTTTGTTTGTATGTCTGTATGTTGGTATTTCTGTCTCTTCATCGATCTAGCTATCTAGCTCATCAAGCACTTTGCAACCAAACAATAAAATATAGCTTTTCTGTAACAAAGAAAAGATAATCAGTCATTACTAACAAGTTTACCAATGAAAGCAATTTTATATATTTTGCACGCTTTGCAGACCTGGGAAGATCTTTCCCTTTCCTGGGATCCTGCACAATACGGAAACTTGACTCGTATTAATTTGCCGGCGGACGCAATATGGACTCCGCCTGTAGGACTGCTTAACTCGTAAGTTATTCAATCTATAATTCCACTGTTATTCAGTTAGAATAGCTGTAATTTTGTTTTGGCGTTGAAAAGACCAGGTAAATGTTATCAGTATATACCACACAAGTGAATAGTGCTCTTCGCGCGTTCTGATTGGTTAACTCGGAGGTGATTAGCAAAGTACTATTCACCTCCGAGCAGCCGGATTAGAAACAAAATGGCTTCCCGTTTCGCTTCGGTTACCGCAAGTAATGTTTTGGTCCGTAAGTTATTCAGCTCGTGTGGTATATACTAAAACAATTATTCACCTGAAAGTGGTGGATATTTACCTCCACCTCGATGAATAATTGTTAAATATTGTTACATTTTATAGGCTTGAAACTGGTGTGGCTCCACTTATCGACAGTGAAGACAATAGTCTCGGTACTTTGGCTGAGATCGGATATAATGGCCGTATCAAACTCGCCGTGCCGGCAATCCTAAGTATCTCCTGCATTATGGACATGACGATGTATCCATTTGATATTCAAAGATGCAACCTTACATTCGGTGGGTAAATATTTTTTCATACTTTAGTTACATCTGTTTTCGTTTATGGTCACCAAAGAAGAGGGTCTCTTTCTCTCTTTCTTTAAAGCTAACGGTTACATCGCGCAAAATCCGCCATGTTGGGGCAAGCTCCACTCTAGGGAAATTCAAAACAAAGGAATGTCAAGCGTGACTGGTTGAAATCGCTTTGTTTTGGATGTCCCAGCTAGCCCTCCAGTAAGGTGTTATTTTGTACCAGGATCGTTTGTTGCAAAGAGTCTATTGTAACTAAAGATTACTCTGAGTTTACGCAGTTTAAGTGAGTAAATACAATTGGTGGTTTTCACTGTCACGCAATAAAAAAATAAAATCGAAACCATTCAACGACAGAAGCTAGGAATTTGAGATATTATAGAAGATAAAAAGATAAACGATTTGTCCAAATCTCAGGTCTGTGCGGTGCACCGTTTGCGAGTTATTTGCCGAAACTTTCCACGCAAATTTATAAAGCTCAGTATGGAGACGCCATATTTGTGTCCTTCCAAGGAGCACAAACATGGCCGCCGTGATGTCAGAGAAACCATCTGGAACTTAATTTTACTATTAATAGTGACTCCTTTTGGCTCATGATCTATTACACTTTCACATAAACAGCACTAAGTACATTGGGAATGTTCGATCTGCAAAAATGGAAAGGAAAGGCCTTTTTTGAATCAAAACAACTTTGTCACGGCACTCAGCTTGATATCACATACGGCGGAGAACTCGAATATTCAAAATGCTCTGTTTTTAAAACGAAGGGTACAACCAAGCTGGAAATTTGCGAAAAGATATAATTTTAGTTTATCTTACACCTAGTGATATCAAAAGTTTAGCAGGCCCATTGAATTTTGATTTCAGAATTTTATGACGTAACATGAAAACCAAGAATAGAGCCCCTATTAAGCGGCCACGCTCGGGGTAATGGTAACTGGCCCGCTTAATAGAGTTTAAGCCGCAAAATACGGGATAACTGAATCACATGAAGACGACAATAAACCTGTGTTTAAATGATTTAATCAGTCGTCACTTCGAGCTTGCTGAAAATGAATCCAAATATCGTATATTACATTCTTACTGGCGGCTAAATAGGGGTAAAAACAATAGAAGAACGCTCAATAATAGAGGTGGCCGCTTAAAAGGGGTTTTATTTACAGTATTATACTGAGAATAGTTTCGGGTCTTAAGTTACTGGCCGCTTAATGGGTGGCCGCTTAAGAGGGGTTCGACTGTACTTACAGCTTAAAAATAACTGATTCATCAACAGGAGCATGGGCGTACACAAGCAATGACTTGAGGTTCAAGGCAGATGTCAACACGTCCACACTAGCTGACTCTAAAGAAAACTTTAGTTCATCTGGATGGTCAATCATGGAGTATGGAGGTATACCACCTGGTTTTCCTTCGCTTATTTCTTTTATTTAAAAAATTCCAGAACTTTGAACCCTAAAATTATTTGTCTGGGATAGTTTCCTGTACACTGCCCTTGTTTCGGACACTAATTATTTAAGTAGTATTTTTTTTAAAAGGAGCTACGTCACGGATAACGCATCTTGAAAAAATTGGCAATTTTTTTCAAGTTTGTTTTTCATAAGTGGTCTTTAATCTTCGTCAGTCGAAACCATCCTTGGTAATTTTTGCGTTTTTATTAATCCATTGGTGTTTTTTTTATGTTAGAAAACTATTATTTTGAGGTTTCCTTCAATCTCAAAGTAGCCAGAAAAATGACTCAAACATCGTGACATTGCTCCTTTTACGTTACACAGCTGTTGAACAACATGGAAACTCTAGTCACACAAACCCTTCCGTTACATTCGCCATGCAGCTTCAGCGTCACACAACCTACTACATCGTGATTTTATTCCTGCCGTGCTTCTCTAATGCAATGCTGACGCTGCTCGTATTTCTTCTGCCGACGGAGACTGGTGAGAGAATTGGAGTTGGAATAAACACTCTGTTTATTATGTGGGTCAACTACCTGAGGGTAGGTATTACGTCATGGAAGCAAGATTTGTATTAAAAAATAAATTGTTGATTATTTATTTATTAATTTAGCAATGCTCCGTCTTAACTGTTTTGTCATCTCGCGCCTACAAATTATAAAAAATCTAAATTGCCTTGTTGTTAGTGTAAGGTTTCATACACTTCAAACTGCTTTTGTTTGAGAGTGTAGCACGAAGTTAGCAGAAGCAATTTTTTTCATTCCTAATTTTAATCTTTTCATTTCATTGAAAAAAAGCCTATATTCTTTCTCTAATAAGTTATGAATGCTGTTTCTATCTTGCTGTTTTTAACTCGAAGTCACATGAAGCCAAGCCCATACTAGAGTTAGCCTCCACCTCCAGTTTCCTTTCAAAATTAGTTCGTTTTCGTTTCTTGGTAGGCATTGAAAGGCATGCCCAAGAGCCCTGATTTACCCGTGTTCTGCAAGTTTAACTACTTTGTGATGTTTGAATGCGTCTGTGCCATTGCTGTGTCATGTCTTCTGATTTCATTCTATCACATGAACGTTAACATCGAGCTGCCTGAGTGGGTCAAGGTGAGGTGAATTATTCTTGCTTAATATCGAATGGTTTTCTTCTTAAATCATATTTAAACGCATTTTCCCATACAAACCTAACCACTCACACATTTGAACACAATTTATGTGGATATGCGTCCTTATGACTGTCTAAATCGTTATCTGCAGACTCACATATTGGACAGAATGGCATGGTTGGTCTTCTTGCGATCCTCGGTAAAACATCGTCTAAACACAGCAGAAAAATTCCGGAAAGAAGGTGAACAACTTTTCCAATAGTTGGAGCAGAACAGTCGACACTTTTTAACAAATTGTTTTTAGCGTTTGTCATTTTGCCCTTCTGTGTAACTCTTCCCTTTTATTGTGAACGAGTATCCTCTCTACGCATTTGTTTTTTCTTAAAGCACCTTAATTTTATAATATGTGCGCGTTTCACGAGATGATCATAGGGCACTTTGATTACTGTTTAATTACTCTGTTCGTTATATGTGATTACTTAGTAATTTCAAGCCGATCACTTTTTTCTGATTTTTCATGCGAGGTGTAAGAAGACGGAGAAAAAAAAATGATAATTTAGAAAAAAAAAACAGAAATTGATAATTTAGACTTCGATGCGCGAGTGTACCATATTACGAGCACGATGCGCAAATATGGCAACAAAGCAATCGTTTTCCCATCAGCCGTATTGAAACCATTGTTCGTTCAAATAGAATCCAAAACTCTTTAGCCTGCGAATACAGCCAGTACAGCCGCCTCTCGTCCTAGTAGCGGGAGGGATAAGAGGCGGCTGTATTCACAGGATAAAAACTCTTCGACTTGACGCAAATTTGGCTAACTGTTCTATTTCTGTACTATTTTGTTTTCAGCCGAGCAATTCCGATCAAGATTTGAAGGCAAGACCTACCATAAGATTACTATTGGATTGAATCTGTTTGTTGACAACTCACTCAAGGAATTTGAGACGTTTTGGCGACAAGAAGAATGGCGTCTTGTCTCGCTTGTTCTTGAACGATTTTTCACGTTTTTCTTTTTGTTCTCGGTTCTTATTTCCTTCCTTGTCTTTTCCGTAACCGTTCGTTAAAATAATACCATTAGTATTCAACGCCTCTTCGGTGAATAACTGTTAATTATATGTAGTTGGCCGTATTTGGAAATGCGCTCAAGAATACTCTTGCACGGATAACCATTGTCTATCTAGAGGGTTGTAAAGGGGGGGGGGGGGGGGGGGGGGCGGGGACTCTAGATCACGTTTCACGTAAAATAAAAAGTCATTTTACGATTCACGAGGAAAAAAGGCCATTCACGGATCAAGGATCACGAAAAACCCTTTACCACCCTAAATAACGTTTCACGGGATAGAACATAGCCATTTCACGATTCACGAGGGGAAAAAGGCCTTTCACGGATCACAAAGAAACCCTTTACATGCTTTACCACCCTCTATCAAGGTAAATGCGAAGTTGACGATTTGCTGAATAATAATAACAATGATAATTACCCTGCTCAATCTTACCCCGCTCGTCCTACAGCCTGGCCGGTTAAGCATCAGGCGATATTCAGCGATTTTGTAGGATGATTGTTAAGTAGACATTTTATATGTTTTAGTACGCAGTAGCCCTTTATATCATAACAAAACTGGTAGTGCTCTGTTGAGCCCGTAGGTTGAGTCAATGTACAAATGATTTTCTACCCAACGATATCTTTCCCCAAATCCTCGCTTTTGGAGTTATCGCACGGTCGAAACTAATAACAGGACTACAAATAACCTATTACACCGGTCCTCAAGTAAAAATGTATTTTTCACTCGTTCAGCGCAAAAACTTGTACTCTGCTGAGTGGAGTTAAATAATTTTACTGGATAATCCGGCAATAACTATTATAAAAAAAAGTGAATTACATCTCACGGTTTCTGCATTTTTAAAGAACAATATAAACGGTTTCTTTAGAATCAGACTCATAACTTGTAAAATAAAGCTGACAAGGAGAAGCTGTAGATTACAATACATATTCGCTTAATAGAAGTCGTTCATGGAAGTTCCTGGAGTCAACCCTCGTTTATATGGTGTTTGTTTTCGGCACAGTGCAAGCAACGGTTCATGAGTCATCTGAATTCGTCATGTATGTTGAACCCTGAGTGATTCATAATTGTTTACTTGGCGAAAGCTTGTTGTCTAGTTGAGTTCCTCTTTTCTTTGTCAGCTAAATGCGAACTTTCTGTTCGCATCATCTTCTTGAACTCTATGAACACAAAAATGGGCAGAATGGTGAGTTAATTGTTGAAAATAAACGAAAAATTAGGCACTTACTATTTACTCTGCAATTTCAGCGTCTCTCTGAGTGGTTGTTGCTCGGTTACGAATTTTCGCGCGCAAATATCCACCACTGATCAGAGACACTGCAAGGATTTTTGTATGGCTGCGTCATCAGCACAAAAATTTCGGATCAAATCTCAAGGCTCTAGTTGGAAACTACAACAACTATTATACTTTGCCAGAGAGATACAGCAAATGAAAAACAGCATAAAAAGATAACTTAAATAGGCAAAAAACCTACGCAAAACCAAAACAAGCCGGGGACGTTTGAAACGTCTGTTTTCCTTTCGTTAAAAGGAAAGGTTAGTCATACACACCTTCAAAAGAGATCTTCCTGTTGCCTGCTTGCCATTTGTCCTCCAAAATTTCATCAAGCTCGCTCTCAGAAATATCTTCTTCTAGTCTAGAGAACGCCTGCCTGAGTTCCGACGTTAGAATGTAACCGCGGTCATCTAAATCGAAGATTCGAAAAGCTTCTTTGGCTTCGCCTGCTTCCATTCCAAACTGATTTTTCTCTAACATAAGTTTAACAAATTCCTGGAAATCCATCATTCCATTGCCTGTAAAAACATAAAATAATTCAATTTATTAACTATGAAGAGAAAGGTATTTGTAAAATGCTAGTAACTTTGAGTATTCATAAAGACACCTTACTCGAAGTTTACTTGACTTTTCATAGCTGTGATAAAAGTCGATGGTCGTCTCTCTAAGCGATAAGTGGAGAGGTTTTTTATGATCTTAATTAGCCACGTAGCTGCATTTAAATCGGCAGAAACCTCGAATAATAATTTACAGTTTTAGAAAGGCCAGAACGCTTGCAACAAGCTCAAATTGAACAAGCTAAACACTGGAAATAGAATAAGGCAAGAAGAAAATAGTGCAGCGTAGTGTGACTACAGAAAAAACCGTTTTCCTTCCTCATATGTCCAGGTTGATTTAATTAACATAACCTATTTTGTTTCTAGCGTCCTTTCTCTTGCAACTCGTCTTAGCTTACCATCAATGTCCACTGTGTTAATTACACGCTGGAGTTCATTTTCTGTGGGATTTTCACCAAGCGACTTCATGAGAGTCCCCAGCTCTTTGGTTGTGATATAACCGCTGTTGTCCTTGTCAAAATAGCGAAAAGCTTCGAAATACTCTGTGAGAACAACAAGAAGATATTGTCCTGACAGTGGAGGATCCAGGGGAACCCCCCCCCCCCCCCCACCCCTCCCTTATTTTTTCGGAAATAACTCATTTTCTTTGAACTACCGGAATTATCACCACAGAATTGAACATTCATAGTCAAGCGTCCTCCCCCCCCCCCCCCCCCGCCCTTTAGGTGAAGGTCTGCATCCACCACTGGTCCATGACTTACTTCAACTACCATAAGTAGGTTGGTATACCTTCCGTCAAATCTTAATTATACTAATTTACAATAAAGGACGTAAAGGAAAGAAACGAATTCTTTAAGACCATATTTCTTCTTTACTAATACTCTTAATTAGTTTGGTAGGTAAGCTACACTATCCTAAATTAGTAGAATTCTACCAGTACACTAATGCAAATGCTGCAATGTGATTGGCTGAGCTATTGCACACTATCAGCCATTAGTGTGCAGTTGCCGAAGGTCGTCCACAAAATGCGACGTTTTTATCGTTTTTCCGAAGTTTTGGAAGGAAGTTTAAATGTAAATGGATAATAAAATTCCCGAGAAGACTAAAAGAAGGACATTAGCGGTTTCTTGACTTTAAAAGCTTGAAATTATTGAAAAACGGGTGCACGCGCGTAAACAACTGCAAATTTACCAAGGACAATTCAATGCGTGCGATTTTGTTAAAACGTTAAGTTCGATAATGCGTAGGAAAATAATTAGAAACCATTATTTGCGTTTATTTCAGTCAGAATTCTACTAAAACAATTAGATTATTCGCTCTCAATTTCTATGAGGTGATAGTTGATTCGGCCTGCGGCCTCATCAACTATCACCTCATAGAGATCTCGAGCTCATAATCTAATTGTTAAATATCAACATGAAAATCAAAGAAAAAAAATCAAACTGTTCTCGATGCTCTTATCATTTTTTCACAGAAACATCTTTTATCTTTTTTGTATCCTATTAAGTAATTATTGAAGGTAAATACGATTGTGAAGATTCCGTTAAAACTATCAAGAAGATAACGTTTACCTTCAAGTTGGCACTCAGGAATGGAGTTCTGGAAAATAAACTTAGGGTTATGCAATGACTTCATCGAACTCAACTATAAAAAGCTATCAAAACATCACAAGATTTGCTTTAATATCTAGAACCCAATTAAGACAAACGACGAGAAAGACGTTTTGGTACTTTTGATGTAATGAAGATGGCAATCAAAATTAGAATTTCGCATATCTTTTGTTTTTGTCTTCTCTCTGGTCATCAAAATGTTCAAAAAAATGGACGCGTTTCGCTAACTTGAGACCAATGTCATCCCTTAAGCCATTCTCGACCTCAACTTGAGGTAGATCCGATTAGAGGCTGTGACAAAGTCCCTCTGCCGGGCAGCCCAACAGTTTCGGAAAGGTGGTAAGGGATTCCTTTAATCTATTGAAATATTTATGCGTTCTTAGTGAATCTTCAGGTTTTGCCAGAGAACTCTAGGTTAGTTGCTTTTTTGGAACAAATTTACATAGTTTTCAGCAGGTACAAGTTGTTAGGCCTAAACGTTTTCCCAATGCAGTGGCAAATTTAAAACACGCCAAAACAGTTAACGCCACTGGTCATGGACAAAGCTAACCAAGAACGATACAGAATTCAGAGAATTCTGTTCTGAAAAAGGGACCTTTAAAATAACTTATAAACCTGTTTCTTAGCTGTTTTTTTAGCTTCTGTTTATCCTTTCTCGCTAGGCGCGTGAAATTAAAGATTGTTATTTGTGTAAAGTATTTGTCGCTTCTTTAGGTTTCACCCCCTACAAATCACTATACGAAATTAGAAACATTCTCAGTCAGGTGAAAAACAACAAACAATCAATAAAATTTTACTCACCATATTTAGTCTGTACACAAGCGACCTACTTGTACTCTAACTCTTCACACAAGACTTGTAATTGTAGACTTTGAAGTGCTATAATATTGATGCGCTTCTCTAAGACAAACAAATTTATCCACAAAACGATAAAAAACCTCAAGTTGCTCATTGGCGCAGCGCGTGCCAACTGGAATTTGCTTTTCTTACAACAAATTTTTAAACTGATAACGTTACTCTTATCTTCTGTTTTCCAGTTGACTCCGAATTAAGAAAAATTAAAAGTCGCAGTCACATTTACGATACTGGTTAATATATAACTGTGCCTCAAGCATTGCCTTATCTTGTTCATTAGGCCATAACGTAGGAAAAATTCAACACGAGATTGTGTATGGTGTACTTTAAGCGTTTATTTTATTTCACCAGATACAGGCACAACAAACAATGCTGAATCGACAATCATTACGTCATTTAAATACAGGCAAAATTCATTCATAGAAGTTTTTATCCAAAACCTTTTTGTTTAAGAAAAAATTATAAAGTTGACAGTACCAGAATTCTTAAAAGCGGTATACGTAGGCAATCAGTCTGAAATGAAGAAGAACAGTCGGTAATGGCTAGCAAAAGACCTTTTATATATGACTTCACGCCCATACTGGCGGCAATTTTGTTTCCCGAACCAATGAATTCAACTTTATGCAAATATTTATTTTTGTTTCTGTTCTCAATATAAAAACTTATAAAGAGAGGCAAGACTGATCGGGAAGGTTAAAAACAATTCTTGAAAAAATATTTCTGCTATCCTTTAGTTACTCTTAACAGTAGCTGATCACAACCTCCTCGAAAATCAATGAGAATCTTTTCTTCAGCAAGAGCAGAGACTGTGGTGAAGTTCTTATCGCTAATTCCAAAATTAAATAATCAGAGAGCATGTTTGGTCTCCTGGTGGAGAGGGAACCCTATTGTGGATAAAAGTGACTCTGAGGTCATGTCAACGTCCATTTGCACCCGATTGACTTATTTTGATTACAATACGTACCGTGAACAGGGAACAAAAGTGTATCAATCAAACAAAACGTATTGACTACAATAACTAATGACATTTAGCTGTAAATGTAAAACTTTTGTCTTCTCCTGGCATATTTTGGGCGTGACGGTTCCTTTTCCTTTTGTTTTGATTCCTTGGGACAAACTCCATCCTTGGTCAATTGAACGAAATCTAGAAGGAAAGGAAGAAAGTAATACTGAAAATGTAGGACTTGTTATGAAAAGAAGGTGCAATAACCATTTTTGGTTGCGTTATTGTTGTTATAAAGTATAAACCTTTTGGCCGATCCTTATCTAAACTGAGCAAGTTGCTTTATGCACTGTGTGAGCCAGCAGGAGCGTATAAGTTATTTAAGACTCTGATGTTGTCTGTTAAGGGGGGAGAAGGGCTCTTAACTACAGATCTAGAGCAGTTGCAAAGGAATTATCGAGGACGGTTTTATGTGGCAAGCCATTTTGAGGCGGTTTTTAATGCAACATGGCGAATTTTTTTTGTTGGGGGGGGGGGGGGGGACACCTGTTTTAAAAATTTACATTGCGCGTGCGTAACTAGTGCCAGTCCCATCCGAGCGTTAGAAAAAAATGAAATTCTTTAGACGTGGAGGAAAGAGGGTAGGGTTTGGAACGAGGACTGGTTTCCAAAATATGAAGGTTGGAAACCTTCTTGGCAATAGATTAGGAAGGTAGTTAGGAAGGACTCCCCTTAACATACCCATAGTTTGTTTATGCGATCGCTTGGGTGGGAGTAGTTATGAAGAAAACTATTCCGAACAGTGGCATGCACCGACAACAGGACAACAGGACAACAGGAATCCCAGCATGATGATCACACTATACGAACTTCTGATACTCCTGGGTTCAAACCATTTACTCAGGTGATACCCATAGTTCTTAAATAGACTTCCATATCTTCAAATTTCTTCTAATTGCAACTAGAACGATTGATTGAAAGCTTGATATAATTTTAATTACCATCAAAAGTGATCTTTCTATTAAACTGGTGTTTCTGGTCCTGTAGCATCTCATTTATTTCATGTTCGGGAATCTTTTCCTCCAGAGTTTGGAAGACCTGTCGCAACTCATCTGACATCACATAACCACGGCAATCACGATCAAAAATATGAAATGCTTCCTTCGCTTCTTCCTCGTTAAAGGAGAACTGATTCTTGGCACCCATAAGTTTAACAAATTCTTCAAAGTCCATCTGTCCATTCCCTGAAAGAAGAAAGCATACATTTTTTAGAGATATTATATATGGGCAAGAGAGTATGAAGCGCTCTCTTGATTAGCTCTTATTAACCGAGCAGGAGGTCTGTATGGGAGAATCTTGACTGAGGTCGTGATTACAGACCGAACGCAGTGAGGTCTGTACTCATGACCGAGGTCAAGATTCTCCCATACAGACCGACTAAGCTCGGTTAATAAGATGTTTATTATATGGCCAAACTAGAAAACTTTTCAGTTTAAAAATTCGCTTCGGTTCGCCGTACTTGCTGACATTTTGCTAGTGAACGGTGATCACGGAAAAATTAGAACAAGAGAAGGCCGATATCATTGACAGGTATGTTTTCAACTTCTCTAGCCTCTTTAATCGACTGATAAAATATTCTTACCGGTATTTTAGTCGCTTTTAATCGTGTTAAGTGCTTTTAACTTCTGACCTTGCAATTACCTCGCAAATTCGTTTCTAGCTGGTGTTTTGATTTTGTGCCTGTGAACTGAACGAAAATTTGCCAAAGTTGCTCGTTCTTGTTACCTTCTTTCACGTCAAGCTTTTGGTTCTTCCATTTACTACTTTTTAGCAGAAACAAGTCAACGTTTTTGCATTTTTGTTTGTTAACTTCTCAACGTAAGTGCAACCGGTCTAGATGCCGGTCAGTAGATGGGAAAATCTAGACCGCGGTCAATATCGATTTTAGCCAATCAAATTCGCGAATTTGGTAGTTCCCAATCCTTGTGAGACATGGTCATATAATAATATGGGTTATTAACCAAGCGAGAGGTCAAAATGGCTTGATTGATATGCGCCAAGAGTTGCTAATATCCAACCATCTTAAGGTCAATTGAGGCAGAAAGAACAGCATTTTTCTTGCAAAATCTCGGCAGATAAAATTACATGTATTTTGTCTTTCATTCGATTGATTTAAGTAGTTCTAGATTCTGATTGGTGTACATGTAGCACGTAACCAAACGTTACGCCATGACGATGCAAGACTGACGCCAAACCCATTGGTTGCACTTGGTAAATTTTTAAATCAAGTTGTGAGTTTCTTGTTGTTTACTTAGTTTTCCTTTTTGTTTGTTTGTTTGTTGTTTGTTGTTTGTCGTTTGTTTGTTTGTTTGTTTGTTTACTTACCGTCAATGTCCACACTGTTGATCATCATTTGCAAGTCTTCCTCGCGTGGATTCTCGCCCAGTGACCGCATGGCATTTCCAAGTTCTTTGGTGGTGATGAAACCACTGCTGTCCTTGTCAAAGTGCTGAAATGCATCTCTGTATTCTGTTAATGTCAATAGAGAACGAAGGGATCAATTTTGTTTGAAGATTAAGAGGATGTGTAATTGCGTAATCAGCAACCAAAGTTTGTTTTCCACCTGTTCCTTGCCACTTCTGGCGACCATCTTTGTTGCCAGCGGTTTTCTTATTTTACAAACAAACATGCGTTATAAACGCTAGTCACCAGGTCTTTGCGTAAAATATTAGTTATCAGCAATTTGGCTTTTAGTGTGGGGAAAAGCTGTATCAGGAAAAAAAATAGTTGTCGATCCAATTTAGTTGTCGAATAGAAAAAGTTGTTGACAATTTTTTCTACCGAGTTCGTTAAGGCGCTAAAACTGTCTTTTGGCTTAGAATTTAAAACACTTCCTTTTTCTAGGTAAAGGTTAAGTCTGTCTGGGCCTAGGGGCCCATCAGGCCGGAGCTTATCCAGGTTTCCGTAGCGTGAAGCGACTAGGAGTATTGCTACTCCCCCCTGGATGGGACGCTAGTCCATCGCAGGGTTACCCCCAGCAGTAAATTCGCCGGTACCCATTTATACACCTGGGTGGAGAGAGGCACTATGAGAGTAAAGTATCTTGCCCAAGAACACAACGCAGTGCCCCGGCCAGGGCTCGAACCCGGACCGCCCGGTCCGCAGTCCAGCGCACTAACCATTAGGCCACCGCGCCTCCCACTCCTTTTTCTAGCTACTTGGAAAAAGAAATGAATATTAAGACATTTGGTTTACGGGATTCGCGTAGTTCTTGTTTTTTTATCTTTCTCATTTATCAGTTACATTTTTCGAACAATATTCCACCTACCTTCAATTTGTTCTTGGGTAAGCTTATCCTAAGATAAAAGGAACGAAAATACCTTGGAAATTACGGAACATAAAACAAAACATTGTTTCATGTAATCTTGTGGAATCGAGATCATACTCAATTTAGACGGAGAAGGTCGAAACCACTAAAACAACTAACAAATTAGAATTAAGCCAATTGCATACGAAATTTGAGCTAATTTCATGGTAGAATGAAACTCACCCCGATATATCGATCATTAACCAACACTTTACAACTTTCCTAGGTTTGAACTACAAAATAGTATAACGGGCCGGGACGACGTCCCTTTTCCGCGTGGGAAAATAGGAGACGGCTGCACGCAAACTAGCTGATAATTAAGCGACTACAGGGTATTTCCAGTAGCACCGGATGCGATGCTAATCCAGAGCATGTTGATTCTCATACAGTCTGCCTCTTAATTTTGCCAGCACCACATACGTAAAGGGACACTAGCCTCAGACAGTTAAATACCTTGCTTAATAACAAAAAAAATGACTAGGATTGAATCCTCGCCGAACGAAAATGCTATTTTCTAACTTATTCGTGAAGCGTAAATTTGAGCTGTTAATTGCTGTTTCGTTTCAGATCGTATACAATTGACAAATGTAACTTTTCCCTTTCGTTCTATCGATTTTGACAAGTCTCTGTGACACCAATAGGACAACCGAGAGAAGCTGTTGACACTATATATATATTTTATTATTTTTGAGAGGCAAATACAATTCTACAATAGACTCAAATATTTTCTAAAAAGTCAAAATGTGTAAATAATTAATAACAATGTGCTGTTTACTATCTCTTTTCTCTTGAACAGAAAGCAAAATCCTTATAACTTTCGCCATGTTACCAAACGAGAAAAGTTTAAATACATTTTTATCACGTTAGCCTGTTGGCGTAGATTCAAAAATAGTTTATTCATCTACATGTAGTGTTTATTAAAGGCCGTTCTTGCCATGTACTGCATGATCAATGAGATCCAAGATTTGTCAATTCGTTTGTATGAAATATCTAAAGCCAACATTTGCATGCGAGAATTTGTTAACGGTCATTTTTAAAACAATGACCTACAAATATCGTTGTATAAGTACCTCTTATACTTACCATGTATCCTGTATTGCATTAAAACAACCGAGGACTTGCAGTCGTCGAGAAAAAAAGTACGTTTGAAATATTATACAGTTTGGGTAAAATCTAAACATATTATTTTTTGTTATCTCCGGGGGATTTTGGTTTTTCATGGCATTTTTGTGGTTTCACTGGTCGCAAGATCGACAGACCAATTTTTATTCTTGTAACATCTGGTCTTCCTGTTGAATTTGAAACCTGTTTTAGCTGTCTCACTCTTTAGACAAAACTTCAGAATAAAAAAGGCGAAAAAAAAAAACAGAAACAAGATGTTGGGAAGTGTTTTAATATGTACAAAACTGACTCATAGCATAAAGTACAGAAAGTACAAAACGGTAACAAAAATATTGTATGAAATATTAAACGTGACCCGACTTATTAATCGGGAGAACGATCTCAATTAAAATGAAATGTGGTTTGGAGAGGGTTGTTTTGAGTCCATTGAAAATTTCACATCACAGATTGCAAGCGTCATGAGCCGTGTGCGATTAAATTTGTGCAATATACGTAAAACGTGTTAATACTGCAAATGAACTATATAACCGGAAACTAAAGCTTCTCCGTGAGGCAACAGCTTTCAAAACTTCATTTTAACATTAATAAAATACATGAAGATTATTTGGTTGTGATTGGCTAGCATAAACATGTAGTTAAAACATAACACCATTGCAGGAACGCGTTTCATCAGGGAAGCCACCATTCTCACTGAAAATTCAATAACAGCGCATGTTCTGAGAGACAAAATCCTAACTTATCAAATAAGTTTCTTAAAGAATTGTTTTCAATCTTTTTTACGCTCGTCGCAAATCGTTTTCAGGGACGCGGCGTTTCGCCAAACTGAATGAAAACCAGACTACGTTGCAGGCTAAACTTTCATCCGATATTTTTTGCCGCTGGGGAGGAGTGGGTGGGTGAGGTAATAAACGATACCTTAGGTTTAATGAGAAAGACAGCAAGGAGCAATTCATTCTAATCGTGATGCAGTAAGTGCATGTGAAGTTTAAAAAGAACGCGTGATGTCAAAATGTCTATTGTAGGTATATCATTGAAACAAATAAAAAAGCCGTAGCGATTTATTATACCGCCATAAAACGCAACGGACATATGCATATACGTTTTTTGTGCTATATTTAGACAACTTAATTTATTGAAAGAACGGCTTCATCTTTATCCCAGCTTGGGTTTGCGACAGTAAGTCAAAATCATTGTACCTTTTTGCGAAGGTGTGTTTGAAAGGCACTGTTTGATCCTGTCATTGGTAAAACAATTTTAAAAAAATCCAAAGGGTGTACATTCCGCGCTTTCAACTTCCTGTTTCTTTCTCACTGAAATTACAGGAATACTGCGAGTAAAACTTGTTTTTATTTACATCGGAGAACATAAACGTTTCTTTCCTAAATATATTCTGGTATATGGAACAAATGTCTGTTCTTCATTTCGTCTAATTTTAAGAATAAAAAATGCCACTGAACTCAGAGCATCAGAGCAGCTATGAAAGAATCCTTTATAGTGAAAATGATTGCATATTTTCCTTTGTTAGGCTTTGCAAAAGCAATGCCTCTGTCGCCACTATGAATCCACTGGCATCCTGGAATGACTAATGGAGTAAACAGCAGTTGGACGTTTGAATTTCGAACGTTCCGCGCTGTGAAATTCAATTTCATCTTTCACCACGTCTCTGCTACCTGACCTACTTATTCCCTTATGTTCTAACATATGGTATAATTTTCACCTTTTTATCATAGAGCTACCACTTATCATACATACTAATAACGTATTTTAATCTCTGTTTAGTATTATCTTTTCAATAGTTTATTACTTAGTTTTAATACGTTTACGCAATGGTTCGCGTTTTTCCTTCTCATGCAGCTGGAGTTCTGACTGTTCGCTGTCCATGTTTTATTTGAAGACTTCTGAGATTTCTGTCAAGAAAGACAACACTGGATTTGAAGAATTGTGGAATAGCATAGCCGACCCTCCTGTTACTGTGATGCGAGGTTTCTGTACCAAGACATGTTCCGCAGAATGTTTATGAAAACGTGTCGAATGTGTGTCATCTTCAAGCAGTAAATTAGTGGGTTTAAAGATGAATTTAGAAACATGAGAGTCCATGAGAAAAGCATGAATTTCTTCAAAGCAACACTTGGGCCGTAGATTTGAAAGGCAGCCATAGAGATAACGGAAGGCAAATAACAAACCAGAAACACGAGATATACGTAGAATATACCGACAGCAGATTTAATAATACTGGCAACATTTTCAAATTCGCCAGGCTGTGCTGCTTGTTGTACTTGCAGGACCTGAATCTGATTCCTGTGGCGTCGCACGGCTAAATAAATCCTTATGTAAACCATTGTAGTAACAACAAGGCCAAAAGCTCCAAGAATTGACACGACATAGATGACAACACGTTGAGCCCAAAGCACCATCAAAGAAAGAAATACACTTAGGAGCCATATCGAGATCACCACAGCAATAACACGCTTGTGCGTCACAAGCTCCTGGTATCTGAGATGAAGATGAATAGCCAAGAATCTGTCTACACTTACAGTCACAACACCCCAGAACGAAGCTTGACTAAGCGACCATGAAATAGAGCCAAAAGCCATATATATATTGCAGCCAGGATTGTTTTGCTGAAGCCACTTGGCCAGAAGTGTGATGTAAAATGGTTGGACCATGAGACCAACACCAACATCAGAAACAGCAAGACTCAGGAGCAATGTTTTTAACGTCTTCGGTAGCGACGAAGTTTTTCGTATTGCGTGGATTATAATAATGTTCACCATAATGGCGGTATAGGATAGGAAACTGTTGAAAGCACAATTAGCGACATAAGTGGAATGAAGCTCTTCAACTTCGGAGATTTGGGGGAAAAACCCTAGCAGCGATTCGCAAGATGACTTCGTCATTATATATTATGCATACGTTTCTTTAACGCACGGAACACGCAAGATTTCTATAAAGCGAAGATACCTGTCTTTCTCGCAGCCACTGTACATGTTTGAATAAATCATTCTTGTTAAATGATTCTTTTTCCTACACGATGCTCTGTAAACGAAAGCATGAAATTTTTCCAAAAATCACTCTATCCAACGGATAATTTGGGATGAAACTGACAGGACCGTGGTGTTTCCTGTTTAATACAGACGGAACTGGTGATTTATACTTTCTAATAAAGTCTCAAAATAGAACAGTGCCAGACGTCAGTGCCAGGTTTATTAAACAGTCATATGTTTGTGAAACTTAAAAAAGCTAAAAAACTGTCTTGAATCTGAACATTTTAGACGTGGTAAGAATGTTCGTTAGCTAGCTACATGTTAGAGCAAAAGAAATTTCTAACGTGAATTCGAAAAATTTCCTGCCAATTCATTTACTGTTATGAAAGGACAGAAAAGCAAAACAAAACAAAACTGTCTTAAAAGAAAGTCATTTAAGTATGCTAATCAATGATACACCTGTAACCTGCTGGCTGCACAATTAATGCGTGTAAAACACCGCGAGCGCTCTATTTAAGGAAAAGAAAACATCTTCTGTGCTTCTTATCGAGTTGTATTCGACACCCGGCCGTGCTATATTGGAAATCCACGAATCTGATTGGTTCTTCCACTGTTTTCTATTTCCGCGAATATAAACACGTTTCTATTATATAAAAATAAATAATCAACGGAAACGTGAACTTATGTTCCTTGAAATCGTTGCAGTGCATCTTTTGTTATGCCTGCTCATCCCATGGATCTATGTTTTGTGGTGTTTTGTAAATTTTTGGGTGATTTTGGAGGAGTGAGTCCAGTTTAACGAGAGCAACAGGCCCACCATTCCACACGCAGCGCGCTTCAACCAAAGAGGGAGGCAGTAGCACACACGTGCTGACTATTCCAGTTCTGGCCCTCGCTCTGTCACACAACGCTACGAGAAAGAGCCTCTCTTCTGAAGCATTGCGTGACAGGGCCAGAACTGGACTAAGTGCTGACTAGTTCCGACAGTTAAAGAAACACATACTTGCTATGACGCAGATGAACACATGCACAGCCAGAATGTTTAACACAAAAGCTAAATTTTCTCAGTTTTCTCAGTTACTTTTTAATTATTGATTTAATTTATACATATATATATACAGTACTAGATCTGATGGCTACCGGAAGAAGGGTATTTTACATGTTTACTTTAAAAAGGGGCTACTTATCTACTTTTATTTTCGGCTGCTTAAATATATCATGCCTGGTTTTGTAGCTACTTAAGGGCGAGTTAGCTTGGGAATATTCTGGAATAAGAATATATTCCGGCTATTCTGCTCCCAGGAGCAGAATAGCCGGAATGGAAATCCAAGTATTCGGCGGAATAGGAAGAGCAGCCAAACGAACGCTAACTTGCATTATTCCAATTATTCTTATTCCGGATTGATCCCAAACGAACGCGCCCTTAATATGTCGTTGAGAATACTAAAATTGTGTGCTTTCATCTCAACTACGCGTCTGGTAATACGAAGTAGAAAAAGCTAGCGCGTGTTTACATAACCATGTGCAAAACGCAAGGCGGAGTTGGGACAACGCGGTATTTTCAGTGTGGCGAGATTTTTACACGAGGACGTTCCACTTCTACTTACATTGAGAAACAAGTTATTGAAAATCGGCTGAAATCAAGAGCCTCGTGCTTAGATTATAGTCTTAACTCTATTTGCTCATCTAGTTTCTTTCAATTTTATGTTAAGCAATCAAATCATGTTAAATCCCAAACAAACTTCATCGCATTTTAACTGTCTTAAACTGCAATACTGTGGTTCTGATTCAAGTTCAGACCTGGATGCCCTAGGCATCTTTTTTTATGAGAAGCTATTAATCTTGTCAAGATAAAAAAAAATCATGAGCAGCTATTTTAAGATTCTTTAAATTAGTGACTCACTTCAACTCATCTGATCTCTCAACCTGCTAAAGTTGAGCTAAGTGCTAATGACATAGTTTTAATATTCATCTTGTTTAAATCGGAGCTTGCATGGACTCGGGGTTAGCACTTGAAGAAATGTTTACGGGGATCCAGAAGTCTAGCAAAACAATAGACCGCTAGGGTATCACTGGAATAACAATCGACTTTGGAGAATGCCAAAAAACAGCTTAAGGGGTTTCTGTGCAATTTGAGTTTATTTAACAATTATGTGACGTTTGGACCCCTCCTTACACTTCTCTCATACCATCGCCTGGCATTTTCTTCAAGTGCACCCCCCTGATCGTCGTCCACTTTCACGATGAGATTACTTGTCTCCGAGCAGATAAAGCAGCATGCCTCTTATTGATATATCCTGCAAATAGAAAACAAAACCAAAGCCATTATGAGATATAACGTGTTTACATACACAGCAATACCGATATTATTAACCCATATATTGAACGAACAAAATGAAATACAGAGAGATCAGACGAATTTGCATTTAGTTGAGTTAGATCTCCATAAGTCTTCGTGTCATCTATGGAGATCTCTGGAAGAGCTCAGATCATATTTGGAAATCTACGAAAGTCTTCGGGTCAACTTTGGAAACTTCGGAGGTTCTCGTATAACGGTCGGCAATCTTCGGGGTAATTTTGAGAAACGCCCTTCTGCTCCTTCTGGGGTCTAAACCGAGGCGAAACCAAAAAGCGTTTTTATCCTATACGTTAGATTTAAACACATGATATTTTAGTCGTTTCATCAACAAGTCCAAGTAATCAGTAAAAAAAGCGGTTAATTATTTAACACCAAGTTAACTTTACAATGCAACGGGAATAAACAAAAAAGAAATCAAACGCTTACGCACTTTTCTTTCTATTTGCGGAGTAGCATTTTGGAGGTGATATGGTGCAGAACATCCATCCTTTAGGAATAAAAACTCGTTTCCTTCCATTGCTGGTCTTGAGGTTTACTGTCCGTCCATGTGGTCCTTTGACGTCAGAATTAAATGGCAAAGATATCTCCAAACCTCCTTTCCTTTTCTTTTCACCTTCACTGAAGGTAGTGTTCAGGGTTGACATCGCTACAAAAAAATTACTTGTATTTGCACCAAATTATCAGTTAAAACGATGGTCCCGGCGCAAACGTTTTTCGACTGTTTTGGCCTTGGTATAAAGATATTACAGTCTATTAGTCAGTGAATAAAATGCTACTGAACATAGTTAGTTTTTTACTCAAAGGAATATGAATTGAGTGGATGAGACAGCAGAACTTTAAATGAAAAACAGATGGTAAAAAATAAGTTATATAGTATTTCTGTTATACAACAAAAGAGTACGATTGTCATATTTGAAGTTGACCAAATTTTACTTGGATTGTACTGGCGGGAATCAAAAAAGTGAGCGCCTTCTTTTCTTTTTCTCAAGTCATGAGCCTTCCTTATGAGTTTTAGAAAAAACCGCTCAGGTATATATGTTTACATAACGGCGATACAGAGCCATGGACGTATCTGGTATTCAGGAATTTCCTATTCAATACACCTAATGACCTTACCTTGCTTGGTATGTGCCTCAACTGAAGCCAAAACTGAAAAACATAAAACTCTTTTTCACAATCGTTGGATATTTAAACCCAGTCGTTTAAATATATGTAATGCGACAGTTATAAGAAGCAGGTGTGCCCATAAACATTCATCTCTAAGTCCCTCAATTTTCTCATACTTATAAGTAAAGTTAAAGTCTTCATTTGAGTCTAGTGGCCCATCAGGCCGGAGCTTCTGTAGCATGAAGCGACTAGGAGTATTTCTACTCCCCCTGGGTTGGATGCTAGTCCATCGCAGGGTTACTTACCACCCCCTCCCCAGCAGTAAATTTGCCGCTACCCATTTATGCACCTGGGTGGAGAGAGGCGCTATAGTGTTTTGCCCAAGAAAACACAACACAGTTAACCCCGCTGTCAGGGCACGAACCCGGGTCGTCTCGATCCAGAGTCCAGCACAGTAACCATCAATAGGCCCCCGAGCCTCCACCTGCACTTAAATTGAATGGCATAAAAAAATCCAGCATATACTAAAAATTAATGCGGGAAGAAAAATAGTGACTGAACGAAGTTTAGCTTGAATGTCCCTTACCCTTCTCAATCCTTGTACGTTTTCTGCTCTCTACAAGAAAAAAATGGCATGTTATGTAATCAAATCGGTCAACAGGGGATAGACATGCTGTCTATTTCAGTTTAACATAAAATAGAACCATATCTTTGTGTACACAGAGGAAACTGAAAAAAGAAACAAATTGGATAACCTAAACGTTTAGCTTGAAGTACTCTGACTCAATCCCATGTAACATTATTCAGATTTTCATACTCACCGTGATAAGCTGTTTCTCTTTCAATTGACTGCAAAGCTGTTGATGGAACAAGAGTTAGTCATTACTTTAAACTTTTAAACAATCTATGAAATAAGGAAATATGTGCAAGGGTTGTAGTGAAGTGAAAATTATTTAATCGATCGGCGGGGAGGGGGCGGCAGGAAACGGAAATCCCTGTGTAAAGGGGCGGAAAGTCTACGGAACGGGAAGCAGAGGGCGGCAAGCAGGATTTCCCATGTGACAGGAACCGTGAGGAGAAATATAAAAATTTTTACAACAACGCTTATACCTTTCTAGGAAGCTGGAGAAGAAACCAAGATTAAAAGTTCGGGAAGCATAAACTTCCCCCCCCCCCCCCCTCCCATCCCCCTCAACCCCAATCTGAGAAATGTTAGGAAACTGAAACACTGAGAGGTAGTGTAAATTAATGCAGAGTTAGATCGTTCAATTCTGACCTGATTCAATGTCTCTTATCTGTCGATCGTCTTGTTCTTCGTCTTCGACGGAACGCAAAGCTATTTGCAATGAATGATAAGAAAGCAAATGGTTTGTGGTCGTTACACATTGACGTTAGCAACACCTCTTGAACATACACTATAAACGGTGAGGCAAAAAAAAACATATACTACCTTTCTTCAACGTTTCCAAATTCTGATGGTCCACACTACTGCTATCAGGATGAACGTCAGCATCAATTTCCAGAAGTGCTACGAACAGGAACAATTAAGGTCATTGCCCTGTATTGCATTGCGCATCCTTAATGCGCAGAATTTTACACGTAATTAGCGCGCGCAGATAAACAAAATGGCGGCTTTTTTCTACGCAACTTAGCCCGCGAGAGAAATAAATCGTCGCTTTCTCGTAAACGAGTATGGGGACCTATCAATTTTTTCACGTACTTTGGGTGTATCGATCAAATTCTTTTTCATAAAATGAATACAGTTCAATTTCTATGTTTGAAAAAAATATTATCAACGAAAACGTGTACTTTGCCAGTATTCGCAATGGAATTATTAAGGAATTATGGGGTAAATACAAGGTCTTCCTGCTCCTAAACGAATGTGGTGACCCCCCTTTTTTATTTCAAAATTTAAGTTCCCTTAACGTAATCAACCAGTAGGCAAAGTTTGATTGAAAATCTATGTTCAGTTCTTTACCATTTACATGTCCATCACATTCTTTCCAAGAAGTAAAAATAACTGATATCTATCTGTCTAATAGTTCTTGTGGGTGGAGGGGGGGGGGGGGGGGGGGGGGAGATGGGGGCAAGGAACTGAAAGGCGGAGAGGGAGGGCCGGGGAAGGTGATTATATCTCCGTGTGATTGCTGCGATAGCATAGCTAAAGTTGGGTTTATATAATGTTTCTCTAAAAACAGCTTCTTGTCCTTCTATATCACACTTAACTGTGTTATAGTTAGCATCACATGTTCCAATTTGTCTGTAAGAAACCAGCGGAACCAAAGACTGCAGGTGCGGTATTTTTAATTAATACTGTAGACTTCAATCGATCTGCCAGTCGTATGCCGTGTACTGTTAACGCTTTATTTTTTACCTTTTCTTAATCTTTCTACCTCCTCAACAGAGGCTTCAAGTCGATTTCCCTCATCATTCGCTCTATTTGTTAAGGCATCTATAAACATGAAAATAAACAGTAACAGGAAAGCAGATTGTACGGTTACTGCAAGATCGCCTCGTTTTGTGCTCCAGCCCTTGGATTATAGTGTGAGTAGTATAGTTAGATAAAACCGTTCCAACCTTAGAAGGCAGAAAAGAAGGATAATGGAAGAAAAGACGAGATAGAAGGCGCTAGTTGAGAGAGAGTGTAAGTTTGACCGAAAAGTTGCGATTGCATCTTCCATTTAATTTCTATACACTTGAATAGAGTATGGAACGGGCGACCGCATTTTCAACAAATTAAAAGGGTTACACGGAAACAGATACGGCATTTTTTAGGCATTTGGGCAAGTTATTCCATAACATAGCCCCCGCTGTAAGACTAGCTTCGTTTCAAATAATTGGTGCTTGGTTTGGGTTGAGTCAGCATTCCCTCAGAGTCTCTCAAGTTATAAACCGACAAAGAGTGATGCTGAGAGAAAAGACTTTGAAGATAGTCCGGGGAAAGTCCATTAATGGTTTTAAACATCATTAAGGTTTTCTGCTTCTTTCCTTTGACTCAATGTTTTTAAGTTAAACAATTGCAAGACTAAATCAATTGTGAGCAAGGAGTTAAAACTTTCGGGTGGCAGAATTCAGTTCGAGTATATTGGTCAACACAATATTTTTGTCTCAACTGGTACCAGTATCAAAATAAATAAAAGAAAATATGAAAAGGTAGAAAGAAAACCCAGAATTAAAACAAATAGATTTTCCTTTACACTTGTCTTCCAAGAGTTTGGAATTCGCTTTTAGAAATCTGGGAATATTGGTTGTGAACATTAACTTTAACAGGAACCGTTGAACACGAATTTCGAAGCCTTAATTGAAGACATTTTGAAGGTGAAACTACGACTCTCGATTATCTATTATCAATTGATCGGAAATATTATTGTTTAGATTGTCATTTACAGCAAATAAATACAGAGTGTACTTTGCCGTCGCATGAGGTTTTTCTCTCTCCCATTAGGGTTTAGGAAAAAATATTTGCGTTGGTGTAAAATATGACAGATTCAAGAAAGTGTGAGCGCCTTTCAACAATGGACGGCTTTCAAAAGTCCAAAAATCAAAATGATCTTATGCTTTTTCAATTTCTATTCTTTTTAGACATGAAGTGTCGTCCAAGAAATTAAATTTTGTTATCGAGCGGTTAAATTCAATAGCCCTATTCAAGGTAACTATTTTATATCACAATAGCAGTCAGATTCAGTGATCGAAGTTCTGATCACCTGGTATCCCAAATCAAATTAAAAATATTATAATACATTGCAAATCTTACCTTTTGTTCCTGTTATTTTGAAGCTGTCTGCTACATACACATACAGTACTAAAACAGAAATAAGATCTGTTGTTCTAAAATTTCGTTCCGTCATTTTTTTCGGTAACATTCCTTGAAAACGAACTTCTAAGAAGACAGAGCGGCGACCGCTCTAGCTACGCGGTGAAATCCTTGCCACCTCATTTTCAGAAATTCGAGTACAGCACCGGCAAGTTGTTGAATAATTGAACACAAACACTGTGTTACTACTGGAAAAGGTGTTGGGGAGCAAAGGTTTGAAATTATCTCCATTGAAAACTGTTTGCGTAATACTCATTTGAAGTCGGTTTCAAGAAGCTTCTAAGATACAACTTTCATTTTCTTGTAACATATGCAGCTTAAAGGGGCACTGTCACGGGGATATTTACGTTTTGGGGTGAAAATGTGCTAAAGATGAAATGAAATGCTTTTTCACGTACACAGATTACTCCCAGAAAGTCAAGAGAAGGAAATCTATTGATATTATCAAAGGAAGAACAAACCATAGTCAGTTACGGACGATTTTTCCACGAAACAAAGGTGAAAAACTTGAAAAAATCAGCCCAATGTTTTCAAGTTGCAGCCATTCGTATCCTGGCGATCCGTAGCCAAACACACTTAGTTATAGTCTCAGAGAACGGTTGGGTATTTTAAGAGAAACTGAACCAGTTTTTTTTTTTTTTTGGGGGGGGGCGGGGATCTTCTGTGATTAAAACGTCTTTTGGCTTTCCAAAGTTATCCTAAAAATTGGTCACAGTGTCCCTTTAATTAGACACAAAACAAATACTAAAAAAAACTGAAAATAAAAACCACAGCTTTTTTGGCTGACAATCTTCCGCCTAGACGTGTAAACAGAACTGGAAACAACTGACTTGGATATCAGACCTTTTCTTCTGCCTCTGGCGTTTGGTTTATTGGAATCAACCCATGGATCAATATCAGCATGTAAGCTTAATAAAAATACCAAAATCACCTTCTATAGAAATTTTATCTCAGCGTTAAACAAGATTTCAATTTAGGCGATTCTGTAATTTTAATTTTATACAATAAAGAAAATAGCTCAGAAAAGATGGCAGTGAAAACCAACCGAATCAATCACAACAGCAGATAAGTTTATTTCAAATCAAATCACTGCATCTTTTGTGGAAAATCGTGAAACAACAAGTTCACTGGACACTGATGACTCCACACTATGTAAACTAGTCCAGGCTTGAATTCAGCTAACATGCTGAAAATAACAGAATCACATATTTTAGAATTTTATTCATATTAATAATAGCCTAGAGGCTGCCTTCTCTGGGAAGAGATTGCCCTGATCAAGGAGCTTCTTTTTTGTATAAAGTAGTCTGAAATGTCAGGCGTCTCCTCGCCCTACCCCCTCGCCAGTCAGCCAGTGCCCCTCGGGGATAGGGCGAGGAGTCTGCTGACACTTCAAACTACTTTTGTATAGACACTTTTTAATATTGGTTGTATGTTCAATATTTTGTTTCTAATGGACAATTAGACTGTGAGCCCCGAGCCAGCTATCAAAAGATTCAAGAGAGAGCACTCTAATTATTCTAGCAAAAAAAGAAATGGTGGCTAACCTAATCAAAATAGAATGTGTATTGAAAAAAGTAGGTGTTTTTTAAATTGACAGATTTTCATACATCTGGCCCTGGCTGCTATAAATGCTATAAATACAACTAACTATCCGATGGATAAATCACGATCCAGTTTCTATTGACACTTATCCGCTGGAAAACGATTCTATCCAATGAATAGCATTATCCATCTTTGAGCAACTGTGCCCAGAGCAAAAATGATCATGAATAAATGAATATATGCAGTCGACAAAAAAAGGAATTCCCCAAAAGTTGTAAGCTCTTCAACCGGTTGAAATTATACAGTGAAGAAAATTTGGAAAGCACAAATTATACGGAGCGACATCATCTTGAATTTGATACTTCGCAAAGGACTTGGATGTTTACCTGAATGAATATAAGTTATTGGCCTGGCTCAGTGTAGTTGGCCACTACATCTAACTCGTTAATCACACAACATACTGGAAAATGTTTTAAGAACCCTAATCAAATATTAGAGGGTATTATCTGCACTGGACTATCCCCATTCAGAAGACGACGTTGTGTGAAAAAAAAAAAACTTATTTCTGTTAAGTCTGACTTACCTTTTTCGTCGTCAACCTTTGGTGATACCACTATCTTTCTACCTTGCACCCTGTCGGGCAGTGGATCAAGTCTTCGGTAGCCTTCGTCGATATTCGAATTCATTCGGCCAGTCATAGTAAGTCTTCGTTTGCCTCTGAATAATACCTCTGTGCCTCCGAAGGCTTCCGATGAAAAAGTATCCCGTCTTTCTCGTCCCCTTCCTGCGTGAAGTCCTTTATTGGAGGAGTAAATAATGAAAGAGGTTACAAAAAGTAAAAATGACGATAAAGGTACTAGCTTACTTTGTTGAGAGATGTTAATAATTTCTACGGTTTCACACATATATGAGTTGTAGAGCGTTAAGAGTGGAAGAACAGAACCTATCGTTCAATTTTTCATTTTTTTTTTTCTGGATTTTGCGTTTTGTTTTGTTTTTTGTTTTTGTTTTTATGTTGTTCTTTTTTTGCTGCTCGGTTTTACAGCCGTGTGATGATTTAGATTTTTAAGAAATGTAATGCATCTTTAGTGGGAATCATAGGTAGCTCAGGATAGAAAAAAAAATTGTTGTTCCTAATCGGACAAAAACTTTGAATCAAAATAAAAGTTAAATTCGCAACTAAGGCTGCACCCTATGTCAAGACTCATCTCAGCATATCTCACCTACAAGGTCCAAAGCTGAAGGATTGTCTTCCGGGTCATCAGGCATGGCAGTTTCATGCGAGCGAGTAATGACTAAAATCTTGGGCTCTTCTGTATCGTAATGTAGTTTAAACGCTCGGTAAATCTTCGGCAGTACGCAAGGTCCTTCGTAAATTTCTCTGCTATCTAGATCCGTAACCTTGCCTTGGATAAGGACAACCTTCCAGTCAAAAATAAGGAGAAGGGTGATAATATATTAACACTTCACATAAGTAGCAAATGCAAATAACGCAATGAAGCAATCGTAACTAGTTTGAAACTGAAAGCGTTGTATAAAGCATGAAACCGGCGCCAGCTGCGGTAAAGGAAACTCGATTGGTAAGAGTACTTTTCAACCAATTATGAAGGAAGGCAAAACAAGCCTATTTTCAACAGCTAATAACTGGAAAACACAAGCTCCCTAGGCTCTAGCACATGACCCTTTCATCTGTTCGTTAGTCGTAACAGCCTTTGCTCTAAGCTCTAACATATACTTCTTTTATTTTTTTAGTAGTCCTGAAAACAAGATTGAGGCTCTTGCTCAAAGCTCAAATTTACAACCCTTGCTTTACTGAGCCCTTATATAGTGACCTCTTTCATCTGTTCTGATTAGTGAGCTATGCTTGTGAATAAGAGATTAGGGTCATGCTCTATAAGGTCTATTATACGTCTTGTTTTAAGCTTTTATATACCTCTTTCATCTGTTCATTAGTCCTGAATACAGGGTTAGGGGATTTGGGAAGAGTGGCAATGAACGAGCGTTCGCACATGATGCGGATCTTGTCCTTTGTCCAGTTGTAGTAAGTGGGTACCTCCAGGAGAAGCGGAACGGCTATTCTGACGCCGCAAACTCTCCATAGACTGTCTACTAGATCCGGGTAGCGACTCATAGCTTCTTTCATGTCTTCTGCTGTGATATAAAAGGACTAAAAGGGAATTTAAACAGAAAAGTGAGTTCTTTAAACTACGCATAATAGGGTATCTAAAAATAAAGGCAACTTTTACGACCACTAAGCAATAAAAGTTATTTTGTCTCGAAAATCCTTAAGGCTGAGAGCGTAACTATATTTGGCAGTCATAATCTAAGAACAGTTTCGTTATATCAAGCACCTAAATGCTAGCTTTTTAGTTACTTTTTCAACATCCATTTCTAGTCCAACGTTAAAACAAGTTTAAAAATCAATTGAAATTAATACCTGGACTGCAGACTCGCAGGTGCAAGAGGAGTTTCTTCGCGAGGACGTCAGAAGGCCCATCTCACCAATCATGTTACCCGCAGAAATGTAATCAGTAGTAACTATCATCTCTCCTACTTCGGGCTCCTCGCCGTCGATGTAACTTTTCCTGGCCACTGATACGCCAATCATCTGCAACAACAACAAAAGATAAATGTAAAAATTCAGTATGCCTATAAGCGTAGGTTTCTTAACAGAATGGCGCTTAACTCCGGTTTTTGTGAGGCAAAGCCACTGAGAGGGTAGCCACCCCCTTGGAAATGTTGGATGGGATGCTGCTTCATCGTAGGTACCATTTTTTTCCCGCTCCAATTTATATTCAGGGGCGTAGCTAGTGGTGCCCCCCCCCCACCCCTTGTGAGACTTAATAATTAATAATTAATAATTAATAATTTATAATTCAGGTGGCAAAAAAGGGCGAAGCCGGATAATTAACATGCCATAAATGTTTTCTAGTGCTAGAAAGTTACAGACTTTCAGGACCGACCATCTGCAGTGGACCATGTAAGTGCCCTGGGTTTGACACGTCTCTCCCCCCGCCCCCCACCCCCCTTTGAAAACTCCTGGCTATGCCCCTGATATTCCTGGGTGGAGAGAAGCTCTGTGAGAGTTTAAGTGTCTGTAACCATCTAAGACAAGGTGAAATTTCCATTCTTATGATAATAGGCCTTTTCAGCTTCCTATGTTAATTTCCCATTTTACATTATGTGATGTTATATTTTCTCTAGAGAATTTCCCCTTTATCTATCTGAAGATTATTCATTCATTTCCACGTGGCGGAATTTTTTTCGCATTTGAAAGAAAATATCCTCAAGGGTAACATCACATGGCCCGAAATAGGGTAACAAACAAACGAAGCTAAAAATGGTATATTGGCTATGCGACACAAATACGCTTCATCGACATTTGCAGTACACGATCAATCATTACCCATTGTTGAAATGCTTAAGAACTGTTTCAGAGGTAAGTACCTTAACCATTCCTGACACAATCAAGTATATTCCCGTCACTTCTTCACCCTGTCGTGTTATAGTGTCCCCAACATCAAACAACTTCATACGTGCAGCAGAAGTTATAAAATCGACCGCCTCTGGTGTCATTCCTTCTAACCACACCACATTACGAAGCAACTCCATGGGCTTCTGCGGCGAAATAGAGGCTGGAGCACTTAGCTGCCGCTTCATTTTGACTTCAACAATCTGTGTATTGAACAAGAATACTAGTTATGCCATTTTTTCGAGTGGTGCACCGCGAATTATCCCATTCGTAAATTACGTTTTCTTCGTATTTACAGTCGCCGAACACATCTTTTTTTACAATAGGGCTTTTTAGGGCCAATGTAAACAAATACTAAAACGAATATTACAAATATTAATAAACATAAAATGCTTAAAAATCCCAATTGTCAGGAAGGAGACCAGTTGGCTATTTACATGCGTAACCGACGAGTTGGACTCGGGACTACCGAGCAGAACACAAGCTAGTGGTCAGAACGGGATTTGAAACCGCAACCTCCGGATTTCAAGTCCAGCGCTATATCCACACGGCTACGCTGCCTCCTAAAAGATCCAAAAGCAAGTATACACGTTAACAATGAGTAAAAAAATAGCTAATTGTATGCCCAGTAAAGGGTTTTATGTATCCCCAGAAACGAAAACACTGACAGAAGACAAGGGATGGGTATTCCATAGGTAAATAATGATAGAATTAGTCTTGGTAGATAAGAACATCCTGTAGGAATACATAGGATATCACGGGGCAAGCAAAGTAAGCTATTCTTTACCGATTCAAGCTTTCCTGCCTCAGCTTCATCTAACAATCCACCACCCTTGAGCTCGTGAATCACGTCGCGGGCGTTGTTTAGAATAGTGCGAATTGCTTGCCGGGTTTTCACGGAAATTGCAATGCCTGGATGCTCACGTTGCAGCATACCTGTAAAAAACACAAGATGTTTTAGAGAAATACTATCTTAACAATGAATGGCAAGAGTAGATACAAAATAAATTCATCACAGTTACCGAGGCTTTTAACAACATCCAAACGGTTCTTTTCAGATCTTTGCTTTAAATCCTTTGCGATCCTTTTGTCTACCACCATGTGATCAATCAGCTTGATGATTTCTTCTTCGGCAACGATATAGCCTTTACCAACATCGTAGCCAAAGCTTAACTGTCGGTTGATGATGTTGTTCACTGCGTCTATTAGTTTTGGAAGGAGAGTCTACGAAAAAAGTTGTGTGAATAGAGTTCATTACTGATAACTAGCTCTTAACGTTAAGCAGTAACAAATTGTATTAGGAGGGTATTTGGTGTAAACCGACTACTGATTCCCATTCTGAAGATTGTACTACAGAAGTCTTCAATGCCCAACCGTCTCTAAAATGTCTCAAATACTATTGAGGACTATTCATTCTTTACAATGTGAACGATTCTACGACGTTTGAAGTTGTTTCTGATAGTTGCGTTCTAAGATTACACTCTTAAAACGATAAAAATATATTAAAATATATATTTTCTATATTATTATTATTATTATTATTATTAAAATCTGTTCGTGAGGAAAAGAAGACCGTTTTAAAATTGCTTTTTTTGATCTATTCTATTTAATTTTCATCTCACTAAATGAGTTTGTTATCCTAGTGAGAAAAGCAGAGTTAATATTTAAAAGACTGCTTTCTATTGGTTCTCACTGAACCAACAGGTTATCGAGCAATGCTGTTTGCTTAGCTTTAAATTTAAAAAGTTTCAGTGACCACCTGTCAAATGCCGCGATCGTCTAGTGGTTAGGACACTGCGTTGTGGCCGCAGTAACCCAGGTTCGAATCCTGGTCCCGGCAGAATTTTTTCTTTTTTTTCCCCTTATTTTTTCGCTTGGAATAAAAACTGTATGATTTAATTTCTTGTTTCTTTCCCTGTTTGTTTGTTTGTTTGTTTTTTATTTGGTTTGGGTTATATGGAGGTTGTGTTGATATTATTTAGCTGCTACTGACTTGCCACTCAGCTTTGTTATCAATTGAATGTTAAATGGTAGATAGTCGAGCGCTAACATGGCTATAATCATCTCATATCTAACAAGCGCGAAACATCATCAGTAAATCTTGCTAATTAAAAATTGTATTCGTAACTTAAAGACCACGAGATCTTTTCTTTTCGACCAGGTTCGTCGGGCATTGTATAATAGCTGGTACGCAATGGGCGCTTTTAGCCAATCAGAACTCCCAGTTTTTAACGAAGTAAGTATGAACATTGACATTCCCGTACCTTGAAAAGTCTCAACAGACGACCCATTCTCAGTACTCTAAACACTTTGGCCACTTTAAGAATAGATGGAGAGAAACTCCCTGTAGCCTTGTCAGCCGCCTGGTCAATCACGATATCGATTATGGACAAGGCAACTATAAACAGGTCCAGGAGGTTCCAGTAGTCCTTAAAGTAGAAGCGCCGGAACGCCAAAGCCTGTAAAAGACAATTAGAACTGATTAGTTACAATTTCATTTTCATCCTACAAGACCAAGTCAGGAGGCCTGAACTTATAACATGCAGCAAAGCAAATCACTCAGTTTAACCAAAGAGAACTTACTTATGAACAGTAGAGATATCAAAAGTGGAGAGACAATTTGACCAGTGATAGAATTGGATCAAAGAATGTAAAGGAGAATAAGTGATATATGGGACGCACTGAACTTTATCTCCGAGCTTGAGTCTTTGTTAACACTCTCCATCCCTCACAGCTGAAAGTAACTTGGTCATCGAGGCAGTTTTATACTTCTGATTTAACTAGCTTTCCTTCTCATTACCGATCCTTAGATTACTCGCTCTGCCCTATGCATATACCTCAATAATTTGTGTGATACGAGTATTGAAAGTCATTCCGGAATTACTTTGTTCATCCATATTTTTTTCCTTTTGTTTTCTGCTTTTTGTTTTGTCTTTAACCTTTTTTGCAATGTTCTATGAGAAGAGTAAAGGAGCTCGCTTCACTAGACTCAACCAATTACTTGAAATGCAAAACCAAAGCCCAATCGCCATGCAATTGGCGGCCACACGCGATTTCTCCCGCTCGGAGCCGAATACGTGTAGCTGCTTAAGAACGGCTGACTGTTAGGACCGAGAACTCTCCGTCACCGACCTATTTGGCTAATCGCTCATATTTTGCTCAAAGATACCCTTTGGTGATATGTATTTAAAAATCGTATTTAAAAGTTCCAACGATTTTTTATTTTTCAGAAATTCACAAAAAATTGAAAACGCGGTCAAAGTGCGGTTTTCCTTTCGCTCAAATGCCCGAAATATGGTGCACGGACGAAGCCACGGCAAACTCGTGAAATAGCTTCAACAACCGCCAAACGTTACACAAAGACAAAAAGACTACTAACAAGCATCCCTAACTTGTAAAAAATCCGAAATTTGTTGAAATTGTGATTTTGCGAGCCATTTTATCAACCTCCTTGACGAGCGATTAAAATGGCGGCAAAATATAGGTCATGTTCAACAGCATAAAAATACCCCTGGTACCTCATTTTTCGATAAGTTTACTTTACAGCCCTGAAATATCATTATTAAACATTCACCATGCCAAGTTTCAGGGTCGAACTCGAAACGCTTCCCGCTGAGAAAATAAAACATATCTGCGATACGATCAGCTCAAATGACTGAAGATTTATTGGCGAATTTGAGGCTACTCACCTTCAACTTGCCGATAAAATTCGAAAATTAATTTTATTTCCGTCGATTTATGTTTTAGACCTCAAGAAATATCCACTGGTATGTCAAAAAACACATTCAGAAGTTTTAGAAGCCATTAAAAGTCAAATTTGAGCTGAAACTGTCCTGCCATGTCTGATCTTATCGTCGCATTTTATACCCCTAATGTAAACAAACGCTTTGACATGTCAAATGTGAGAGATTATTTCCCAAAACCTTTTTAAACATTTCACAACAACATTAAAGTCATTTTAAGATCGTTAGCAAAATAGCGGTATGGTGTTCTAGATTAGCAATTCAAAGGACTGTTTTATCCAGCTGAAAGTAATTGAGATTTCAGTACGCCGTCACCATCTTCATGCATTATCGTTGCTCAAGAGGTCAAGATGTCGAGAGGTTAATTTGGTGATGTAAACTGTCATATACTGGAAGAAAGCAACATCGAGCTTTGGTGATAGCAAGTGTTAGTGTTTATACAGTGTAATAGCAAGTTCAAAACAAATTTCGCCTAAATAATTTGCGAACAAGAAACTGTCCGACCCCAAGCACAAAATGCATTTGCAAAATAGTCTCAAGAATACTCAAGAATCGATCAAGAAATAGTCTTAAGAAACATACCATAACTGGGCGCACATCCATCTCAATGCCACATCATTATTGTTTACACCATCTCAAGCTTTCTGTTATTGGAATTTAGGGCCATTTAGTCGATTTTCCATACATTTTGCATAGCCATACTCAATACTTCAGCGTCGCGGGTTGACATTCGAAACTCGAATGAAATGTCACGCAGCCAGATGACCAGTCATGTCACGAACACGCTGCCCTTGCGAAATTCGCAAGTCTTGAAGACATGAAATAATACAGAGGGCTTTCAGATCATTCTTTTCCTCAGCAACTGCATGTTTCTTGTTTTAAGTGACTTTTTCCGTGGCTACAGTGCGCTATTCAAAACAAGCCTTGTCTTTGAGTACTTTCCAGAAGCAAAACTATGCCTTTGCGAAAATGATTTCTGCTAAATTGTAAGAAATTATTTTTACGGATTTTGTTAGTGGAAGAAAGATATTATGGCAGCTAAACCAAAAGATGGATGGGCTCTCAGAGCAGTCAAGACATTCATGTGATATTAAAGGAAAAATTGATCACGGATTGATCACGCATTGGCTTAACGCGGTAGCGAAGGGCGGTGCTACCTTCATATGTCCCGTCGAAAGACTACGAGCAGCCCCTATGTTATGGGGCTCCAATGTTGGTCTTTAAGTCTAACCTGGGGGTCGTTGAATGTCAAAATTATATTTTTGTTGCACATCAAAATCAGATTGTTTTGAAATGTGTGTACATAAATAGCCATAAATAGCCATATTGTAATATTGTGGTAAAAAAAAAAAAAACAAGACACCCTCGTCACTTCCGGTCTGAGATTGGGTTTACAATTTAACTTAGCCTGAGATAGGGTAGCAAATTTGAGCTTTTCAGACGAGGAAGCTAAGAGTTCAGCCTCCTGTGCAGACGTTCCTTCCGCTTGTCACGCGTTTTGAAAAGAGTGTCTGCGTAAAAGAACAAGTATGGGTTTTTAGGCACCAGCGCAGCGCGCGAAATGTAATGGTCCCGAGGCACTGATGGTGTACGTCTTTTCCAGAGAACTGAATCTCAGGTCTCCTTCTTCCCTCGCCCAGATCAGGGAGTGGAGAGGGACAAAGGACTCTCATATGAAACAGACTGATCGACATACAGCAGGATCAATGGTGTTACAAAGAAACAAAATGTTTGCATTAAGACCTAACTCATTAAAATATCAGACACTTTTCATAATTTGGGTCGGACAGTTTCGCTTCTTTAATGCAATATGAAAGCTACTTTTACACTATAACGCTACTACCGTAAAATTCCGGTTATAAGCCCTGGGTTTACACAACTTCGTAAGGAGTTTTGAGTGGGGTTATAACCGGAGGGGCTTACAAGCGGAATGAAAAACGCGCTTCGAAACGAACCACAGCAGTGTTGATCGAAATACGCTTTTAAGTTAGAAAGTCATAATAAAGCAAAATTTAGCCCTGTTCATTACTGGCACCCAGGAGAAGGGGGCTTATTTTAGGGGGGGGGGGGGGGAGGGGGTTATAACCGGATGTATTTTTTCTGTTTCCAGGTACATGGGCCTATAATCGGGGGGAGACTTGTAACCGGAATTTTACGGCATTTTGATCACCTGCTAGATACGTCTGTAGTAAAACGGGCTAAAACAATTCCAAGAACGCTGACATGGGATCGAAATAATCGTTCCATACAAAGGCTGTGTCAACAAGTACGGGCATTGTATAACTAAGTTCGCTGACTAGCTTTACATATACCCCTTCTCAGACCTCAGAAAAGCTCAAATTTGCTACCTCATCTCTCCACAATGCTAAAATGTCGCTATGTATTTACGCACATTTCGAAACAATTTGATGTTGATGCGCAACAGAATATAAATATGACGGCATAATTTTCCTCCATTCATTAGCCCCAAATTAGAGTAAAAGGCCAAAATTGGAACCCCATCACATACCCAGAAGGTGAAAAATTGGAACACATCTAGCGGGACATATGAAGGTAGCAACCCCCGCCTCTTCCAAAATTGGAACCCCATCACATACCCAGAAGGTGAAAAATTGGAACACATCTAGCGGGACATATGAAGGTAGCAACCCCCGCCTCTTCGCTGCGCCGTTTAGCCAATGCAAAATTGACCATTTTTGGTTATCACATAAGACGTCGTGGCTGCTCTGAGAGCTCATAATTCTTTTGGCATAGCTGTCATGATGCATTTCTTCCACTAACAAAACCCCTGAAAATAATTTCTTATAATTTAGTACAAATCACCTACACATGCAAATAGATTACGACGAGGATAATCAAAAGAGGGAGGTCAGTAAAAGGCAATTCCTTTTAAATAGTGCACTATAGCCATAGCCTGCCGTGCAGCCGGATTTGACACAAAACCAGCTTGGTATAGTCCCTCAGAGGCTTCCACATGAAGAGAGCGGGGAACACCTAAAGGAGACTAATCTGAGCGTGGCTTAAGCTTTTTTTGACCCCCAAAAGATACCAAAGTATCAAAAATAGGATTTACATATTTTAATATTTTTTCGTGTGCAACCCTAAACGAGACCTGCTAAAATATTGGCGTTTTGCCAGAAAAACCCTAAGTAAGACCAAAAATTCGAAATTTACACCCCCGAAGGGAGACGAAGAACATCCCCACCCTTTTCATATGGGAGTCCCTCAAGGGATATAGTCTATACCGGCTGTTTCGACTGTCTGCGATGAAGGCTATATACAAAAAGCCATTCAGGAACGGGAAACAATCGCTTAGGAATACAACTAATGAGAAAGCTCTCTATTATATTTCATTACTTCAACACTTGCGAAATATAAAAAAAAGTTTCGCGAGGGAATTGTCCACGTGACATGACTGGTCATCTGGTTGCGTGACATTTCATTCGAGTTTCGAATGTCAACCCGCGACGCTGAAGTATTGAGTATGGCTACGCAAAATGTATGGAAAATCGACTAAATGGCCCTAAATTCCAATAACAGAAAGCTTGAGATGGTGTAAACAATAATGATGTGGCATTGAGATGGATGTGCGCCCAGTTATGGTATGTTTCTTAAGACTATTTCTTGATCGATTCTTGAGTATTCTTGAGACTATTTTGCAAATGCATTTTGTGCTTGGGGTCGGACAGTTTCTTGTTCGCAAATTATTTAGGCGAAACTTGTTTTGAACTTGCTATTACACTGTATAAACACTAACACTTGCTATCACCAAAGCTCGATGTTGCTTTCTTCCAGTATATGACAGTTTACATCACCAAATTAACCTCTCGACATCTTGACCTCTTGAGCAACGACAATGCATGAAGGTGGTGACGGCGTACTGAAATCTCAATTACTTTCAGCTGGATAAAACAGTCCTTTGAATTGCTAATCTAGAACACCATACCGCTATTTTTCTAACGATCTTAAAATGACTTTAATGTTGTTGTGAAATGTTTAAAAAGGTTTTGGGAAATAATCTCTCACGTTTGACATGTCAAAGCGTTTGTTTACATTAGGGGTATAAAATGCGACGATAAGATCAGACATGGCAGGACAGTTTCAGCTCAAATTTGACTTTTAATGGCTTCTAAAACTTCTGAATGTGTTTTTTGACGTACCAGTGGATATTTCTTGAGGTCTAAAACATAAATCGACGGAAATAAAATTAACTTTCGAATTTTATCGGCAAGTTGAAGGTGAGTAGCCTCAAATTCGCCAATAAATCTTCTGTCATTTGAGCTGATCGTATCGCAGATATTTTTTATTTTCTCAGCGGGAAGCGTTTCGAGTTCGACCCTGAAACTTGGCATGGTGAATGTTTAATAATGATATTTCAGGGCTGTAAAGTAAACTTATCGAAAAATGAGGTACCAGGGGTATTTTTATGCTGTTGAACATGACCTATATTTTGCCGCCATTTTAATCGCTCGTCAAGGAGGTTGATAAAATGGCTCGCAAAATCACAATTTCAACAAATTTCGGATTTTTTACAAGTTAGGGATGCTTGTTAGTCATTTATCCGTCTTTGTGTTAAGTTTGGCGGTAATTGAAGCTATTTCACGAGTTTGCCGTAGCTTCGTCCGTGCACCATATTTCGGGCATTTGATCGGAAGGAAAACCGCACTTTGACCGCGTTTTCAATTTTTCGTGAATTTCTGAAAAATAAAAAATCGCTGGAACTTTTAAATACGATTTTTAAATATATATCACCAAAGGGTATCTTTGAGCAAAATATGAGCGATTGGCCAAATAGGTCGGTGACGGAGAGTTCTCGGTCCTAACAGTCAGCCGTTCTTAAGAACTGCCCTCGTTGGTTCATTGTGTTGTTTCGTTTGAGTGATTGGCCGTTGTAATTGCTGTACCTAACAATTGTCCGTTAGACAGTCAATTGAGCAGAAAACTGCGCTATGTACCCTGCTTCGGCTTCGGAAAAGCCGCAAAAGCCAAGTATAACAGCAAAAACGCCTCACAGACCTTCCATATTGCCTCGGCGATATAAATGCTGCAGTACACGTAATTGATTATGTTCAAGACGTTCATGTATGGAGCATCGTCGTCTGAGGCGAGCTCCAGGACAATTGGCACCATGTTGATCATGATCAGCGTGTTAATGACCACATCAAACACAACGTGTACAGCCACATCATACATAAAGGAAAGAATTTTGTTTTGCGGCGGGGGTATGCGTTCCGTTGGTTTGGACTGCTTCAGCTGCTCCAGTTTGTCTTTCTAAAGGGAAATAAAATAACCTTATTATTTGTTAGCGTTAACACTGTTATTTCCTTTTTAAGGCTTATGTGTATTTACGGGAAATGGTAGATCTAACATCTTTTATTTTTTTAGCTATAGAAGACCATAAAAGGCTATTTTTTCGCAGCTTCATTTCATTTTTTTAACTTTTTTTTTCTAATTCCATGTCAGAAATTAAGATGCAGAAGAAGATTGCTTGTTTATTGTTGCTGTTGTTCATTTAGGTGGCATTTCCTTAAACATGTTTTCAGTGTTGCTAAGTTTACTATTGTAGATTTTCAATTACAGCAAATGAATTTGAAGTACGTTATAAGGTATTTTTGGTGCGCTTGAAGACACTTACTAGTTTCTGCAGAAAAGGTGGAACTCTCCAGTAGGGTTGCAAGTCATCCATCTCAATAAAACTGCAATCAAAAGAGAAGGTCACTGTTGAAATTAAGAAACATGAACGAAAAAGTTCCTTTGTTTAACAGGCAAAGTAGATCTAAGAAGTGTGAAACACTTCTTTACCCTTTACATACGTGTAGAGTGTCAACAATCAGTGTTTGGGACTGGAGACACGATTTTTATAGTTTGCTAGTACAGGTAACATCAAACGTGTCTAGACGGAAGAAAAGGCCTTAGTAAGCTGATTATTAAGCTAGGGCTCATTACCTTACAAGAAAACCTGTTACGAAGCTTATTTTTTGAAAAGAGGACGACAACAAGAACAACAACATGAATAGCTGCTTTAATTGTACCCCTCTTCCTCGTCCATTGCAGTATCGGCCAGGTTGATCAAGGCCTGTACAGCTTCTCGGGAAAGCATTCCATGTTCAAACTGCTTCCAGTAACTGACTTTCAGAGCTTTGATCAGACGCACTCTACCGTCGTTTGTCATCTCGGCAAACTCTTTGGCCGAAGGCTCATTGGGAACGCTGCTCTCACAGTTTGGACAAGTGCTGAGACGAACTAATAGTGGGGTTTCTTCCGCATGCTGGGAACAAGATTAACGAGCAATATATAAATTTATATTAATAGATAGTGATTCAAAATGTTTCATACCTTTCCTTACTCTAAAGTTCTTAACCGAGTGCTGTAATAGCTAAGGGTTAAGGGTAAAGACTTTACGAACGTAAATGGGGCGCTGGCGAAAATGTAGTGTACAGGACTTCAGGACTAGGACGCGGGATTAGAGCTATGGAATAAGTAATTGTGTCATAATTGGGCGTGATTACACTCACTCTACCACTCTCCATCCATTGCAGCCCCAGCTGTTCAAAGAATGGACAACACTATTCACTGTATAAATCGCTATCCAGTGGATAATTGCTGACAAAACAAGCCACATAATCCACTGAATAGCGATTTATCCGGTGGATACCGTTATCCACTCTTTGAACAACCGGGCAAGGAGTACAAATTGCTACTGGCAAGTTCCTCTAGGTTATCAGGAAGACTCTTACCTCCCCCTCCACATCCATGTAAGGATTGTGCATCTCACAGTCCCGCTCAGCCATATCCCAGTCGGCATCAGCAAGGAAGCGGTCAGCTTTCAGCATAGTAAGTGTACGGCTATTGCTTTCTTGAATCTGCCTCACCGCATTAGCCATGGCGATTTTCTTGGCATCCGAAATATCACTCATTCCGAGTTTCTCCAGCAGTTTCTTCATAGTTGTAGCGTTAACAAGAAGTGTGAACATTACAATGCCGGCAGTGTGCGCCAAGACCTGAAATGTAGTTTAATACAACCCTCAGTCTCTTTCTTACAGCGACTGTAGATATGCGAAGAGAAATGGCTTTTAAGTCCAGGACAAACGCTTCACGACAGTGGGAGCGATATGACCACACACTGCGTCATTCCGAGTTAGAGTACCGGAGTTTTCAACTGTCCGGGAACTAAACGGCTTACGAAAACAGGCTGAAGGTTGTGCCACGCCCTTTTACCTAATATTACAAATTGAAGACGCAAATTGAAATTGTTACCCGCAATGCTGCCAAAGTTGAAAGTGCTTTGACAAGTTTCTGCTACAACGCGTACAATGTTGTGCGACAAAGTTTAAGGCTGGATAAACGGTGGAATGTTCCAACTTCAACCAGACCTTATAGTAGCAACAGAACGCTAATACTGTAGCAAGAAACCTGTCCACACCCAAAACATACCTTTCCTCCAATCAGAGGATGATCAATATACACCTGCAATGCTAGAGCCAGGCCTACGGCGCCTCTCAGTCCACCCCAGGCCGCGACTACAGCACTCTGCCACGAAAGACCGTATCCAATGCGCATCAGAATGGGGCTGAATGTCATCATAACTAACCCCCTGAACATGAAAGTGAAACAACCCGTTGATAAGCACAGCTTTAGCTTGACTGTTGCCAGTATTTTAAAGGTATGGTCTGTTCAGTCAGTGACTGTGCAAGGGAAATTATGTGGAAAAATCTCTTTGCGATATGTTTCATACAAACCTTATCACAGTTATGCCAAAATAATCCACCACCAGTAAAAATAAATCATATTCGTTCAAACTGTTGAGCGCCTTTTCCATGATCACGACACCAACCATGATGAAAATGAGTGTGTTGGCTAGGTAAGCCAGCATCTCCCAGAACCTAAAATTCAATTATTCAACACCAATCAGAGGACAGATCATGCTGATAACACGAAGTCAAACCTCTCTTAATTAACAGATTGAGCTACACTTTTCGAAAGGGGACACTTTAATACTCGAAGCTCCCTTTGCTAGACAGATATTTTGTCCATTTTGATGGATTTAAACTGAAAACCCCTCCCACTCCCATAAAAAACCTCTTGAAAACTGTTTCGAAAAAGGGAGTAATTCTCCGGAATCTATATTTTCTGAAGAGCTGGTTGCAGTCCTGTTGGGGCAGTGTTAAATTATTGGTCAGTCACTACCAAGGACTAAACGGTGAGCATATTAACATCATAGCAACCCACTAAACATTTGTGTACTTGCATACAGGAACTACATTTCGCTATAAAATGTGTCTGTAAAAGTGGTAAATATTCACAATAATAAAACGGTACGCTTTCGCTTAAAGTCAGACTACCGAAAAGAGGAAGGGATTAAATCGTTGCACATTCCTCTCAATTCAAGAGCAAAAGTAACTAGCAAATGCAATGAACTACCCGGATGGCAAACAAATTCTCGAGGAATAAACTAAATTACCTGTGTAAGAAAACCTCAACCTCTGGACTGATGCTTGTTTTCAGCGCGTTAATTTCTATTCCTAACATAACCACAGCAATCACACCAGATATTCCTAACACCTCTTCTCCAATGTAGAATGTCAAGTAGGTACTAGCTAAGGTGATGGTAATCTCCACCAGAGCATCATTGAACACGTGCTGTAGCCAAAACACCGTAACCCTTCCAGCCACCAGACCAAAAAAGAATCCTCCAAGAGCTACACGGGGAAAGTACAATCCGATTTCTGTGGCTGAAATGGAAACAGACGTAAGGAGTGAGAAGTTAATACATCCACAAGAAAACTTATATCCGTCAAGAACAACCACACCGCGGCTAAGTGTGGAAAGCTACTCTTAAAACTATTTCTATACTGGAATTTCCTGAGAAGCACTCCCAAATACAAGCTATAGATGTATTAAATGTATGTAGTATTTTTTAAACCCCATAATCCGGCCACCTAACCAATTAAGTAAACTAGATGATGATCACTCTTGGGCAAAAGTCAACTGACCAGTATAATTTAGAGTTTCTTACCAGTCATTGATGAAAACGCCAGGTTAAAAAATATCTTGTACAACACTATTGCCATTCCATCATTTAACAACGATTCACCTTCTATGATGGTGGACAGCTGTTTGCTTGTTCCTAAAATCATAAAACAGAATTAAAATACGTTAAATTGTCATGGAATATAAATGCCGATTTTAGACATAGGGAGAAGAAATTGCAAATGAACAATCAATCAATCAATCAATCAACCAGCCAGGCATTATATTTTAAGGTGGCTCAGAACAGTTTCCTGCATTTTTCAACACCTCAATTTTGACGGATCACTGCCAAAATTCTTTTTCAGTTGACCCAACAATTATGGTATCAAACAGATGCCCAATGGCCGGTAAACAAGTTATGGCTATTTTTTGGACATTGCAAGTTACCATAGCAACAGTATAACCTGTTAAAAACAGCCTTAATTCTAGCTTTAAGTGCTTATAACTCGAAAACAAGTCCGGTGACCCCCATTTTTTTATTATCGAATTGTAATCAACAGTACAAGATGCAACTTTTTGCAAAGTTTTAAAAAAATCTGCACATGGCGTTCAGAGCCACCTTAAATTTACGAAAATTTAAGGTGGCCAAAAGTTGCATCTTGTCTTGCTGATCAAATATCGTAATAAGAAATGGGGGTCACCGGGCTCGTTTTTGAGTTAGAAGCACTTAAAGCTAAAATTAAGGGTGTTTTTAACAGGTTGTAGTGTTGCTATGGTAACATATTGTGTAATGAAAAAGACAACAACGTGTTCACCAATCACTAATCATTTGTTTGACACCATGATTGTAGCATCAACTGATTAAGAGTGGTTATAATGACCAATCGAAATCTAAGTCTTGGAAAGTGTTGGAAACGGTAGCCAGCCACCTTAAGATACTAAAGAAAGTTCTGAGTGAACTATTACAAAGTCGACGAGGAAAATTAGTTAGCCAGAACTGAAAGGAATTTTGCAGATGCCCCCTTGATTTTTTGTCTTATCTCTTAAAAATAAAGTCTGTAGACTTATCCCAGGGGTTCATTTGCTACTCTTCCTTAGTAAGCATCTTTCCTCTCACCCATCCTCTTCTCTCTAAGAACTTTGCCTGGTTACCCCCACCTTGCTCAATGGTACAACACAAATCTTATGCTCAAAACTTCACTCCACTTTTTACTCTCCTATTTAGCTGTACTCTAAGTCAGTAAGTACTCTTAGTTTACTTAACTAGCTTAAAGCGACACTGTCACGGGGATTTTACGTTTTGGGGTGAAAATGTGCTAAAGATGAAATGAAATGCTTTTTCACGTACACAGAAAACTCCCAGAAAGTCAAGAGAACGAAATCTATTGATTTTCTTACGGACGATTTTTCCACGAAACAAAGCAAAAACTTGAAAATATCAGCCTGATGTTTTCAAGTTGCAGCCATTCGCATCCTGGCAATCCGCAGCCAAACACACTTAATTATAGTCTCAGATAACTGGTTGGGTAGTTTTAAGCGAAACTGAACCAGTATTTTTGGGTCTCCTGTGATTAGAATGTCTTTTGGCTTTTCAAAGTTATCCTAAAAATTGTTTACAGTGTCCCTTTAATAAGTACGCAACCCTCAAGAGTGGTTCTCCCTCACCCAGATCGTTCAGCAAGGCTACTACAGCCACAGGATCTGTAGCACTGACTATCGATCCGAACAGCAAAGCCTCAAACCAGGTCCACTGATAATCAACAAACACCATCTTGGCCATCACACCAGAAAGAGCTGTAGCTACAGCTAAACCAAACACGGCAAGCAAGACAACCTGCCAGAACATCTTGTAAAAGATGTGAACATCCATGGCAAAAGCTGATTCAAACAGCAGAACTGGTAGGAAGGTGGTCAGTATAAGGTGAGGGTCCTGGCTTGCAATGGATGTGTACCTAAAAGTTATAAAAAGAATCTTCCATTACCTAATTAAAATGGTTTGGAGACAATATAGCTTCTTAAGGCAAAGCGAAACAATAGAGAAAGCATTAAATTTAAAAAAAATCCTTGAGTTTTTACTGACTTTTTATAGACCAGAAAACAATTTTCATCGACAGACCACTGACAATAAAACTGATGAAAAGAAAAATAGCCAATTCCTGCTGTAAATTTTGCGTCAATTTGTCTTAAAGAAAACGTTTATTTCCCATAATTAATTTGGTCGTTATCACCAAAACTTCCTATAAAAACCTCAAGAAACATTTAAAAAATAGCATTTTCCTGAGCAAGTACTCAATTCCCTGAATTTTCACTGACCTTGAAACTGGCCTGACCTACTGGAGATAATTTGTTTGGAATGGAAAGAAGTCGATTGATTTCAAAAATTGAACTAAAGCTTCGGCTATATGGTACATTTATTCAATATCACGTTGAATGAACGAACTAACCGATCAAAGAATGCATGATCAGAAACTCATAAGGGTAGGGGTTTTTGGACTTAGCTTTTACGCAAATTTTTAGATGGGAATTTTTTAACTAGGAGCGGCTAAATTAAAACAAACAAGTATCAAATATATAAAAGTGAACGATTGATTTCATCGAATTTCATCTCGTTCAAACAGCAGCATTTCAACTTACTTTTGTAGTTCTGGGAGCGCGCCAGATACTGCTCCGAAACAAAGTCCTAGAACAATTAAAACGACCGTATAGGGAATAGGCCATCCTTTCATCAACTGCCGAACAATAGCTAAGAAAGGAAATCCAAAAAAAGCAATATAAGCTTATACTATCGCGAAGCTAATCAAACTTGCTGATAAACATAGCAAAAGGAAATACATTGAAGCTTACCTCCAATAGTACATGACATGAAGATAAACAAGATTGGATAAGGACGGCCGTGAATCTCATGGGCTTCATGTGGATTGCCAGTGAAATTGATCGTCAAATTGGCCATTTTAAAATTTTTCACCTCTTAAAATGAACTGCAAAATGCGAGTTACTAGCTCATCGACTCCAGCCAACTTCCAGGTCACCTAAAGATGCCGTAATTAACGACAGCATATTTCCAACATAGCCTAAACTCTAACTTCTATGCTTCCGACTTTTTTAGCATTATTAAATGGAAAAAAAGTCGACATAAATCGAGAAGAATCCTTTTCAAGTGTTGCTTTTCGTGTCAATAAAAACTATTCGTGAAGAAGCTGACGAAACTCGCGAGGCCGCGTCACAAATTTCGCGGGCTTTTTGAAAATCCGCTGACCATCTTCACTTGATCGACTGCGGGCCTCGACTGTGTAAAGTATGGCGCCAGTTAGAAAACTCTCATAGTTTTAGCGTTATTTCTAATTTTTTTTCACCCTTTCATGTAATTCCGTGAATAAAGTTCATGAAATATGACACACCAAACAGGGTGGTAGGAGTCAAGTGCCAAAATGATTAAATTGCTCAAAAAACGGATAGATGAAAAAATTAAGCTCGTTCTCGTCTTGTCGGGAAAGAAAGTATACATCTCCCCTCTACTGAACATTATCTCGATAACCCCACTTTTGGAACCTGCTTACCACGAGCAGTCCCTTTATTCTTAGTCTGTTGAGAAGAAGCGAAGGAAAAGCGCGGAAAAACCTGGGGACAAGACGCCCCATGATAGCAGATGTTAAAGGGGCAGTACATGATGAGCATCACTTCGAAAAGTCAAACGTCAAAAGAAATATTTATTTTAATGGGAAACTAAAAATAATGGTCTAGCTTTGTTAAGAATGACTATATTAGTCCGCAACATAAAGGGATTATCATGAGTTATACAGGCACGAGATACCCAATCAAAAATTGAAAACGTCCGGCAGACGTTTCCAAAGTCTTCCCAAGTGTCTTGGATAAATCGCTAAAAACTAATTTCACTTTGCTCTCCTTTGAATAATTCACTTAATGTCTTCACCTTGGTGTTCCAGGCGCATCGTATGAATGAGCGAAGCTATTTAGTCATAATTTTAGCTCCATTATGACCACAAGTGCATCAAAATCCCCATGATACTGCTCTTTTGAAAGATTTAAAGCATACAAAACAATTCCAGAAAGTCGCGTATTTTAATCGTGTTTATTTCGCTTCCTGTACACATAATTTCAACTAGTTACTTTTCTCCAATCTTTCATATTTCCTAACGGCGAGTACTGCTGGTACACGAAATCAGCGCGAATGAATCACGCTTAATTAAATTCTCGTTTCACCTATTTATTTCGCAAGATCTCGCAAGGTATATTTTCAAAAAAATAAAATTTTTAATAAATCCACACGTCCATTGATCTGTTTTATAAAATATTGAAAAATAATCTGTATTGAGGCAAATAATTACCGCATGCACCTATACAAAACCTCTCAAAAATAAAATATAAAATTAAACAAACATTCGAAATACAATCGTACGGTGTAAGTGGATCCCCTTGACACCGCTTGCGGGAACTGCGATTCATGCAGGTGTGGGTCCACTTGACGGAGGTGTCCCAGAGAAAAGGATAAACTGTATTTCAAGTCGACAATTCCTAAACGGCCTTGAGGACGGACCATTATTTTTCTGGAGGCGGGGTATGAAAAATATTGAAAAAAAAATTGTTTGCAGGGCCTAAAAAGGCAAAATAAATTGCTTGAAAACATGACATGTATATATAAAAAAATAGTTTGCATTGAGGTCTGAAAAAACTTGTAACCTATTAATGAAAAAAAAACTTTCAAAACTGAAATTTAGACTTAGGTATGAAGTTGTTTGTAGACAGGATACAGGGCTCCATTTAAATCAACATTCTATCTGACCAAATTTGTTAATGGTTAAGAAAGATCGGAAAAAACTGTTTCCAGGAAGGTGTTGTTCGAAAAAAAAAAAGGTTTGCAGAGGAACATTTTTTTAATACCACCTCCCCCCCACCCCCAGGAAAATAATGGTCCGTCCCTTAGTATGATATACAAATGACCGACCAGTAATCAATTAAGTAAATATAACGTAACTAAACGACTATATTCAAGCCCGCAACCCAATATGGGTTCCATTCATACACACGACAGTTCACGCGGCTGATAAATTCTTATTTTAGCATCCATTTTGGGCAGCACATAGCTCTATAGGATCGCTTTACAGCTTTAAAACTGGGCTCAGAAAATGTCTGGAAATCGAGCCAAGTTGTCGTATTACATATAAAAATAATTTACTTCATGGTTAAACTTTCACGTAATTTTTTCTATTATAAGGATCACTCCTCACAGTGAGTCACATCGAATGGATGCCACTCTTAATCATTTAAGGAATTTTCTCGAATACTTCACACATCTCTGTTGGGTTTCAAAAAATTTTCAGCCAATCAAACAGCAGACAACGACACGTGCAATTTATCGACATGGCGCTACTTCGATTTAACCGAACAAAAGACAATTTTAATTTGCGATTGGCCAAAAAATGGGAATTTCTATTATTGTTAAACTAAGCACATGTAAATATCCGCAAGTTTCGTCTCCATAGCAGTCGCTATTTAGGTTGTCACGCAACGAAGGAGAGTTGCGTGAGTTTTAATTGGGTAAAACTGTGTAGCGCATTAATGGCATGGACAAAGTTAAACAAATGTTTTGTCCATGCGCTAAATATGGAAAACTTTCTACGGACATTTAGAAACTTCTGTCTCTTTAACGCTGATGAAAACAGAAGTCTCGAAACGTCCGTAGAACGTTTTCGATATTTAGCGCATGAACACAACATTTGTTTAGCTTAGCGCGAGTTTTGTCACGTTCGCAGTCCGGCGTCACGCAACGATTATTCCTAGACTGCAAAGAAGAATGACGTTTGTTTTGTCTGTTTAGAACAGTTACACTTCAGCTGCACTTCTTCATTATCAACACCTATCAGCTTGCAGTATCTGCATCCACAGTTGAATTGATTCTTTCTTTCCAAAAAGCTATGCAATCTACCGTGACGTCAATCCCTTTTCACTGTTCAGGATGGTTATTTTCGAGCCTGCACGAACTGACTGAAGGCCAGCTGCAACACAAATAGCAGTCAGGGATTAATTTTAAAGAGGGCAGTTGTTTGTCGCTTTGGTGAAAGTGGTCATTTCGATATAGTAAAGAAAAATACGCACGTGTAGCTGTTCCTTAAAGAAAATATTTGGAAAAATGTCCAAAAGCTCGAAACCGTACGAACGTTGACCACAGGAAACGCAACAGCACTGACTAAATATACTCAACAAATGACGAGCACCCATTACAGCTGCCATTAGGAAGAGAGAATGACTAACAATAGCGAGGAGGGAAATGGCGAATTGAAAAGTTAAAGTTCAGTCCAAGTGTAGTTATTACAGTTTAGATCTATTGCATCAGTTATCCTTACCTCAAAAGCTTGCCCTATGGTCATGGTAACTTCATCTGACAAAGCCTTTGCAAGAAAACAAAAACGCATATTGTTGATTTTTGCAAAGAAGGAAATTGAAATAATTGTGAGAATATGAGCGCTCATGGTAGCTGCCGAGCAGGCGTTCTGGCGGGCTTTTTGTCATAGCGGAAGCAAAGTGCACGTAGCGCGCGAGGCACCGTTCTTATCGCGCGTGACTTGCCATTGACTCGCGCGTGACTCGCGCGTCTGCCCTCCAAGCCAACAGCAAAACTGCCTGATCACCAGACCACGCTCACTAGGACGAGAGTTATGAGAATTGACTTACAGTAGATTCCATCTTGAACACGTGACAGTAATGTTTCTCCGTTTTCGCGTCCTTGGCGATGTAAGCGAACACTTTTCTGTCCTCTGGATCCTGAGTGATGTACGATATATTCTTCATGTCATGATAGCTGACCATAAGCTGCAAAAAAAAGTTTCATTCATCAGCTTGTAGTTTTTTTAGTGTGGGACATGACTTCCATGATGACGGTTACTCAAACACGATCGCCATCGTCATTATCATCTATATTACCGTCATCATCGTTATTACTGCTTACACAGCCTACTACATTAAAGAATAGTACGTACCTTTGACCTGGCATCGATGAACTTGATTCCTTTTACGGACACAGACAGAGTCACCGAGGGAATCTTCTGCAGCTTGGCTGTCGACAGCTGAAAAGAAAGTTCAAAGAAGACGCTACAACGGTTGTTTGAGCAGCGAGTCTTGAAGCTCCCATAAGCCTAAAATTCTACAGGCGTTCTAGTGAAGCAGTTGTTATTGTCTTGGGGGCTAGGGGCATTGTTCCTGTTGTTTGTTCTATTGTTCTCTCAAAGGTAGCCAGCCATTCATGTGAGGCCTTGACAGAGCTGCTACCCGACTCAAGGTCACAGCAAACCAAGGAGATCTTTTGGCGCCGTGCCGACCCAACAGCAAAATTTTCCGAATTCTCGCCAGTTTTCGAGCGCTACTTTTTGATTGGGTGACAAAGAAGTAAGCAATGACAGGATTTCAAGCGCAATGCTTTCTTCGCCAATTTGTACGATAACAAATACAGGCTAAAATATTGATATCAGGTTACCCTCATTTTACGGCAGGCATCAATGGTAGATTCCAGCCCTGTGATTGTCTTGACGGCATGTGACCCCAGATACTGAAAAACAAATAACAACGCTCTCAGGCTACTAGCTACAGGTACTGACTTTTTGAAGACTGATTGATCTTTTATTTCTTCAACTCTAAGAGTCAACCCATTAGTGAACAATCAATTAATGTGGTTGTAATTTCTAATCTGCGGATCAAACCCTCGTGCGCGACCATATTTATTTGTTACTAAAAATTACATATATTGAAGAGTACTTTCATGTAGTGCTTTGTTCTCCACTTTGTTACTACTATTGTGCAATTGCTTGCCCTTAACGCTTCAACATCCCCTTAGTTAAACGCCTCTTTGCATTTCTCACTGAAACTTCTGGAGAAAAACTGGATCATCGTGAGTAAAGATTTAACAAACCTGCAGTAACAATCCACATCAGTCATTTGCTAGTTTCTTTTAACACACATTTTCACTCACCAAGGTGGTATAATTCACGTTCCCTTTAATCAAAACCGAAGATTCGTGTTTCCACTTCTTTGATCTTCTTGGTTTCGGTTTCGGTTTCTCTTCAGGCATCTGCAAAACAAGATGGTTGTTACAAACAAACTTTCTCTACCAATATTGTATCATGCGGGTTGGTAGCCTCACTTTTTTAAACCGACGCTTACGTGAAGCTACGTGACGTCATACCTCTTTGCTGCCAGACATCATCTCCTCAGCGGCCGCCATTAAGTCTTCCGCGCTTGCCACAGCCTCGGTCGGTTTGGTCGGCGGCTTCTCGTCTGGGCAGTACATCTTGAGCTCGGCTAACTTGACTTCGAGATCAGTGCTGCTTTCATCAAGGTTTGGGACCTGAAAATAGTAAAATATTAATTAGCAATTTTAACGGACCGGCATATCGCTGCGATTGTTTGTTTGTTTGTTTGATGGTTTGCTTCCCCGTTTGTTTGTTGACACTTTCCTTCCTTCGTTCAGTTAGTTAGGCACTTACACAGTCAAACAGTTAGCCAGTCAGGCAGTTATTCATTTAGTTTTTCAGACAGTCTCTCTGTCGGTCTGATGGTTAGTAGGTCGGTCAGTCAGATGGTCAATCAGTCAGCCAGCCAGTCAGTCAGTCATTCAGTCAGCCAGCCAGCCAGCCAGTTCGTCAGTCAGTCAGTCAGTCAGTCAGTCAGTCAGTCAGTCAGTCAGTCAACCAACCAGTCAACCAGTCAGTTAGTCAGACAGACAGTCAGACAGTCAGTCAATAAAACGTAGCACTTACATCTGGTTGTTCCTTCCTGTCTGGTTCTTTTACGTCTTCTTTTAATGAGGCGAGAATTCGTTTTCGATGACCAAGAGAGTTAACTTCCAAAACCTAAAAAAAAGAAAACTTTTATTGGTCATTTTACTGCTGAGTAATGTTCTCTTTACGACAGATGAGGCCATGAGTAACTTTTTAAATCGTGTCAAAAATTGAAAGTTGTCATGGAAACTAACCGACGTTAACTCCACCTCCCACAGCATGTGAATTCTCTCCATGGACGTGAAACCATTGTGCTGGAACACATCAAAATACTCGGAAAGGCAAAGTAGCTCTAACCAGTCCTTTAAACTCTCTGGCTCGGTTAAGGCCGGGTCGCTAAGCCTGGGAGAGGCTGGTAAGGACTTCAAGGCTTCCATAATTGTCCTGTGGAGGTAATAACAGAATTGGTTCAACTATAGTGACAAAAGAAACCTTACATGGGCCGGGTGGGGTTGGTCCAACTATACTAACAGTAATACAACAAGCCTCGCGTGGGAACGGTAAGATTTAAGCAATCGTTTAAGGGCATAACAACTACTTAAACCGAAAAAAGAATGGTTAAGTTTGAAAAACAGTGCTCGACTAGTGTCCCCACCCACTAAATAGAAAACGACAACTCAACTAGCACAATAGCTGGTTGAATGAAAATAATGGTGCACGACAAAAAATGGCTCACGCCAAGTGACATTAAAACAGAAGTACTACAAACTATATTTGACTTCTCCGCACCTTCTATGATTGAAGTCTACGATTCCTATGTCCAAAAGATCGTCATCTTCGAGAACTCCATTCTAAGAAAAAAGCAATGTTGGTTAAAGAGATGAAACCTCATGAGGAGCTAAAAAAATGTTATACTTTGGTGGAATCAAACATTCACTAGTACCAAGACCTACCAAGAAATTGATGTCGTCAAATCCGTTAGCCATCATGGACGACTCGTATTGACCAAGATCCAGCGCCTTGAGCCAGCCTGGAACAGTGTCTGCCTTACCTATTACACATACACATGATCAACAGCAAAATTCTCATGGCAGTTTTAACACATTTTCTACAACTCTCTCTGGAAGAATTTTTATGACGAGTAATCACTTCTCATTGCACATCAACTTGGATTTGATGTCACAAGGAACAGGTAAAGGTGCGTAAAAACGAAAAAGAAAATATGCGAAAGAAACATTCAGTGTACCTGCATCAACGATCTGTTGTTCCAAAGTCTGAGGCACCTCGATCTGACCGATGGACGATAGGAAAGCTTCGATCTTAAGAAACAAAACAAAAAAGAAGCTGTTAACGCGATTGAGTTAGCGGAGTTGAAGAGCGTAGCGTCAATCTGCACAACGGCTGAAAAAAAAATCAAATTAATAGCTTTGTCGTTTCTGCGTGTAAAAAAAGAGATCTCCGCAATTTTCTTTTTGTTAAAAAATTAATGAGATCAAGTTAACAGGAGTTAATCCGTAGGAGCTGCTCCAAATGTCATCCAAAATCTTGCTCTATTTACTGAGCCAAAGTTCGATTTAACGTGAACCTTCTGTTACCCGAATGTGCGGGCTTCAATCTCACTAACAAATACAATTACATATACCTTCTCCCATTCTTCTCTTTCGTCCATGGGGCTATCCGCTGACAGGGTGCTCAGCCTGTACGATTCAGGCCTTTCTGTAGAATCTCCTCGCTTGACGACGCCGCCGTTTTCGCGGGGCTGACTCGTCTGGCCGTTATCCGCGTCATCACTCCGTTTGAACAAAACGTTCTCGTAGATTAATGGCGATGGCTTGACTTCGCTTTCCGCCTCGGCTCCATCTGGAGCCTGGCGTTCCCTGCCCGGCGAAGCGTTTGCATAAGTGAAGATGTCTTCTCGTGAATTACACGGTGAAAAGCGCTTGTGCAGCTCGGCAAAATCGCTGTTCTTCGGGCTTTCGAGCGTCGGCGAGGGGGATGCCGCAAGTGGAAAACTAAACGGGTCTTGATTCCTTTCAAAAGAATCCGTGCCGCTTTCATCTTTTTTAGAATCACCACGCTTGGGCGCATACTCTTCATCGTGTAGGCTATCACTGCGTGGGAGGACCTTCGGTTTGGACTTACGTGGCATGGGTCGGGGGGGTTGGGGTTCATCTTTGACTTCTTCAGGAACCTCTGGGATCGTTGCCATGTCTGACGGCTGGAGAGAACCGAACGCTGCAAACACTGATGCTTCGGCAGTACTAGGCGAAGGAGGAGAGAAAGGCGGTGTTAACGCGGGTTCCGACATAAAAGACATCTCGCTCGAGGTGGTGCTTTCTCGGTTCTTTGTTTCACCAGGTCCCACTGCCGTGGCCGACAGTGTGCAGTAGTCCCCACCGGAACCTCTCGCATTCAAGCGCCGGACTCTCTCCCAGTCTATTGTCCCCTTTTCAGTAGGGCCTTCAAGTCGCACTTGTTCATAGGCCCCTGACTTGGGGGGCCTGCCAGGTGGTGGAGGTTCTTGTCTCATGCCAGGGTGCCAGTCGGAATATTCGTTTAGTCTCCGTGGAGGGACCTTTGGTAGAGACTCTTCTTGTTCCTTTTCAATCCACTGTACTTCTCCACTGCTTGGGGCCTGAGACGGGGCCTGGGCAACCGGAGCGGCCGGGGCTGGGCGAGGAGGAAGCTGTGAAGGATATTAAGAACAGCATTATTTGAACAGCACTGTGAATAGGGGTTACTGGAAAACTGGAAGGCAAAACGCTTCTGACACAGCCAAACAATGGGGAAGGGTTAACGAATATCGAGAAAAAACCTTTACACTTCACACTTCATGCTTCAAGCCCAAGCTCAATCTTTTGTCAAATTCTTCCTCCTCCCTACCCTCCCCTGCTCTGCCGTAAATACCAAGTTAATGCAAAGCACGACAGCAACGGCAACGAGAACATTATCAAACAAATGATTTAAAGAACAATACATTGACTCTGCATATGCGTTGGTACATCTGTTCAGTAGCCATTTTTTGCAAAACGTAATGTGAAATGGCCAAATTTTGCGTAGTTTGGAGAATGTGAACCGGGATGTTTGATTTTTCGTGTTGCTATTTGGAATTGAACGGCGTTTTTATCATTAACTGGAGCTACAAGCAGGGACGAAAGCTGTTGAGACACTCCCAGAAAACAAATCTTTTCCCTAAAAACGTGAATTCTCCTATCTCTCCTCGCCACATGTCGTCCCCTCCCCAATTTTCCAATGTTGTAACCAAATAACAGTCCGCGAACCTTCTTTCAACATTGTTAGCTGGAGGCGAGATGTTGTTGTTCTTTTTTCATTTACGAAGTACGGCTGTCTGTTTGAAAGCGTTCGTTTTGCTAAAATGTCTCAACACTTTTGTCTCTGATTGAAGTTCTTTAGCCGATAGATACATTTTTAATGGCTCGAGGTAACTGCAAGATTCGTAAGCCGAAATAGTCTAAATTCGTTATTTTACAAGGCGTTTTCTTCAACGACTCCGTCATGATTGCTTAAATAGCTCAATAATAAGTTCACAAAAAGAATTTTACGACACTATAGGTTCAAAACTATCATGCATTAAGTCTGTCATTAACAGCTCACCGGTGGCACGTCCCTGGGAGGTGGAGCAATCTCGTACAAAGGCGATGACATGATCGGAGGCACTTCATAGAGAGGTGCTGTCACTGGAATGTTCATTGAGCCAGATGGTTGCTGGTTCATTTGCATTGATCCTGTCTGGGACCCTGTTCTTTGCGGACCAACCATAGCTAGAGTCTCGTAATCCCCGCGTTTGTCTATCTGCTCCTGGAGATCTGCCGGTGGTGCCAGTATTTCATACCCAACATCTGTTGGAGGGCCCATGGGCTCATATCCTGCCACGGGGGCAAAAGGCTGCATTTCAGGTGTGGAGTCACTTGCTAAAGGACTTGGCTTTCTTAGCTGTACAAATTCATATCCTTGGATATCCAGTGGACAGGGTATGTCACCTTGTGCTCTGGCACTTGTAGCTGAAGAAGCGGGAGGCTCTGCGCTGACTCTTTGCTCCTGGGATATTCGACTTGGCGGAGGTACCATATCATATGAAGGTTGATCAAGGGTGGCTTTTCGTGGCGGAAGAGTCACAAAGTCATAAGACGTATCTTGCTTTAGCGGCTGATTCACTTGCTGTTGAGCTCCAATGTTGGTATTTTCGTACATGTCAAACGACTGACCCCTTGACGTTCTAGAAGGGACACGGCTGGGTGTGTCATCCCCCTCCTGACCGTTCCCTTTACCTCTTAGTGACAAGGAGGGGACTTCATAGATACTCGGCTGGTGTTGGGAGCCCGTTCTCGGCCCCTGTGGTGGTCCAACAAAGTCATAGCTGTCGTTGTTCTGTCTCTGAGACTGTGAAAGCTGTTGATTTGGTTCGCCAACCATAAAATATCCAGCATTATCTTCACTAACCATTCCTTTTAAAAAGGAAAAAAAAAAACAGATTTATTTACATCTGTTGAACAATATGGTTAAAAGGAAAGGGATAAGGAAAGGAATAATTAACAATTATTCACCAACGTGGAGGTGAATAGTGGTGGATATTTACTGAGCCACAAAGTGGCGAGATAGATATTCACCACTTTCTGCACTGAGGTAAACAATTCTTTTAGTATATGCCACACAAGCTGGGTAACTAGCGGACCAAAACATTACTTTCGGTAACCAAAGTGACATGGGAAGCCATTTTGTTTCTCTTTGGCTGCTCGGAGGTGAATAGTACTTTGCTAATCACCTCTGAGTTAACCAATCAGAGTGCACGAAAAGCCCTATTCACTTGTGCGGTATAATTATACATGTTCTAAGCATCTTCACTACTACACCTGAATCTACAAAAAGCCAATAGTCTATACTGTCCTAATTTCCTTCAATATCAAGTCCTGGCCCGATATCACCAGAGTTTTGGCCCAATTTGGCTCGGTATCATACCATTTTCGTTATGCTTTGTTGGTATATCAAGCTTGTTTGGTCTTGTCAAGTGTATTTTGGCTCAACATGCATCTCGCTGAAGTATGACCCATGGCTCGACAAATGTCCATGATATGCTGCCGAAGCGCACCAAATTATACAGGGCTGCAAATAATGATTCTTCCTTGAAAGAACATGAGCCCTACTAGGGCACCAAATATTTGAATCTGACATTTGAATCTGTCGTTTGGTGAAATCAGTGCAATTTTAGTTAGTTGAGTTAATGCAATTCCTTGTTTTCCTACATGCGATTTTTGATTAAGGTAGCACAAAGCACTTTCCAGGCAAGTTGTATATAAGAAAGTCCAATTTGCTCAAGTAGGTTTAATCACTGATCAATTGGCCAGAGACAATGTCCCACCACAGTTGCGATTTTGTTGGACATGGGTAAATTTGGTAGGCCATTGTCTGATGACCAACTGTTATATTTGTATTTCTGAAATAGGCAGCATCAATAAATCAGTCGGCAACCTTTTTTATCTACCTGATATCGGCATAGGCTCACTTTCCTCCCCAGTTGATGGAAATCCAAGCAGAGAGTAATCATTAAATGCTGTTTGCGATGGCAGGCTTATTCTAGTTGGCACAAAGTTCTCCCCTTCATTTCGGACTTCAGCATAGGTGCTGTCAGGACGCACCAGGCATCTTGCATTGGTTGCATTGGCAGCTGCCCTCGACTGTGTCGGCGAGCCAAGGAGTGAGTATCCCTTGGTAATCTCATGTGGACTTAGCATAGGAGGTGTGCCTGTAGTAGGCTCCTCTGCAGGCCCCAGGAGGGCGTACCCTTTTCCAGCATGGGACAGATGGACGCTGTTTGGAGATCGGGACTCAACTTTATCATATTTCGTCCAGTCAAGAGAGTGTGATCTGTCTGGGGTAGCTGTAAAATAATTTAAAATATAAATACATCTGTTGCATTCCTGTGCATCAGGGATCAACTTCGTAATACAGTAAAAACCTGCATGTAAGAACCTAGATTTTTCCAACTTAGCCTAAATAGGTTCTTATAGAAATGGTATTTAGTGGGATTTTAGGCTCCATAGGTTCTTAAATAGGTTCTTGGTGCGATATGGGCACTAGCAATTAGCACGGAATTTGAATACAGGGCCTATTGCAATATTACAATTATCTAGAATACAGTTTAGATGATAAACCATACAGTAAATTTATCTTTGAATCTTACTGACTGAAACCTAGACTAAAAATTTTTTTTTGTATTTTCATCTTTGCCTTCATTTTTGTAAAATACATGTAAGAACCTATTGAAAATTTTTATTTTCTTATGAAAAGGGAGTTTAAAATGAAAATTTTAGCTAACAGGTTCTTATACAAGGGTTTTTACTGTGTTTCATCGAGTCAAGAGAGTGTAAAATAATCCAAAGTTTGTTACATTCCTGTGCATCAGAGAAGCGATACAGCCTGAGGATTAGTGATTGCATTTGTATTGAGTATTGAGTACTGGAGAAGGAAGAGGAGAGGAGGGAAACCCAACAATACCACTGGGTTTGTTGGCCTATTGTCCTTTCATGTAAAACTTTAGAAGCAATAACTACAGTCTGCAGTCTGTATCTATTAGGATAGTGCTTATCTCATAAGGCATAAAGTGACTAGGTAGGAGCGCATTGTATTTCTACTCCATACTGAATGAAATGCTGGTCCATCACAGGGTTACCCCCAGTGCTCATTTGATTCACTGGTACCCACATAACACCTGGGTGGAGAGAAGCATAGTTCAAACCCAGACTGCTTGATCAGGAGTCCATCGTAACAACCGTTACGCCACTGCATCTCCTGCAAATGACTCACCTTTTGGTGGTGGAACAGTATCATAACTGCTTTGCTTCTGCAAAAAAAAAAAATTTGTTAACACTTTAAACAAGATGTCAATTCACTTTTACAAAGCACCAACTGAATCAATTTCTTAGGGAGGTTTGAGGTTTTCCAATTCAAACAGATTACAGTACAAGTCACTCACCAAAGATTCCTGTCTTGTCCGGGGGGCTGGGACTGAATCATAGGTACCAGACCTCCGGAGAAGGTCAGGATCGAAGACTGTTAATATTTAAAGTAGCAAATGCATTGTAAATATTAAAAGAATTTTTATCACTTTTTCATGATATTGTCATTAAATAGCTAATATTGTTCCTGAAAAGCTCGTTTGGGGAAGTTCTGCTTGGATGTCTGTCTGTCAGACTGTCAGTCTGTGTTTGTGTGTGTGTGTGTGTCTGTCTGTCTGTCTGTCTATCTGTCTGCCTGCCTGCCTGTCTATCTGTCTGTCTGTCTGTCTGTCTGTCTGTCTGTCTGCCTGTCTGCCTGTCTGTCTAACAGTAATTTACTGGTATGTAGTGTTTCTGATAGGTTGTTTGGTTTTCAATTTTCGCACCAGTATCCAATGATACACAGTCTCTGTAAAGCCATGTCACCTATCCCTGTCTTAGGAGTATGAGAAGGACTGAATGTATGCAGACATCTTTTTCTTCAGGTAAGTTACAAAGCTGTAGTTCAAGTAGAGCAAGCGTATGCTGTCAACTGTCAGAACAAGTACAAACCTTGGTGACTAGGTACACTATCGTAACTCAGATTCCTGGAATACATGGCTGACTTGGGACGGTCTGATAATCCCTAAAAATAAAATGTTACATGATAAATTACTACAGCCAGTTTCTTTTTGTTGTAAATAGAGGTAATAATAATATAACGAAGACTGAAGACAATAAGTTGAGTTTGACTCACAGGGAAAGTGTTTGATGTCCTGGAATACATCACACCAGATTGGAATACTGCAGACAACGACAATAATAACAATGCTATAAGCCACAAGGACTACCTCACATTCAGCTGTCATTAAAACACAATCCCATGCAATTAGAGTACAAGAACATGAAAAAAGGCCTGAGCTGTACATAAGAATCTTTTTTTCATGTATACCAAGTGTCATCAATTAATCAGAGAGAGTTTAGAAAGAAATGAATATTAATAATAATTTTTTTAAAAAAATGTCCTTTTAAAGGGGCATCTCTTGCAAGTGACATAATCATGCAAGAATGAAGTAGGAACTCACCAGTATGTTGTCGTTTTAAGCTAGACACAGGTTCTTTGAGGCTGGACGCTGGTTAGTAATAATTATAGAAATTATAATTAATAGTTCAGTAGTTAATTAATTATTTTAATAATAATTATTAAGCGAGAATAATAATCATCACAAAGATGGCAGCAAGGCTACTATTTTACCAGCAATTTGTAAGTCACTGTGACAGAAAATTAACAAATTATAATGAAAACAATAATTAAAATTATTATTAATAGTAATATTACTAGCATTTAAGAATTAAATATACTGTAGCTATAATTTTTTA